>OY754961.1:89037796-90237796 GCA_963576555.1 Ferdinandea cuprea
ATGGACAACAGCAGTCTTGCTATTTGTTTGTTGTTTTGCCTTTATTTATTGGCATATTGCCAAAGTATTTCTCTTCGTCATCATATTATCTAAAAAAAAAAGGAAAGAGAGTCGATTGCGGAATATTATGTCGTCCACGTACCTTAGTGTTTTTTTTTTTCTAAGTTCAAATATTGAATATATTATTGCACTGCAAATGATAATTGGTTGAATTTGATTACAAAGGGACACTTGGGTATCCTTGAAACTTCTTTTGTATGTTATAAAGGGTGATCCATTTCGAGGTTCCCTACTTTTTTAAAGAAAAAAACACAGAAAATTCAAATTTAATGGAGAATGTTTATTATCAAATGTAACTGGTAACTGGCGAATGACACGCGTGATGTTTTCCTCCAAGGCCTTTGGCCAAGGCCGAAAAGGGTTTTTGTCGGCATAAGCTTTTGACTTTACATATCCCCACAGGAAAAAGTCTAACGGTGTGATATCACACGATCTTGGTGGCCAATCGACCGGTCCAAAACGTGAAATTATGTGCTCACCGAAATGTTCTCTCAATAAGTCCATTGATTGATGCGATGTGTGGGAAGTGGCGCCGTCTTGCTGAAACCAAATGTCGCCGAGATCACGAGCTTCAATTTCAGGCATCAAATAGTCGGTTATCATGGCACGATAACGGTAATTTTTTAATTTTTAAAGAAATATGGACCGATGATTCCACCGGCCCACAAACCACACCAAACCGTTGTTTTTTCTGGATGAAGTGGCAGTTCTTCAATCTCTTCAGGTTGCTCTTCGTCCCAAATGCGGCAATTTTGTTTGTTTACATACCCATTGAGCCAGAAATGGGCCTCATCGCTAAACAAAATTTGCCGCTCAGTATTGTACGCTCAGTAGGCCGATTATGTTGACCATAAGTTGAGCGAAGTGCACGAAACACATTCCTCACAGAACGTGAATTTTCATAATAAAGTTGAACAATTTGTAAACGTTGTTCACGCGTAAGTCTTTCCATTATGAAATGCCAAACAATACTAAACAAAAATAACATGACAGCATGACATGACTCACACGTGATCTGTCAAAAAAGGCTATTGAAAAAAGTATCTCTACTTGGATCACCCGTTATGATAAATAAGTCGATTTAGAATGGATTTCTATTCAGTTCTTAACGGAAGAGGAAGAGGAGACAATCCAACAGCTTCTTGTAAGGTGCCTATGTGCCTTCTTCCATGACAATTTTGTAATCTCTTTCCTTATATATTTAGAGCACCAAATGGTTTCAAGAGTAGTGTAGTAAAAGTTTGGATCCACGTGGTATCGCAACGTGGTCTAAGTGAGTCGGCCTCACCAACTTTCACTTCAACCTAACCTAACCTGGCCTAATGGTTTATCTAAGCTGTCAGTTTTAATAGCAGTATTGAACCACATTAGCTTGTCAATTGTTACCAGTCTGCAACGCTCACAAAGAACACCTGTATCCCTGATAGTTGTCCGATGCTTGTTGAGAGAACTGGAAGCAGTGTCTTCTAGTTAACTTCTATTCATTTCACCCTATAGTTTGCAGCATTAAACTTTTTAGAGTGCTCAGTCAGTCACGTCACGATTCTTTCCAAAGGTGACAAACTGCCAGTAGTTAGAATTTAAATTCGCCCGTTTTTGTTTTGCAATCTTTTGTTAATAGAGAAAAAAAATTCTTGTTTTTATCGCGTTTTATGCGTTTGAGAAAATATTTGAACACTTAGCTATGTGCAATATTTGACAACTAATCACAGCTACAGCTTAGAGTAAAGCTTAATATTATAAGAAAGGTATTTTTCATGGGGCGCCCTTTGCCCTTTGGAAGGGGAAACTAAATTACCTTCGGATTCCCTTGAAATTTGGGAATTTATATAATAAACCACATCCCGTGGATACGCGTTTTTTAGATGGGATAATTTATAGATTATTATTGAAAGAATGTTCCAATGTTCTTATAGCCCACATTGGGACTAGGATATTTTAGATTTTGAAGTGCCTGAAAAGGTATGTTAAAGTAGTACTTTGGTGCTACGCATGCAAGCCAGCGATGGAGTCTATGGGACAGGATTTCAAAATTTTCATATCATTTTTCCCTTCTTTGACCGATAAGTGGAGGTGGCAAGGTGTATAGGGGCTTTTAATACCGTAGGAGCGAGGAGCTTCTGTTCTTCAGAAAAAATGCCAGCAACGTTGAGATTGCAGAGACTGCAGATTGTTTGGAGATCTCTTTGGCGAAATGCATTTTTTATTGCAAAAGTCTCAGTTCTCAATTGCCTATCTAGCTCGCAGTCATTTCTCTCGTAAAAACATGTTCTACTAACATTCGTCGGTCGACTTGGGCTATGGAAGTATACAACATATTTCTCCAGTCTCGTGTACTGTCAAAGGACAATGGTCGACATTTGCTAATATTTTTTTATGTTAAAATTTGATATTTTGTCTATTTGTTGGTATTTTATAGTTTTTTAATAACTCTTCACTTATCGCTCAACTAAATTTTTAGGAACCCTGTTTTTAAGCCTTCAATCACTCGCTCAATTATTTAATTAATTTTATCTAGATTTCCGCATTACATAGAATAACAATTTTTTTTTTTTGTTTAGTAACCCAAGGATAATTATTTTTTAATAAAACAAAATGTCCATAATTATTTATATGAGTTTATTATTATGAGTGTCTTTTTAAATTACAAACAAAATATATTTTCTAGATTCATCGTTGGTTTCTTTCGCCATTATGTGTGTCGCTAACAACAAAAGGGGAACGAATAAATGATATTTCTTCATTTCTCCCAATGTTGAGCATACATTTTCAAAAAGTGTTGGCTCGCAATTATTTGTGAGTACTACTGATGTTCAAGTTATTTGTTTTAATTGATTATACCTAACCTTAAGTTTGGTGTTGTTTTTTTTTTTTTGTTAACGCTTGTTTGTTATTCACCATATAGTGTTACCAGCCTATAATAGTTTTATTCAAATGAATGCATGTTTGTTTATTATAGATTTGGGGGTTTAAAATTTGTTAAAATGTAAATTGTGTTATTGTTATTTATTAAAATATATTATTTATTGGCATAATGGTGAGCTGTTTTCGTTGTATAAATACATTTGTTTATTGGCTTTATTCATACTTTATGGCGAAGTTAAAATGGGCATTTAACCAATATTCTTAGACGACATGTTAATTTTTTGATTTATATTTGCGTCATTCTTGATAAATGTATAAGCAAAATGTATGAAAATCGGAGAAACCGTGTAGATATAAGAGCTGTCAATAAAGGTATGGTACGACATAATCGGTGCTTTATTTTTAGTGGAATATTAACAAATTATTATTATAAGTAACTTTTTCCCCAGAGTGTAGCCACAACGGGTGCAAATGCACCCTGTTTTCGCTCCTCCTACTCCCAAATTAATTTGCACCCCAATGTGAATAAAATTTGAATTAAGAATTAGCATTTCAATGACAAATTGCGTTCAATACAAATTATATTAACAACTTCAGTATTGTAATAACAAACGTCAACTTCTTGCAAATTAGTTTCATTATCTGCCAAACAAAAATATTGTGAATCTATCAAGTATTCATTATTATTTGTAGATGAAATCAAATCATGTAATAAATAAATAAATAAAGGATATATTCTATTTATTTATAATTAACGCAATTATTGACTTATTTATAAAATGTTTTTTATTTAACTAGTGAACTGTTTCAACAACATTTTTTTTGCCCAAAAAAAGAGAAAGTTAATTGTAGCAATGAAAAATTGTGTACGTTACCTTGTGCTTATCATTCGAGTTTCCCTTTAATGATAAACATGGACACCTTAACAAAGCTGCACAAAATAAGGCAAATTTATTGCCCGATATAGGTTGTACGTAATTGTACAATATTAGCCCATGCTTTGTGCGTATCTATATTTTGTCAGTAGATTAGATTTATGCAGACCTACAGTGTTTTTCGTTGGACTTAAAGTATATACTGCAATAAATCAAGGAAAACGTTGTTCAACAAAGCAAATCGATATATTGCTTTTCATTAGCGTTTAAGCAATGCACGTAAAGGTCTATCCAAAGTGTTTCGTGTAGTTGCAAGGAAATAGCTAAGTTCAAATTGACATATTTGACATATTTGACTGGGCAGGGCAAAGCACATTTCTAAGTTTTTCTTAAGAAAGTGCAAAGGACATTCTCAATATAACTAAAAATTATTTTATAAATAGAGATAACAAAAATAACCATAAATTTGATCGAATAAATCAATCGCAAGCCTGGGAAGACGATACTTCAGACATTCAAGACCAGTCTTTCTGACACTTTTTTTAATTTTTTTGTTTTTTTTTAAATAAATGTTTGCGTCGCTAAGCTTGCTTCCAGTTGATAAAGTACCAAACGAATTATTTTTCTGTACCTCGATGAATACCTTTATATCCCGGCTAGGGGTTTGCAAAAATTCTTGAGAGAATTCGGCTAAAACTAAGCAAATCCTTGACTTCACTTGACGCTCATAGGCTACGGTTACAGTGGATGCGTATTCTGACGAACAACAACTCCATACAAACCTATAGTTTTCTTTGTTCTAAAGTGTACGTCAGAGCAACAACGAAAACTGTAGGTTCTTATGAAGTTATTGTTCGTCAGAGCAGTTGTTCGTCAGAATATACATCCCTTGTAACCGTAGCCTTCGTCATCGGAGCAATGTTTCCTATCTGTCGTTGTTTTATCGTTACTTCCACCATGAGGTCTCGAACAAAATATCCAGTAACAATTCAATTGCAATACTTGACACATCTACTCGCCCTTAAGCCTTTATTCGTACAAAAAGTGAAACACAAGGATTCGTTTTGTTAGCCGAACAATACGAATGTGGATTGGTCTTTCACGCTCTGGTTTTCCTTCACATTACAATTTACAGAGATTTAAAACCAACATGCACCGGTATCGCCCTTTCTGTAATACTCCACTTCCCTTATGCGCACACTGTGTTACTTCTTATATGGGTATCCAAAACCCTTATTCCTGCTTTACGTCATGCAAAAATTTTACAAATATCATGGCCTTAAAAATTCTGTTTTAAATCGGCATACGATTGAAAATTTGCAAACATTTTGCTCAAATCATGGAACAAATTTTATTTGTATAAGTTAATACAGAATAAATTCATGTGGAGAAACCCGAAGCACACCATCGCTTCCCATGAGTCTGTCATGAACCTCGCTGACAGCGCGTCTGTAATGTTCGAAATATGACTCGTCGACATTGCTGGACCCGCATTCCATCACGTACGATGTGTAATGAGTGAGAACCTGTGGGAGCACTTCGTCGTTGGATGTCTCGCCTCCGTTAGTATTTAAGCCATAGTTTTTAAGGAAAAATTGTTCATTAATTTTGTAGGCAGAATCGCTGCCAGTTGGTAAATAAAGTTTTTTTTAAATAAAACTAATGTAAAAGTAATTAATTGGCGCCCGAGCAGGGACCGCGGAAAAACTAAGTAGTGCGAAGAATAATAAAGCCCTGAAATAGGGAATTCACAACGCGAGTTCAATAAAGCCCTCAAGAAGTGCAATAGTGATAATACTAGTGAGTCCAATAAAGCCCTCAAGAAGCGCAAAGTGACTGTGTATTAGCGCAAGTGATTATTCGGCAAAACTTTCCGTGGTATTTAGAGACGAAACCCGTTCCAGACCCTCAAGAAGTGTCAAGTTATTGTGTGAGGAAGGCCCCTGAGTAGGAAGCAAAAAGGACGGAGCTGCCACAAGTCTCCAGCCAAATCACCGTGATGTGGAAAGGAGTTTTCATAGCGTAAGGAATTATAGAATTATATATATTGATAAACATATTACATTAAAAGAAATTAAAGTGTTAAAATTACTAAACATTCGATTTTAAGAAGATTAGTCAAGTGAATTTTTAAGGAATACAAATTAATATAGTAAAATTAGAGAGGAAAAATAAAAAAAAAATATAAAATTAAAAATCAAAAGGAAAACATAGTAATAATTCAAGAGTATTTAAGAAACAAAAAGCAAAAAAAAATATATAATAATAAATTTAAAAAGTGAGAATTAAAGAAAAACTAGAATAAATTAAACATTAATACAATCGAAAGTCAAAACAATTGACAATTAATTAAATAAGGAAAGTAATAACTAAGTGTATTAAATTGAAGCTATACAAATTTGTCCCTTTAAACCCATTATTTCCCTTCTTTTTCATAGTTTTATTATTATTGTTAATGACAATTTTTTCAAATACACATAACAATGCCTGATCTACGTTCAGGAGTGTCTACTGACCCTCCACAAAACAACCCTAGGGGCGATGCTCCTGCCATTAACGTTAACCGTTTTTTACTCCCAAATCCTACCCCTCCTACAAGTGTAAATACAATTCCTCCGGTGAGCGAGAACCTAAATAGCTCATCTACGTCTAGTTCCACACGTCTAGAAGGCGACCAGGAAGTAAGGGGAACTCCCGAACTGGACATCCTCATTTCATCAATAATTCGCAGAACTTTTAAAGAGTCCGGGAAGGAGATCATCCATGGCATTTTGAACCCAAGCGTTGATTTCTGTACCGGTGTCGATCAGCCAATCGCTGCACAATATCGAAACAGGTTAGAGGACCTGGATAAAACCCCAGACGTTGTTCGCTGCCTTAGAGACTTCTCAGGCGATGCAACAGAATTTAGCTCTTGGAAGAAGGGCGTTGACCGAATCCTTCAGATATATGAGCCCATAAAAGGAACGCCTAAATACTTCGGTATTTTAAGCGTTATCCGAAATAAAATCATCGGAAGCGCCGATGCTGTCTTGGAGTCTTATAACACTCCACTCAATTGGGAGAACATTTCTAAATGCCTTGTCATGCACTACGCTGACAAGCGTGATTTAAACACACTCGAACACCAGATGTCGTGCCTCGTTCAAGGGAGCCGCTCCGTGTCAGAATTCTACCAGGCTGTCTACAGCCATCTCTCTCTGATTCTCAATAAAATTTCCTGCATGGAAATTTCTCAAGAATCAACGCAACTGCTTACGCAGACTTATCGCGACAAGGCCCTTGATACCTTTATTAGGGGTCTCAAAGGCGATCTTCCTAGGCTATTAGGGGTACGTGAGCCAGTCGATCTGCCCCAGGCACTTTACTTGTGTCTCAAGTTAGAAAACCAAGGATACAGATCACAACACACACAAAACTACGGTATGCCAAAGGGGAATCCAAATCTAAATTCTTCGTCACAACCTCCACGTAGGAATTTTCCTAATAATTATGCGAATCCACAAAATGGACAACCAAGATTTCAGCTTCCAAATCAACCACCGCCTCGACCATCATTTTATCAGCACCAGAACGTGCAAAGATATCAGTATCAACCTCAACCAGGCTACAGACCATCATTTGCACCAAGGCAACAACCTCTCCATTACCCAAATCAACAATTTAAAGCAGAACCTTTAGGTCAGAGTGCTCAAGCTAGGACGCACCAACTTTCACAACGAGGGCCAACGCCAAACCCCCAACAATTTACGCCAAGACAACCTCAGTTTAACTCCATCAAGCCACAACCCAATTTCCACATCAATAGCGAATATGATGAAGTTATTCATTCCGAAGATTGTAATTATGATCAAACCTTTGATGAATATACTCAGCCATTGGAAGAATCTGAGCATGTCCCTGACACTAACGTTGATGAAATCACGGATTTCACAGACATTCATTTTTTAGATTAGGTACCTCTTCGCTACCTTATTTTGAAAGTAGGACGAGGAGCGGAGAGATGATCAAAATTTTAATTGACACTGGATCGAATAGAAACTACATACAACCCCAATTAGTGGACAAGCCAATACCTAACGACAAATGTTTTTATGCAAACTCTGTAGGTGGCAGTATTAAGGTCAGCCACCACGTTAACACGAGCCTCTTCGGTTTAAACAACCACAAAATTAAATTTTTCCTTCTGCCATCGTTGAAGTCCTTCCATGCTATATTGGGTAACGATAGCCTAAAAGAGCTGTCGGCCGTTATCCACACTAAACAAAATTATATGCAAATTGGAAATGGTATGAAAGTCAGACTAAAACAACAAGTAGCCCAATCGATAAATTCAATAAATCTCAACCATGGTCATTTAGCACCATCTCAAAAAGACGCTATTTCTTCACTCGTAAACAGATTTCCCACTTTATTTTCGGAGCCAGACGAGAAGCTGACCTATACTACCAAAGTAGTAGGTGAGATCCGCACCAACTCAGATACTCCCGTATATACCCGATACTATCCATTCCCTGTATCTCTCAAGGATGAAGTGGATAAACAAGTGCAAAGCTTAATCGACGACGGAATAATTAGACCTTCACGGTCGCCCTATAATTCACCGGTGTGGATAGTGCCAAAAAAATCAGATTCAGAGGGGAACAAGAAATATCGGATGGTGATTGATTATAGGAAATTGAACTCCGTCACCATAGCGGATCGCTACCCGATCCCTGAAATTAATGAAGTGCTCGCGCAATTAGGGAAAAACAAGTACTTTACGGTGCTTGATTTAAAGAGCGGATTTCATCAGATTCCGTTGAAGGAATCTGATATCGAAAAAACGGCGTTTTCCATAAATAATGGAAAATACGAATTCACAAGGCTCCCATTTGGGTTAAAAAATGCGCCTTCTATTTTTCAAAGAGCTCTTGACGATATACTGCGCAATGTCATTGGAAAAATCTGCTATGTGTACATAGATGACATTATCATCTTTAGCAGAAACCAAGAAGACCACATCAAGCACATTGAAGAAATCTTTAAAATTCTTAACGAAGCTAACATGAAATTACAGCTGGAGAAGTGTGATTTCTTTAAAGAGCAGGTTGAATTCCTAGGTTTCGTGATATCCTCTGAGGGTATTAAAACGAACCCCGCAAAGGTAGAGGCCATTACAAATTTTCCCAATCCGAATACGCTTAAAGAACTCCGGTCATTTCTTGGTCTGTCAGGGTATTACCGCCGCTTCGTAAAAGACTACGCGAAGCTCGCCAAGCCCCTGACATCCCTTTTAAGGGGGGAGGAGGGACGTATGTCCAAATTCAAATCTAGCCAAAAACTAGTTCATCTAAACCCCGACGCCATCGCGGCCTTCAACAAAATAAAAAATTCACTTGTCTCGAAAGACACAATTCTGGCATACCCTAATTTCAAAGAGCCATTCGAATTGACAACTGATGCTTCTAATTTCGCCATTGGCGCTGTCCTTGCACAGAACGACAGACCCATATCATTTATATCACGAACATTGAGCAAGACAGAGGAAGACTACGCAGCAAATGAGAAAGAACTTCTTGCGATAATTTGGGCATTGAACTCTTTACGAAGTTATTTGTATGGTACTTCAAGTGTAAAAATTTACACAGACCATCAGCCTTTAACGTATGCCCTGAGCAATAAGAATAATAATTCCAAGATGAAACGCTGGAAAGCGATTCTTGAGGAGTATAATTATGAACTACGTTACAAACCAGGGAAAAGTAACGTAGTTGCAGATGCGCTTTCTCGGCCTCCACAGGTATCTCAAGTGAACGCGATGACTGCTACGCAACACAGCAGCGAAAGCTCGGCTCACGAACTAATCGAAACTGTCGAGAGTCCGATAAACGTTTTTAAGAACCAATTGATGTTCTTTATCGGAAACCAAGATAGTTACCAATTTCAAATTCCGTTTCCTACCTTTCATAGACACATAATTTCTAGGCAGACTTATTCTGAGGAAGATTTAATTCAGCTGCTCAAACGGCATCTGAACCCAAGTGTCATCAATGGCATTTTCACAACTGAAGAAATAATGGGTAAAATTCAGGAAATCTATCCTACACATTTCAAATCTTATAAAACAAGGTTTACTCAAACGAGAGTTAAAGACCTACGGAATCCAACTGAGCAAGAGGAAGAGATTCTGAAGGAACATAAAAGAGCCCACCGCAATAGCTTAGAAAATAAAATCCAATTACTTCAAAAATTTTACTTCCCGAAAATGAAGTCTAAAATCCATACAATAGTTAAGCAATGCGTTACCTGCAAACAACACAAATATGATCGGCATCCGAATAAGCCGGAGCTGCAAGCCACTCCTATCCCCGAACATCCCGGTCATATATTACACGTTGACATCTACTCCACAAATGCTAATCTGGTCCTAACGGCGATCGATAAATTTTCTAAGTACGCCCAGTCTCGCATCTTGAAATCAAGAGCAATTGAAGATATTAGAGAGCCGTTAAGGCAACTTTTATTCGCGTATGGTGTACCCAAAGCCATTGTTTTCGACAACGAAAAAGCGTTCGATTCTGCCTCAATACGCTTCATGCTCCAGGACCAGTTGGGAATCGAAATCTACAAGACCCCTCCGTATTCAAGCTTCGTGAACGGTCAAGTGGAAAGATTTCACTCGACACTTTCTGAAATCATGCGGTGCCTTAAGGCAGACCGAGTACATAGATCGTTTGAAGAGCTGTTAGATCGTGCAATCTATGAATACAATTTTTCGGTTCATTCCACTACCAATAGAAAACCTATAGAGGTATTTTTCGGAAGAAACGTTAGCACTGACCCCGAACAATTTGAAAAGGCTAGAAAGGAGAACATACTGAAGTTGAAAGAAAAACAAAATAAAGATTTAGAATATCATAATAAAACCCGGCAGCCCCTGAAAAATTACTCTCCCGGCGAAGTTATCTTCGTAAAAGTCAATAGACGATTAGGTACTAAGCTTTCCGCAAGGTACAGAAAGGAAATAGTCAAGGAGAATTATTCAACTACGGTCTTAACCGAATCAGGCAAAATCGTCCATAAGGTTAATATTAAAACCTGATGTCTTCTTCTAGGTCTTTTATAACTGTGGGCCTCGCAGAGGTTCAAATACTGGATTATTCAACTTCAAAAGTGGTTACCCTGAATACAGGAATAGCGAAACTGCAAACCGGTACATTTAAACTGGTGCACATAATCGACCTTGCCGCATACCAATATATAATTAATGATGTACAGTTCAAAATCCAAACTAACGTAAGTAAAGACAATCTCATATATCCTTACCTATCCCATGAAATCACTGAAATCCTCAACCGACTTAACCGCATCAAACCTATAGTCAAAAAGAAAAGGGCAATAAACATTCTAGGAACTGCATGGAAATGGATAGCCGGTACACCGGACCACCACGATTTCCAAATAGTAAAAGCTAAAACCCAAAACCTACTAGATAATAACAATAAGCAACTAATTATAAACAAACTGTCATTAGAAAGAATAAATAACATTACAAATGTCACGAATCATATAATTAAGACTTTGAAAACTAATGTCGAAATTAAAAAAGAATATTCTACCAGCATTAAGTACAGACTAGATGTAATTAAAGAAGAGATAACGAATGTAGAACATGCCATACAGTGGGCGAAAGCTGGCATAGTAAATTCTTTTATACTATCGAATACCGAAATAAACTTAGTTAGAGCTCATTTTGAAAAAAACAACTTACCTTATTTAAACATGGAGGAGGCATTTGAATTTGCTAATATAAAGATAGCCACTAGTACAACAACTATCATTTATATTGTGAGTGTGCCTACCACAGAAAAGAAAGATTGTAAAAGATTGTTAATTAAGCCGATTAAAAGAAAATTAGTTGTAACCAAAATCGAATTTAGTGATATACTCCAATGCGGAAATGATTTTTATGGAATTAAGAATAATTGCCCAGCATTCAATGATTTAACTATTTGTAAGATTAACGAAATTATAAACTTAAGTAATACGGAGTGCATCCCGAACCTATTACGAAGCAGACCAGCAAATTGCACCAACATTAACAATCAACATATTCCAACAGTCGAGGAAATACTCCCTGGGTCACTACTTCTCAACCAGTTCAACGGGTCAATATTAATCAACAACGACACGCTTAGTGTAACGGGAACATTTATAGTACAATACCATAATGCTACCATCGTCGTGAATGGGCGAACCTTTGTCTCCAACGAAATTCCCACCTCAAGACCTCTTCCGGCCATCGTACAAGTAGACTCACCATCAAAAACCTTTGAAGAACTCTTAACTCTCGAAGCAATGAAAGAGCTGCACCTAAACAATACCTACTACATAAATCAAATCGAAGAAAGAAACAAAACGCACTTGATAGCTACTTACAGTTTGTCAACCATCATCATCATAGCAGCCGTGGTAATATCCCTGATACAGTTTTTACGCAAGAGAAAGAACCTAACAATCTCCACAACAGTAGAAACAAGGGAAACGCAAGCAGCAGCCGAACTACCAATAGAATCACCTGCAGAGATTTTGGAACGACCAGCACCAATCAAAAGGGTTAGCTTAAGCCGAAGCCCGCCATATTACAAGGTCACGAGTGAGGACACTCGAATTTGAGGGTGGAGGAGTTAATACAGAATAAATTCATGTGGAGAAACCCGAAGCACACCATCGCTTCCCATGAGTCTGTCATGAACCTCGCTGACAGCGCGTCTGTAATGTTCGAAATATGACTCGTCGACATTGCTGGACCCGCATTCCATCACGTACGATGTGTAATGAGTGAGAACCTGTGGGAGCACTTCGTCGTTGGATGTCTCGCCTCCGTTAGTATTTAAGCCATAGTTTTTAAGGAAAAATTGTTCATTAATTTTGTAGGCAGAATCGCTGCCAGTTGGTAAATAAAGTTTTTTTTAAATAAAACTAATGTAAAAGTAATTAATTTATACAAGTTTAGCTGCACATCTCCCTTAATCACTCTTAACAAAGCGAAAACATATGTTCAATTGACGACATGCGTCATTTTAATTATTTTCAGCTTTTTTAAAACAAACACTCGGATCATATTGGTGATTTCTAACTCCAACTTATTCGCGTTTAATAATTCAACTCACATTTTGTTTTCTAAATAATTACTCAGTGAACAAATATTAATGTAAATTTTTCTTAGCCTAAAAAACGAATGCTAATACTAAAATTCATTATGTAAAAAAATGGATACTAGACAGAGATCAATCCACCGCAACCACTTTGCCGCCGCAAATACGAGATCAATCACTGTATGTAATTATTATTTGTTATGTTTTACGTAGAAAATAGGCATACAAAACGTATTATGTATGTATGTACAAATGTAAATCTTGCTTGCAGCAAAACACTTGTTTCTCAACTCGTATTTAAAGTGTTCGTACCGATTGCTAGTTTCTTAATCCGGTTTTCGAGTTGTGCTCATTTGCTTAACAATTGACCCATTTTTTCATAAAATTACCAACTTCTATTGCGCATGGAAAGAAAAATATTTTCTGCTGAAAGTTTTCGATAAGAATTTAATAACCAGGCGCCAATTTGACGACCCTGATCGAAATCGCATCCAAACATGTGTCAATCTAATGACTCTTATTTCCAATTTTGAGCGAGGGTGCTATTTAAAATTTCCTACCCACAGATAGAAGATGCCCAAAGATCTTCAATTTAGCGCTCGGCTCGGCTCGGGAACATAACTTGCATATTAATCGATCGCGCCGACAATAATCATTATAATTCTCGCATATGTTTAGCCTCCCTCAATGCCACACGACTCTCTCGACGCGTCGTATATTTTATACCATAAAAAAAGTTTTGAAACCATATTTACATATTTTATTCGTTTTTATCGCGAGAGGCAGTACAGTAGGCTCTCTTTTTTGTTTTTTTTTTTACATATACTGAAATAAAAGCCTCCGCAGTACTAGCGAATGAGCCGCAGCTTAGTATTTGTAGTTAGTACTCCGCGGGCATTTTCTTCCGGAAGATTTGTCGTTTTGTTTGTTTTTGTCATACACTCGCAGTAACCTTTTGTTGATGAGTTCATTCGCATTATATGAATACATTTTTTTATATTATACAAGTACAACTTTTCTGTACGCTGAGGATATATTCAACGATTAATTATGTGAATGGTGCTCAATTCGAATTAGCAATTGTACTTCAGTCAATTAAATAATCCACAATAGAATAGACAAACGCGTCGATGATATAGGCGTAACACCATTTCGCTAGTGCCTAGAACTTGTGTTCGTGTTGGCATAAATCCTAATCCTGCTTTAGCCAAAACGAATAAAATAACTTTGCTTCTTGATTGATAGAGAATAACAACGCTTGTTTTTACAGTTTTGTTCAATCGTATCGCTGGTAAAGTTGTTAAACGAGTGTTTCGGATCGCAGTTTTCTTTTCTTTTTTATTCTTTGCAAAAAAATAAACTCAAAGTGCGGACAAGTTGCAATCCAAACATATCTCGATGTAGACAAGTGACCTGGTTCGGCGGGTTTTATTATGGAGTACGTGTTTCTTAAATATAAATATTTGTTTAATTATTCTATTATCTAATTTGATGAATATTAAAAAAAAAAACAATATGACCGACAATCACCTCTCTTTGAGTTAAAAATATCTTATCAGTTGTTATTTGGTCTGAAATAAAATTTTATTTTCTGTTTTGTTCTTTTTAAAAGTGAAATGAATTCGTATTTGGCACAAAATAAATATTAATATGTTTTCAAGAAATAAACTTTTATTTTATTTCAAATTTGAATTGTACGATACAAAGTTCAATAAAACCAAAAAAAAAAAAACAGATAACAATCATTAAAAGAACGGTGTGCCTGCCTCTATGGAATAATTTGGTGGTAGCTTTGTACTATGATTGATTTACTTTGAATCTATACCCTGAACCTTACTAAAAATTATCAAACAAATTGTTTACAATTGACGTGAACGGATTATTTGGTGTGAAATTGTGGGAAAGCTGATTGATAAAGTTAGATTGCGAGAAAATTAAATTGTTTGTGCAGTTACTATGGGGAAACAATGCCTTTATTCGTTTATTTATCTACCGCATTTGAATATTTAAATCGGTTAACTTCATAATGCGGTCGACTTTTGTGGAACTTTGTTGTTCGAAATTAAGTATATATTGAAGCATTGATCACTTTGTGCGCTGGACCACTGACCGAGTGATTCATTGAACGAATTCCACCAGAAACAACGACAACTCTTTTCATTGATCCCTTTATGAAATAGATGTGTGATGAGTTTATAGATGTAGTGTAAAATGTCACTAGAAACCTCTTAACATCAAAATTCGTTTTAAATATAAAACTTTGACCAAGTGTTTTTATAGTGCTGTTCATATTTGACAATTCCTTGACACTATTCCTATTCACTATTGTTCGACAAATCACCACAAATAGTGTTCAGCCGACCTGACTTGAACAGCTAATAATGGTGGATTAATTTTATTTTATTTGCTTAAATAGCAGACGTTTGTTTTTTACAAATAAAAATTAATTAAAAAAGCGTAAAGCTTCCGATAAATGAAACTTTCATTGTTCCAAACGAATCTCTGGACATATGGTTACCCAGAACGCCCATAGCGAAGCAAGTCATTCCAGATAACTTTCATACCAAATTGACAGACACGAGCGCAGTTATACAGGCTTTAGTCAATGTATTTAATTTGTTCACCCTAAATTAGTATAAATATTTATTTTGCGAATAATATTTCGTACAGACACAACAGAGCACGCATTCTATTGAGGACCTATGCCAAGAATTAAGGATTGTTGCGAAAAGTCGCACTGCATCGATGTTTTACCAGAACTTCTGCGAAAATGGTGCATGCTGTTGGCTGCAGAGAGTGGTTGTTGGGCGGAGCCAACAGTTTGTCCAGTAGGGATGCAGTATAGTGGAAGTTTTATGATCCCTAGAATTCTGATCATAGTCTTGTCGAAGGAGAAACAACAAAACAACTTCTACAACTATGTGGAAGATAAATTCGAATAGTCACAGATTTCCTCACAGGCCACTGTCGGGTCAGAAAACAACTGATGACTATGGGGCATACTGTGCGACTGCATCTGCTTAATTAAAACTCGTCAACTGTCTAGGTAGCTTCTACCTTGAAGCAGAGGACATAGCTGCCAGTTTACCCACAGAGCTAGCCGCTTAATAAGAAACTGCGGCATCATGGATGAGCTCTAAATGGGGGACATCACAATAGGAATACTTGTGGCCGCAGTGATTTCAGATGCATTATACCACAATCACAATCTAATCTAATCTAATCTCGTCGATGGGGAGAAGAATGTTAGTTTAGCGGACTGGTGAGGGTACCAAACCCTACTTAGATATGGGGCCATTCATTGAGTTATAGCCGATATGGTCACCCAATGTTGTATAACCGATATCCGCAAAATATACCTTAAGGTGAAAATACAACTTTTTGGCGACCTATTGAAGAATACTAGGTTTTAAGAAAATTTAACATTTTAACATTTGGAATATCTTCAAAGGATACGAGAGTTCCCATCGCAAGTCTGCTTTGTGAGCAGTGGAAAACAACTTTTATATTGATCAGTTGTGCCACGAAATTACGCGTTTGCAGCGTTCATGCGGATTTGTTCCGGCTAAAAGGCATAATGTCGTGCAAAGATCAGATCACGTGCAGCAGTCGGGCATTGCGCTAAAGTTGACAGTGACAGTGATTTGGGGCTTACCGTGGCTACCAAAAATATATGCTTCTATGATCAAATTTCATCCACCAGCAACTCTCAGGAAAATAGAATTGATCGCAAATTCTAATCCCAACAGATATGGAACCTGTTGTGTTGCATTACAAATTTTACTGTTAAAACTGTTTTAAATAAAACAAATTGTAAAAAATTAAACACAGTATTCATTCGCAACAAAAAATGTTACAATTATTTTTATAACAAGTCGGTTTCTCCTGGAAACAGGTGTGCAACTAATTATCAGATGAAAGATAAGAACACAGAGAAGTTTGAGTTATAAATATGTATAAATAATCCCCACATGTGTACTATCGCAAATATAGCTTATCACATTTTGAGGAAAAAAAAAAGAGTAACACCTACATATACCAATACTACCTACCTACAGTATTTTGTGGTGTGTTTTTTTAAAAAAAAAAAAACCTTTGATTTCTGTTTCAACGCACTCCTTGCGAAAATTCGGTTAAAAGATAAATAACTTGTTTCTGTAAACAAAAAGAATTCTGTTTTATTTTTGTTTACACTCATTTTACAGACCCCAGCCCCAGACTATGTACAAACATTTGTATAGTTTAAATTGAAATTCAAACCAACCGCGTATAAACTTTGTTAGCCCAAAAGTAAAATAAACTATTTGAATTAATTAACAACACCCATTAAAACGAAAATGAATGCCCTTCCTCATTTTGAGGTAAAAGAGTGGCGCTTCCAAGGTTCAATCGATCGTTCGTTGATCTTCACCTAAAGTGACAATCGTGTTTTACACGGTCGACCTTAACTTGTTTTTGGTGTTTACCGTGGCAATGGTGAATTTATTTTAAAACTACATAATATGCTGTAAGTTCGCATTACACAAATGAGGTTATTTCGATATAAAATTACCCATCTAAACTGAATCATATTTCCTTAGCCTAAACTCAACCACATTTGTAAACACCCTTCATATAGAATTGCACTTGTCCCCTCCTCCAATTTCCGCGAATCGTTTGCATGGCTTTCTCGAAACAAAATAGAAAACACACCAACATCGAAAACAAAGCACTATACTATAACAATACGTTGATAAGTTTGCGTTTGCATACAAAGCTGTCCGTAGCGAAAAAAGGTCATCCTCTTCACATTTGCAATAGGCAAACACGCAGTTGACATTGTTTGTGTAGTTCGCGACAATTGTAGCAGCACAGCACACATTTTATGGACGACAGCTGGAGTGTGTACTTTGCATTTGGCTTATAAGCGGCATCCAATGCCGGTCTCTGGCTTAGGGGAGAATATTGGAGAGGTATCGTTTTCAGCTTTTGCTTGGATGGAATGAATGATTGACGGAGCAGCAGCAGCAGCTGGTCATCATTGAGTAGAAAATTGGGTTGGGGTTAAAATAAAAACATTGAAATAGATCGGAATGCAGTAACTTAAATTGCATTACGATACGTCTTATCATGTCAAGGGTTGAAGAATTTGTATGTATTCTATTTACAACGCAGAGGTGTTTTTTTTAAGTGCCGATGATGATGTTCGATGCCATTCATTCAAATCGCAATTCGATAAGACTTTTTGTTGTTTGCGATTAACGAAGATTTACATATGTATGTATTGATTTGACTACAAGTTGACTGATAATCTTCGAATAAGGTCGTTTGCCATTAGTACCAGTCGTTGAGTCATTCCTTCTGTCATCCAATGGAACAAGCAACTTTATTATTCGCTCAATGAAATATGAAAACTGTCATAATTTCTTGATTAAAAATTACATAACTTACAGATAATGATTGCATGGTTATTTGATAAATAGAGCAGAGCACTAGTAGACGACTTGGAATTTGAACTTACTAAATATATCATATTTTCAACTTCCTTTACGCCACAAAATATGGTACATGATATTGGCTAGAGAATTTCACTGTGGTTATGCAAACAGGGTTTTTGCTTACTGCAAATCATTCTATTTTTTATTTTCTCATAAAGGCGCGATCAGACGGTCATCCAAACTTGTCATCCGGATGACATCCTGACGTCACTATGACGTAGAATTTATCCTAAAGTGGTAATCTCGTCTGAAATAAACCAGTTTTCTGACGTCAGCATGTCTTCCGGATGACCGTCTGATCGTACCTTAAGGCATAAGACATAAAATTTAAGTTCAATGCGTATGAGAAGGTGGAGAATTGTTGCTCAACAACTGTACGGATAATGGACAAGCTGGTATTGCTTTTTGGCAACTGACAACCAAAAAATGGAAGATGTGTTTTCTACAGCAGAAAATGTCTGTTGTTGAGTGCGTTGAATACGTTGCTTAAAGTCCGATGCTTGGACTAGTGTACGAAGGTATTAACTCATGCATCGACTCGGAGCACAACTTCACTGAAAATGCCGTTGACTAACTTGAACAACGGAGTTCTTTTTCGAAAATCAAACAAGTTCATCTAGGTTTTCCGGACTATTCCACAACGCATCGCGCTCAATACATCCATGATGGATCTAAAATTCGTCGCAAGACGAAGCAGTGTTGATCGAAGAAATAGTAAAAACAAATTGTCAACTTACTCCAAGGCGCAGAAGGGGAGAAATTCAGACACAAAACTTGGTGGACCAATTGATTGTTCAAAACTTTTTGGCACACTATGTTTGCAAAGAGAAGGAAAGGGATCTTGAGTCTGAGCAAGTCCAGACACTGTCTCATCATAAAGCATGCCGGAAGACTGGGCCTGCCCTAAATAGAACATTATAGGTATTGTGATAATATGTATAACGGAGTGTGTTTTATACATGTTATGGCGATCGTTGGTTGATGTTGGAGCTCATTATGGTACATAGTGTTTTTGTGACCACATAGCTGTCATAATCTAACCTACTTTAAGGTGGTGATTTTTTTTGGAACAAATTAAGCAGAACCTACAATGTAAAAATTTTAAAATATCTGTATCTTTTGGATTGAAAATTTGCGAAAATGAAAACTAAAACAAAAACTGCGTTTTGTACCGATCTGAAATATACATAAATATACTACGCATTTTTTTCTGCTTGCTTAAAATATTTGCTTGGGTTTTATGTAATGGTTTGTTGCAAAGGTATAAACATTTATATGATCCTTTTTTTGGTATATTTTCTATTTAATTTATGAGTTTTAAAATATTTATATTTTGCATGATGTGACACTCGTTTCTTCTATTTAATTATTTATTAATAATTATTATTTTTCTATTTCAGATACCTCACCATAGAATGATACCGAGTTTTCATGCTTTAATGAGGTGCTCAGCGAGCGTACTGACTAGCGCCCCACCCGGAGAAGACGACTCTACGGCCACATGTTCGGGTCGGGGCGATTGCTTAAATGGCACATGCCTCTGTGAAATTCGTTACACCGGTGATGAATGTTCCGCTTTCAATTTACCCTACCATGCTGGCATCTCATCTGTATTTTACATCGTCGCAGTAGTCTCATTCATACAATTGATAATATGTATTGTGGCCGAATATCAGAGATTAAAACAGCCCTCTGTGCTGCGAGCATGTCGTCTTACAACCCAAAAACTTTTGTATTTCGTAGTATCTGTTGCTGCATCACTGCGTGGAGCTTACTTTACAACTCCGGTAAGAAAGATTCAATTAAGTAATTTAATGGATAAAAAAATGTTGTTTATGTTTATTTTGCAGCACGATCTACAGCCAACATGGGCGGTAACTTTAATGTCGGCTTATTACCCGTTGCTGATGACGTGTGCGTCCTTAGTCGTGTGTCTTTGGGCAGAGGTAAGTGTCTAGTGGAACTATGTTTATTATTATTTTTTTTTTTTTGCTTTTTCATATGTACCTTAAGTGATAGAATAGTTGTTAATAGGCATCCCGAGAAACCACGTTCGTTTTAATTGCTTCTCGAAATTAGCAAACCACATACAGACAGACTTCATTTTATACCAAGTATGAAAACAAAAAGAATAATAGAGTATAGAACAATATTTTCCACAGGTTGTGTGCCTCCTGCACGATTTAGTCATGATTTCTACATAATTACCTTAAAAATTTTAACTTAATCCGGTTTAATTATCTGCTTCGGGTCACATAATTTAGAACAAAGAATTAAAGCAACTGAATCGTATTGATATATATTTTTGACTTTTGCGATCATTCGTGGATTGAAAAAGTAAGTGTCAACGTCGTACTTTGTTTTTAATTAAAATTGTTCTTCAATTATTTGCATTTTTTTTAAATTTTTCTCTTTTTAATTAAATTCATTGTTCATCAAATCTTTTCATGACCATTACAAAGTGAACAAACTCCGCGAATTTGCCAAGCAATAAGTGATTAAATTCCAGTTATGAAGAAATGATCGCTCATTTATGTAGTTTCGGTTAAGAAAGGGTGTGTGAGTTATTAATGGTCGCACACCAAAATTCTTTGTCTTCAATATGCATTTTTTTTAAGTAATGCGTAAATTCACCAATATCTACCGTGGTTCTTGGCAAAAATCGTTTATCGTTCAATCGACAAGGGTATGGTCACAAATAAGGGAGTTATAACCCTTCTACTTTGCATCCCTACTGGTTCGCTGACTAAGTTGGCAAGAATAAACACATAAAAACTTGTTTTGCAAGAATATTGTCTACTAGGACCGTTCTCTTCTTATTGGGACCAGGTAACCTGCCACCATCGGCCGAAATATGGAACAGGAGAGTGTCTACTTTAACTTTTTGAAGATTTAATTTGGTATGAAGTAGACATTAAGATTTATATAAATATGCATAAAAAAAAGCTGTCAAGTAGACACTTTTTAGGGTTCAAAAATGGCAACCAGATGGAAAGCGGCAAGCAGTCTTAAAGAAAAATAAATTGAACCTTCGACATATTTCTTAGACAAGAAACTGCGCCAACTGAGGACTGCATGCAAAATGCATTGGATGCATTTAGGCTGCTACATTCTTTGTTTGAATGATAGATGGCAAGACAACAGGATAGTCATTGAGCATGTTTGAACTACAATAAGATTCAATCGATAGAGAAAAGTACAAATGAGGAATTAATAGTTAACTATGTAATTAATTGGACCTTTGCCAATCTAAAACATAAATGTAATGTATGTAAATTTGTGATCCCGTTTTTTTTCGAATTTAAGCGTAAGTGACGACTAATTTAAGCTCTTCATCAAAATTGTTATTGGTATTTGGCACTGTGTTTTATTGAAATAAGCAAAAGAGCTAAATTTTGCGCACATTAAGACGTAATAAGGTCATTAAATGTTATGATTATTTTTAACCTGAGTTTTATGAGAGCAAAGCTGCTTGTGTAACAATTTTTTTTGTTCTTTTAATTTGTTGTCATTATTAGAGGCAATAAGTACTTAGCTATATATTCTGCATGCCGTTGAGAGTGTAACACAATAGCGGTAGGGGGGATGTAACACATTCAGCGACATAAACATCAAATCGAAAAGTTGGTTTCTCAATATGTAACCCTTAATTTTGTGATCAAATATACATCAGTGTGACCTAGATGAAGCGTTTAGTCCTGGGTATGGTACTACTAACTGAACAGCCCTTTTAAGTGACCATTTTCGAAAACTACTCAAAATGCCATAACTCCTGAACTAATATAGCTAGCTACGAAAACGAGTTTATTGATTTCTTAAGAAGTTTAAATTGTGCTATATTTGGAAGCAAGATAGAATTCAAAAAAGTGGCAATCTACTGGCTTTAAAAGCTCCTTCCAAGAATTTATTTTACAATGAAGTAGACTGCGCACATTGCACATTGTTAGATTGAAAAAGATAGTGCTCAGAGTTCTTTGCATTTTGCTTTAATTTTTTAACAGCCGAGTCTCTCTAATAGTATAGCAGATAACTGAATTCTTGAAACCACAAATAGTTCCAGCCGCTTTCAACCTCTTTCAATGCCTATGAAACCCAATGCACGCTTTTAGGCTTGCATCTTTCTTTTCTTATCTAATCAAATACCGTTGAGTGCGTACCAGAAAATGTGTCATAACACGAAATTCCAATCATCAAGAGTGCAATGTTCAACTGCTATTTACATAAGAGACTTTTCTCCAATTCCAAAATCCAAAGTGGTTTTCGCAGTTCGTAGGGAAGTCATTGTAGGATAGAATCACAGCTGTTGATTAATTTTTCACTTCGGTCACTGCAATTATCGCCTCTTTGAACTCTTGCCCTGTTGTCCATTTTTTGCTAATTCTGACCTCATAAAACTTAAACTCATTTGCGTACATTCTCTTTCGTATGACAAACCACCTGTAACCGCGCATAACTGATCAGCATTTTTTGCTGCTTTTTTGGCCTCCTCTTCTCATTCATTATTCACTTCGGTTTTCTTATTTGTAATTAGTTATCTTCGTTATCTTATTAATTAGTAAAATTATTTATGAACAAAGTAGGTGAATGGTGGTCATAAACTAACCGATAAGCCCAAGCCCAAGCCCCTCGGTAAACTCTAGTTAAATGATAAACAACATTCGAGTGCAGGTGTACCGTAGAGGGTGGTTCCGCCGACCCCAACTCTGCACTCAAGTGCAAAATACCAAGTACAAGAGCACCGAAGCGACATTGTACACAAACGTTTATCTGAGGTATGGTGATAATAAGACGTCAACATGTGCCTTGTTGTTTTGATTGCAGATCCTATTGCCTTGTGGTTAGATATTTTTAGGTTTGAAAGGCTTAAGAGTTTAGTTTAGTATTTTGACAGGGAAAGTTGTAGTCTATTATGATGTAATATTATTATTGATTGCTTCTTTAGAAATTTGATTATGTTAAGCCAGCTATTATTAGTTTGTGTTTTTTTTTTTCTTTATGGTTAAATGTTCTTTTGCCTTAATTTATGAATTTATGAATTTATGTGTGAAAATCAAAACATTATAATGTTTAAGTGGTGTCGATAACGATACATTTTGATTGCATTGATGACACTCTTGACTAGATTCCGTAAGGGTGAGTTTTATTATTAATGATAGGAAGTAGATTGCCTTGCTTTATTTTCAGAGTTTTATTGTGGTGTCAATTTACTTCAATGCCGTTGCATTAGATAACTCTATTTGTATTTATTTTGTCATACAGGACCAAATTTGAGTGTCTTACAGGACCCAAGGCCTAGCTTCTCCAACCACTGTGTGTGCGTAGATATATATTTTGTAGGTCCCAGTTTAATGCCGATTCCGAACAGCAAGTAATTTTTGAGAAGCTTCTCATGACAGTTGTTACTCTTGGATGTTTGTCAGACGTTCGCAAGAGGTGGGGCAGCGAATAAAAACTTTCAGCTGGTACAGGTCGGGATTTGACCTCTCTCTTTAACCACTAAGCCACACTGCACCCACAGTCTTCTAGCTTAGCTCTGTGCAAACAGATGACAACAGATGATAGACAGTGGAAAAGATCTCTAGATCGGACTCTCGATCCGTGCTTAGTCTCTACCTAGGACATTTAATCTTTCCATTCCATGTCATCCCGTAAACACCGTTTCAATATATTTTACCAAGCGTTATGGGAACCATAATAATTTGGTACATATTTTCTGGTAAAACCAGAAAGTCGTTTATCAATTTGGGTAACTGCCAACTACATGTAGCCATTCGTCCATCCATAAATTAATTTTGCTTTTTTTCACTTTCACAGTCAACAATAATTCCATTTTCATTTGGTTCTTTTCAGATTTTCCATCTTCGCGACATTCGCTGGGAAAAGTCACAATTCCTATCGAAAAGTTTTCTCGGCTTTGTCGCCTTCAATTTTTTCCTGTATAGCCTCTTTGGAGTCGAGGTATTCTCTTCACTTATTATCCCAGACAGTCAAACGTACGCACACATCTTTAACGGCTTGTATGCCGCTCTATTGCTCATTGTCGTCGTCTTCTTTCTCATATACGGAGTTGAAGTATTTTTCAAATTGCGTGGCGGTTTCGTTTACGACCAAAGCGGTAAAATACTTGGACCCAGCGAAGCGATTGTAAACGCCTCACAATTGCATCAATCTCGATTTGGGCTGCTAAGTCAAGCGATTATGTTGATTGTGATTGTCGGATTCCTAACTTCGGAAACTCTAGGTGATTTTTGGAAGAAGAAGTAAGTACTCTAAACTAGAAGCTCTCCTAAATTTTTTGAATCACAAATGTTTTTTTTTGTTGTTTTTTTTTAGAGTCCCTGTCTATTCACGCAACTGGCACGACATTGTCTTCCGTATAGCTGAGATCGGTGTAGCATTGTGGTTTCCCTGTTGCCTATGGAACTCTATGGCTCCAGAACAATTGTGGATTCTTAATCCGAGAAAATTGCTCAGTCGTCAAATAGATCCAAGTATACCAACCACATCGGCCGAAAGTAAAGGGCTCTCACTGGAGGAGGGACAATCGTTCTTGGCGAAAAAAGATTGTTGGATCTGCTATGATAACGACAAGCCGGAACCATTGATTCAGCCATGCAAATGCACCGGAGATGTAAGCTCAGTACATCATGAGTGCCTTAAAAAGTGGTTAGTTGAGAGCTTTAGCAATACATCTGATGCGGTTCTATCGTGCAAGGTTTGTGGCTCACCGTACGAGATTGAAAAAGCGAAAAAGTAAATTTTAAATTAGTCTTACTCGTATGTAATATGCTCTTACACAGTTTTTTCAGACTTGACTGGGAAAAAGGATTCACCATTCAACACTGGGCCAAAACCATTATCCTAGTAACGCTGATGTGCGTTGCCGGAGCTTGTGCATGGGTTATTATTCAACTGTACGTCGATCCCCTAATTCGCATTCTTACAGTCGGTATTGCTGTACTCATCGGGTATGTTTGCATCAAGTGTCTGGGTGAAAACACAGTGGTCGCGTATCAAAGAGCAAAGGTTAGTTCAATAAACATTGTCACAAACAGCGAGATGGAGAAATTGCATACAATTTGCGAAGATGTTGGGCGACAATGAAACCGCACCGCAGAATTCGGAGGATAAAAGAAGAAGAAGAAGAAAAGATTCTCATGTCAGGCAAAGCATATTATTTGTGTTTTTATTTTCATTCAGAAAAGAAATATTACTTTTAAGTTGTGTTACAATTTTTTTTTTTTTTATAAATATACTTTAAAATCAGCTCAGAGTAGTTCAGAAACGCCATGAGTCGTGCCAAACTATGAAAAAAATTCGGCTAGTAGAATAAATACGGCTAAGCTCACAGCAATTAAAAAACAAAACAAAACAAAAAAAACAAATACTTAACGAGATTATTTCACATAATACGATTTTTATTTTTCGTCATCGTTTATCCATGCAAAAAAAAAAAAAAAAAGAAAACAAAAAAAAAACGATCAGAGACGAACATTATTACAGTAGTGATAGAATATAATTTTTATATATACACATACATATATTAAATAAGTTGTAAGAAGATCTGCTATTAATATAATATTTTTTTTTTTTTTTTTTAACGAGGCGATTTCTTTTGGTTTGTTTTTCTCTTCGATAAATATCGTTCGATTCATAAATTTATTCAAACCATCAACAATTTTTGATTTCATTGTAAAATGTGATATTAAGAAAACTGGATTTTTCTTAAAATAAATTATAAAATAAAAACAAAGAAACAAACAAAACAAAAAGTTAATACACTTAAACTCAAAAATTGATTGTGTATAATTTATGTTATTTTTTTATGAAACATTTGATTTGTTCACGAAATTAACAATTCTAGAAATTGCCAAATGAGTAAATTTTAAATATAAGAAACCATGTGCTCTAGTTTATTATATAAATTTGTATATATATATACTATATGCATATATTACTAAACAAAGCAATTGTAAAAGAACTTCACTTATTTATTATTATTATTATTTTCATGATTTTTGTCTTTTCAATTTAAACTTAAAGCCGATCTCGATGCGAGAGGGATGCTCAACAAATGCTACAACTTTTCATAGAACAGTGTACGCGATGCAGTCATTCGTAAAATTTATTATCTTTTGAAGTACTACTTCTCAATTTGTGTAAAAAAGAAAGAATACGATTTCTTTCGTAGCGAGTAAAAATGTTGCGCTTTGTTTCTATGTAGATTGTAGACAGTTTTTTCCACTGTTGTATCATTTAATTTCATCTCATTAAATATTTATTGTATAAAAACTAAAAGTAATATATATGTGGTATGTATATATATATATTTACTGTATTATAATGTTAATACTAATTATGGACAAAACAAAACAAAAAAAAAAAACAAAAACTAACAAAAAAAAAGAAAACTATTAAATAAATAAAACATTTTAAGAAAAAAGTTGCGTTTGATCTCTTTTGTACACGCTAATTCTTTATTTAGCGGAAAGTGAGGGTTGCCCGAAATATCAATGAAAAGGTAATTTGATAATTTATTAGAATAGAAAGTGCTCCTTTCAACGTGGCAAATAGTTTACAGAAAAGAAGCACATTAAATGCATAGAATATCATTTTATCACTTTTTAGGTTTTGAACAATTAGACTTTCTCAAAAATATGGATTTTTTTCACCTTTCAAACAAGACGTCAATCATGAAAATCCATTCAGTCAAACTCGCGCACGAACGAAATTTTAAAGACGAAAATTCAGCCAAAATACCAGGCGCCCATGAATTCAGAAAAAGCAGTAGGTATCCACCAAAATTCACCAGCTGGTTTTTTCGCTGTGTACCCTCAGGTTCCCATGCTGGTGGTAAAATTTGGAGCAATTTGTGTTGCATATCTACAGAGCGACTTAATTAGGTGGATTTTTTCGTTGTATACTTTTACGGGCACATTTTGGTGGTGAAATTTGGATAAATTTACGTTGCATACTTATAGGGGAATTAAAATTGAATTGGGTGGGAACCTAAGGGTATACAGCGAAAAAACCGGCTGGTGAATTTTGGTGGATACCTACTGCTTTTTCTGAATTCATGGGCGCCTGGTATTTTGGCTGAATTTTCGTCTTTAAAATTTCGTTCGTGCGCGAGTTTGACTGAATGGATTTTCATGATTGACGTCTTGTTTGAAAGGTGAAAAAAATCTCCATCGATCTGGGTGGTCTTACTGCAATTTCTGAGCGCCTAGTACTTAAACGTAAAAAGTAGGTAAAATGTATTGTGGGAGAACGGCTTGCATAATTTTTAGAAAACCTGTAAAAACCTGCAAACTGTTTCTGCACTGGTTTTAAATGTCCCAAAGCCGATCGATAATTTGGGAGAAACATTAGTTCCTAATTAAAAACACCCATTTGCTCTGTTATTTATATATAAACTATATATATATATAGTTATAGTTAGTTAGTATCGTGTTGTATCATGTTGTAAGTCGTTGATACAACACGTTACAACAAGATACAACAACAAACAACAACTTACCACATGATACAACAACTTTCCACATGATACAGCAACTTACAACAAGTAACAACATGAAATAAGAAGAACCAACAAAATATAACAAGAACATACATATTTAGGGGACTTATGTCTCGTGGGTCCCTTGCAGCCTTAAAAAGGATATTTTCGGAAAATGTTCTTAGAATCTTGACTTGACTACTTACTGCTGCTATGATTTTTTATCATGAGGTCCTTGGAAACTTGAAAAAAAATGTGTCTAGAACCACTCTTTCCACAAATTATCCTTGGAGATTTGTGTTAAGACTCGAACTTTTTTCGATAATTCAATTGAATAAAAACACTTTCAATTAGAGCCCGTCTTTAAAGCTTATTTTTATTTATTATGTTTATGTTGTGTTATTAGTAATAATAAATTGTTTTTCTTATATATTTAGGTTTCCGGCCAAAAATATATTGCATTACATGTTACAATTCCAATTTATTATCTGTAAATATATTTCAATTTCTTTGATATTAGTGATTTTTTTTAACAAATGGTTTACAAAAATAATACATTTTTGCATTAAATGCATCATCTCATGTGTTTTTTTTTTTTGTGAGTTTTGCTTCATTTAAATTTCCATAGTAAAGCCAACAATTTGACAATTTATTATTATATATATATAAGTAATATTTTTAAATTTCTTTTTGATTTATTTAAAATTCGCCGATTATGTGTTATATTTATTAAAAATATAAACTAAACTTGGCTGTGATGAGCTTTTTTAAATAGTAAATTTTGATAAACAACAACTAGTGTTTTATATGTATGAAATTGTTTTTGTTTCAGTTACTACGTCTAAGTTATGCATATTAACTTTTGAATTTCATTAAGTCCATAAAAAGGTTTTTTTTTTACTTAAATACCTAAGCGATATATGTTTAGAGTAGATCATTACTTGTGTAATTTTATTTAATTTTTTTTCTTCTTTTTTTTTTTGGGCTTAAAAGAACACCTACCTCACAGTCAAAGTCGTAATATATTAATTTGTATGCGAATGTATATAGTTACCACATGCGATGACTCGTAGATATTATAACAATATACACATGATCAGCTATAAATCGAATATCATTACATACTTAAATTTAAAATTTATAAAAGAAAAAAATATTCATAATATATACATTTGTATCTACAGTTGTAATAATTTTTTTAATATATATATTTAGGAGTGTTGTAAATCAAAGGTAAAAACTTATAATATGAAAGAGAAACGTGGCAAAATAAAAAGAAGAAGAATCAAAAAAATTAAGTAAAAACTGCTGAACGTTTATCTCGGTTTTTGCCTCTGGTAATTGTACGTGCTTTGAAAGCAGCGGCGTTCAAAAGGTGCTGCAAATGAAACATTGAGGTCACATTTTAATTCGTAATTCGATTAGATTTGTTGGAGATGTCCTTACCCTTTCTAATTTTGACTGCTTGTTCTTGAGAACGGGATTGAGGACAAGTTTTGTGCCGAGTTGGAAAATATCACGAATAAAGTCATTTTCCTGCAAGTGAGATGTCATACCAGGACCCATTACGGTACACAGAGCTGTGTACTGATGATGAACGGCCCATGTGTCCAGGACAAGTGATTCAGTGCCAAAGCGGATGGTGATTTCGGGGGAAACATCCTCCTGAAAGCCACAAATTGTTTGTAAGAAAGAACTAAATAAAATTGTGCTTGATGGGTTACAGGATGTGTGGCAAGGTTTATTAAACATTAACCGTGCTTATCGGTTATGCGTCATAACAGATCACGTACATAACGCTCTTGCATTCCAAACGTTTGAATTTTGCCAATATTCTTGTCAGGTCAAAAGAACTTACTAAATTTGTCAACTTAACCTAACTGTAAAACCATTCGTAAACAAAACTAATACAACCGTAAGACCTTAAGCGAAAAAAACTTTTTTATTTAAATTTCAACTCGAGATCGAAAAAATTAAAATCTCCTCTCATGTCAACTGCGGACAAGTGTGTCTCAGTTTGTGTCTGCAATTCTTTCCATTTTGGCATTTCGTGTGACAGTGAATATTATTTTTGATGATAACACATCCGGTCTTGCTTATTGTGTCCATGTACTCACTAAATGATGTTTTCTTTGTAACCGGCGGAGCAGCCCAATGTGAGTAATTGCCCGCGTTCATAAATCTCGAGCTATCGGCAAAGCTATACTTGACTGGCTTGTAGTGCCTTCGACATTCTTCATCGTCTTCATTATTTGACGATGACTGCAATTCATTCATTACATCACCCTTAAACTTTTCGCAAGCATCCTCCTGCTGTAACATTCCCAGAGGAAGCCGTTTTTTCCCTTTATTATCCAAACTCTCATAGACTCCTTCGGGATATTCGTTCATATTGCAAAAGTCAATTTGGTATGTAGTCATCAAGCGATATATGTCTAAGCGACGGCTTAACTCGTCCTGTGGCATAGCCTTCAGACGATCATATAAATCCGGATAGCATGTGCGAAGAATTTTCAAAAATCTATTCGGCTGATCCCGCTTACATACCTCTACTTTGTCGTCTGTGAATTCTTGAAGTTGTGTTGGAATAATTCGAGGTTCAACCAAACGCCCCATTGGCGCTATTCCAGTCCATTCCGCTTTAGAACATTGGGCGAGCACCGAGGCGGGCGGTTGTACTGCAGGTGGTACATTACAGTCGGGAGTAGTTTGTATTTTCCCTATCTGCTCATCATCTACTTTGGGTTTAATGAATTTATAGCGTTTTGTCACCGGAGGTACGTAATCATGACGATAGGTTGTGGTAAACATTTTACGAATTTTACAAATTTAGCGTTCAAAAATTATGACGACAATTTGTTAATTTATATATAGAACGACAGTTGAAAACAGAGTAATTTGACTTTTGAAACACAGCTGTTTCTGAGAAAATTTATAGAACGGCGAAAAGTAAATACAGACAATGTGTCCATATGGCTACTAGCCAAGTTGGCACTTGAGTGATGAACACATGACACGTAAATAAGTACATACAATTTAGTTGTTGCTTTACTCACCTCTAAATATCTAAGCACGTCACGGAAGGTTGCACGTTGTGCTTTGCGATCTCGCTTTGCTCTGTACTTGTGCGAGTCTGTAGCCAACTGCTTGACAGCATCAGTGAGATCGACAATGTGTTCCTCTAAGAAGTCGTCATCATGAGCACGTCCACTTTCTAAAATTAGAGCCAGAGTCTCTCCAGCAGCCATGCGAACTTCCAAATGGGGTGACTGCAAGAGTCCAAGAAGTTTCTTAATCGATCTGTGTGGGAGAAAAACAATTTATATTTAGTGCACATGTTTCATTTCGTTAAAGTTCAATAACTTACGGCAACATTTGCTGTCCGCTGGTCATAACGGATACGAAATCTCCTGGTGGAATCAAGGTCAGAAGCAGACCCCAAGAGGATAATGCTTCGGCATGCAAAGTACCAGCCTCTGCATTGACTGAAATCGGTGTTTTATCATCACCACGCAAGTAGCTGCCGCTGAAGACGTTTTCGAAGAACTGCATCATGGTTAATAGATCTCCAATATCATCGCCGCCTAGAAAATTTAGCAATCCCAAAGCTGTGCAGCACTTAGCTCTGGCATCAAAACCGACCGAAGTATCCTGCATGGTGGTCAGGAGGAATTGGTTGAGAGCCTTGGAAATGGCTTCCTCGCCGCCCAATTGGAGAACTAGCAGCGGTGCTAGCTTTGCTCCCCATACTTGTTCCGCACCCTTTCCACGACGAATGGACTTCTCGATGCAATCAATCAAAGTCACCTTACGATCTTCGACGAAGTCGGGCATGAAGCGATGCATTAAGATCTCACAAATGCTCTGTAAGGCCAACGCACGTGTCTGTGCTGATTTTTCGGTAGCGTTCTCCATAGCCTGGATAAATTTCTCTTCATAACGTTCGTTGGAGTTCAGCTCATCGGAGTCATCAACAGATGGAACATTCTCCGAGAGGTACGAGTAAACGCTGCCGTTATCGTTGAGAGATTCATCCTCGGAATTGGAATCTCCTCCACGTCCTGCAAATTAAAAAACAAAGATAATTTTAGTCTTACTTTCGTTTTCACTTCTTACACTTGACATTCTACCCACTACCCACTATATATGTATGTATGCAGTTCTATTTTTGCGCAAATATGTATCATCAAATCGCGCCCACTTTCCTTTGTTGCGATGCCTAGCATTTTGCTCACTTAAAGTAAAACCCATTGCGGCCCACATTCAAACATTTGCGACTCTACATCGGCGAAATTATAGGTCATCGACGAATGGGAATGGGAATGTGAATCGTTGCATTAATGAAATAAATACTACTCAAACCATATGAAAATGAGAGAATAAGTAGGTACCTACTGAAATTTTTTTAACCATGACCATTGCTACATTTTTGTTTACTTCGTCCATTAAACTTTGACATCAAAACAAGAAAGATAAGTTCAAAAAGATTGTTTCAATGAATGGAATTTGCCGGTCGCTTCTTGATATAGGTACAAGTTTACTTATTCTAAATATAGAAAGTGTTTAATCTGGGGCCAGATCACGTAAAATGAAAACGATCGGACACGTAGCTCGAAATATGTAAAAAATGGGCATTTTTATGATTTACTTTTGAGAACTTAAATCTATACATATAGAGGAGTTTCTCTTGCCAGATTGATTGACTTCCCCTAATGTAAAGTCTCTAGATTTGTATCTTTGTCATTTCACCATATGAACCTAAAGATTGTCAAAGCAGATGATTTGTTATGTTACTTATCTATTTACTATTGTTGAGGAACTAAAAATATTGCAGTTAGGTCCGCTGAAGCCAGCTCCTTCAGATAGACTTGGTTTTTTTATAAGTACCTAATAGGTAAATAGATAAGTCTTTCTTCTCTTACGAGGTAAGTTAAGTTAACGCATACGTACCTACTCCAATGTACGATGTACGATGCTAATTTTACTCATTAACAGAACTCTAATTACTAATCCACTAACTCAAAACATAGAAAATTCAAATAAATACCTACTAAAGTATTTCTTCTCACATAAATGAAACCTACCTTGTACTAAATGAATGAGTGCAAACTCTCGAACACACACAATTTACGCAATAAAATTCATCATGCAATTTCCTTGAACAAGTCTCGATTTTTTTAATTGAAGTTGTGTTAACAGACAACTAACATTTCTGACCAATCATACACATACTACATATTATTGTTTATACTAATCCTTCCTTTCTCTAACACTAATCATTTGTTTACAACGTGATATGACAGGGAGCTCTTGGTTCGCTTCATCATCATACTCAATCTTGATAAGCAAGTGCATAAATATAAATCCACAAAACGATGACACGTTGCATTCACCTTGTGTGGAATTTTTGTATTTCCTAACTGCGCTTCGTTACCACGTTATGGATGTATAAAATGTGCAAAGTAGCATAGATAATGCAACAAAAATTCAAAGATAGTCTATCAAATCAACACACACGCTTCAGACAGCTGTTTATGGTGAATTCCTTTGTATTTTTTTCTTTATCTGCGGTGTATTTTTAGAAAGTACACTATATACTAATACGTAATATATTTTTCGTATTTGTCTGAACAGGTTTACGAAGGCTAAAAAAATCAGCGATTGACACGTAAATAAAGCAAAATATAATTATTTTAATTCCATTGTTGTCTGTTCTTTATTTTAATTAGAACAAAGCTTATCTATCAAACAATATTATTTATGATAATGAAAACTAATCAAATATAAAATGTGTTTAAATACCCAAAAATATTGATAACGAAATTAGAAATAAAAAAAACAAACAATCTCTGTGTAGACTTATTTTTATAAAAGTACTGCTGCTATGGCCCCCATTCCCATTTCAGAACAAATTCAAAGGATCGCGTTTTTCTTTGGCGGGAATGTTCCGCATCACATTCATGTACACTGCCAAAACTTGACCTCGTGGGCAATGGCGAACCTTAAAAATGTCATAATGCACCCATTTACAGCGAAGACGACGACGACAACTCCCGGATTATATTTCAATAATGTTCGAAATACAAAAAAACAAAATGACTCACTCGTCATTAGCAAACGTTGCAAAAGCTTTCAACTTAAGTTCGAAATAAAATAAATTCCCCAATTATTTCAGCTATGCCCTCCCCACTTCTAAAGTCATTCAAGTCAATTATGCATTACTCACCTTTTCCACTCTTTCTATTCTTTTTCGGCATGTTGAATTTCTTTTTGTTACTAATCTTTAACAACTTTTCCTCAATTTTAGGAAATTAATTTAGAATCGAATGAAAAAAAAAAAACAACACAAGGAAAATCCAAAAATTTAATGTATGTATCTCAAACACGAGGTCACCGCACACCAGTAAATGTGTTTTGTTCTATCTCTTTCACTCCTTCAGTTATTTATCAGTAAAAAAAAATTAGAATTGTATAATTATTCACTTGTTTTTAGTTTTTTTTTTCTTTTTTTTCGTTTTATACGGGATTATTTTTATTGGCGTTTGACTATAAAATTATAAAAAAAATTAAAACAATTTACACTAGAACTTAAGGCCGTAATCAAGACGGAGGTATACGATTGATTTTTCTCAAGTTTATAAGTTGTTCTTCAGCAACGATTAAATAATTCACAGCTGGCACTGAACTTTTTTTACTAATGTTAATAAAAGTGTTTGTTAAGTTGCATTCCGCACTTTGGTTTTCAAATTTCACTGATTTGTTAGAATTTTTATTTAAAGCAAATTTCATGATTATTCAATTGAACATCCGTATGGACAAAAAGTTTCGCTCTTTCTGCCTGCTTTTGCTTCTGCCTACTGTTTCTTTTTGCTAGAGCTAGCTGTCTGTCTGGTGCTTTGCTCGCCGTCGCCAAAGTAGTGTGTGAATTTGGTGGGAACAGAACGGCAAGTTTTATATAAATGAGAAGTCCATACCATCTAAAATAAAAAAAAAACACACACAGTTACATAAATATAATATTTCGCATGAAGATGAAACCGAAATTGCATTGGGTTTGGAAGATGTTGCGAAATTTGGTATTGAAAAGAAACGGTTGCTTGCGTGCGAGCGCATGGTGAAATCGCAGTGAATTGGAACAGTATGGCTGCGGAACGGTTGTAGTCATTTAAAATTGTACTAGATTTTATTTATTTCATTTTATTTAGCAGTAACATGCCATTTAGAATTAAATGTAAATATTATTAAGAAACTATTTATTGTTTGTAATTTAAAATCGTATTTGCAAAAAAGGCGAGTTTGCGCTAGTATCCTGACAGCAAAATTTAGTATCTCTTTTTATTTTAGTATAGTAATATAGTGGACGTCTAGTTTAACGAATAACCGATTTAACAAAAATGTTTTTTTTCAATATTGGTTATATATTGCGAATGAAGCAAAAGTTTACGATTACAGAAAACGGAAAAACTTAATTTTACCCAGTTTTATCCTTACCTTATGCATTTCTGGTACTTAGGATTTTAAGTATAATGTCCGTGAAATTGTTCCCAATCCAGACCTTCTTTAGGATGATTTCCCAAATATCGAAGAAGCGTTTCATCATGTTTTAATCCACGAATTGTTCAAAAGAATAGTATGTTTTACCACCTGCCAACCCCCACACAAGACAAATTAACTCATATCGTCGCCGGATAATCCCTTAGTACAACGATCTACTTAGTTCTCCGGATAGTTTTCATTATCCGGAAAGACTTTTTCGTGCAAAAACTCTTTATTTTTTTCAGAAAACCAATTGCAATTCTCTACACTTAAATTAATTGCAAAATATATCTACGTATATATCGTAGATCAGTGTTTAAATAACAAGTCCGTCAGTTTTAGTCTTTTTTTAATTCTACTTATTAACTTTTATTTTGTATTTACTTAAAAAAGATATATTTCTTTAAAGCTAAATCATTTCGCATCACCATAAGTTATAGTGCTAAATTAATTAATATTTCAGATCGATTGCCACAAATTTTTCCAGCCACAAAACAAATTTTTGCAGTCCTTATAGACCTTACCACATTAACTTGACCTCTCATCCTTTTACAATTTTGAATGTGTTTGTATAATACACCTACTTTAATAAAAAGTCCTGAAAAATTTGCGTTATGCCGTTATCTTACTTAAATGTTGTTTAACTTCAATTTTAAGTTTTGCGCTTCTAAAAAAAACTTACATAGCAAAGGATTAGGTACGATACGTTGTGTAAAATGTTGAATTACACATTAAATGTATTACTCAGGTAACAATTCATTAACGATTCATTTATTCTGATCTTTGACTTGTCAAAAATGCTCTGAAAATATGAAGATTCTCTTTTATTTCTAATTATATCTTAAAATACCATTTTTTTAAAGATGGCGTTTCAGCATAGAAAAAAAAATAAAAAAAAAATCGAGTCAATCCTACATTTATTTTCATATATCTAAATTTTAAAAGTAACAAATACATAAGGCGGCTAATACAAATACAAAAAATTATATAAATCATTACATTTCTTCTTAGCAAGTCAAGTAAATAGTTTGCTATTCAAAAATTCAGTCGAACTGAAATTTTGCAAATATCAAATCCACAAGTAGATCACCCTCCAGCGACCCATTATTCTCAATAACCAAATCCCACTGATCAAAATCATCCAGATCGCATTCAGATTGCACATCATCAACACCCAACTGATAGATCCATCCACGCTCGGCACGAATTATCTCTGGACAAGTAATGCGTATGGAACGCACCTTATCACCGTACGTCTCCATAAAGTACTTTATATCATTTTTTCGTCTAATATCGCTTACAATGACAATCTCTTTATCAGCTATAATATTATGTACACACAAAAATAATAATAGAGGGTGATGATAACACTATGAAAGGTGGAATTCATTTTTCATATAAATACCATTCTCCATAGCAGTTCTACAAAAGAAACCATGATCCTCTGCGCGCACCGAGTCGCTCCATTCGATCATGTCTTTGCGGTACTTTTCCTTGTACGGTCCATCGCTGAGAAGTTCCTCAAGATTGAGATCTAGTTTTTTAGCCCATTCGGTCTTGATGGGAGAAGAGATTCTTACAATTTGGCTACGGTCACCCAGTCTGAAGGAATTACATATGTATTTACTTGGTAATTTCTAATGGTGATGATATATTTTGCAAACCTTCTATTTAGCTGCTCAGAGAGGTAATCTTTGCCACACTTTCGCTTTCCACTGAACAAAACAATGTACTTAACTTTTGCCATTTTGTAGAACAACTAAATTACTTGTGTGCACTTTCACCCAACCTCCCGGTCTTTCGCCGACATATGGTGGAGCTTGTTTTACGCACAGGCACAAGCAAAAAAAGTTCAGGAGGTTAAGTTATTTTCGAGACACTCTAATTTGCATTTAATGCTCATGGATGAGATAAAAATTAGATGTTCATTCATCGACTACAGAGATTACATTTGACTTTGAAATAAGACAAAGAAATAGTACATTTGTTTATACCAAATCGAAAAAGCTAAATTCCTAAATTGTGATACATAAAAAATGTCAACGCCAAGAAAGTTACGTGTTGACAACATTACAACTTCGAAAGAAATACTTCAAAGATGGGAATGGAACATTTCCAAGACGAGTACTGCCATGAGCAAGTTTTTTAAGGGAAATCCCAATATTTTTGTAATTTCAAGTTTCATTTATGAAATAATTACTTTATTAATCTTTTATAGCACACTAATTTTATTTGATATTGGTGTCTATATAAAATGTAATAAAGTATTTTTTCTCAACAAAATTTAGAAATAAAAATCACTTAAAATAGAAAATATAATTTTTACTTCAAAAGTTTTGCTTACCATTTCATTTCCAATTTATAATGTTTTCAAATGAATTTAATAATTTCCAACTGTTTAAATTTTAATTATTTAAACAAAAGTTTTCTTTTCGTTTACGATTTTTTTACAAAATGAAAACATAACAAAAAACAGACGGACTCTACTACTATTGCTTTTGGCTATAAATAATGTTGATCTTACTTCCCAATGATTTTAATGAATTCAACTTAATGCGATTTAAACAAAATGTAAAATAATATTAAAATATATACGAAATATTAAATTTCTTACATTTTTCATGTAATTTATATATAATTATGTGTGTGCCCCATACATAAAGAAATGAAAGGCAAAGACAACGGGGAAATATTATCTAAAATTTATCATTGATTTGATATTTAAAAGTATATATGTATATTTGATAAATTTTAAAATTTGTTTATCAAATTTCATTGATAATATTTAACCCTTATCGAATACACATTGTTTAGAATTGCCCAAACGCACCTTTCACATGGCTTACTTAGCTTGTTGTTGAATATTTTTATTCATTTATTTTTTATTTATTATTTTTTCAAGAAGTGAAAGAAGAAGGCAACTATAAGAAAAACTAAAAGCAAATAGGAATTAGTGATCTAATTGTTAAAGAAAGAGCTGTGATAAAAGTCAAATGATTGAACTTTCATACATATAACTTTTATGAACACTCTATGAACATATTTCATTGTGAGATACCAGCCTAATTGGATATAATTCGTAGAATATTGTAATACAATTTTATTTTATTTTCCACTAGAGTAGTTTTCACAAATTTCTCCGCGCAATTATCCCTCATAACGGGAATGCAATTGAAATACATGGCAATGCCAAAAAACTCAACGAACAATTTCTTGTCACGTTACCAAAAAATCGAATACGTGTAACTTGTTGTCAGTCGCATTTGCTCTGGTATTGCAAACTGGACGGCGAAACACAAACACAATCAAATAGCCTTTTCTCGCTTATACACTTTTCCATGTGTATGGCTGTCAAAATCGAGGGAAATTTATTAAATAACCCATTTTTAGATTTGGAATTTGGAAAACCCAACGAATAGCGAAAGAGACCAACTGGATGAGTTGGTGCTGACGACGACGAGTAAAAAAGAGGGAAGGAAAAAGTGAACGGTGGATTTCTTAATTGGCCGCTGTAACCGGGGTAAAATCATTGGTGGGCTCTGCCGTGAATGAAGTGATTTTCTTTTCTTTCGTACAGTGAATGTGGTCGCCAGTAAAAGTGTCGTGCGAGAGTAGTTAGAGTTCGGTTGTCTATTACTACAAAAAAAAGTAGTCAACTATAAATTTAAGTTACATTTAACCATCATAAAATAAATACACAACAAAATGGGAAGTAAGTGAAATAAATATCGAACTTTTTTCCATTTAAATATTTTAAAATTCGGAAAAATCGAAGAAGGCGCTATACATACTCTTCTTTGGATTCATTGCCGATAAACACTTGCTTACGTATACAAATTTCTTTTAGTTGGATGAGTTCTCAATAGGAATTCACAATTTTTGGGCATTTCCTTTTTATGAGATTTGCCAAAATACAAGCATAGTGGATACATTTGTTTAGTTGCGATATTAAATTTGGATTATTTTCTTTTGTTTCAGTTAAATTCCTTGAGGTTATAAAACCATTCTGCAGTATACTGCCGGAGATTGCTAAACCCGAGCGAAAGGTAAGTGAAACATTTACTACTACTTAATGGGAAATTTTCATTTGGGAGTGGAGGTTAGAAGAAGTGAATTGGATGGATAAATGAAATATGATAGTAGAATTTGACATTGAACACGAGTGATTAGGAAAGCCGTCTGTGTTGCTGACGAAGCAGTTATGGGGAGTCTAATGATATGGAATAATTAGATTATTTGCCTTATTGGTTGTTAATTAACTATTCAATAAACGTTCATTCAGAAAAGTGCGTAAAACCGCAGGTTAGTTGAAGGAGACTAATTTCCAACGTTGCATTCACAGTGACACTATGGCAAAGTGTTGCCATTTTCGTTTCGAAAGTGATGACAAGACACACATCATCACAGTAAAAACACGAGCGGTTGTTACTTCGTGGAACTTTACTCTGTTATCTCACTCTCTCTTTTGCGACTCTGATTGGGAAATTTTTGTCTGCATGCTTATGACTTTCTCCAAGGAAGTCCTCCTCGGCTTTTAAAATTACTACATATTTTGTTTTTCAATCAGTTGTTTAAAAAAATTGGTTTAAAATATGACTTCCAAAGTTTCTACCTTGAAATGTCAAAACGATCAGTTTGATGCCATTCTCTTTGCAAAGTACTGCAAATGTAGGTCAATTGAAGTACCACTATGTGGCCTTGTTACCTGCTTTTTGAATTAACTGTAGAAAAGAAGAATCGACAAGAAGTGAAGAAGCATTTTTTATATAATATATATATATATATATTTTTGTTCACAGATCCAATTCAGGGAAAAGGTGCTATGGACTGCAATAACACTCTTCATCTTCCTTGTCTGTTGCCAGATTCCATTATTTGGTATCATGAGCTCAGATTCGGCGGATCCCTTCTATTGGATTCGTGTCATCCTCGCCTCGAATCGTGGTACTCTCATGGAGTTGGGTATCTCGCCAATTGTCACATCTGGACTGATCATGCAACTGTTGGCCGGTGCTAAGATCATTGAAGTCGGTGACACACCAAAGGATCGTGCTCTCTTCAATGGAGCACAGAAGCTTTTTGGAATGGTCATCACTATTGGTCAGGCCATCGTGTACGTAATGACTGGAATGTATGGTGATCCATCGGAAATTGGAGCTGGTGTCTGTCTGTTGATCATTATTCAATTGTTTGCTGCTGGTTTGATTGTATTGTTATTGGACGAACTTCTGCAAAAGGGATACGGATTGGGCTCAGGTATTTCGCTCTTCATTGCCACCAACATTTGCGAGACCATTGTGTGGAAAGCTTTCTCCCCGACTACTGTTACGACCGGACGTGGTACTGAGTTCGAGGGCGCTGTAATTGCCTTGTTCCACTTGATGGCCACCAGAAACGACAAAGTTCGTGCCTTAAGAGAGGCTTTCTATCGTCAAAACTTGCCCAACTTGATGAACTTGTTGGCAACAGTTCTCGTTTTTGCTGTCGTCATCTACTTCCAAGGATTCCGTGTTGATCTACCAATCAAGTCGGCACGTTACCGTGGACAATACAGCAGCTACCCCATTAAATTGTTCTACACCTCGAACATCCCAATCATCTTGCAGTCAGCTTTGGTTTCCAACTTGTATGTGATTTCCCAGATGTTGGCCGTTAAATTCCATGGCAATGTGTTCATCAACTTACTTGGTGTGTGGGCTGATGTTGGTGGTGGCGGCCCAGCTCGATCTTATCCGATTGGCGGATTGTGTTACTACCTATCGCCGCCCGAGAGTGTGGGTCACATCCTACAGGACCCCATTCATGCAATTTTGTACATTGTATTCATGTTGGGATCGTGTGCGTTCTTCTCCAAAACGTGGATAGATGTGTCTGGAAGCTCGGCTAAGGATGTAAGTTTAACTGATTACTTCTTCTTCATTACAATTTTTTTATTTGTTTATTTTTTTCTCTATTTCGTTTTTTAGGTAGCTAAACAATTGAAGGAACAGCACATGGTTATGCGTGGTCATCGTGAAAATTCAATGATCCATGAATTGAACCGCTACATTCCAACAGCGGCTGCATTTGGTGGTCTTTGCATTGGCGCATTGTCAGTGTTAGCAGATTTCCTCGGCGCAATCGGCTCAGGAACTGGTATTCTGCTGGCAGTGACAATTATTTATCAATACTTTGAGATCTTCGTCAAGGAGCAATCTGAAATGGGTGGCATGGGCACGTTGCTATTCTAAGAATAGCTACAAGGAAGTGTGCCACTCACCCCTTTTAGACCTAATTTTGTAGGTTTCCTAAGTTAATTAAGTAATTAATTTTTTTTTTTTAAATAATAATTTTGTATTCTTTGTGAGATTCATTTAATTATTAATGGATGAATGATAATAACTAAAAAAACATTTGATTACAAACGATAAAAAGAAACACTTAAAAATAAATAAAAAACCGAAAAATCTTTTAAACAAAAAAATCGAAAAATAAAATTGATTTTGTTTTTATTTTGTCTACTTATGTGAAACCAGGTATTTTTTTTTCATTGTTCAAGAGTAAGTTGCGTCCTTAATGATTTTATTGCCAGACGTCTGGAGGGGGTTTTACATGGAATTGAAGTCATTCCTCTGGCTGGTAATAAACCCAGAAAATACCTGCCGCATAAATGTAGCCCAAATGAGTTTAAAATTATATGCAATTGCATGCAGCAGGTACATGACTTCGTAAAGGGCAGATGTGGGATTTTAACTTTTGACGAAGACGGAGAAGGCGACTTATTAGTTACAGAATTACTGTTTGCAAATATTAGCTGTTCACCGATGAGATATGCAGACACAGACAATAGTACTCAATAAAAAAAATTATTTAATTTTAGGTTTATGAAAGAAAGAAAGATTCGTGTGGCAATGCAAGTTGACAAAATTTACATAGATAGAAAAGATGAAGCGTAGGCCACACACTACGAAGAAACTTTGTATTAGTTGGCCAGATGTGGTGTGGGTTTATCGAGGGTAAACACATTTTAAGTTTGAGTGGTTGATTATGCTATTCATTCGGCTTTAGTATTTACACAATTTGAGGTAGGTACCTATTGCAATGGCAAAAAAAATATGGAATATAAAATGAACACAGAAGATTTGCATGACACGATTTATACTGCTGTGCCTTATCGCCACTGAGCCAAAGACAATAAAAACCCAATGTCCGTGTTCATCAGTCCTTTGTTTTGTATCGAAGTATTTTATAAGAACAAATTAGTTTTAACGTTTAAAAATAAGAAATGACCTAACATGCATCTTTGAAGGCGTAAGAGCAGACCAAGTTTTAAATAAAATTAAAGCTTTGGCTATTGGCTTCAAAATTATATGTAGGTACATAAATAATTCTTGACAAAAAGAAAAATTTCGATGGGTCTTTCTTGATCATTTGAAGTTTCAGTATCAGGTTGCATGTTTTGCGAGTTGCCTGAAATATCTCTCTGTCCCGGCAGCCAGCATGTTGTAATGCTTCTTCCTAGGGCTACTATAGTTCCGCCGCTTGGCTGTCTGAGAAGGTGTTTTAAAATGAAATAGAATGCCGAGTGCTGCCGGGGGAGAAGTACGAAGAAGACCCCTATACTCCCCTACAATTAAATCCACAGGGAATCTGTTATTTTTCGCTGGCGTATTTAATTATGGAGGTGCGAGAATCGTTAAGGTCGGAAAAATTCAGTATTCGCTGACGGTTCTAAGATCCAGTACATTTGACGGGCTTCAGTGGTGAAAAATTGAAGGCCTGCTGAAACTTATTAACTCCACAGACGGACCGGACATGATGGCTTATTTTATAGGTCGGAGTATATGAAAGAAGAGAAAAAGAAGAATGAACAAATCTAAAAGAGGCACCTATACGTTCGGCTTTGTACACAACAGGCTATATGATGGGAAAAACGAAGGAGGGAGCTCAAAACTAGCTGGGGTCAGACCAAGTGAAATTAAAACGATCGAATAAGATAGGTTCGTTGTTTTTGTCTCTATCAATTTTTATTGTAAGTATGTTACGATGTCGACCGATCGTTTTAATTTTATACGATTAGAGCTCTGGTTTTAAGTAAAAAATATGGAAAAATGGTATGATGGTTTTTGTTTAACGAGAACTTATAATAAAAATTTAATCAACCGAGAACTTCTTACCTGACAAGCAATAATTCGGATATATTCATAAATATTTATTACGGCTTTCAAGTTATAAAGACACTACGTTAACAACTTAACACTTATTGTTAGTTAAAAAAAAATTCACTTTTCATCTACAACTGTACACTTTACAAAATTCACGGAAGTACAAAAACAAACACTATCAGCTGTTGACTAAAAAACATCGCATACTTAACGAACTGCCACCGAACAACAACGTACGATGTGCGATGTCATTTTATTATTGTCCTTTTTTTTTCTCCAGTTTGACATTTGTGTTGACGTTTCATTTAAATGATAAAAATCTAAAGAAAAGTGCACAACATTACACAAAAAATGGCGACAACACGGGCATTGAATCGCAATGTTCCCTATTTAAAACAACAATTCTCCGCCCTGTTAAAAAACACTTCACCCGTCATCACTGTAATATGTGCAGTCACAACCTGTGGTTATTTACTTTCGTATTCCGAAACAGCCGTCCGTATTCTTAGTGTCACTCCGGGCTACATCCTCCCATCGGAATTCTGGATATGGACCGCGTTCACATTCTGTTTCATAGAGCTGCATTTCTATGAAGTTCTAGTGGATGTGATCACTGTTGGACTATGTGGGAAAATGTTGGAGCCCCTCTGGGGACAGTTAGAAATGTTCAAGTTCTTTGCCATCACCAATTTGGGAGTTGCAATTTGTACAACTTTCTACTATCTGTTCGTCTATATGTGCACTAAGAATGCGGAAATTCTTTTCGATGTGCACATACACGGACTGGCGGGCTATGTAGCTGGTATTTCGGTGGCTGTGAGGCAGATTATGCCGGACCATTTGATTTTTAAGACAAGATATGGAAAACTTACCAACAGGTTAGCAATGCAAATTATGTGTGCTTTAGAGTATGACAATTCTTTCTTTAGGAACGTTCCGCTAACTGTGTTGTTTGCATCACTGGTCTTTTGGGTGTTCAACGTTCTCGAAGGCACCTACCCGGCCATGTTCTGTTCTGGATTGATTGTTTCATGGGTTTATTTGAGATTCTATCAGAGGCATCCGAATGGACGTGGTGATAGTTCGGAGAGTTTTACATTTGCCAGTTTCTTTCCTAGCGTTATGCAGCCTGTGATAAGTATACTGGTCAATCCGCTGTACTTGTGTTGCTTGAAACTTGGAGTTGTTGGGCGACCAGCCCCGCCTCGCACTGTATCCACATCTAGCTTATCATCAATATCCATATCTATGCCGGGAGTTGACCCGCATGATATCGAAAGGAGGAGGTTATTTTTTCACTTTTCTTGTAGATAATTCTGTGGCTAAAACAATTACTTTCTTTCCCAGATTGATTGCACTGAAGGCTCTTAGCGAACGTTTGAAGTCGTCAGATTCGGGCCAACAGAAAACCTTACCAAAGTCCTTCCCAATGCCGCCGAACAGTGGAAAACATAATCATGGTCATAGTCATGGTAGTGGTCACAGTCATTCGCATCACTCAGCTGCCGGCCACAGTCATTCACATAGTCCAGGTGGTCATTCGCATTCGCATCATCATACAGACAACGGAGCGTCATCCTTTTACCAGCAATCGCAACAGAAGCAGCAGGCTGCCGTAACGTCTCTACCCACCTCACCAGCATCATTTTCAACCGTAGCAATACCAACTCCCGAAGCGATCGCTTTAATGAGCGCCCGATCAATGGCAATCCCTTTGCCTGCGCCGCCACCTCAGTCAAGCGACGACACAGAAACCCTAATTAGTATAGACGCAGACAATTCAGCGTCCAAGTAGTAGATAGGATCATGTCTTTTACGTTACGTTGCAATTTACTTTTCGCATTGGTCGTTCCGCAGCAGAACGCATTTTTTAAATTGTTTGCTATTACATACTGGAATTCTCTATCCTTCGTGTTTTCTTATTTCCCTTTGAGTTTAGGTAGGTACAGGTATACCACAGAAATTCATATAAGTATAGTTAATATTTTTTTTAAAAAAAATAATTATTATTATATGTACGTATGTAGTTAATATTCAAGAGAATTAGAAAGAACAAAGTAAAAAAAAAAACATTTTTAATAGTTATTACAAGACTTTTTTTGTGTATGTAAATATTAGAGACAAAAACGAAATTAAAAAAAAAACAACATATATATACATATTAGGCTGACATGGAAGTTGGAATCCGGGAACAGCGAAGAGAAAGAGAAAATCATTCTAATAAAATTAAAACATAGTATTGAAACATGTGTACCTATATTTGTTGTATTTTTTATTTATTCAACTAAATTTTTTGGAACAACGAATTCGGTATGGGAGGTCGAGTTCTGAAGTCCCGTAAACCGTATATTAACGCAAGCGTCGTTCGCATCTCTAGAAAGGTACATAGGGCGTTTAGTTTTGTGAAGTTTCGTACATTGATGCGCAAATGCAAATTGCTTATTCATGGCAGCAGTTTTGCGCATCGGTAATATAGTCGAATGTTTTCGCATTAATAGCTATTTAACTGTCCTTATCAAGTTTGCTAGTTCAATTACGAATTAAGTGGTTCGAATGGCAAGAGACAATTTAAAGTCGTTAATATAGCCTTGGGATTACAATGTAATGTATGACTCAATTGCCTCATGGCATCTGTTACTTACATATAGCTCCACATCTTCTACGATCCCTGAAACGACAGTGGCTTGTAGTTGCCGAAGCTGGGAGGCCTGCTAAATCTTTTGAGGTCGAACCGGGGAACCTAGGGATCAGTAGGGATGTGTTAAGAGTTTATTTCAATGGAAAGGGTGTCGTTATTTGCTGTTTTCCTTGACAAGGCATTTGTTTCTCATGAAATACAGAATATTTTTTGGGTAGACAGTGTCTGAAATGTGGGTGCGGTGGCTAAGTGCGTTGGACCACTAAGCGAGAGGTCGCTGGTTCAAATCCCGACCTGTACTATCTTAAAGTTTTTATTCGCTGCCCCACCTCTTCGAAACCGGCATTAAACTTTAGGTCCCTTCCATTCGTGTCAAAAAATATATCCTCGCCCATACAGTGGTTGGAGAAGCTAGGCTTTTCGTCCTGTATGTATATTTTTTTGTTGGGTCTGAAATGTCTCTATGACGTCAATGCGTATAGGTAACAGGGGGGGTCACAATGGTTTTCTAAACCTTGTCTTGTCACAGTGGTCTTCTGCATGCAGCTAGTAGCTAACGTTTCTCTTCGGTGTAAAGTTATTGTTATTAAATCAACATTATTTTTAAAAGTGAACAGATTTTATACTCTACTAAAAGGAAACTATTGAAACGAAATGAAGTTGAATAAAAAAATGTTTTTATGTTTTATTTTCTTTTACAATAAATTTTTAGCTACGCTACAGATTTTTATCTGTAGTATTGCTGCTGATTCCAGGCCTGCGATGTAGCGGGTGGCATTGAACTTTGATCAAATTGGTTGCTATGAGTAAACGGTGGTCCGTTATTTTGTTGGCCGAACTGCTGGCCGTAGCTGTAGAATCCAACGCTTTGTGCAGTCTGCGACGCAGGTCCACCTGACACGCCGGACTGCGCGGCTGTGCCCATATGTGATGACATTTGTGGATTCGCACCAGGCGCTGGTAGGGAGCCATAGTTCTGCGACGAACTACTGAATGTCTGCGCCTGTGGGCCACTACCATATGAACTCAATACACTGCTGTAGTACGAGGCATCGGCAACTGTTTCTGGTGGCTGATGATGCGACTGAGTAATTGGTGTCTTTTTCATCGTTTGATGAAGGGACATTTTACCCTGATGACAGTCCTGGGCATTGGCCATGTTGTTGCGAGCTATATTCGCTTGGGTTAGATTCGATGATGATGACACGGGAGTAGGGCGAATCTGGGGACGATTTGAGAGAATCGATGAAGTTGGAACGGGTGGATTGGCGGAGCCTTCGGATATCTTTCGCTGAAGAGGTAGGTTTTTTAGTGCATCAATTGTACCGCTTGACTTGAGAGTCAGCAGCTCAGCTGCTCCCAGCAATAGAGAAGGTTGTGCTATGTGACGATGATTAATGTGCGCTTGAAGATCCCTCTATTAAAAAAAAAAAAGAAGATTTTTGTTATTTGTGTTATCAAGGGTAGACAAATCGATTAATCCCACCTGAGATAAATATGTTCGCCTACATCCCGTGTTGCCATAACGACTGCCTCCATGTGTGCACATGAACACAGTGCCCAAGCCGCTCTGTTCCACACGCACCACTTTGTCCTTGCAACGGGGGCATATTTTAACTGGCTCGGCTCGGGCACATTTTAGGCAGAAAATGTGCTTGCATGGAATCATTCTGCCATAGAGTAAAATTGGTTTGTCACACTGATCGCAGCAGTGTATCATTGGATTTAAGACCTTTTCCCCAATAAGGGATACTTTATGATCCCATTTGAGGCGCAGCATAGGTTCAGGTGGCCCCCGGGAAATGGTTGTAAAAGTTGGTGCTTCCAGCTGAGATATGTCTGCTTCCATATCGACTGCAAAATCAAAGCGCAACGTAATAAGGCTGCCTCTTTTGATATGTAAAATTTTCTACTTACTCGTTGGTGGAACAATTGGTTGCACCTCTTCCACGACGGGTACTTCTTCAGGGACCAATACTGCATGTTCAGGTTCATTTTCTTTATTGACATCAGTTGCTACAGATTCATCTGTTTCCATTGCGACTGCTGGTGCAGCGACGGCAGCATCCTTTACATCTGTCGCCGGGGCCACTGATACTGGGGCAGATTCCAAACTCTGATCCAGTGTAACTTCTTCATCGGAAGAGACTACCACTGCTGCTTTTCTTCCACGACCACGACCGCGACCTCGGCCTCGTCCACGAGCCCTTGTACCACGACCGCGACCACGTCCCCTTTTCGTAGTTACATCTTCAGATTCCATTGGAAATGTTTGTAAATAAACCGCAAGCAAAGAATATTGTTTTAATACACTGTTTTTTTCTTTGATATGCACTTAATGGATATGGACTTAAGAATTGCTTTTAACACTTCATGAGAGACTTGTTTTTCCGATTTTCCGCGTCCAATCCACCGTAATAAAAACTTCTACCGTGAAAAGTATTTTTCTAACATTTTTTTCTGACAGCAGAAAAGTAATTTAACTTGGGTCGTAAAACTCAACGAATAATGGTTGCATTCAAGGAAAGTCATAGAATGCAAGATGTCTGATTAATTAGAAAGCAAGTACAGTACGGAAAGAAACTTTGAAGAAAAAAAAGGTTACTTTTTAATAGATATGAATTTAATTTTTTTTTATAAAGAGGTTTGCATTAATTTTTACTTTGAATGTAAGAAATTATATTATAAGGCTCATTATATTTTTACTGTTCTCATTCTAAATAATATTTATAAGGCATTTTCTACACTCATGTTTATTAGACAGTTCGCATTTTTCGAAAACAAATATTGTTGTTATTTGTCATGTTTTTCATATAAGAAGAAATAAGAAAGAAATCAAAATCTATACAAAATCAAGATAGACAACTTATGATTTCAATCGAATTTTGAATAAAATTTTATCAATTAAAAACCTTACATTAACAAAACATAAATCGTCCTTCATCTGAAAGCTATTCGTTGTAACTCAGATTATTTATAGATTGTAGTAAAAATAATTAGAAAAATAGAGTTTTTGCTGTAATATGAAAACTTCGAAATAAACGATTTTGTTTGCTTTTTCAGAGGATGATGTGATAACAATGCAGCAATTGTGTTTTTTACGAACACATTTAAGCAGAACCAGATTGGTATTGTTGCCAGTTGGCATTATATTAGCGCGCTTATTAAAAAAATTATCTTAAAAGTTCTTATATTTTTTTTTACGAATTTAGTGTGAGAAAAGCGAAGTTCAGAGAAGAGCACTGCAAAAGAACAGTTAGTTCATTTCACATCTACCTCACATGGAATAGACACGAAAAGAACAATACAATGACAGTGTGCGTGAAAGGCAAGACCGCAAAACTGATTGAAAACATGTAAACAAGGATAATTGTTCTGGATAATTCACTTTATGATATAAATTTTGTCAACTACTGGTCAAAGTTTGGCATAACACTTGCTTTACGATTGTCAAGGATTGTTGAATATAAACTTTTGTTCCCTTCGTCTAGCGTGAATTGTTGCTTTATGCTTAACAGGAATTGGATGCGTACATTCATATGCCGTTGTATATAGAATACATATAAACAATTTTATGCTTTACGTAGCATTTTCTTCTTGTTTTGCGAATGATGGGGTTGAAAAATAAGAATACTTGTTTTTCTTGTCTACATACATAGGTGTATGTATTATGTATGACATCCTTTTCTATTCCTTAATTTAAGAAATGTCGACAACCTTTCTAGTTTCCCTACCCAACGAATACTGTAGGTAATAGACTGAGAATGCGATAGTTAGAGAGATGGCAATTAATTAAATTTTACTTCTAAAACCAAAGAATGAGAAATTTGCTCCTTAAAGGAAACATTAAACCATCATAAATTGAGCTAATTGAAGAATCTAAGTTACATAGGACAACAAGCAAAAGAATTATTGTTTGTAATTAAACATTAAATTTTAAACAATTTTCTGCAAAATTTTAGTATTTTTAAGAATAAAAGTAGATACTTAATTTGTTATTTTTAATACAGGAAAAATAGGTCATCTTCGGCATGTGAGGCCGAAAACCTCTCAGGGTAGGAATGGAAAGATATTCAGGTGAGTTTTAAGCGCCAAGATATATGTTGGCAGTAGTTTACTTTCCGAGGCGACAAGATGTGTAAATTACATTTTTTAGATCTCAATGAAATAATCACAAGTTAAAAATTGTATTTTTAAACCTCGAAATCTCCTAAGCTAGGTGAAAACAAGACTGTTGTTACATGTTAACTTGCGAATATTTTATCGAGATCTATAAAGTTGCATATTCAAATACGGTCGCCCCGGAAACTATAGTATCCCCACTATGTTAATTAAATGCCTCCTGTTACTACTTCGAATATAGTAAAATCCAAGTACATTTTTAAAGGAATTATAACTTAAAGCTTCACTTTAAAGGAAACCCAAACCGAAGGCGACGGATTTGTTAATGTTGTTACCAACAAACCCCATGGAAATGAACGATAGACTAACGAACATGACGGAGACTAAGTTATCAAATCTTCAAACAAATTGATAATGTTGCGATCGACGTAAGGCAATTTGGCAAGAATTTAGATGAAGAGCGGGACATGGTGTTACTTCAGAAATAGTTCTAGTTCGAAATTTGTACCAGAGAGTAAAGATTAACAAGGACAGTCGGTGCTGAGAATATGGAAAACAAATTTCTACAGGCTGTTTAACGAAGAAGAAGAGACAAATTTTTCCAAAATATTAACAAAACGGCAAACCAAAAACCATTCTCATCGATATATCTTTAATTGCTTTAAAAGACCACGGTTTTTGACAATTAGATAATGTATACTCCTACTAATACCATCTTAAGGTATTTTTTTTTTCTGAACCACATCTTGCGAAAGATTCTCCAAGAGAATAAAGTGTCTGCAATTTTCCATTCGAAATCTACAAAAAAATTAAGTTCCTTTCTATTAACAAGACAAAAAAAAAGTCTTCACACACAAATATATATAAATATAAACCAAAAATATATAAGTTTAACATTTAATTAGTGTAGGTACCCACATTATGTATTTCATGAGATATTTTGTTCTTTATAAAATCAAAATTGAACATTTTGGATACTACGTATAAATAGACCCGAATAATAGGTTTGTCGATTATATATTGTAGGAATTAATGTACATATGCACCTTGCTGCTTTTAAATAAGGCAAATTACTCTTCAGGAGCAACAACAATATTCCTCACATCCGTGAAGAATTCATATTTGCAGCACAATTATTCGAAACAGGGTGGTAGTTGGAGCGAAACGGTGCTATAAAATATTAGACTGATAATGTATTTTTTTAGGGTCACTTACTGAAGAATTCATTTTGTAACTAAATGTGGAAATTTCCATATCTAATTGGGTTAAGACAAAAGAAAAATTTCGACGGAAACTGAACACTTAAGCGTACGGTCAGGTCAAGGTAGAACGAATGTTAAATATAATTTAAACCCGAACGAGCGGTAAAATAACTTACCAAACAGATATAAGGATACAAAGGAGTTTGGCATTTTTTTTTATTAAATATGTCACCAAGCTGACAGTTTTTAACTGTTTGAGATTTATTTAACAAATATAACTAAATAAACAAAACTGAAATTGATAGGTTCGTTCGTAATTTCTTTATATAGATACCAATCTATACCAACATCTGCAAGCTGTTTTGCTCAAATCAATCATAAAGAAATTGATAAAACGCATTCATACGTTATGTTCTAATACGTATAAAAAAATCCTTACCTTCCTCGATCGCACAATTAGAAATGTGATTAAATTCAGTGTGCCTAATGTTCCTCCCGCCAAAAATGTTCTGCAGACAAATAAAAGGAATTGAATTCCCTTACAAGCAGCATAACAATCTTCTTCTTACACCGGTACGTCCCTTATTTTCCATTTTTTTTTTCTATTTTTATTTTTATTTCTTCAACCACCGGTTGTTCCCTAATTCGACAAACATATAACATACATGCAAGAGCGCATGAACATACATAGAAATCATCTACTTTACCAATTGTGCAGACTATGCTGTCCACCCCTATTTCCCGTTTCAGTTACGTTTACTTTGTATAATAATAATCCCCGTAAATCCCTCTTCGACCGTTTCTTACTATTTACCACCGGTGCACCTTTCCCTCGGGGTACTTACGTGTTATTATATTTCTTCGGCTTTCTTTAGGACTACAATAGGTTAGGGGAAACCCTACCACCACTACCAAGGAAGCAGTCTAGAAGGATAAGAAGGCAAAAACAGGGACCCACCGATGGTCTTCCTCTTCGTCCGTTAGTAGTTTACATTTGGGAAGTCAGTTAGGTTTGATTTGTTGTCGCGTTAGGTTCGGGAGTAAATATTTAAAAAATAAAAGAAATTGTTATTTTTATAAAAGAAAATTTAACTTTTTTTTACTATTAAAAATTTAGTGTTTGTTTTTTTAGTCGTAAAGTGTTTTTTTTGTTTGAAGTGTAAAAGTAATAATTGGGCCCCCTTTTTTTTTTTGAAAAATTACAAATTTTATTTCCTTTTTCTTAACACAAAATCATGTCATTCTCCAAAGCAAAATTGAAGCGCTTCAACGATGTTGATATCTGCGATTCTCCGTCCGCGGCTGCTGTTGCGGTTACAGCAACCACTGGTACGCCTGTTTCGTCAAGCTCTACAGCTCACCCGGAACGAAAGGAACAAATTGAGAAATTCTTCAAAGACGCCGTCCGCGCAAATGGTGCATCCGCTTCGGCAAAGGAACCAAAAGAAGGTAAAGAGAAAGAGAAAACTAGTCTAAAGGCAAAGGGATTGAGGTTGTTTAGAACTCCTTCGTTGCCACATCGTTTACGTTTCCGCCAGAATTCTGATTTAACGTCAACAGCGTCGTCGTCAAACGCAGCTGCATCCACGCCCCTTCATTCGACAAGTTCGACACCTATTAAGGAACTGCCAAAGTCTGCATCGAATTTAAAAGGCAAAGAGGCGTTGCATTATGAAATTAGATCCAAGAATGAACTTTTAGAGAATTATCTGAGTCAGATAGATGTTTTGAAGCGCCATGTCGAGCAGTTGAAAGAAACCGAAGCTCGACTTAAAGAAGAAAACGAACAAATTTTGCAAAAGAACGAAACAATAATAAATGATTTACTTAAGGAAAACCACAATCAAAAAAGCACAATTGAGTCCCAGAGTTTGGAACAAACCAAGCTTCTGCAAAAATCAAATGAGTTGGAGTCGGAGATGAAAGCCCTCGCCGAGTCTCACTCCGCAGAGCTGACACATCTCAAAACTGTAAATTCTGAGTTGGAAACAAAGTGTGAGTGTCTAAACAATCAGTATGTTCAACAACTCAAAGAAAATTCAAACTTGAATGAGAAAATTCAAATGCTGGAATTGCAAATAACTCAAATTAAAGAAAATCTAAGTAAATCCGAGGAGAGCAACCTTCAGGCGATGCAAGAGATCGAAGAAGTCAAGTCTAGAAACGAAGCACTCCTAGTCGATGTGACTAAACTGAGGGATCAAATTGATGCTGATGCACTCGCTTATGCCATAGAAACCAAAGCCACTATTGTAGAGTTGGAGTCATTGAAGAATGAAAAAAATTCACTGAAAAACGATCTGGCCAACAAATCTAAGCTCATCCAAAGCCTTCAGGATGAAGTTCTTGACAAGAATTGCGAAATTGACTCCCACTGCGATACCATCCGTCAGCTAGAAGAGGAAAGAAAGAAATTCTCAAACATCGAACACACAATAGAGAGTGCCGAAGAGAGAATTCGCATTGCCGAAATTCAAGCCGAACAAAAGATCAAGAGTCTCGAATTGAACTTGGAGCAAGCTGTAGAGAGGGAGAGAAATATATGGCGCACCGAGCTCACCAAAAGACAGCATCAAGCTGAGAACGAGGTCATCAAGGTCGAACTTGAAAAGCAAGATGTTATGGTGCTGCTCGAGAGCACCAACGATATGCTGCGTGATCGCGACGAAAAGATTCAAAAGTACGAAGAGCAACTACGAAAGGGTCTCGATTATTACATTCAACTGACTGATAATTTGCAGAAGCAAGTGGTCGACTTGAAAGCCGACATTGCAAAGACAATCACCGAGAAGTATAACTATCAGTTGACACTCAGCAATACACGATCGACTGTGAATATTCTCATGGAACGCCTCAAGAAATCCGACTCTGACGTCGAAAGCCTCAAGACTGAACTGGAGAACGTACAGACAGCGAAATCACACCTGGAAAGCAGCTACAATGAACTGCAGAATGAAGTTGCTGCTCTGAAAAGTGACCTGTCTGAAAGCGAGAAAACTCTGAACGCATTGAGGGAGTCCTCCACGGCGCTACAAAACGAGGTGAGGGCTAAAGAGTCATTATTCAGTGCTATGCTCACATCTGAGGAAGAAACACTTGGAAAATTCAATAAAATTGCCAACACTTTTCAGGAGCGGATCGATCAGAACGTCGACAAATATATCGACATGTATCTGGACTTGAAGAAGAAGGACGAAAATCGCGAGGTTTACCTGACTGATATGCGCACAGCCTTAGATGAGTTCGCCAACGTTTTGGAGCTGGCTCAATTGGAGATTGACAATAAGGAAAAGTGTCTGATCAAGCTGCGCGATGAGAACGAGTCACTTAAGCTGGAGAACATTTCACTCAAGTCTAAATCGAATGAGATTTCGAAATGTATCGCCGAAAAGGACACAGATGAGCATGATTCACAACTGCGAGCACAATGTGACGAAATCACGAACTGGCTGCTATCATCATCGAACGACAATAACGAAGTGAAGGACATGCTAAAGGAGAAAATCATAGGTACGCCAAGAAGTCTCCCAAGGACTCCAAAGAACTGCCAAAATTCAACGCCAAAGACGCCGAGGACACCACGTACGCCACGGACCCCCAAAACGGCAACAACACCCAAATCGTTGAAGACAGCCCTCTTTACTGGAAAGGAGAACTTAGCGCCCGGCATTGAGGTGATAAAGAGCCCTCTGAAGACCAGAAATAAGTAGATCCAGATAAGTAGTGCGTAGTTTTCTTTATAGTATATCTTCTTTTGTGTTTTTGCACCCCCCCTTAGCAGGTTTTATTATTATATTTCTTTTTAATAATGTAACGAACAGTCTCATATCTTATTCGTTATGAGCTGTTTACTATCGCTTGAATGGAATCTATTTACATAACAAGAAACCCTGTGACACAATGTCCCCTTTTATGTCGCAAATAATGATCACATTTTGTACTATACCCTCATCATGAAGAAGAACGTTGCACATAAGTAAATTCATTCCCTCCCTTGACTTTTTCTTCAGTCATTGTGAAGATCGTTTCCTTTTGATAAGGGGTGTGCTTGCTGCACAGCGGTACACACAAGGTAAAATAATTAAATGCGTACTCTTTTAGAAGAAAAGGTGTCGAAAAGGAAACTCAAATTTCCTTTTGTGTGTGGTTTTACCTGTGCACGAAAGAGGCCCAGCTAGACCCGTGATAGAAGCAACAACTTCTACGAATATAAAAGGCAGATGTTCTTAAACATTTTGGCGCTAAATTTCTTTTCCTAATCCGCAATGATGTGTACGGCGTTCAATGAACTTTCTAAGAATCATCATTTTTGTTTGTACCTCTACTCGAAAAAAAAAACATTCAAACATTTAATATGTTGTCTTATTTTTGTATTTTTCCTTTTTTAAATTTTTATTCTCGGTTTGCTTTTGGAATTATGTAATAGTTTGTCTACATCCTTATACTTTTATTGTAACTTTTCCACTTTCATTGATTTTTTATTTATTTATTACTTTTGTGCATTTGCATTGTAAATTATGTAAAAAAAATGTCTAAATCCGTTTGCATTTGCAAAAAGTTAAAATTGTTTGTTTTTCTATTTTTAACTGAATTATATATAATAAGCCTAAATTATTAACAAACATTATAAATGTATTTATTTTTTTTTTTTATAATACACATTATATACTTGTATGTTATAAAACGTAATAATTCTTTTGGTTTTTACATTAGATATATCAAAAAACTTGTAAAATTTATTAAAAAGAAAAAATTCATTAAAACGATACAGAAGAAAAATAAATCTATAAATTTTCGTTTTTAACTTTTACTTATGAAATCACAGAATTTAAAAATGTTTAAATTTGTTAACGTTAGATTAAATAAGATTATATTTCTTAAAGTTTTATTCTCGCTTTTTGTTTACTTATATAAGATATTGTTTTGGTAAAGAATTATTTAATAAAAAATATATATTTTTAACTTTAAGAGGAAGAATTGTGTTGTTTTTTTCTTTGAGCTTTAATATTTAGAAACAATTGGATACATAGTTGGTTGATATGGAACAATGAAATTGAAAAGGAATGCTGCAAATGTTGTGGTAAGTAAGGAGATTTTTTTTCTAATTAGGAGGCTTTTAAGTGGCCCTAACACGGTCAATTAACTGACATCAATCATTTAGGTTTTTACTAGTGAAAAATCAAATTAATTTGGATTTTATCAATCAGACCTCAAACGATTTATGTGCTAACTGACATATATGTAGCTTCAGATTGCGCTGATATAGAAATACTAAGTAAAAAAGCATACAAAATATATGAATAAAATAAGGTTTGATAAGGAAAGCTGGACAATTCGACCTTTCTCGCCTTCCATTAGAAATCTTTTAAAATGTCATCAAAATATCTGCGCAAATAATATTATACGATGCTAAGACACCACTCACGCACACAGAAATAATTATTTAAGACAATTTAAACAGTTCTTCAGTCAATTCGTGAGTGTCATACCTTGAACTCCATTTTTTTTTGACAATTTCATGACAGAAATTTCCGAGATCGTTCTATGCAATTGTATATACTTTTATCCGTCGAAGCTGGGTAAATATGATCCCCTGGACCTTTTATATGGATTCGTTAAAAATCGTTCGTTTAGACAGGGAAATTAAAAAAATTAGCTTAGAAGCAAAGTGACCAGCAAATTCTCGAACAACATTACGAACACCTTTTGACAGTATTATAAAAAGTTCCGAGACGATCAGTAGATGATGAAGTGACATACCCTTTCATGTTTTACATGAAAGCACACACACTCATAAAATCAAGTGGCTTATAGAGATGAGAAATTTAAAATTTTAAAGCCTATGAACTAAATTCCATTCACAAGTAATGCATTTCTTCCTGATAATTCTATAAAGTTAGTCTTTTGGTTTCAGACATTTGTTCTAAGATATTTAATATTTTTTAACGGCCAATAGGGCAAATAAAGGTTGAAATTTAATCGAGCTTGTAGACAGTAAAGGTCAAACTGTGTGTGTGCATATAATGAGTTAAATAAACAGATTTCAACATGAATTAGAAGTGTATCAACACATAATGTACTTTTCTACTCAAAAAACACAAATTGAAAATCCTTGACCCAACAGGCTGCATTTGTTAACAAAATGTCGAGTGAATGAGCTGATAGCTTGTATCAATTAAGAACGAATTTCAGACATCTTATTTTCAAACTAAGTCCGAAAACCACCAAGTGGGTAAGGAATAGATGTAAAATTTTAACTATTCAAATTTGTTATCGCGCTAGGTAAAACAAAAATTTAGGCCCTAAATATAAAACAAGGAAACTTGGTTACGACTTGTAAAAAATAAAATAAAATAAAATAAAACAGTTTGCCTCCACATTGCGATCAAAGCCACAAACAGTTTTCAAGCTTAAGTAAACTACATTCAACAGTGAAAAGAAAAAATATTTTATGAAATTCAACAAAAAATAAAGCGTAACAAATAAGTTTCATTTGCAAACAATAAAGTTATTATATTTTCTTTTTTTTTTTGTTAATTTGTACAAAAATTGTCAACACAAAATGGAAATAATATTAAAATACAAATGAAAATATAATATAAATTCTTTTACGATAAATATATGCAAAACAATTATTACTATACGCAATAGGAATATCAAATACCAACAATTACAATAAAATTAAGTTTTAAATAAAATTAAAAAGAATACAAATGGAAAGAGCAAAGTACTACATATCAAATCAAAATAAATGTTGTGCAGACATTATAATGTTCGCCATATCTGTTAACTGCCTCTTTCACTTGAATTGATGATGAGTGAGTTCCAACCATTATTTATTGGCATTGCAATGTTTTATCGTAGTTTTTTTTTGTTTAAGTATACATATGTCCAATTAAGAAGTAAAAACCGCGAATTTTGATTGAATTTTCTAAGTACTTTTTTTTAAATAAACAAATCAAGAAGCATTGTCGACAACCACCCAAAATGATCCCCCTTCAATAAGATACGAGTTAACAAATCTCTGCAAGCTGTTAGCAGCTTAGGCGAATTGTGTTGTGTGTGATATATTAAATTTGTCTTTTTCGTTACGTTCTGAATCGGTGTGGTCTTACAGATTATTACAAGATACATATATATATATTAATTTGCTTTACATTTAATAACAAAAGTAAAAAACGCTACTTTTTGAGCACTTTGGTTAAGTATTCGTATTTTGTTACTATGTAATTTTAAAATTTAATCTTCAAAAAACGCCTACAAACTTGTATAACTTTGATTTATGTATTTTATACGTATATACCGAGGGCTATGCCCTTCTTGCGTCAAAAGGGGGGTTGTTTTCGAGTAATAAAATTCAAAATAAATTATAAAACTATCATCATAGTTATATATATATATATATATGTATGTATGTATGTAAAAAAAAAACAAACAAACAATGTACAAAGCTAAACACCTAGTAACCAGATCTTTAATTGTTCTTGACGTGGCCATTCTCGGTGATATTCGATTCAGTTCTGGATTTGTACGTGTACAGCGATTGCAATGGCACATGAAGCAACTCGACTATTTGTGTAAAATGAAGTTCTGAAATGAATTTTGCGGTAAATAGTGAAATGCAAATGCAGGAGCGTTGTTATGCACTTACCGTTCTCTGGAGTGATGTATCCATGTCTTATAAGGAAATCGATGACTACTGGGCAACTCGTTGTCTTGAAATCTGGGGTAAAAACTCGCTCTATGCACTCCTTGGCCGGAAGCAATTCAAAGGCTTGCACCTCCCCGTCAGAATTGTGGGGAACAAAATCAATTGGCAATTCCAAATCGAATACGTACTCGGTATTTGGAAAGAGTCCACGTTCACTTTCGAAGAAAAATGACACGCAACCAGCTGAAACTAAGTTTATTATGAGATCACTTGGAATGGACGCTTCTTCGGCAGCTTCTTTCACGGCTGTCTCATGGATGCCATAGCCGACGGAGAGTCCTCCGCCAACCATGTTATCCCACTTGCCGGGCCAAGTCTCTTTCGTATTCGAGCGTTGTTGTAACCAAATGCAGATGCCATGTGTTGGGTGCCGAACATAGCCATTGATGTCGACTCCATACTTGCGCACACCAAAGAGGCATGTAGCCGATCGGTCCATCTTCAAGAGACTTTTATACCCTGACGATTTGACCTCGTAATACTGTGAAAAGAATAAACAAATTAGTTACTCGATTAGATTCCGTTTAGCGCATGAACTTACCTCATCGCGCCATCCTTGGAGTGCTGTGAAGATATCATTTGATCTTAGTTCACGTAATATTTTATCAAGCTTCTCGGTTCTTTCGGAGTAGTCACGGAATGCCGGATTCAACTCAACGATTCCCTGAATTGTTAAACAGTATCTTCTATGAAATACTTTGTAGTGTACAATTTTACGGTGGATTATATTACCTGCTTGGTGTATTCACAATCACGAATGCAAAATACTTCGGGATACTTAAGCAAGTGTTTGGCAATATCCGATTTAATTAGACCAACTTGTTGACCTTCAACAAGGAAAGGACGGATTTCACCTTTCTGAAATCCTAAAACGAAAATGTGTTTGCATTATTTTATATCCTTTGCAAATCGTTCTAGTTGTCCTGAAGTACTTTTTGGGTGAAGGATTTATTATTATCGGATCTGCCTCTTATGTCTTAGTTGATAGTCTTAAATAATATCACTGACGCACCACATACAAAAGATGATAATTACCCGAGACTATAATTATCTATTATGCATACATATGACTAATAATTCCATGAATTTTTTGCGCAAACAATGATCACAATGACAAAGCGTTAAATCGCCAAAATGTCTTGTAAACTTTATGTTGCTTTTATAGAAAAACAAATCAAACCAAATTTTATTAAGAATCTTAACGATTTTTGTTCTCTGGTTTTCCAATTAGCGAAAGACTAATTAAACTTGTCAGAACGTAGAACAAAAAATGCAATACTACGAATTGGCTCGCTTAGCATGTGCTTTACTTTGCCTCGAAAATTATGACATTGTGTGGAATTTTATCGATTTACTCTGTTTATTTGTTATCGAAATTTTAACAAATCCTTTTTATGATTATTATGACATTTGATTCTTTGCTAAATATGACGTTTAATAAGCATTTACATTGATAAGTAATAAAAAGGCAATAAACAAGGCGCAATAGTGTGATTCATTAAATAAAATATACAAAGTTCGCGTAGTTTGACGCATTTGATCGCAGTTGTGGGTTATTCCTAACAAGAAGATATTGTGAAATAAAGGTAATGATTTTCTAATTGGAAATATGCATGCATGGAAATATTAAAACCTCTGTTCAGTGGACTTGGTAACTGATCTTCAAAATGGATTCAGTTTACTAATTGAAAAATGATCAGTGGAGCCTTAATTTGAATTGGACACTCAACAGAGATAAAATATATGTTTTAAACTCTTGGATATTTTAACGAATTTTGCAGTAGTTGGGGTAGTAAAAAGGCTTTTAATTTGATTAGCCTAAGATCACTTTATGAAAAAATTAAATTAAGTGATACATTCGGACCAGTAGCGATGCAGTAAACGTGAACACTTTATGATCCCTCATTCCTGATCATCGGAAGTATAGATAGGTATAAAATAAAATAGACCATTACCACCACGAAATTTGGAAAAACTTGTTCATTTAGGTTATATAAACTTTTTTTAAAACAAAGATTGGGTTACGAAAACAATGATCATAATTTTTTCTTTTCAGTTCTTGGACAAGAGTACCTTGGATTGCGCGCTTCGCAGGTTCTGAAGGTTTTAACTTTCATGTTGGGTCCTCTGTCCTGCTCAACAACGAGTGGTCCGCTTAGGGTTTGTTCATTCGCCAATGTAGTTTTAGATAATACAAATTTTCAAACTTTACACTTTTAAATACATATATACACACTAACACCAAAATAAACAAATTTAAGCCTAGCTTCTCCAACTGTTCTATGGCCGAAGATTTATTTTTTTGACACGAATTAGAAGAACCAACTTTTTAATGCCGAGTCCGAACAGATTTTTTTTTTTGTTCGTCTCATTACAGCGATTGACAGACTTTCGCAAGAGGTGGGACAGTGAATAAAAACTTTTATGTGGTACGAGTCGGTGGTCGCCGTGCATTATTTGGTGATCACTTAACGAAGAAATTAATATTAGCGATTTAATTTTTTTTTGTAGCTTTTTCAAAGTTATTCTATATTTCAAATTGAAAAAAAAAATTATATCTCATAATTTGACATTGAACAGATTGATGCAAGAATAGATTTTTGCTCATTTGAACACCAAATCTTGGTTTTTTTGTAGTTTTTGCTAAGAATTATTAAAATTCCCTATTGGAAAAGATTTCTTTCATTTATGACATGAGTTAAAATATTTCAATATTGGAATTTTTGGTGAAAAAGAGAGTATAAAATAACTGAAATTATCTAAGTGTGATGGTTGCACCCATTCTTCCACTCTTACTAACAAGTTGAATCAATATTACTGCATAAATACCATTGGCACTCGCACAATAAATATCATACATCACTTCAAGGATTTTTTTTCAGCCCTTGACCAACTAAAAGATATCTCAATAAAAGGCTGAAATGTGTCATGTGTTGGCCGAAAATAACATGAAGGTCGACTTTCAAGAAAATTATAGGACTGTTTGCCTACCGATCCTGCGTTCACCACTAACTCTAGACATTTCGTTCTACTGTCTTCAGAAAATATAAACAAAATGGTAACTCTTCCCTCTGCTACATATTAAAGGAGTGCGCTAACAATTTGAAATCAATTTATAGCCTGTGCATGTTATCTAATCAGTTAGTCGGTACATTTATTAGCATACGAAAACATTTGTAGTCGAAACCATTACCGCATGTGCTTATAGTATATTATGTACGTCTTGATATTAACAAAAAACGTAAAAACTGGAAATATGTTTGCCCAAAATAATAAATAGAATGTAAGCGAGATAAAAAATAAATAAAAGCATGAGTCACGAGTATTGACATCCGTGCGAACTTTGCAATTTCAAAGCTAAATAGAATAAAGACGAAGACGAATAAAAGATTGCAAAAAGAGAATAAAGGTAGAGATAATTTTAAGGAAATACGAAACCAGCTTGCGTAAGCGTGACCATCCAAGCTGTAGATTAAACTCCAATTTAAACGCGATAAGATACCTGAGTAGCTGTGGACTCAACCAATTGAATATTGATATCGACTTTTAGAAACAAATTTACTAGCTGATAAGCGATAGACTAAGGTAGGTAGGTACACTCACTTAGTGCCACATCAGTTAATGTTATTTTTTTATTAGCCATACAACGATTTATGTATATATTTACTACCTTTAGACCATGTTTGTTTGTAATTGAAAGGAACCGCTATGAAGCTACAAATCTAAACAAGTTACACGTCAAATCAAAGATACGTCAAAAATATTAGCAATCATCTATGTATTAGTTACTATGCATAAAAAAAAACTGAATTTGTTGACAAAAAAAAAACTAATCAAGATATAAACGAAAAATGATGCGCCAAAGACGAGTATGTGTAGCAGACCTCCGCAAATTTGATCAAGCACTCATCTGCTGTGACACCCCTAAACCGTACAGTGCAGTGTTCTGTTACCTTGATTCCATTAGAAATAGTACTGTGGTTTGACGACATCTCACGAAACAGACACAACAACAAATGATTTCATAATCGCCGAAAAAAAAAAATCAAACAGAGATAATACATTTCTTTCGAACTTTTAACGTACATACTAGCAGGTCATTTTTGCGTAAATTACGAAATCTCCCAAACCTAAGCTAAGCATTTTTATAAAATATATTTATTTTTTTTTTTTGACTAAAAGTTCACTTGGACAAATCGATAAGCCTCCAGTTCGTCGTTGTGTGGTGGTAATATTAGGTGGGATTTTTTTTGGTAGATGTGAACAAGATGAGAGGAAAGAGGACGATTGCAAATATTCGCGAGACCCGGCTGTTTGGAGAGAAAATATAAAATTCCTGAACAATTACTCACCGGTTAGATAGAAGTTGTTGAATTTTTGAGCAAGCTTAAATAGTCTGGACAATTTAACATCACTTGACGCCATTTAAATTAAGTTTTTTGGGAGTTTATTAGACTGGGGAAACCGTACCTTCTTCCTTTTTTTTTCTTTATATTATATGAAACACAACCAACCGCAACGACCACTGACGATAAATTGACGAACAGCGAGATCATGCACTAAGCGAATGAGGCAAGAAATATGAAAACAATCGCTTTGACAGTTGTTTATTGTGAATTGTGCGGAGGGAAATGAATTTTTGTAAGGGCATTATTGTTTTTTTTTTTTAGTTTTTTTTTTTGTTATTTGTGTAGTAGAGTGAAATTGAGTTTGATTTTTATAAACGAAATAATTTTTAGTGGAAAATGTATACACTTGATTAACTACTAAGTACATGTTCCTACAAATGAGAATGTCAATTTAATTGGGAATGGGAGCACGGACAAGAATACACATACCTGTGGCGTATACGTTTCTTTTATTCAAGCGGGAAAAAGGAATATTTAGTATCTAATCCGTGACAACGCAGCTATTGTTTCAAATCAAAACGAATAATCGAATATTACCGAGTCTGACTGCTTCTAGAATATGGATTATAATTTCATATTTCAGGACCATATGTAATGGTGAACGATGTGTGTTAGGGCCTTGAATATTTATCACAGTTCTTACTCATCATACATACTATCATGAAAGTATTTACAGGAATCTATAACATAAACTCCCGCTTTAAAGTTAAATACAAGCAACACTCACCACGGCTAGATAATTTCTGTTCAATAATAGTCTTATTTCTATACGAAAAGTGTGCAATGATACACTTACGATCCAATTGGAGGAATAGGAGCAATAACCATTCAAATGGACAATCAATTATTGGAATCATAAAAAAAAAATATACATTGATTTTCAAAATGCTTCCACTTTAAAATAACAGGAAAAGGATTAATAAATTTTTGAAATATTTATTTAAAAGCCAATTGGAAGTATTTGAATAAAACTGCCAGATGTGTTAGTGCAATAGGGCTAAATCATTCTAAAATCAAAATTTGCAAAATAGATCAGAAATCAAAAAAAAAAAAAAATTGCGTTTCTCCTGAAATAACTGAAAAAATTTGTATTGAGTTAATTTTCAAATTAGAAGATAATTTCAAAGAGTAGTAAATTAATATTTATAACTGTGTTAGCTCCATTGCGAATGCACCTGAACTTAACGAAGGAATAATAAATGTATCCAACTGTCACAGAAAAAACTGTCATCCTTTGACAAACGTGAAAAGAAGTGGTGCCGATTTTCACACTCGATTCTATTTTCTGAATAGAAAATATAAATTAAATTGTACGTGTTCTCAATTTAAATATTAAAAAAACAACAGAACAATATGAGTGACGATTACTTAAGCAAACCACTGTCACTGGACTCCTCCGCCAATCGTAAGTACAAACATTACGCAATGTGTCCCCAGTACACCGCAATTAAAAACATGTGTTATTCTTCATTTATTTATATACAGCTTCTACCTCTGAGCGTGATTCACATATACGTACTCCACTATCACCGTATCTTAACTATGACCCTAGATTCCTTCAGCAGGCACAACCAGAGTTCATTTTTCCAGAAGGGGCTAACAAACAGCGTGGTCGTTTTGAGTTGGCTTTCTCACAGATCGGCTCCTCCGTAATGGTTGGTGCAGGAATCGGTGGAGTAGCTGGATTTTATAATGGTATGAGGACAACAGCTGCTTTACAACAAACCGGAAAGCTGAGGAGAACACAGTAAGATAAATGGCAATCAAGTTTCTGTGTTCTAATGTTTGATTAACTTTATAATTTTAGGCTTTTGAATCACGTCATGAAGCAAGGGTCAGCAACTGCAAATACACTCGGAACACTAGCTGTTATGTATTCAGCATTTGGTGTTATCTTGCAGTTCGCTCGAGGTGAAGACGATGATTTAAACACAGTACTGGCTGGCACAGCAACTGGGTTCCTCTACAAATCTACAGGTATGATTTTACAAAAATCAGTCTTTGAATCATGAATAAATGTAAATGTTTTGCAGCCGGCCTCCGTAAATGTGCTATTGGTGGCGGAGTGGGCCTTGGCGTTTCGGCCTTGTACGTGCTTTTCCAACTTTCAAGGAACAGTGGGTCAAATAAAATGAATATGAAGTCATTCATGTGAGATAGACGCCATAAGTAGTGAACAAATTCAGTGGTTAATTTTAGTTGATAAAATGTTAGCTTGGTACACAAAAGTAAAGTCGTCTTTTTATTAGTTACACTCAGTGATACACACATTCTGGAAACCAAAGAAACAGCAAAATTGCTTCTGCTCAGTTTTGATGTTTTATTATTGTTTTGGTGAGTCGATAACAAAATAAATTAATAAGCGCCGTAAATATAGAATTTTTTTTTAAATAGTCTCCTTGTTTTTGTTGTGCATGAAATTTTAACTTCTGGACTATTGCAATGATGCAGATGACATTTATATCATTAAAAAAAATGCAATGACTTAAGTTTTCACCAATCGATCTGGTGTAACAAAGTGCAACATATTACTATGTTACACTGAATATAGGTAGTTTTTTTTTTACAAATAAATATAAATAGAAGAATCCTATTATAGAAGATCTATATATAGATCTAGCATGCAATAAAAGTAATGCACATGTAAATACATAAATCGAAGTCTTAGCTTTAGAACTAAGTAAAGTTGATTACGCAAATGTCCTAAGTCCACGTAAAAAATTATAAAACTAATATACGGTCACGCCAAAAGGAACGTCCATGCCTTACCTACCACTCTAATAAGAAAATGCATAATCTGCATAAACAAGAAATAAATACTCTTCCTGTCAATGACAATGAGATTTTGCAGGATCACTCTTCCCTATTTTAATTTTAAGTAATTATAATATAAAAAACATACGAAAATAAAATATTGTGGGTCCGCGATCACACAGGAATACAAGGTAACGGGTTTTCCGCTCACTTCGCTCCTTCTGTTCGACTCTTTCACCAAAAAATTGTCTTGCAAATGCTGTAAAAAATATAACCTAAAAAAATAGACAGAACGATGGGATATGTGGAATCAATCATCTCATCAATGATTCTGTGAGTCTTCCTTTAAGTCACAGACTGTTTAAGGAAGCTGGAAAAATACTTTTTGGCATTTCCCCAAATTCCACCCGTAAGGAGTTTCAAGGGACCATTCTCATTTAGAAAGCATTTTCTTGATTTTAAAAATATCGAAGTGGGCAAGAAGTTTTTAAATGGGACAATTGGAAGTAAGAATGAAATGTAAATTGAAAGCCTCAAGCATCGTATGACATTTCTGCTATTTCAATAACAAAATTATTTTCTCTGCGAAGCAAGATTATTCAGCTAGTTAACTATATTACTTATTTGCTTTTTCTTAAACAACGACATTGATTGACAGTAGACTTTTCTTAGGCGGATTCTGTTACCGGTCTGCAACCTTTATGTCTATGATAGTCTTCTTGTTTCATGTTAAAAGATGTGTCTTTCGCCATCTGCGTTAACTGTTACTACTTTCTAATCCCACTCCAATCGAATGGAACTCTTTTGAAAATAATCGACTCATGTTTGTCTAAAGTTAGATTTGCATAACGTTTATATTAATTTTCCTTAAAATGCTTTATTTAATACAATATTTTTTTTTTAACGAAACAATAAAGACTCAGAGGATTCCATTTATACCATTTTGCTAGCCACAGATGTTATGCCTTTGATTTATTCCTTTTTGCAGTGGTAACAACTGCAAGAGACGGCTGATTTAAATTTAAATGTACGAACACCGTCCAAACAGAGTACGCGTTTTTGAATCTAATGTAAAGTAGTAAAATGTAAAACAAATTTTTAACAAAATTCATTTTGAGTAAACAAAAAACTCACTTCTTCCGATTCCATCATATTACAACATTGACCTACAGACACTACTGGCTTTGAGGGCTTATGTAGTCCTCCCCATGGCATCGATGGTACTGCATAGGATTCACAAAAACCACGGCATGCATTCGTTGTTATGCGAAATTCAACACATTCGGGAATGTTGATCTTCCGAGTGTTGCCAACCTTATGGCAACCCGGCTTATGCCAGTTATCCTTTGCGAATGCAGAGATAATGCAGAAAAGTAACACGCTGGCCAGACGTACCCACAACATAGTAAAGCACTTAAATTCGCTCGTTTACTGTATTCGCAGTTGAAAAGCAGATGAAAGACTGACGACAGAGAAGGGTTTTCACTTCTTTTTATTTCTTCGAGGAAATCAAATTGCAAATGATAAACAGCATGCGCTGCTTTTGAAATCTTTTCTCGAGAAGCGGAAAGGGGGAAGGAAGCAAAATTAAAACAAAACCATTTGACCGTATTTAATTTTTATTTTATGCTGCATTTGATTAATTTTGGGGAAAAGAAGCGAGAATTTCACATCATTCAACTTCGACCAAATCCTCTAAGTAATATGATTCTTCTGTTTGAACTGTACCATTACTGGGAAACATACGCTGACGGCGTTCCTCCATTAGGAGTTCCCGATTTTGGTGTATATAGTCTCGAATGTTGGGAAGGCCGCCAATAGCACTGGTCGTTAATGCTGATCTTACAACGTTCATGTCTGTGGCTTCCATCCTATAAAAATTAATTGGGGTAAAGCCGATTTCATAAGCACACAAGCGTACCACTCATCAGTTTCGGCGACATAACACTCCGTATGGGGAATTGTGTATATTCCATTGAAACCTCCTATGGCGAATATCATGTCATCGATAACTTCTAATCCGAGATTACTTCTAGCATGACACATTTCATGGATAAAAGTCCATACTTGGTTTTCGGGATCATACCGCTCTCCAGTCGATAGACGTGCCAAACCATTAAAGCCGCCAACTACATAAACATGATTTCGATAAGCCACACTTGATACGCCCGATCGGCGATGATTCATATTAGGAATCGGAGTCCATACTCTTGTCAAGGGATCATAGCACTCTGCGGTTGAGAGACACTCTTGCCCAGTGAAACCACCTGAAATGTGCATTAATTGTTGGATAAGTTGATTCATAGAAGTTTTTAAAATACTTAGAGATAAGCATACTTAAGTGACCGGATTGGACTAATGGATCAAGGCAGATTAAGGCATACCTTAGGTACGTAAGCGCGAAATGGAATGTAAGCAAGTAAACAACATAAGTCTGCCTCTTATTACCGATGATAGGGCTCCTGGCAGACGATAACTATTGAACGTTTTGGCACTGGAAAGCCAAGCAATCATACATAAAGGCCATAGAGTCAAAGCTAGACAATGCAGTGTATAATGCAAATACGGTGACCTTATGTTGGTTGTCTGATCAGATATTCTGGGTAACGAGGAAGAGTGGATGAGGTTGCCAGAAAGTGGTCCGAGCTGCATGCATATCTAGACGTACATAATATACGTAGGTCTCCAAATTGGACACACTGGACCAGCTGATGATATATGTATATTGGTGGGCACCAACCAATTCACTTAACCTAACCAACCCTAAGATTTTTTATTGCCATCTTTTGCATATTTTACAACGCCAACAATTAAAAAAAAATGAGTTATGATACGAACTCAAACAAAACAACTCTTCAAATAGAAAAACAACCCTACATACCCATTACATAAATTTTTCCATTCAAAGCACAAGCACTCGCATCAGATCTTTGCATATTCATCGATGGAATCATCGTCCACTGATTCGTTTTCGGATTATAAATCTCAACTGTATTCAACCGATGTTCCCCATCAAAACCTCCAATGGCGTATATTTCACCGTTTAATTCAGCCACGCTTACGTAGCAACGATGATGGTGCATTGGAGCTATCTACAAGATTACCAAAATAGAAGATATAATTTATTTTTTTTTAATATTTTTTTCCTCTGCTATAACTGAGATTATTTTTTAATGTCACTTTTACGACTTTTTACACGCAATTAACCATCGCTTAAGAAGTCTACAAAAAGAGACAGAATTTTGTAATTAACATGCAAATGGCTTACTGACCTCCTTCCATTTCCTTGTAACTGCGTCAAAGACGCGACATGTGTTAAAATATTCTCTTCCATTATAGCCACCGATACAGTAGATGCAAAAGCCAAGAACAGCTGAACCGTGATAGCCTCTTGGTCCTGCTGGGTCTTCAGCTAAAATATTAACCCATCGGTCAGCACGAGTGTCATAGGTTTCGATGCATCCCCTTGGGGTGCCACGACTCCAGCCGCCTATAGCAAAAATTACCTCGTGTGGTAGGCGGGGCATTGCGATTGCAGGTGTTGTTAACTGTAAAACGACAAATGTGTTATAAATTTGTATTATTTTTTGGAAATTAACCTCTTTATCGGGTCGCATCATATCCAGTTCATACAAGAAAGCCAAGGTTTCCAAAATTAGAGGTCTTGATTCTTCGCATTTACTCACATATGGATGATCTTTTACCTCATCCATGAAAAACTAAACATAGAGATAAATGTACATTAAGAAGTTTTTTTTTCAAAAGTTATATTTTGTTCGACTTGAAAACGTTCTAAATTCTGGTGTTTTCGTTTGGTTAAATCAAATCAATGTCGTTAAGCAAAATATGGTTACTTTAAGTTTCCAAAAGAATGCTATGAAAATTCGCTAAGGTTCAAAAGACGATACTCTATTATGTCTTAAAACTCTGAAAAGATTGCTATTAGAACCTAAATAAAGCATTAATAGTAGCTTTATAGATGCATCTATACACTTCTATTCCACTCAAAGAAAGTTTTAAATTGTACTCTTTAATGCAAGGTTTAGAGGATCCTATCCTGGTATTCATATTTTGTAGGGAACATAACCTGCAACTAATCTGAAAAAAATTAAGCACGACAGGCTTCTTTAGTATTTTCATATTTAAAAAAACGAGCCTACGTCGAAAATCCGTCGAAAGTCAATGTAAACGAAGTGATACGAAACAGGGAAGTCTAAAGATATTTTTTAGGACACATCTACGAACCCCACAGGGTAACTCGTTGGGATACAATAAAGTAAGAAGGTTATGATCCCTATAATCCTAATTACAACCTCGTCGATAAAAAAATGAGTAGATTATAACCTGCAACGAGCGGAAGAATACTGAAGTTATGGGTCAGTGACTGAAGGTCATCCTTAGTCAGTAGTCCTTTTTTTCTCTTTAATACGCTTTCTTTTATTTTTAATTGCTACTAAAATTGTTGTTACAAGTCAAGTAAACAGCTGACACGTTTAAAAAATTATATACAAAAAAGTTAATTTAAGAAAAACAAAATCAATAGGTATATAAAAATTGTCCTTCATTTCTATTTCTAATCACTTATCCACTTTCATAATAATCGGTTTTGCATCAACTAACATGCTCCCACTCGAGATAAGCTCATTTTTATTAAAAGACCGTAATAAATTACGACGTACCATCGTTTAAATCTCTGATTAAGTACTCAACCACTTTTAATTAGCGATATACCCACCTTCGCAGTCATCAATCCCAATCGTACACCATGCATCAACTTTGGCAAATGCTTTTGCCTTTCATTTGCGTCGTAATCAACCCATTTGATGCACAATTTCCATACAAGCTCTTCATCCCTTGTATTCAGCATATCATCACTGATGATATTAAGAAAATCCTCTAAGCCGATTTTTAAAATATCCTCATTTTTTGCCGCCACTTGAGTGAAATGTCGTAACAGGTAGGTGCGGGCTTTTTCATACAGATCATTACAGAAACGGAAGCTGCTTTTATAATGAAGTGATTTTGTTTTTTGTTTTTATTTTTTTTGATCCTTTTTTGATTTGATAGAAAAAAAATAATAACTTACCTGGCAAATCGCATTATACCCAAACAGCTTTCGGGTGTTAGCATTTTTTTTAGAACTATTTTGCATTGATTAACGAGTCCTGTCATTCCTACGTAATCAGCCAGGGCAAGCAACTCAAGTACGTTCGCTGCATTGATGTCGCATCTCCGCAAATATGCATAGCTAATTATTTCTTCCATAATGGTGGCACGCATATCGGGTAGGAAAACATTTTGCGGTTCCTGGGATAGAGAGTTGGTAAAGAGAGCTCTAAATAATAAATGAACAATTAATCAGTTCGTATTTCATGGCAATTCTATGATGTTTACCTGAAATACGAACTACACGAGCTTAGGATGGCTCGATGGATATTGAACGATCCATCGGGGACATTTATCACAGCATCGCAGAGTAGATTTCCCTTTCTCATCTCATTGAGGGCATTTAAAGCTTGTTCGCTGATGCAAGCACTAATCGATTCATGCTCAGTTTCATCACAGGTGGTGGACATAAGGTAGCGCTTACTTATCTTTACGTACTCCAAATATGCATGCGAGGTTATATCTTTTTTGGTTTTATGAAATTTAGAATATTGCAACTGACTTAGTTGGTTAGTTGCACTAATTTAGTAGGTTTGACTGAATTAAGTTAACACAAATATATTTTAAAAAATATATTTATAGCGAAAATATAAAATAGTATAAACTATTTTAAAAAACTGACAATTTATTCGAGGGGATGACTTTTTAGAATATGATTTCTAGAATTTAATATAAGTTGTAATCATTCTCTACATGGACTGTTGCTTGCATGTTTGGTAGAGTTGATATGAGCATTTCTTAATTCATACCTGAAACTTTATTAAAAACGTATCCTCCGGTATTGGGAATTTTCAAACGAGGATAATTCAATCGCATGGCAACGAGTGGCATTCAAAAAAAACATGCCGACTTTGGAAAATGTGTAGTATCTCTTTCGTTTCTTTTGAAAAATCTGCATTTTGTAGTTGAAAAATTGTCAGGGGCATACAAATAAGATGAATTTTGAAAAATTTAAGTGAATTATTATGAATTTGTTGTTTGATTTTGGAATAGTAGTAGTAGTTATTGAGATTTATTTATAGGAGTAATTCTTATTCTAATTATTGTTATTATTAATTTAGTTGTTTGATTGATTTATTTTGCAACAACTTAGGGCAAAAATTATCAAATTGGTTAGATGGAACCCGAAAATCTGCAAAGGGCTATTCAAAGTTGCGACCTGAACTTAAGCATTTTCAGGGTTTGCATGTGGAGTAAGCTGCGATAGCTTTACCACAGTTTTTAATCACATGGTGACCAAAAATTAATTTTAAGTTGGTATTCCAACGTTGGGCGCCCAGTTAATGCGTCCTAACCTTAAAAACACAGAATTCACGCTGAAACGTGCTTATTACACATTTTTGTCACAGACAAAACATTGGGCCTATCATCTAGCTTCTCCAATCATTTGTGTGCACAAAATAAATGCACTGATGCTACATATATGTATACATTTTACGTCAGTTCTTAAATATAAATTTGATTAGTGTCTTAAAGCGATTTATACCTACTCCTGGCAAAGGTACTTCTGGTTTCCCTGTTTGGTTCCTAATTATTTACTAACCATTGACCACAGTAACTGCGTTGATCCCAAACTCGAAAGAGGGGAAAATAAACAAACCCATCGCAGTCCTCCCAAGTGGAAAATCTCGAAGCATATGAAAAACCCATAATAGTTTGTATTTTAAGCACTTTTTTTTTTCTACCAAAACCAATCCCTTTCCCTCTATATATTCCATGTTTTTACTGCGCATGCATTTGTTGGGCAAAATTTGAATTCGGTTTTTCTATATAAAAACTCTTCTCATTCAGATTCAATATTCAGTGCTCCAGTACAATTCAAACATATTTCAGTTCACTCATCATTCGCAATGAACGGAGAACTGTAAGACACATTTTTTGTCCTTCAATAGATCACTTCCTAATAACCGAACTATATTTTGTTCTTAGTTTATTTCTTTTCTGCTCGTTCCTATCTATCTCGAGTATATTCAGCAGTTCCGTAGAAGTTGATACCAATGCTGGAAGTGCATCCACTACACCGCTTGGTTGTCATCGTCGATTGTACACTTATCGCGTCACACAAGCTGATGCCAAGGGACGAGAATGCTGGGATCTAGTGAGTGTTATGTCGTGTTGGGGTCGGTGTGATTCCAGTGAAATATCCGACTGGAAGTTCCCATATAAAAGGTCATTCCATCCAGTTTGTGTACATGCATCTCGTTCACCGGCTGTAGCAATTTTAAGAAATTGTCATCCCGAAGCCAGTCCTGAAGCTAGACGATATGAGTACATGGAAGCAGTCAGTTGTCATTGTCATACGTGTTCTTCAATGGATACTACATGTGAAGCACCAGGCAATAATATATTGGATGAAAAATCTGGAGTAAAAGTGCTTGCATTGGGTGGACCAGATTCAGAAGGTTTGGACTATTAAAATGGTCCCAAAGAAGATAAAAAACAAACCTAATTTTTTTGTGTAGTGGAATTATGAATAAAAAATGTTATAACTAAGCAGCAATTAAGAAGTGTGTGTATTCAATAAGAAAATGGATTTGTACTTAACATTTTTTGTACATCTGTGAGAAATTGCATGTGCATTGCGCCAGGTGCGTACATAAGTCTTGCGAGTGTATGCTCTATTCATTTTTAAATTGATTGGTATAAATCATCAGGTTTAGTTCTACTTACTTAACAAACATTTTTATTCAGCTGTCCTTCACTTGTTAAAAATTGAAAGCACTAAATTATAAGTTTATTAAACGTATATTTAAAATATATAACCATAACCCAATGCAAAACTTCAGTCTACAACTTTGCCTTTGGCTTCTCTCCAGCTCTGCACAGTATACCCTTCATTTCCTCCAACGATTCTTTCAATGACACGGCAAATCGATTAACACAAGTCTCATCATTACTCCTACATGCAGCCAACGATAAAATCATATCATTTTCTCTTGGATTATAGCAACAAGCATAACCATCCGAATGCAAGGGGCCATAACACATGAATGACATATTCACCGAAGTCACTTGACTTGTGGATATACGGAAATGAGAACTTCTTTTTACAGCTGGTAGGTCAAAGAAACGCGGAATTGGTAATTTATTTTCCAGAGCCATTAATTTTAGTCCCAATATATGGCGATCCACTCCGCGTCCGTCCAACGCCAAATTTGTGTATTCCCGATGTGCATTAACAGCCTTGCGAAGCAGATCCACACGCAGTTCATCTGGATTTGGTTCGTGCATTGCTTTTGCGAAAGCCAAAGATTCGTTAGAACATGAGCGAATAGTTTCAGTACGGCCATTGCGGAACATACGGAGATGAGCAGTTTCATAGCCGGCACCAGGTGTTCTATGAAGTCTACGGAAGTTTTTTTATTTTTTAATAAGCAGTCCTTTGTGAAAGAAAGTTGAACTTACTTGTAGAAGGCATATTGAAGAGCCATTTGAATAAAACTGTCAGGGCTGAGTTTCTGCTGCTTCAGGAAGCCCTTGCCATATCCTTTGAAATGAAGTACATTCATGTGGAGATCATCAGCTATCTTGTCAAGATTGGTTTTTGCTGTTTGGATGTGTTTGTCTAGAGCTGGAGAGGAGTTTAGAGGGAGTTTCTTAGCCGGTTCAAAGTTAGTGGTATCAGTGTCTTCTAGTATTTTAGGATCCTCTCTATAAAAAACAAAAAATACATTTTTAATGTTTATCAAAAGAAAAACTAGTAGAGAAGTTCTTACAAATGATCGGAAATGAAGTCTGTCATATGTGCAATTGTTTGACCCTCAGCCGGAGAGTGCTCATAGCAAAATCCCTGGAATCCACTTCGACTAATTATAAGCTATGGACAGAAATTGTATTTATGTGCATTTTGGCAAGAGTTAATTTTCTTACTTGAATAGTCTTGTCATACCAGCGGTTACCACCGTACATTTTTGACCCACATCCATGCATCAACAACTCAGCTAGAACATCTAATCTATTTGAATTAGGTTCAACACATACTTCCCCGTCTAATGAGAATGTGAAGAGGGATTGTTGAATCTCCTCTACCGATTGCTTATTTCCTTCCACAGCTAGTAACTCCTTGTACGCAGTTGCCCAGTTGTCTCGATTGTCGGATGTTAGAATACCGAATGGGGTACCTACGTCCTTTTCAGCTTCGTAGATTTTCTTTATTTCTTGCAATATAACGTCACGGTGGATAAGTTTAAATGCTTTCGAGTACACAGGAAGTTTGTAAAACTAAAGAATTAAATTTTCGTAAATATTGCAATGAAGATTTAAGTGATTCAATAACGAACGTGATTTTTATATATGATGACAATGTGGGTGGAATTTGGATTGTACTCCATTTTGTCCTCCTTGGGTTGAGGAATTCGACAGGTTCCCAGAACTTTACTATACTGAGAGTTATCCAACTCATTCTTACCTCTCTTGACCACGGGAACTTTTCCAGTTTCAATAATTTCTTTGTATTTTAACAGGCAAGCAATGGCATTTGCTGAATAGAGCAAGTATTCTTCGTCATCTTTGAAGCACCGTGGATTGATGGTCATTCCTGGACTGGAAAATACAATCAATGGGTCACGACTCTGCAAGTAAGCAGTGCGCAACCATCTCTCTGCAAGCCAATTATCCTCTTTAGCTGCGGCTGATTCTAAAAGTTTTTGCAGTTTTTGTCCATCACAGCGAAGGAACACCTCGAGTTCCTTGCGGGTATCTTCGAGCTCTTTCGGCGAGAGGAACGGTTCTGCCGATTTTAAGAACCTTTGAAGAGTTTCTTCCAACGGCAAAGCCGGATAGCTTAGCAAATTTTGCTTCAGTGGAGTCGGTTTTGTTGTATATTTCCTCAGCAAGGTCTCAGTATTGTTTGGTGCTGATGTTAAATTGAGATGAACTCCATTACCGCAAGATAGTGCTATTTTTTGCGATTGCACTATATATTTAGACTAGAAAACAATAAAGTACGAAGGTAGGTACATAACAAAGGTTTTTACTGGCTGTTTTGATAAATTTAATCTAATCCAAATCAGTTGAACTTTGGAATTAACTTACTAGATTATAGACGATTCTTCTTGACAACATTTGCATTTCGGATTTGTGCTTATCTTCTTCAATCAGTTGATTCAAGGATTCCCTAATAGATTCAAAATAAATTAATCAATTGTATTTGAATATTTGTCTTTGCTTGCTGCTAATGTGAGGATTTCACCTTTGGTTTTTAAGCATAATTTAGCCAAAGAAAGCATACACAAAGTAATATTTTAAAAGAGTAAAAAGACACAGCTATGTAAATTATCCAACCTCCACGTAGCAGAACAATCAGAAAACTGGAATAGGTGTTCCTACTTCACTCACTATCTAGACTGGTTTGAACTTTCTTTTCATATAGTGTCTGACATTTATAATATAGGTAATCAAAAGTGAATTGTTTCAGTGGGGAGGAATGAATCAATAAAACCGGCATGGGGACATTAGCAATCTGCGCTAGTGGCATGTATGTATTTTCTTTTTTAATGCTGCCATCTAGGTATGTTTGGACAAATATGGGCATAACTTGTAAACAAACTTGTTGCTCGTAATCAAAAACCAGCTGTGAAAAATATTGGTAGGTAAATCTCTTTGAATGCACTCTTTTTAAGTAAAAATAAAAAAAATCAGTATCTTAATTAAGTGATTACTTTTGTTTGTTGATAACGCACATACCTTTTTGCTAAAAAAAAAACCACAGCAACTAAGAAATTTGACTTCGGTTATTAACACAAATTATTTTCGTAATTGCTCTTATTTTCAAATAAAAATAGAAAGAAAAAAAAAAACATTCAGCGAAAAACAACAAAATCAACTCAACTGACAAGTGACAACCAACGGTGAAGTTTTTGACATTTCATTTCATTTGAAGTGCTCTGTTTGGCCATTGGTTTGCTTTTGAGTTATCGCCGGTCAAATCAGTGGAAAATAATTATTAATTTGCATTTAAAAACATTTAAACTCGTCTACTAAGAGTAAGTTTATAAATTTGTTGACGGATTTCTTGAAATTATTACCATTTCTATATAATTTTAGCTAAACAAACAAATTCGCATTTGGATTTTTTTGTGTTGTGAAATCACACCAGTGGTTCTAGTAATCTTATACACCAGTGTCTCTCAAGTTTATTTATTTGAAATCATGTCTGAGAAAGCCTTAAATCTTGGAGATCAATTTCCCAATTTTCAAGCTGACACTACAATTGGTAAAATAGATTTTTATGAATGGATGGAAGATTCGTAAGTTTAATTCAGCGGTTGAGTCACGACATCCGTTAGCAAGATGAGCTTGCTTTACAGGATAATCTGTTCGATAATTAAATGAATTACAGAAAAAACTTACCTACTTGCTTACGAATGACGTGATTCAATTTTGTTATTGGAAATGCATTTGCGAAATATTGTTTCTATTATAGATGGGCAATTCTTTTTTCGCATCCATCTGATTATACGCCCGTATGTACAACGGAACTGGCACGAGTTGCGAATCTTCTGCCATCATTTGCGGAGAGAAATATTAAACCCATTGCATTGTCATGTGACAGTGTCGAATCTCACAAAGGGTGGATTGAAGATATCAAGAGTTTTGCAAGTAAGTCGTCTATTATGCTTTCGTTGCAAGTTTCGAAATTGTCTAATTGCTCAGTTTTAAGTTAATCCATGAACCTTTTAAATTTAAATGAATCACTAATGCCCGATTTCAATGTAAACATAAGCTTACTTCTGTCCCTATGCAAACTTAGTACATGTGCATGTTATTATTTATAAAAATCACGCCTAATATTTTCCAAAGCAAGATATTTGAAAAACAAATCAACATCAACATTTCATTGATTTGTATGGGTCTGGGTCCCCCTTTTGAGTTTTTTTTTTAAGGAAAAATATATTTTTTGTTATAGAATTATCTGACTTTGGTTATCCGATAATTGCGGACGTTAAACGTGAGCTTGCAGTTAAGTTAAATATGTTAGATAAGGACGAGCTCGATAAAGCAGGCATTCCATTAACTTGTAGATCTGTCTTTATCATTGACAATAGTAAGAAATTACGCCTGTCATTACTCTATCCCGCGTCGACTGGAAGAAATTTTAAGTAAGATTTGGTGTTTGTGTCTGTTGATATTACATTTTTAACGATTTAATTTAGTGAAATACTTCGAGTGATTGATTCGCTTCGACTCACGGATAAAAATAAAGTCGCAACCCCTGCAGATTGGGAGGTAAATGAATTGAATCAAATTTGAGATTGGTGCAAAAGTGTTTATTTTTTCAGCACGGCAAAGAATGCATGGTCCTTCCAACTATTCAACAAGACGAAATTCCAAAACTTTTTCCTGGAGGGATTAAAACCATTGAGGTACCATCTGGAAAGTCTTATTTACGGATGACTCCTCAGCCGGGTGATAAAAAATGAATGATGTTCGTGAAACACTCACCGAAGTTTTGATAATAAAAGAGAATTTGTAACAATTTGTTTTATTGTGCTAGAGAAAGATTTGGATAAGAATGGGAAAACAGTAATCAGGTCGTAATAGGGATCCTAAAATAAATGATTTGCAGATACTTACCTGTCCGTAGCAACGTCGCGGGTCTATTTTCTTTGTCAAGATTTTTATTTTATATTTTGAGAACCAGTTTTACAAGGTTTGACACCACTAAACTTTGCGATGTCTCGTCTACTTGACGTTTGACACTTCGCCCAATGTGTGTTGTGTTGTTTAGTTGTTGGAACACATTCCTCAACTCGGCACTCGGCTGGCTACATAATTTGATTTTTATTTTATTTTTGAATTTTGTATGTCTTTCGATTTAATTTCTCGTTTAATTGAGAATTAGTGCACATATTTTTTTTCGTTGTATAACATACTCGTAGCCGAAGGCGAGTGGTGTTTCGATTTCCTTTGCTAATTGAACTTTGTACCGTGTGGTGCATATTGTTATTTTATTCATTTTAACAGCGAATTCTCTTAACAACGAATTTAACGTCACAAAAGTGAGAGTTTCTTAACTAAAAACAGGTTCACTGATTGAGGAGTGGAGAGTAATCCTAATCAGTATTCAGTTTATAATCAGCACCAGCACCAAAGTTATCACTTTGTAGTCATCTAATAAAAAAGTTGCTCTAATCTGATTGGACCGGTAAAGAGCAAAGGTTTACGTGCAGTTTTTTTTGTGTATATATTTTATTTTTTAAAGAAAAATCAAAAGACACAGAATTCGTGAAAAAATGTCTTCCCAAGAAGGTGGTGCTCCCGAACAAACCCAAAAAAAGGTTAATCCAATCAAATCGTTTGTTAGTGGCGGCTTCGGGGGAATATGTAATGTGCTAGTGGGTCATCCTCTGGACACAATCAAGGTGAGTCTGAGTCAAATTGAATGGACTAAAGTTGCAATTTTAAAGTGGTACAATCTATTTTAGGTCCGTCTGCAAACAATGCCAGCACCTGCACCGGGCGCTGAACCTCAATATAAAGGAACATTCGACTGTGCACGAAAGACAATTCGCAATGAAGGTTTCGGTGGGCTATACAAGGGAATTCAGGCCCCCTTGACTGGCGTAGCACCAATTTTCGCGGTCTGCTTTGCGGGCTATGCCTTAGGCAAGAGGCTCCAGCAGACTGAAGAAAATAAAAATCTTTCCTACACCCAAATTTTTGTGGCTGGATCATTTTCGGGTATATTTTCCACAGCTATTATGGCACCGGGCGAAAGAATCAAGTGTCTTCTGCAAGTGCAATCCGATAATAGTGGTCCAAAGAAGTACAATGGCATGGTGGATTGTGCCAAGAAATTGTACAAGGAAGGCGGTCTACGAAGTGTGTTTAAGGGAAGCTGCGCGACCATGATGCGAGGTGAGTTATCAAGTTAAATATGTGAACGGGAAAACCAGTCATGACCAAAAATATCAATTCTTACTCACTCAATGAGGGAAAATTGACGTATCGCGATAAGAGTTGACAGATACATTCGTAATTGGCAAGCATTGGCAGATTATAAAGTCTACTTTATATAAATGTTTCAAGCAACACAAACCAGGAAGACAAATCCATCTGTAGTTCGATCTGTCACCCACTTGTTGCTCGTGTCCTTAATTGAATTCCAACTCTTTATCTTTTACTCGCCGCTTAGGCCTCATTACTCTATTGTTGTAATAATAACTGATAACTGTTTGGGTCAGTCGCTAGTGTACACCAACTCCTTCCCAACTACATAATGTTTATTATTATTATATTTTTTTATTTTTATTATTTTCACTTATTTAAAATTACATTCAGTCAAAAAATATAACTTTTAACAAAAAATACACTACATTCACAATAAACAGCGTTAAATCTAAATACTATTAAAAACAAATTGTTCATCAATACTTCCGCCGAAGATGTCGTTTGCGACCTCCTGCGACTTATCATTCTTCCGGATACTTCCCTGCCCCGTTAGGTAGTGTAAACTATTGATATGAGCCATTGATTTCTGCACTTGGCGACTTCTTTGTTGCATTTTCTTCGCCTGCAACTTTTCCTTGTAGATTTCTTTTCGTTCATCCAGTTGCTTGTACTTCGGCATACGTTGGTTGCTGTGCATCAGCCGGTGTTTCAAATGTTTGGCGATTTCCTTCTTAAAGTCACAGCGAAGATCACGCCGAACTGCATAGTAGACGCTGTGCCCATTGAAGTTTTTGCAACGAGGCGTTAGAACATTTTCAAATTTGTAGTTGTCTGCTTTGCGACATGAGAGTGTTTTCCCCGAATGAAAATCCTTGATACAACGGTTTGTTCTGGATACATGTTGTTGATTGGTTATCTTATGCTTCCACAGTGACATGTCGCATGTGCACTTCCATGGGTTTTCCGTCAAACGAGCCAGCTTAAGCGATGGACTATGGAAGAAGGTCGATGGAAGATATTTCAAGTTGTTTTGCTGCAGATAGATTTCTCGCAGTTGAGTTTGTTCATCGAACAAACCAGGCGGAATGTATGAAAGATTATTCTGCGAGAGATTTATGATTTCTAACTTTTTACAGCCGAAAAAGGCATCCATAGAGATCTCTCTAATATTGCACGCACTAAGGTCCAACTCCTTAAGTTGTTGCATATCAGCAAAGGCGTCAAACTCAATGCTTCGTATTTGGCCCTTAAGGCTCAGAATTTCCAAACTCCTAAGCTCCTGAAATACATCATGTTCCAAAGCACCGATAGACACATTCGTTAAGGTTAGAATCTTTAAGAGGCCAAGCGATTCGAATGGGATATTTCCCCACAGTTCAACAGCAGTTTCTTTCGAGCCCAAGTGCATTGTTCGCGTATTATTCATAATTCCGAATGTAGCTGGGAATATGTACTTGATAGGGTTGTGCCTGAAGTCAACATATTCCAATTTAGGAAATGGTGGGAAACTCAATTCTGATAATTTGGTCAAACTATTGTAGCTTAAGTCGAGAATTTCCAGGTCCAAGAGGCCAGCCAACGAGCGATAGTTGAAATCCAGAATAAAATTATAAGCTAGAGATAAAGTCTTTATGTGCATGGCACCATACAAAGCGAAGGCGGGCACTATTTTTATCTCGTTGTGCTCAAGCGATAAGTGCTGCAGTTCCAACAGTCCGTCAAACATTTCCCAATGCAATTCGTCGAGTTTGCAGTGATTAATGCGAAGAACTTGTAGATTTTCCCACCCATAAAATGTGGCCATGCGAGATTTCTTTATCTCCATAATATACACTTCGTAGGGTAGGATTTCGATATCCTCTTCCTCGGGCTTAGATTCGAGCGATACATTATAGGCGACTTGTTCACTGCTGGGCACATAATCGAAGCTTTCGCGTGGGTGTACTGGGTTTTTGGGTCGTTTGTAATTTTCACTTCCGACTAACGCGATGGACTCAAAATTGGCATGATGTAGAAATGGCATTGGTTCGTCGATTATAAGCCGGAAACTTCGGTCGCGCGGACCTCGAATCTCCAGGGTTGTTAGATGATTGAGTGGCTTAAGAGTGCTCGTTGGTACTGTCGATAGAGAGATAAGTTGTGTGCACGTGTCAAAGTAAAAAAAAATGTGTCGCAGTTTCTTTGAAATTGCAAAACTTACCTGTTTTGTTCTTTCCTTCAGATGTATAGAGAAGTACAAGTGCCTGCAGATTAACTGGCAACTGTTTCACCAACTCATTCAGGTCGTTGTCCACTTGTAAAATGCATGTAGCCTGCTTGATGTATGGATTTTCATCAAAACTTTCATCGCCCTCGTACATTGCTTCATTATCGTTAACCAACTCTTCACGAGTTTCCTGGGCACCTCCTCGACTACCAACCGATCGATCTGGTCGCTTGACTTGCATATAATTAATCCATCGTGATATTGGCAAATCCATTAAGTGTGCATATTGACAAACGCAGCCCCTTGGGCATTTCATATAACTCAGCGCATCTGCAGACTCACTTCGCGCATTGCAAACCTAATCAAAAATATATTAAACATTAATTTACGACAGCACTTCATTAATCTTATTCCATCATTTACTCACTGAAGAAATTAAAATCACTGCTAAAAACAATAAATCCACGATACACCTCATGTTGTACGACAAAATAACATTCAAATAAAAATTTAATTATGAGCATTCAAACTAGCATCGTCGTCACATTTCAAGCAAGACTTACACTGTGTGTTCTGTCTTGGATAGAAGGAAGTAACGACGGGTATTCGACAACAAATAGTGAAGGATGTGGTTTATCGCAGTACAGCACGTTAAACTCGCGTCTCAGATGCTGATAAGGGCCGCGTTGCTATTACTACAAAACACGCAGCGCGAGAGAGAGACTTTTCTTCAACTCACTCTCCCTCTTAGGGGAGGAGAACTTCTTAATAAATACCATCGTCAGCTTAATCGCGCCTAAGAATTACGAAAGTTGATAACTCATTAAAGAAATAAAATACACATATTAAAAATAATTTCATGAATTCCTATATTTATGATAAACTGAGCTCTGTACCCTCACCAAAAGAGATTTTTTATTGCGATAGAATAAGAAGGAAAAAAAAAAAGGTCTGAGTATCCAAACCCTTAGGTGTGACCTTATCACTCCGTTGAGTGCAATCTTTATTGGGCTTACATTTCCGCAATCCATTGAATTGCAACTTGCGAGCTGATTAATGTGGAGAGTTTTTCAGCGTAATGTTGTAAGGGTTTGTGTTTGTCTAAAAACTTTTGAGTCGCATATTCATGCACGAACTTAATCAGTTATATGAGCGATTACATAACTCTGTATGGTTCAGTTCTTATAAACAGCCATCTGCTCGGCATGCAGGAGAAGAATAGGTTTTCTGTTTTTTACATACATATATTGTGAGGCCAGTTCCTGTTACATAGCTCGTAACATTTCTTTTTGAGGCCTTAAAAACTATCACTTACTGCGATAAAGTGTTTGCGTGCATGGTCATGACATGGAAAAATCGTCGAATCAACTATATAATTGTTTTGATTTTTTTGTTGAATTTTAGATGTTCCTGCGAACGGAATCTATTTCCTTGTATATGAGTACCTACAAAATGTTGCCAAAGAAAGGGCTGGAGGTAAAGATGTGGGCGTTTATTCGTCATTGTTTGCAGGTGGTATGGCTGGCATGGCATATTGGATTTTGGGAATGCCCGCAGACGTACTCAAGAGTAGATTACAAACAGGTATTTGTAATTATGTAGTTCTATAAGAAATTTGTTCTAATTATTTTCAATTTAAACAGCAACTGAGGGAACGTATAAACATGGAATGCGTAGTGTCTTTGCGGATTTGATGAAGAAGGACGGTCCATTGGCTTTGTATCGTGGTGTAGTACCGGTGATGATTCGTGCCTTCCCAGCCAATGCAGCTTGCTTCTTTGGCATTGAATTGTGTAATAAGTTTATGAGCAAAGTTGGTTTGTAATGGAAAAAGTTGAAAAACTCAAGACTGGAATTGTCATTGTAAAATAAATACCTACATGCGGTGATGTTTGTTTTTGTTTCTTATTTAAAATAAAGCATTTATTGTTTCAAACTGAAGAAGACAGCATTTTCTATTTTCTAAATTATTTATAACCTTGTTGATCATTATGTGGTAGTTGTTGGACTGGATTTTAAATGCAGCTGAATGATGTGTGTGATGAAGTTTTTTTTGAGTTAAGGGCGATCATTTCGGGAATTCGTAGTTTCTAGAGACTTATAGCTTTGATTCAAAGGCGTTAAAAGCTGCAATGGGGCATGTTCCAACATGACAAGATAAGAAAACAGATGATGTGCCAAAATTAATCTACCCTTGGGATAGGGTATAATAAAAGTGGGCCAACAGACGATATGTTCACATTTTGGAAGGTTTTCCACTAACAAGTCTTAATTTGGCTAACTAAACCGTTTTTAATAACAAAAAGTTTAAAACCATTTCTAGGCAGTATTCCCATGAAAATTTAGATCTATAACTCAGGTTCTACTCTGGCAGCCTACCTCTTTATAAGCACTAAGCTTTACGATTCTTCAGCACTCTTTGAATCAATAAAAAATAGCATTTGTCCAGCCTGTCTCAAATAAAGGTGAACCCTCGTTTCCCCTCTCCTACTGACCAATTGCATTCACGTCTCTTTTTCCAAGGTCTTGGAGACGCTGATAAATAAAATTATATTTAATAAACAATAGCTCCAATTCGCAGTGGCTTAGCGGTTAAGTGCGTTCTACTACTAAGCGAGGCGTTCAAAATCGCCCTCAACATTCTTATTCACTGCTACACATCTTGTGAAAGTCTGACAAACATCCAAGAGTAAAAGCTGTAAATGCTTCTCAAAAATAAATTGCCGCTCGGAATCGTTGTTAAACTGTAGATTCCCTCCATTCGTATCAAAACATCGAATAGACAACGGTTGGAGAAACTTTGTATGAGCTTAAGGGGTTGTATGAGCCGTTTACGCCTTATATTATTTTTTTATTAGTTCCACTTTTGATTTGATAACATACGGAAAAGTGGAACTAATCTCTTCACCACTGTCGGTGCGCTTAATATTTCAAAGGTATTTGATTGTTTTGTTTGGCAACAAATCGTATCCTATCTATTCCCTAATAATATTCTTTTCCGGGCTTACCTTATACCTCATCATCAGGAGTAGAACGGACGCGGCTACGCCATTAAATTCTGATTTTGACGGTATAACTATATACCTAAGTGCGTTTTAATGCTTTCAAATACACAATACTACCTTTGTCATTGTAGCGAAACTCTTATACTCAGCCATTATCTATGAATGGCATTTGCATCATTGAAACTGAAATTAACTTTATGTGCGTAAATGAATGACCACTTATTCTATGTCGCCAAGAACGTTGTGCAATGTCTAGGCTTCCTTATGCGATTTAAGAAATATTTCGCTCTTTTCGATCTGGTTACAATTTATAAGGAGTTTATTCGTCCCAAGGTTAGGAGGGACCGAAAGCCATAGAAGGCCCTATTTCTATAGATTTGGTAAACCACTAAGTTCTGTTAAAGATCTGATAGAGATATCCTCGCTAAGTAGCTTAAGCTTATCCTTGCTCGCTTGCAAGATAAGCGGCTTTCCTGTAGGAGATTGTCTACCTTTTCATCTCTAAAGCTTCTGCAAAGATTCGTTTGTTTGCTAAGCCTGTTTGCCATGTTTCTATTTAGAAGGACTGTCGACTTCGATCTTTTGATGTAAATGTTGGGCTCAGATCAGAGCCGTATCTGGCGAGTTCATCCGCCTTTCCGTTCCATTCAATTCCAACGTGTCCAATGACTAAATGCCATGAAACAGTTTAAGTAACGCAACCACTTTCCTTTTGCAAAATGTTTAAAGTAAAAACACAATAAACCAATTTATTTTTCATTTTAATATTTATTTTTTTTTTCTTTTCAAAACTATAAATTAACCATACAAAATTGAATTGAAAAAAATACCTTAACTTAATCGTCATTTTTTTCATAACTACATTACAATAATATAAATCCGAGTAATAAAAGTTTCATCTTTCCATTCGAGTAAAAAAAAAGAAGATAATAACCAACATCATAACGAACCGTTGCGTCTCAGATAAAATGCACATAATAATCACAGTGTATAATATTAATAGAAATATAGAATTAATAAACAATATAACATAATTTTTGTTGTCTCTAAAAGTATTTAGCATACATATTGCCTTATCGGGCAAACAAATTCATGCTGAATAATTTCTATATGCACCATAGAACTAGAACTTGACATTAATTAGTTTAACACTTTTGGGTTTTACCTCACAGAGGCAGATAAGAAATAAATCATTTTTAGCTATCTTAATCTAGTTAACATTTTTTTTTTGTTTTTTAAATTTGGCTTTAAATATTCGTTTTTTTTTTCTTATTTACTTATGCTAAGTTTTATAAAGATATAAAGTTATTGCGAGTCTTAAAGATTCGCAATACAAAACTCCCATAGAACACAATAGAAAAGTTATTTTCGACGATTATGATTGTCGTTTTGGGATCGTCGATTTAGCGCTAAAACGAAGTGATTTAGTGATATATAAACACGTTACCATTTATACTGTTAACTATATCACAGAGTAAGAAGATAGCATAAAATGGAGATTGCAAAATAAGAAAGACATGCATAACAAAAACTAATCATAAATATTTTACCAAATTACATAGCTACTCAAACTGAAGTAGTAAACCTTATTCCACTAGTCCCCTGTTCATTTTATCCCTATCTTGGTTATCCGCACTTGAGTTTCGATTTCTCGAATGTTCCTCTTCGCCTTCTTCGACTATTCGAAGTGGTGGAAAGTCTTCGACGCCTGCGTCTGTTATAAGTAACGCCGATTCAACTGTAGGCCAAGTTTCTTGAAATTCAGGGCCATCGGTGGTTGATTCAAAACCACTGCTGTCGCAGCTGACTGTAGTCTGGAAGTGAAAGATAAAAGAGAAGTTTAGTTATAAGAATATAATTATCGTCGGAATTCGTCCGTGAGTCACTATGAGGGTTCTTACTCTTGCTAAGGGCACTTCAATTTAAACTAACTTATACTATGTAAATTCCTCTTTAGTAGTTTTTATTTCACACTTTATGTACGTTTGCCAAGCAATTGTAGAGCTTTCATGGCCTTACCCGTTGAAGTCGGCACACTTAATCTGTCTCGTCTAAAACTTAAAGCAAATAGTCAAGGAAAATCTGTTTTTTGTGGGCAAATACTTTTATTTCATCTTTGAAGGCTCTAAGATGGAGCTTTCGTTTTCTGTAAAGAGCTGGGCATGTTCAGGTTGATAAGAGAGATCAAGTCCTTAGAGTATATTTTTTTATCGCTAGATATGTGATTCGGCTTTTCCACCTAAGGTTTGTTTTCTCCGTGCGGCCAAACTTAGCAACAGTTGATGAGTAGCGATTGTTAATCAAGTTTTTCGGGTCAGAGAGGTCACCTAAATTGGAGAGGTCACCAGCCTTAAAGTCTCCCTGAATTAGTTTATGAAGACTCATTGCAAGGACTTGGATGTATGGATATCCTTGACAGATATAACCTTTCTCTTTAGGCAAGATACGACTTCCTGATCGCCAATATTTCCGCCCGTTACAGTCTACAGTGGTCAGGAAGACGGAAGGAGAGATTAAGGTTTAGTCTTTCGCTCACCCCCTAATTAGTTTTTGATATAACATAATAATTGCCCCAAGCTGTTTTAAAAAAATATATATTTGAAACGATCTAATTTGCTGTATGCAAATGTTTATTCTTAATTTACCAATTTATGCAAAAAAAAGAACAAAAAACAGTCCATTCACATTCAGTTCCACACATTAACATAACATAATCTGATTAGAAACTTAGATGGAAATAAGAAAAAAAAAACTCTAAAACTCTCTCATTCTCGACCCGGAGACTGTCAGGTGCCAACAAATTAGACAGGCTGTATTAGTTGGTTAGTAACGAAACTTTTTTTTATTAAAATGAAATGAATCAAAATGTTAGCACACGTGCCCCAACGGTTTAAGGGGCAACTAACACGCGTACCGTACATATATATGTATATTGATTGCTTTTCAAAAAAATTCTTGGCGCTTTGTTAGGTATTCAGAACCACGCTTGCTTATGGTATGAGAGTTCTGATAAACAATAACAAAAACAGATAATGCTAATTTTCGGAACTCGGAAAAAGAAAGAATAACACCGACAATACATTACTAACATTATCTATTTTTTTTTTATATGCCCGCGTCCATCTTCACGGGAGGTCTCAATTTGGGCGTTTGTCATAGATATACAATTTGTTTAAAGCGTTGTGGAATTTATTAATGAAGTTTCAATATGATTTGTACAATATATTTGTTGCGTGCGATAAATTTAAATTGTAATTTGGAAAGAACTATAAATAGGGTCAGGGTCAGAATTTTAATAGTGTGCGGACTTATATGTACATGTACATAGATGATTTTGGAATAAGGGTTAAGGGCGTGCTACATTTAAATAAGCGGGCGACACGCGTAATATAAATTAGGTAGGTTTGACAAAAAAAATGTTATTTTACTTTCCAAGTTGGGATTTCGTTCTAAGGGATTTAAGGGGTTAAATGGGTTTAATAGCTTCAAAAGTTCTAATTTTTTTATTAATTTCTACAATATGTCGAGAATATTATCCTAAATTTTCAAGACATTCCGAATAAAAGTTTCGAAGATACAGCCTTGGGAAGGTGCGCACTCAATTGAATCACGAGGTTTATTTGAGGTTATCCAAACTTTAAACGCGTTTTTCTCGAAACTCTGTTTTTTTAAAGTGGGTTGTCAAAAGTTCTCGCAAAACCACTCAACCGATCTTGATGAAATTTTAGACAGGTCTTCGAGATAGAATTCACGAGGACCTGGACGAAGGATTTTTTTCAATTACAAATATTTAAAAAAAAAATGTTGAGCAAATTTTACCAAAATTAGCATTTTTTTGTAAAAAGGTCTGCCAAAAATCCAATTTTTTCCCCTTCGTCCAAATTCTAGTTAATGGTTTTAACTAAAACAGGATTTTTTTTTCACTTCTTCTGATCCTGTCACGAGTTCTACTGTTAACGCGGACGCACCTTTTTTGCGAGGGATCACCGGAAATGACGTCACAATAACGGAGTTTTGAATATTTTCCTTTGAAAATTTCAGAAATTCTTTTTCAAATGCATATCTTTAAGACAGTAAAAAGTTTGAATAAAAAATTTTATTTTTTATAAAAAAAAAAAATTGTTGCAAACATAACTTTTTTTCCCCAATATACCCATGTAACCCCTTAATGAAGTTGACTAATTTTTTTTCCAACTTTTAAAAGTAATGTTCCCGATTTCAAATGTCGATTTGACAATTTGGAAACTGGCGGAAGCGAAAAGCTGTGGTTCTTCAAATTAAGTATATCCATCCAATTTTTTTAAAATCTTTCTTGTTCATCTCCCAGGCCTTTGATTAAATATGGCATATTCCAAAGCTTTTAGCAAAGATCTTGTAAGATGTCAAGTCTTATCTTGCGGACAGACTCTTCCAGCAACATATACTCAAGGAAGCCTTCTAATTCCGATTCCATTTTTAATCTGCACTCTAGATATTGTACAAAAATAAGTCACGACTGTAGGTACGTTTTTCTTACAGCTTTATTAGCCTTGAGAAATAGGGTTTAAAGCAACGAATAATCATTCTTGATTAGCCTTCACGGACATTGTTATAACGTAATGCTACAATTAAACGAGGCTGAGGTAGTATGCCGACTTTTGCGGATAAAACCATTTGAATTAGCGCAGTAAGATGTAAATGTAACCACGAGCTATTAGCCGTATAAACAGGCGCCTCCGCTGGGAAGTTGCCTGCTAAAAGTTTATCAAAGCTGAATAAGATTAACTTAGTTGTAGTACAAATTATTTTGAAGGGAGGTGTTATAGTATCTTACGAACGATTTTTCATGTACCCTCGAAAATTGCGTGACGAAGTTTGTGACGTAAAACATCGTGGAATTTTTTTTTCAAAAATATCACTTTTGTGTATTTATTTGCGGCAACTTTACATAAAGTTTCTAGAATGGTCTAAGCTAAGCTAACTGACGACTTGTTTCGATTGATCAAGCTCCGATGACAATCCATTTCGATAGACCTTGATCTGAGGAAATACCTGTCACATTTTATCCCTACAGGCTATGCATTTTAAAATATTTTTTTTTTGTGTCATTAAATTACTCACCGCTTTTTCATCATTGGAATGCATTTTAATACAGCTCTCCGTTTCATCGGTCATGTATTCATCGTCGACCGCTCCACTGGAATGTTGACTCAAAGTATCACTTCCATTTCCATCATCATCATCATCATCATCTGACAAAGCAGGTTCATCCTCTAGCATATAGTTGCCCGAATGATTCTTTAAGTCGATATCATACAGCATGCCAGCCTTTTCCGATTCGATGTCGGCTTGTTTAGTGAACTTTTCCTTTTCATTCGTTTCGATAAGTTTCATCTCACAAGGGTTATAGACACCGGAACGTAAATTCGCCTTGGCATATGACTTGCCGCTCTCGGAAATACATGTAAATGGCGATATCTTCACAGTAGCTCTTGTTATGGCAAAAACAAGGAATAAAATGCCCAAACCCAAACCACCCCAGAAGCCGATATAATCGACTAAGGGCAAATAATTGAGGTAGAAGTTGAATCGATTGCTAAGCGATGACGGTAATTCTTTCATTGTCTGAAAGCGAATGTTACAATGCCGTTTAATGAGTTGAGAAAAAATGTTTAATTAAATACTTACGATCTCAAACCAAAGCATTGGGAATGTAAGCTCACTGAATCGTTGAACCTTGTTCATATTTCGCACGTTTCTCATGTGCATGTTGATTTGAATCTTTACCGAGATGGTGAGTGGCAGGCCGGAATCCTAGAATAAAGTCAAACAAAATTCGATGGTTTGTTTAGTATAGGTCGTGATAAACGTAAAGTCTTTATAATTCATTAATTAATTCTCCGCATTCATGTGACATTTTTAGTCGATGAGTATAGTTGTGTGCTGCGTATTACACGATATGCAATTAAAATTCTAAACGGTCGTTACTACTGTCTGTTGTTATTATTCGAGAAATTTCCTTTTAAACTAATTTAATTATTATTTTACTGTTTTTTTTTCTTTATTACATACTATACTGGACATTCATAATGCATTCTAACAGACACCCTTGAGAGCGTGACCCACACCTTGTCTTATTCAATCAATGCGATTGGTATTAGTTTTTATTTCTTTATTCACCACTTACCGGTTGAAGAATGAAGTAACTCGAGTGTTCAGATTTGTTTGGCGTTAGACCGGTTACATTATTCATTAGACCAGGATCAGCGTCCATGAAGTGCGGATAGCTTAGAGAAATGGGAAAGCCGTAGTAGCAATCAGTGACATCAATGAGTCCGCGGGGTTGACAATAACCTGTAATTGAGAAGATTAAATTGTGACTTAGTGAACACGCAAATTTTCCATAATAATGACAATGATCTTGGTGAAAATGGATATGGAAATGTACTGAGAGCGTGAAGATCACTGCCATGAATTGTTGCCCTTCAGATGCATGAGAATTTCCATACACATACAAATTGTTCGTTTAATCTGACGGAATGTCGTTTTGTCATTTTTCCGGTCGCGTTTTAAACGAGGTGATAGCGCTAATAGAGAGGCTACACTACATGAATGTTTTTTTTTGCTGGGCGGACAACAACCGTACACGAGTAGCTACATAGGCACTATGTTTCTGTGTTATGGGGGGCGGAAGCACTTGTATCTCGCGTGAGTGTAATACACGTGCCATCAGATGATGATAAGTTGTAATGAGCAATGCGACTACATTTTATGAGGTAAATTAGGTACTTAAGATGCGAAGATTGTTTACACATTTATGTGTAGTGATGTAGTGTGTCTGAGATTTGAGTATGGAAAGTTTAATAATAAAAAAAAAACACAACATATCCTCTGAAAAACTTGAGATATTTTTTTATGTCGCCATACATTGTAGTCAGATATAAAAAAAACAGATATGTCTCACCACAGGCAGTATTTTCAATTGAAAATATTTTGATTAAAATTCATTGCATGAATTATAAGCCAATTTCAGCAGCAATTTGTGTTTGTTTACAGTTTGTCGCTCCATCAACAAATATAAATATCACACCTCGCTACAGCGTCAACAACACGAAACCGAGTAGGTATTTATTGAGTAAATAATTCTACTGTGATTAAAGAAATCGTTGCGGTAGGTTCCTCAAAAACCGGAACTAACGACCAGGCTATATGAATCCGATTGCAGTGCATATGTGTGCTTTTAATTACTGTTTATTCTTATAATTTAAATGACGGAAGCTTTTAATATGTCTACATGTAGGAACTTACCTTCTCGGCAAAAACATTTGTTCTTCTCTTCAAATTCTCCGTTATCCATGGAATTGTTTTCAAACACATATTTGTATCCGGCTAGATTGTCAAGAACAACTTCCTCGCCGACACGTACCTGCAATAACACAAAAATATACAATGAGCAATTCAATTAGTCAAAAAATGGCGAAAATACGTCAAAATGACGTATGTACAATGTCTTGATGTCAAACATCCCAAATTTCACAGAAATAAATTGCCACTATAATTTGCCATGTTTGACGACAGATTGTCAAAATTTTTTTATATACGTCATTTGTTGTTTTCCTTATATTATTATTATTTGGAATTTTTAATTATCTAAATAGTTTGACAATTTGAACTTACCAGATTCTGTGGCCGACACATACTTTTGCGAAAGAACAAAACCGATTCGTTTGGCTTTATAAAACTCTTAAACTTGGTACCATCTGAAGCCATATTTATGTTGCTACAATGTTCACCCTCCCACTGCTCTAGATTTGGCGAACCGCGATAGGTGGAATATAAGCCAGATATGCTTGGATCATCCACACCAGAATAAAATGTTTCAAAGTCCGTATCGAAATCGTACATCTGCATTTAAGTGAATAACGTTTAGAGTTGGACTATTTTGAATACAGCTATTTTTTTTTTTGAAGACTTACCCGGTCGATGAGTCCTACTTTGTCAAAGTATATCCATCCAGGTAGGAAGGTATTGCCCAACGTTGTTATCGATGACTTGTACCCAAACATAAATTCCCTGGCTGTCATATTGACAATCGGTTGATTATCTGCTTCACTTAGCATTAGATTAACGGGGATGCGTACGAAGAAGTTTTTTCCGGCTGCTACTTGAGCAATTGACTGGAAGGAAAAATTGAAAAAAAAAAAATTGGTTTAGCATTTTTTTTTTACATACATTGACCAGTTATTTTGTTTAGTCGATGTTGACGCCACCTTGACGCAAACAACAATTTATAAAACATTCTGATCTGTTTCTGTTGTCTCAATTTGGTTTAAATATAAGTCACTGCAGTTTTATCTGACTTATTGAATTGATCAATGTAAGTTTTAATTGAACTAGATTAATATCAAGACGGCCACTTAAGGCGGTAAATGAAGGTGAGAATCGATTTATGTGATGTTTATTTTGAGGTCGAAATGAGGCAACTATCTCCTTTTGTAGTGTTCATGAACATTTATCTCTATCCTCCTGACACAAAGCGTTTGATTAGAAATTTCGGTTTTGTTACAGCAAAGCAGGCTATCTGAGCAGATGTGGGTTTAGTGCAGAGCCTTAAATTTTTATCCTTAAAGGGATATACTCTGCAATTGGTATCGCGAAGACCTTTGATCCGACAATCGCTAGAGTTGACACCGACTCCAGAGGGACCATTTATTATAGAACCATCAGTATACGCGATATGAGTGATAACTCAGGCGAAAGGCAGTATTGAGCACATAGAGTTGAGTGGGTAGTCTGCTCTGATCTGCCGTCTAAGTATCACACAAAGAACTTCTCTGACTTCACTTTTAACAAAGAACTGCAAAACGGAGGCAAACTGTTTCTGTGGGAGTTCCTCTCATTGGACCTTGAATGCATAAACACGCAAAATTCTGTAGCTTCTTAGAGTGTTAGCATTCGTATATGCGGGCGAATCCTAATAAAATCCTAATAAATCCGAGAAGTGCGAAGAGAACTTCAACAAATAATTTTCTTTGAGATTAAATCATAAATTCACGCAAAACCCCCGCTTTCAAGCGACATATTCCTTGGGCTTATTTCATAAAAAGAAGTCCTTTACATAAGGCACTTATTTTTGCCTGTCATAAATTAGTCTCAATGTATTTAAACAAAAAAATATTACGCAACATCATCACAATATTGAAGAACTTCTCGATGACATAATTCAAATGTTATACTAGTTCTCGTTCAAAAAAAATAATAATCCTATTTTTATACTTAATTATGCGGGCTATAGGATGCTTTTTGTTTTTAATTCCATTAAAAGACAACAAAAAACAACAGACTGATTTTTTTCTGCCGTTTACTCCACATTTTCAGTAAAGAACTTGACATTTTCCTCGATAATATTGAGTTGAATTTCCTACCAAACAAGAATATTATGAATTATAAAAACAAAAAATTGGTGGTACCTGTTTTCGGTTCAGTAAAGAATCGGTATAAACCAGAAATCAGCAATTAGCATTTCTACATGTCATTAGCACGCGCGTAGACAAATATCCATGGCAAATCAATAAAAAGCGCTAAATCCACATTGTGAGCAGGTGATCTTATTAGAGGCACGGCAAGTCACTAGGAATCGATATAATCGACTTGACGGCAAGCAGCTGTTGAAACTTATACTATGCTCGCCGAAATACAAGTTTGTGGCAATTGTATAACTACCTGGCTCACTTGCAAAAGTGCAGACATAAAGAAAAAAGAAATGTTGCAAAAACTCAGGTCATAGGTGCACTTTTTTTTATGGAAATGTGCAGATTTGTAAACTCAATTTTTATGAAACTGACGCAAAAAAAAACGAAAAGCAAAAGTTTAATTATGTAGTGTAAATTCATTTTTGTCCGCGCATATAATATTTTATTTGCTCATTTACCTTATGAGGTTAATTCCAAGTTTCCGCTGAGTCGATACAATAAATTATGTCGTTTTGTTGATATTCTTTGTTAACGTCGAAGTAACGTCTACCTACCAACCAGTCCCTCGACCAAGTTGATTAAAAATTGATGAAGTGTCACTGAGTTTTTGTTTTAATTTTTGTTTCACTTCTTATTGCAGTTTGATGTCGTTGCAAAATGTTACACAAATTAAATTTGTTGTTATCAAATCGCAAGGTTGCATTTTATCCTAGTCCTAGTCAATTTATTAGGTAATTCCCGTCATGACATTCAAATCTGAGTTATGGACAATCGTTTGATTTATATTGCTCATAAAAATAATTTTGCAAATGCAAATCAAATCAAAAGGAAAATTAATTTTTTTTCAACAATTTTTTAACACGCCAATTATTTAAAAGTATTGAATTTCTTCTAACGAAGTAATTAGTGGCATTTTTTTCCATTAATAAAAAACTATTTTATGGATTATCTACTATTCCACAGATGGTAAATGTTTTACTCACTTATTAAAGTAATAAATTCATATATTGTTAGGGAGAGTATTTTATTTGATGTACTACTTGTCTTTTGATCATTTACATGTCACCATAAAAAAAAATGATGCATTAGCATTGTTATTTGTACATAGTACATTATTCTGTCAATATTATTACCGCTATCGTTTTGTTAAATGCAAACAGATTAAAACGTTGATTAAGTGATATGGAAATTCAAACGCCACTTGACAAGACTTTAATACTAGCAATGTAAAGTACTTGTAATTGTTAAGTGAACACTTAACGATGGCTAATAGCTCAGCTTGTTGAAGGTGTCAGTAATTAATTGTTCGACTTCCGAGGTGTTGAAAATGAGCATTGAGGGTGTGCCGATCAAGCGTTCGTTAAATATGTAGAATAAGTAAATCAAATTAAATGGAAAAGTTATCTCACTTTTAAGACTTTTGCGATGGCAAATGAGGTTGGGGCAATCATCGTTTTGTTGAATGGTAATAAAGTGGGGGTCTATTTTACATGACCAAAAATGCGACGAACTTCACTGTTACAGTGACGTGCAAGTAATGAAATAAAATATCTTTTCCTTTTTTCGTGTTTCCAATGGAATGGCTTGGAAATTGTTTAGTAATAGTTGTGAGTGTGCCAACCTTCATGACCGGTACCGTTATTTTTTGACAGAAAAGGTGTGTTTTCTTCTTGATCGTTTAGCTTTTCCTTCTTTAATACAATGTTTTTTTTTGGCATACTTTTTAGGGAGCTTTTTTTTCAAAAACGCTGTCTCCTTTGAATTTATCATAAAAAACGAAAAAATTAAGTTTTTTTCAACGCATTTTTCTATGTTAAGAGTTGCATTGGATATTGATTTTTAAATTTCAGGAGCTTCTTAGCGATTATGTCTCAAACTTTCGGAGAGTAAATATATATTTATAATATATAGATAAATTATTTTCACATCAACATAGAAATAAGACCACTTTTTCCCATTGAAAATTATTAAGAATCTTCGAATGGAATGTGGGTGGCATTTACCAAAGCTCAAACCTTGTTTACACCCAATAAATCTTTGCATATAACTAACCTCGCGCCATGAAAACAAAAACTTGTTTGACTGGCTATACATTCTTGTCGCGTGCTCTTCGTTGAAAATTTTCTAAGCTATCAAAAACAAATATTTATTTGGTAAGACATAATTCCCAACTTTTTCTTTTGGGACTTGTGTCCCACTTAAGTGAGGAATAAGTCCCCAACTTGGAAGTCTCAAGTTGGGACTTGTTTCCCTGCGCCTTTAATCACTGAGTGGTGATTACGCTAAGCGATATAGCGACGTTCCTCTGTTTTCAATGTTCTTCAATTTGTTCATTTAATCGCTGAGCTGATGATTAAAAGGAAATGTCAACTGATCACTCAACCGCTCGAGACTTTATGCTTAAGGCTATCGTCACATATAACATTGGCGGTGGCTTAAGGCTATTTCGACGCAGAATTCTAGCCGCTTTAAAAGATGACAAACTGGAATCATTGCTCTATCGCAAAGATTCAAAAGGTTTTTTTTTTATTTAAAACAATTAAAAAAATATTTAAAATGGCGCTTTGTATAATAGGGGCTATGTATTTCAGGGATAAAACGCGTTATGTGTTGCGAACTATTTATGTTGAATGAAAAAATATTATCCTTCGGTCAACCTCTGAAACCTCTCATTGACAATACGCAAATATCCACGCATCGCAGAGTCTCTCAAAGACGTGCGATTCTAAATAATAACATAAAATAAAACGCAGTCTTCGTTGACGTTTCGATCAACGTATCGATGCAACTGGGGACTAAGTCAACGCTAAGTCGCACGCTACATGCTGTCGTAACCTTCACGTGACTGCGAATACCCATCAATAGTGCGATTTTTTTTTTATTTCAAATTATTTCCACTCCCGTGCGGCTGATGCTGATTCTGATTCTGATTCCACTTAAAAGAAAATAAATCTCAGCTCTACTCAGTTCTTAATGACTTGGCAAAAAATACAACCTAGCATACTAATCATCTAACATAACAACTGTGTAATTTTCTTTCGCACCTGCATAGTGAATGAACAATTCACTTCCAATTGATGATTTAATTGATATAATTACTAGACTAAACTCTACCTTATTTTTTCTTTCCGCTAAGCGAATTTTCTCTGCTCTGCGTTCATCATATTCACACCGTTTATTGACCCAAAACCCAGTACAATACAAAATATTGCACGCGATAATAAAAATGTTAGGTAATTACGTTCTATCGCCGTGGGACTACCCCAAGTTTCGTTGTCGTGACTACTTACCAGCATTGCAATATTTAACATCATGACAGTGTCATTTTCTTGCCGACCTCCAGATAGTTCCTCTTGCCAAACTAGCGGATGACGTGGTATAGTTGACACCGTACCATTATCATTGAATGTAACGTTTTCGTGCGTCATAAGTTCTCTGAGAATGATAATGACACAAATTTGAAATAATTTACCCATTGATCGGTTTGAGTATTACTCACTTGTAGACATAGGGTCCAACTTCCTCTACGTTCATTTTTTCTCGACCGGCTAGAAACGCTTCTGCATTTGTTATATTAAATAAGTACACTTTTAGATACAAATCAATTGGTGGTTTCTCCCAGAGGCCAAAAATCTCCCCGCCTTCCTCGAAGACAAGTTTCTAGAAAAATAAAATAAACAAAACACAAACACAAAGATAAGATAAGTGTAAACAAACGTTATGACTATGGAGTATTATATTTGCGCAAATTATATTAAATTCAATGACTTACCCATTTGAATATTAAATCATATGGTTGAAAGATTTTAACTAGTACTGCACAAGTTATTGCTAATAGACCTCCAGCTAAAAGCAGAAAGGCACCTGCAAATACAAAAAAAAAAAAATCCGTTACAGTTATGTTGAAATTAATAAAAAAAAAACAACAGACAAAAATATCTCACATACGCCATGTTGTCCACCTGACAGTGACCGTATCATTCTATGGAGGTGTGTGTCAGATTTACAGACATCCGAAAGTAATTATAATTGGATTTTTCGAGAGCCAAAGACAGTAGTAGTCATATAAATTGCTTACTTAAAGAGCCGCTGCTCAACTGGATGCAATTTCGATGTAGGTAGGTACTAAGTGTGTCTGTCCATATTACACTAAACTTATGATAGGTGCGACATTGAATTGTGTGTCATATCTAAGACAAATATTTTTGATGAATTCCAAGGGCATAACTAACGTGAATTTAGCGAAAGATAATTACGTGTCAATTGATATTATTTGTGACACTGACATTTTTGGCAAAAAGAATACTGCATTTTCGTCTGTGCAACAATTAGGAAGAAATAATATTTTTTACCAATGTTAAATGCGAATATTGAATTAGGGACTTTAAGTGTTACGCAGTGACATTGACCTAGTCAGAAGATGCGGATACATCAAAAATTTTGCATAAACTTTTGTTGAATGGCTCAAGGCGAATGAACCTTTAGAGCTTTATTGGCTCCGAAAAGATATCTTCCAAGAATAATCGAATTCGTGCATAGAAAGACAGACAATTTTTAATTCACACAACTGTCCCTTTTTTGAAATTCATTCTAAGCTCTCATTAGGACATTAACACAAAACTTTCTACCAGTTACTAGATGCATTTGTTTAACGTTTATTTACATAGAAAAATCTATTGAAATCTAGTTAGTAATTCTGAGAGTTGGAGGTTTTAGCACATTTTCGCACTTCAGTTGAATGCTAACTCTCGATTTAGCATACATTATCACTTCACTTCTTCACACATGCTCCCATAAATGTTTTATATTGCTTTGTAGCAAATCGATAACAAAATTTTTATAAATCATTTAAGTCAAGTTATTAAACTGTTTACCGAAATGAAGAATGTTCCACGAATTTCATACCACACACAAACAGAAAGCACGAGACTTTTAGCAATAACTTTTTGTTTGCTGTTGTCTACTTCTGTTACTCACCAATAGTAATTGCATACATTAAATGTTTTTCTTTTTATTTATTTTTATGTTTGCATACTTATCCTAGGCGATTGGAATACCAAACTGCTGATTATTAAAAAATTAAAAACAAAGCCAACAGCTTAGGGGTATAACGAAATTGTGGTTACAGCTTAAGGGTATTATAAGTTGTGGTTGGCATCATCTACTCTACTGCGGTATATCATGAAGGTGTCAGATTCTAAATCTACATATTGCTTCTGTGTTATAGAGATTGTTATAAAGAAGCCCCCCCCCCCCGAGAGACAAAATCTATTTTTGATCCTTCCTGGTGTTGCGTGTTCTTATTGTGTATTTATATTTTCTTCTTTTTGTCTGGCCTTCTGAAAATAGAACGATTTTATTCCTGTTGCAAGTTTAATGATGGCAACGCAGAAACGCATTAACTGGTTTGAGATGCGATTGAAGTGACTAGTGAAAGGCAACGCTACTTCGCATACTATATGTAATAGTTAACTGACAACCTGAGTCAATTAAGGACTGGTTTGAAAAAGTCACCATCTTCCTGGCGATCTAAAAGAATGAGATAAAGAATATGGGCCTTCAAGGTTGTGGTCGCAATTATTGCAGATGGATAATAAGACACTTTTAGTTTTACTACGCATTTAAGTCTCTTATATTACACTACTGAGAGCGTATGGAGATAAAGAGGTTGTAACCTATGAATAGTTGAAGGACGCTTTTACTCCCTCCTGCTGAACTAGTCAAGGTTTCAACATGAAATTTGACTTCTCATCTCCTTTATTTATTCCATTTTTAATGATGGGATATGTGACTAGCAAAATAATTTTGATCTTTTAAGGAATCTAATAGATGTTGTCAATAAGGCTTTTAGCTGTGTTAAAGTGAGGTAGTACATGCGTCTCAGCTAACTGTAAGTCAAATTCAGAGCCGCATCTGCTATCTCGTTTCCCTTCACTCCAAGTCCGGTGTCCGGCTGAGTTTGAGCGCATTTTTCTGAGTGCCAAAAGGCGTTCCTTGACACACTTCATCAGCCATCGGATTAGAGTAGTTCGCTTTGAGTGCTGCCTGACTCTCCATACGGCTTGGAAGACACTGCAGGTAAGACTAGTCGATACCCAGTGATTCTGATAATACTCCTTTCTTTTGGTAAAAAGAAACTCCTCAAGTTTTCAACATGAAATTTGCCCAAGAAACTATTCCCTCTGGCCCCGCAGGTCTTTGCTGTGTGCAACAAAGTCGCGTCTGTAGTTAGCATGTCTCTGTTACAAGCGGGTAATTAGCTACAGAATATTGTTTGTTGCATGACGATAAACGAGGTCACCGATTCAACGATTCTGCTTCCGTGATAGTATTCGAAAGCCTATCATAAGTGTCATTAAACTGGCGTTTGCCCTTTGCATCTCTGAAGCTTGCAATGCGACCAGCGCTAGCCAGCATCATTTGTCTGTCATCTTTCAGTTGAACGGAACACAAATCATCGGTCGTTCCTTCCTCTTCTTTTCACCACTCACATATCGGTCAAGGTTGAGGGCTCTGTGTACACGACGGATGGTTCTTTTTCAACCGATATCAATCGAGGGCTTGCACTTCATTGAAATGGGTCAGAAAGAAAGTGAGTTATGCCAGTAAAATAAAATCCCATGAATTATCCAGGGTAACCATCGCCCAATATTTTTACAACTTCATTTCTAAAGTCCTCAAACTTTCAACAAACAAAAATGCATTTCCGTCTGACTCCGCATGTCTGTCTCGAAGATGCGTAAATAGTTTTCAAATGTTTAAATATTCATTTAAATATTCAAAAATTCAAGGACAAGATGACTTTTAAATTTCGTTTGGAAAAAATCCATCTATTCTATATTACGTGTCAGTCTATAAACAAAAAGTTAAACAACAGGTTTTCTTTTTTAATAAAATTATAATTCCTCTCCTGAGCTGTTAGAATTTTTGTCCATTCATCATAAAACGCGAGTACCTACGTAGTATTTTGAACTTTAGAAACATCCAGACTAATTTATCGATGAGAAAACAAAAAAACCAAAAAGAACAAGAAATTATGAAAATTAATTGTATGTTTTGCTTTTGCAGAAGCCGCGCAAAATAATACAAATTAATAATATGAATCGCAGTTTTTTTTTTTTTTTTGCAAACACATGCTGCTGACCTTGCAGAAGTTATTCGCGTTAGACATTGCTGGAAGCCTATATGGCTGTCTATGGTATGTTAGCCAAAAAAAAAAAAAACAAGTTAGGAAATGTAATAAAAAAACCATTAACATATTTAATTTTTTGCAATCGATGAAGTGGGTGTTTAGAAGTTCTATCTAAACAGATTGGTATATCTATTTCCTGCTGTTATTCATCACAGCAAAATTTATGGCGTTACAAGTGGTTGTTTTGCGAAAAATTAGCCCAAAAAGAGCACGTTTTTTTACTTCTTCTTTGGGAACAAAGAATGTTGTTTATTTAGTTAGTTAGCGATTTAATATTTTCTTATGCCACCTGCCCATATTTGTCGTCATTTCATAAGGCACAATAAAATGGGAGCAGCAGGAGTGTTTACAAATTTGTTTGTCCATTAATTTAATTGGTGGTGTAACGAAAATGCAGCACAGGCTGGATACGAAAGTTGTAATTCAACATTTAAAACTACTTATTTGTTGAATGGGCTTAGTATCGTGTTGTCGCTTAATTTCAAAGCATGGTCTACCTGTGCTTTCAAGAATTCATATGATTCCGCAGTCATAACGCATTTGGCCATTCATGTATGCAGATTTGACTAGGACAGTGCTCGCAGCTCTATGCATTTTGAGCAGACCAGTGAATTCTTGTCAGTGCAACTTTTCTCTTAACATTTTTTCTGTCACAAACATTTGTAAAATTAGCAAAAATGTTCTCGAGCATTAGTTGGCAAATGTCATTCATGTTGCAGATGCTTAGGTGATAATTCGATCCGAATTGACATTAAACGCATCGATGGCCTTGTGTGCGTGTTGTTTTTATACGTCAAGTCGTCATAGGTGCACTGTGCACGCAATAAAAAAAACATTGACTTTAACAAATGAGCTGAACAGATGTAGAGAATGCGAGTAGAAAAAGTTAGCGAGGCTTCAGTTGAATATGCTTCAAAACTATTTATCATATGTGAGAAAATTTTCAAATACCTGATGAAGACCTAAATTTCTGAATTTTAAAACATTTGTCTAAAATTAGCTGCGTGTTGGAAAATCGACTTTATCACAACTTCAAGCTATGAAGGCTATGATCAAGCAACTTTCTTCACGTCCATAAACAAAAATCAATAACTTTTTTAAGGAAGACTCTAAATTTAATTTTTCTGTTTATAAAAATAAAATAAACTCCAGTTATGCTGCATTTGATGTATTTAAAGTAAAGGTGGAAACAAGTTCTTTTTACCAAAATTTGAGATCGTAATTTTTAAAAAAAGAACATTCCTAGTTTTAACTTTTTAACTCTCGAATGAAAGGAAATTAGTATTCTCACTCTCATATGTATATGTATTTGGATGAAAACGGGCACGTGTGAGTGAGAAGCTGTGCTAGTTTTTTTTTATGCCGATTAAATAAGGTAGTTCACGCACACAATTTTATTGCCTGCATTTTGAAAATAAATGTCATGTGGTCATCATTAACGTCAACATGATCTTCAAACTTCACATTTTTGACATCGTCCGTTTCTGTGATTCACTTCACTTCACTCGTATTACAGAGAGATAATTCGGCTGCCATTTCTATAAAATTTTTGTTATTTCTTTCGGTATATTTTGATGAGAATTATTTCTCAGTGAAGTAAAAACTTAACACTTAGACCAAAAAATAAAATTGAACACGGACAACCACTTTCCTAGTCAAGTGTCAATTGTGACAATATTATTTCGTTCACAATTGTCAAAAGTCAAGGTTTTAAATTGCGTTTGTTTATAGAAATTATGCGCAGGACTAACCGAAAATCGAAAATTTTACTTTACTGGCACTAATTCTCACGAAAACAATAAAAAAAACTTATCAACAGACCTTTTTCGTTTCTCTGTCAAAAATGGTCTGTGTTTTTTGGCAGCGGTAAAAGAATTGTGTCTTGATTTTTCTGATATATAAAATAGTGTTTGTTCTACAAAGCGCTTGGGATAAGATTAATTCAGTGCAATAATTCAGACTGTAGAAACAATTTTAAGTCGTTACTTTTTTCATTCATGTACTTTTGTGTCACTTTAAATAAATCTCTCACTCGACAAATGCAACAGTTAACTATGCAACGCATATGTTTTTGTATACCTCTCATCGTAATAATACGGCTATTTCCGTGGATAAAAAAAAATTAAATAAATTAATTTGCAATAAAACTATGGTCTAAAAGCGCACGTGAATGGAATGATGGGAAATAATAAATCCACCCAAACAAGCGAATAAATCAATCAAGTTGTATCAACGAAAAAAAATTGTGTTAATATGAAAATCACGCACTAAAAATAAAAGCCATTTTGTCTCTCAAATTGTAAACAACTTTCTGGATATAACTTACAAAAAGTTCTTCGGCAATTTGCTGCATGCATTGCTGCTGTTGGATTTAAAGATTCCAACGTTTTAGCACCGAATAACCAAATATTTTTAAATGAATTCCTCCGCAGGATCATTATTTTTTTTATTTTTTTTTCTAAATTTTTTTTTGTAAATAAATCTTTGAATTTAACACTAAATCAAACTCAACATTTATTTTTTACGAAATGCAAATTTTCATCAAAAACACTACGAACAATATTATACGAATTACACCTCAGATATTGGCAAATAATTTCTTGGTGTCTGCTGAGATTTTTCTTGCCACAACTGAAGCGTTCACTTATCAAATTAAGACTATTTATTCCTTTGCCATTTATATTAGTAATATATTTAAAAAATCCAATCAGTCGTGTGTCGCCACCTTTGCGCTCGTCGAAATTGGACAAACAAACAATTCCAAAGTTTACCAACAACGACTCGATACCTACCTACGATTTATCAACCCTGCAGTCATCCATTTAAATTGCAAAATTATGACAATTTATCTCGTGGAAAATCATAATTTCCTAAAACCAAAGCAAACAATTTTTATTGCCACCTGGCTACGTCTCGGCCCGCACCACACACGCCACCGCCATGACACATATTATGTACGAGTGTGCGAATATTGAAAACCCATTTAGACGCCAATTAGAATCTGCATAAATGGCGAGTATGCGCAAAATGAAAAGAAAAAGAAAAAGAAATTAAGGAAAGCTTCTAATCTTAGATTATGCGATACATGCGTGTGGCTTCGTCATACATGAGGCATACATACAATCGCACTAAATTCGAATATTGACACGTTGCTCGCTAGATGCGGTAGATTAATGTTTGTATAATTAGTTAATCATAATTGAAGTGTAGATCACTACTGATGATGAGTAGTGTCTGCGATCATTGATCGTTTGCTGATTCGTTATGCCGAGCACGTCCCGAAAGAAATGATATCAAACTGCTTAGATCGAAATGAATTTGAATATATCTCCGGGATAGGATGAGAATTTCAGTTCAAAATGTCAATAGTGGTGGATCGGTGTGAGAGCGCAAAACGAATGGGAATTTTAGAATTTTGGGGTTAGTAGTCGATTCACCTCTTGTTGATTTGCAAATTCTTTGCGGTATTTATGGGACACATGCAAATTTCGTGTGGTTTTTTTCCCAAAACATGTTCGAAGTCCAATTTTGAGACGATGTTCGCATAGTCCCGGAATTAAAGCCAAATACGAATAGCAATTAAGTGTCGCTTGGAAGATGACTAAGCAAAGCGCTGTGTGGAAACTTCCTAAATTATTTGTCTATGGCGGATTTAATTGTCGAATTCCCCAAAGACGCAATGATTCATGAAATGTTCACATTTTAAGGCTTTCAAACCAGTTTTATTTTTAATTAAAGATTGTTTGTTGTTAATAGATTCTTAACAATCAAAAGAAGTGTACACACGGGCGCCATCGATGGCTGTGTTCAATATTTCAGTTTCCTCAATTTTTAGAATGCGCGACTAAACGCAAACGCTCGTGTGACACTAGCCTAAGGGATGAGCAGAATTTGTTTCGAAATTTATTTAAAATTTGAATTAAATCTAATTCGATGGCGTGTGGTTCACTGGTGGGAAAGCCAGTTAATAAATATTGATTCACAGAATTTTATTTGTGTATTTTTATATTTTGGAGGACGACAACTTTTCTCTTCTATTTTATTTTAACAGACTCATAGTTCTAACGGCAGTTGAGATCTATGGTTAAGCGTGTAACCTATGCAAATGTTAATTCGAATGGTATTCCGAAAGTTGCTAATCATTGTCATAAAATATCGCAGAATTTGCTTAAGAAGTGGCGTGATGTTGAGCCATTAAAAAAGCAGCGAAACCAAACTGGTATCGAACATCTATTGGTTGGGATGCCGGTAGCCAAAAAAAAAAAAAAACATATCTATTGTTTTTTTGGTGTATTTGTATCCACGTGCTAGTTAAAAAAATATGGAAATATTATTTTATTTATTAATTACTAAGAGGCATTTGAAATGATTGTTTGTAGTTGTCGTCGATTGGGTTTGAGTGAATATACAGAAATGTGGTGTTTAGGCTTTGTAGTGATTCAGTTATGAGTGTAAGTGGGAGAGAAGGTCTCAGCTCGATATGTTGGTGCACAGACACACAGCTAGGTACCTAATAGTTCACCCAAATAATTCGCTTTCGCCTCATTTTGTTGTTATACGTCAATACACTCGTTGTGTTCTTCATTAAATATTAATTTTTATGTTTCTAAGAAACTCGTAAGAGTCTAAACATTTTTCCGACACCCTGTCTAAAATCTGTTAGGTCAGTAGACAAACTATTCCGTAGTTTAAATCTTCTTAAAAACCTTTACAAATTTTGTAACAAAAAAAAAACTATATGTTAGTTTTGACATCTTAATCTGTCCTTGATCAGCTCTTTTAAAACAATAGGCTGTGCCTTTAGCTTTTAACTTACTTGAGCTAAGTATTAGGGATTCTAGGGTTTCATTTGGCAGTGAATTCTTCTCAACGAAAGTTAGTTGCTCACACATCATGTCGATGACTGAATCTTTACTTACACGGTGATGGAAAATCTATAACAGTTTTTCTGACTGATTAACTTAAAATGGTGATTGCAAATCTCAAATGGACATACTCATAAAAAAAATGTCAAAATTTCGCATTGTATCTAGACCTAAGTCTAAAACGCTGCATAGTCATTCCCCAATTTTTTTTTTGACATCAACTAAATGCTCATTAACTCATTGTTTATTCTATAATTCTTTTGAATGCATGCTTAAGAGTAATTTACACCTTTATAATTCTCTTCCATTTGCTTTTATTTTTTATTCGCAATTACCTAACAACACAATACATATTTGTTTAAACTTAACACTACCGGTTATTTTAAACAAATTCGGTACAAGTCACCGGCACACTTTTAAATTAGTCATTCATCTCATGAGTTTTGATTTTTTTTTTTTTTCTTTAAATGAACCAAGTTTATTGGAAAATAAAAAAATGCAAAAAAAAAAAAAAAAATACTCAATGACCAAATCGGCAATTAAATCAAATAGTTTACTTTATTATTTCGCGCGTAATTTAATTACTTACATTCATTCGATTTTATGGAATTCTAATTAAATTTCAAGGGCATCACTTTCTCGATTTAAATACTAGTCCCATTAAGTAATGAGGCTAACTTATTTAATCCCTGATCGTTGATTGTTAATAAAGTCAAACTCCGATATTCATTGTGAAGAAATTCATAGATAAATTCGTAAAACTTATGAAACTTTTAATGGAGAAATCGTAAAGATCACTAATCTAATCGATATCAAGGAATCTAAAATAAAAAAAAAGGTGCAAATATTGCGATGTTGCATCAACTGAAAATGTTAAGTTGGAAAGATCACTTATCAAAGAGGCAATTATTTTCTTTTTGTATGATCTCGATCTCGAGAAGATGAGCAAATTTAGCATTTTCAGTCGAAATGAGTAAAACTATACAAAATGTTTTATTTAACTAAAAATTTTATTTATGTCGTAAAAAAAACTTACAATTTTTTCTATAAAAATTGATCGACCTAGCCATATTCCACGTTCTAAAATGGTAAAAATAACTCTAAACCCACTCAGCGTTTTAACAAGCACAAGGAAGAGAATTCCTCTGGCGGACATGTTTAACTTGTTCGTCTAGTCCATTTTGCTATACTTTACTATCCTCATCCTCATCGCGCAAAGAGCCACTCTTTCACACAGATGCTGCGAACAACTAAACAAAAACAGATCATGGAAAACACATAACATCCATTCCTTGAACTTGACCATCACAAAGGCTGAATTTCATCGTTGTATTCGTCTGCATTTTGCAACCAGTTTGAATGCATATTTTTCCACGCAAGTTATTTGCGGAATTTTTCGCCAGGGTTCTTTTAATGCACAAATAAAATAAGCTGACTAATGGTTTAATATTTTTATAGTTTTTTTTTACTATCATTGTCATTTTTCCAATTAATATATTATTTGCGCTAAAAAATATACCTAATTCATTGAAATCCGATTCAATGAACGGACGAGTTTGGGGAAATGAATTTGAGCATAAAAAAAGGTCAACAGAAAAATCGCAATTGCTTTTAGATCGTTTTTCATTGCCATTGCAATTAAATGCTTGCATAGCATTAGCAAAATGAAATAAAAGTATGTTTATTACTTATTGTAGTTGAGCTTGTTAAGTTAAGTTGGCATATGAAAACTTACATTTTGGATTGCGAGTCCTTTTCCCCTGCGATCGTTCGCTAAAAAACGTATCTACAATGTTGAATCCTTGATTAAGCGAACGATTAGGATTTAGACTCTTTCGACGTTTTTCCAAATTTCCTGTGTTTCCTTCCTCCTGTGTGCTAACGACGCTGTATCGCCGATTGAAATATTCTGTGAGATCCTTCATCTTTGTTAATGTATCTTTTTGGTTTATTTATTTTTTTTTTTTTTTTGAAGAAATTATTTTTTACACTTTCACTTTTACGTATATTTAAAATATTTCAATTTTCACTTAATATATATATATATTTCTTTATAGAATTCGAATCACAATTTTCATTTTAGGATTTTTTCACAATTTGCTCTATTTGTACAACTTTATATTCAGTTTTATTTAGAAATTGCCATTTGAAAATTTGAAAAAAAAAACCACAAAAAATCTACTTCATCCGTTACGTTACGTTGGAATTAAATTGAATATATCTTTCAACGAACACTGTATACCGAACGGAATGACTTGTGATTTAAGAGAGAACGAGAGCTTTTTAATAAAGTTCGTCTGATCGTTAACGATGTTCAGTTATGAATGAAACCCCCAACTAGTGGCTGGGTGCCAGGTAAGGTAAGATAAGAAAGAACCTTTCCTGGCGTGCTTGTGCTGTAGAGTGTATGCTAGCTTCGTGGTCTACCGAACTGGTTAGTAGTTTTTGTTTTTTTTTCTCCTTTTGTGTGGCAGCAAATTAACCCCCGATAGACGGCTTTAGGAATACATGTAGTCAAGTGCAGGTTTTCGTTTATTTTTGTTGTTGTTGGCAAATTTGCGTGTTGTTGTTTAATGCTTATGCTGATCGGTGCGCGCAAAACGAGAAGAAAGCGTAAGCGATTCTTTATTATTTTATTTTTTCGTTGTCTCTTGATGATCAAGTCATCGCTGCTGGCTAGTTTAGTTGTAAAGATGGGGGTGTGTTATTTTACGAGATGACGGAAATATTAATGATGTGAGCTTGCGAAAGTTCAATGACGGCATACAGAATGCTGCTACTGTTTGCTTTGATCGATGACAAACTTTGGTTATAATAATGTTTAACATATTTGTATACCTATTTAGATAAGTATGCAAAAAAAAACAATATTTAATTATTGCAAACACATATCTAAACAGAAGAACGGAAAGAATGACTTGACAACTTTGCTTTCTTGGTAAAGGAAAAGTACCAATGAAGGTAATTTTCCGTCACAATAATTATTTTTTCATTCTCTTTTTATTTAATTTTGTCTCCATAACGTATACGTACATACATCCGAAAGCAGTGGGTTAGTGGATATTCTGTTGTACTATTGAGCGAGAGATCCCATTTTTAAATTCTCATCAGGAGCATGTTAAGTTCGTCGGACAAACATCAAAGAGTACAACTTGTCATGCGGAGCTTCTCAAATTTATGGTTCTGAATCGGTTTTAAATTGTAGGTGTCCTTCTGACAAAAAACTGTTAACGCCAAATATTTATTTAGGCAATTTTTTGAGTTTTACAGAAACTACTCCTTTAAAGATTGAAGATGGTGAAGAAGTTTGTAATTGTGAAATGAGAGACTACGAAATTTCCGATGCTCCATAGTTGGAAAATGTCATTTTGTAGATCTCGATGAAATAACACAAAGACAAAAGATACATTTCAAACTAAGAATTATATTTTTAAGCCACGATATCTTCTTATTCTTATTTGCCGACGATGTAACAACCAGAAATGAGGGCTCATCACATTCCCACTTTTGCTGCATCCCTACTGGTCCGCCGCTTCGACATTAAGAAAGGTTTTGTAGTCCTCCCAGTTTTTAAAGAAATCACTTGTTGTTACATTTGTGTGATCCCGTGGTTTTTGGACCTGCCATTCATTTTTACTCAACACGTGCATGTGCATGCTCCTGCCATTTTGTTTGATTTTACTTTTACGACATCGGTGATCTCCAGCCATGTTAAGCCACGAGTTCGTATGCACACTTGCCGGGTAGCATTTATGCGGTTTTCTCTCCAGACTGCATAGAGGTGATATCTCCCCATTAGTCTCCTCTTGCGACAAGCACAATTTATTGGGTATATAATCCTGCATAGGAGCCTTGATATCTCTTAAACCAGAAATTTACCGGATATCGTAGACTCGCCGTTGACTGTATTGTTAAGCTTTACTTATCTCCGCGTCGCTTCTAATTCAACAGTACGATAACTAAATGATATATCGGTAAAAAATATTTAAGAAAAGAATTCTTTTCAACGGTCTAAACACTATTGCATCAATTCAGGACAGAATTTACATTCTTCGTAAAATGTCGAATGTTCTACCACAAATTATATAGTAATTAAGCTGGCTGAATATAAATTAATTACTACAGAAATCAATCACAAAACAGTCGTTGACTTCGCACCTCGATCAAATTTAATTAGGTTGAGTACAAGTCTTTACTTATAGCAATGCGTTAAACACATTATGAAAAATGTTAAACTGTTGTTTATTTTTTATCGAGACAAACTGGTTACACAAAGAATTAGCTCTAAACGATTTTTAATTACATATTATTAAAATTGATTGAAAAATAATAATTATTATTATAAAAAAGGGATGTAAGGTATAACGTTTTTATTGATGAATTTTTTGTTTCTAATATTATTTAATTGATATTTATATTTAGTCAGGAGTCATATTTCAATTTAGGATTTACCTTTTAAAACTTTATAAAAACTAATTGAAAAGTAGAATATTTTTATTCTTGTGGCTGTTTAAATAAAATAAATTTAAAGCTAACGGCGTACAGTGCAACACACGATTGTAAAAGAAGTAGGATGCACGAAGATACTTTTTTTTGCCACGAATATCATCATTTTATGCCGGGACCGATCGATGAATTTGAAGGAAGCTTCTCATGGTACACAATTATGTACGAGCCGCAGCTAGAAGATCTTAATGTAAATCAACTCTTACAGTTGCAGAATAGATGTCAGGACATAGCGAATGTGAAGGAAATAAAAAAGCAGACAAACTAGTCAGAAAATTATTTACAACGCAATTCACGATGACAAGACCTATTAAAAGTGTTATTATAAAGTTTTCTTTTTAGAAGGAACACGTTAATGATCCTTCCGTAGGTTAACCTACGGAAACCTTGTTGCGAGTTTTACTTCCTCTAAATAATCAAGTTTGGTCAACTTCTGCGAAACAACCATAACACGCGAGCGTCACAGTGATCACGTCCGGAGACCTCACTAAATAATTCAATCGGTAGTAGCGACGGGCGCTGTGCACAAAGGGCAGAGACGTAATCAATGCGAGTTAATGACTCACACTTACTGGAAATTCCAAGTTCATGTAAACAGTTGCAGTTCACAATCCCAAGCATGAAAGTGGTTCAGCGGTTTACCCGGACCCTTCGGTCTAGAAAATACATGTTGAAAGTATTGTAGCGCGCGTGCAGCCCAGGACATCTAAGGGCATCACAGACCTCATTATTGCTAGACGCAATTTGTCCATTTAAGAAGCACGTGTCCTTACAATGGGACAAGCAAACAGGTACGGCTCCACTTACATAAACACATTCCAACACTCGTATATTTAACTGTATTCTTGACTGAAGGCTATGCAAGCTTCAACAGCATAACCCTGAAAGCATCTATTTAATATATGAGTCTAGTACGTTATCGGAATTCACCAGACAAATCACTCCACGAACTAAGGACGGCCATGCCCCACCACCCATAGATGTAATATAGAACGCACCATTACTAAAGGAAAACCGATTGTAATAGGCAAGTAAAAAGTTGCGTACTAAGCACCTCCCAAAAATAATAGCCTAAGCTTGCGGCAGAATGAAACCTGATGATGGGTATAGCAAAATGTAATATGTGTAGATTGTGCAACGTAGATGAAGAAACTGCGACACATTCATACATACTATGTGACTGCAACTGCTTAATCAGGACGCTTTAGGGTATCCTATGTAAATTTACATTGAAGCAGTAGATATAGCCGTCAGCTCACTCAGAGAAATAGTCGAGTTTATAGCAAACACAGATGACTAAAGATACAGATTGTTGAGTCCGAGGAATTGTGGCTCTATTGTCCTCCCTTTTTTATTTGATTGAAAAAGGTGTAGAACTGTGTCTGTATGCAAATCAAATTTAGGCAGCTCATTAATTTTGTAAAAATGTATATGGTTGAATACGAATCGAACGGATGGGCATACGATCAGTTAGATGGAATATCCGGACACACTCTTTAAGACTTCACTATTTTATTCACAAATCTGAAATTTCAGCACGATTACAAACCTTTCACTTAAGTAAACTCAAGTAAACTTCAGAAAGTAAAAAATCAATTCATTGTTTATCTAATGAATATTCTTAAGTATTTTTCCAACTTATTAGCACCTTGTATTCTCCTAAAAATTTGTTGTCCGATTTTACCTTTGATGTTTATGGGTTCTAATTAGTAGATAGTCTTTTTATGAAAGTAAAAGCTAAATTCACGTTTTTAAAATAAACAAGGGTCTAATAAAATGTGATGATTTGGTTGGAAACTAGGAATATGGACTGGGCGTGGTATAACACTTTACACCGTTTCTGTGAAATTAGCATTTACATTGGATGAGCGTTTTCACCGCTGAGTGAATTTCGGGGTATATCTCAAGGTGTGTCCAAACCAAGCGAACACATTAAAAATGCCTGGAAAATTAGGCATGACTAATAACTTTGAATGGTAGAATTCAAAGACAATTAAATAGCATTTCGTTCGATGAAAGGTGGAAGTATCGAAAGGTGTAGTGTGGGACTTCACCCCGTACTAAAACCACCCTGAACTCCATGGTACCGGCCTTCAGCCGTAGCTGGCTCTCTGACTTCTCTTTTATGTGCGTACAACGTTTGGTTGTTCTGGAAAGCATGGGCCTTGTTAAGAGTTCAAAGGCAGCTGGTTTACTGGTCGAACTGTCTCAAGAGTCATATTTGATTAGACACAAGTCCCTACAGCAATGTATGTGCTATTTCAACTAAGTGAAATCCCCATGAAGTTAGTCAAACATATCCGTATGTAGACAATTTTTGAGAGCACGAATGCAGGATCGTTCATCGTAGACATTCCTCCTTCAGACAGCAGCATGTCATTAAACGTTACAGGTTTATTTAATTCAACGTAAATCATTTCATCACAAGGCTTTCATTCAAAAGTAATTACTCGACAACAAATTTACACTTTGACCTCTCCGCTCGCATGTTTGTCAGAATTTCGTCATTTTATTCCACCCCAGCCAACCAATACTTATTTCAAAAGCGATTAAACTATTCAACAAAGTTCTATTGGAAATTGCTTAGTAATTTTCTCGGACATGTTTTTTGTTTTCTTGAGAAACGTCACAGTATCTCTGCCTAGCTACATAATTTACTTCATAATTACTACCGGCATTTTTTTCTGATTTATTCATTCAATCATTTTAAATTTTCCATTCCTTTTAGCATGACTATACGGGTAGGTAGGTATGTAGGTACTCTGCATCGGTGCTCTGTCGAAACGCAACACAATATGCAACAGTTAGCAAGGTGTGTGCAAGATCACTAAGCATAATATTACTTCAATTTTATTGCATTGCTAATAATGGACCAATCCACTTCGCAATTTTTCGTTGACGGTTGATTTCCACTTCATTTTCTTATTGTAGAGCTCCAAACGTGTCTTGCATTCGCCACTAAGGTGAAGTCGTGGATGGAAGAACAACTAAATTAACTCATTTCACATCTCTCACACTTAATCGAACGTAAAGTATGTGGATCGATTAAAGATCGATACATCATTCGTAAGCCATAAGCGAATCCAAAGAAGATTCCAACCGAAACAAGTTTCGATGTCGTCTTCATTTTGATTGCTATCGCGAAAAAAATAGACTTATCATAGCTTGTCTACCGGTTATACTGTTTTTTTTTTTTTAATTTAGCTATAGATAAATAGTTTAACCAAATGTCACCACTGCGGGAAGCTGATCTCGGAGTAACGAAATCTTAATCGATTTGAAGGCTTTGTTATGAGTTTTTAACGGGTCGCTGACCCAAACACGCACAAACAACTTCGATTGAGCGTTAATTGTTATAAATGTTATTTCGATGCGTGGTGAAATATAATATGTATGCACTTTGTCTATTCGAATACAGAAGGTCACTGGTTCGGACTCATAGTTTTCCATATGCGAAATCAAACAAAACCGCATCATAGCATATTTTGGTTGATCTTGAGAGGTCACCTCTTGGGGGTATTATTAACATGACGCCGAAAGTGTTTGATACATTATACTCGAGGCATATTCATGATTCATAATGAATGTTGTGTGTTTTTGATTAAATTAATGTCAACTATTTTCATATTCTTCCGCTAAAATGTATTTTATTGTTTGTTTGTTTTTTTTTGTTTTGTTTTTAGCGTCATCATCAATCTATTTTCGCAATAAGGTGGTACGGATTGAAACAAGATATTGGAATGAGGAGAAACGAGATTGACAAGTAACTGTCGATCAAAGGCTAGTAACTATCAAAAATACATAAATGTACATGGTAAGTTTAAGCATAAGTTGGTAGTCCATTGATCAGAGGAAGTAGATAATGGTAATATGTAGTAATATCACAGATGAGTTCATTGAACGATGATTCACCTGCGTCTTTATTCCGCCCTCTTAGACATAAAAAAGTTTATTCAACTCGTACGGAGCGTGGAGGTCACTCTCGCGGCATCAACTTTTGGGAGTGTTATCTTTATTGCGAAATTCAGTTATTTTTATTGCAAAATACCGTCTTGTCGAAAAATTCCATTATTGATATGAAAAGAACGACTGTTCAATTTAGGCTGATGATAGTATAAGTGCGTTCAAAATCAGTGAAAATGTCTTTAAGGGGTCACAGATTACACATTGAAGAGCTTCCGAATCAATTTTGAATATATTTTTTTTATTTATAATGATCTAGGTGCGCTCAAGTGACTTGTCTTGTCTGCAAAGTTTGGCACATCGACCCAAAATAACTTTAGGCTTTCGACTAATACTATTTAGGGCTGGAGATTCACATTAAACGACACTCCAGAAGGTCTTTTCCGTTGCCCTCAATACCCTCGTTTCCAGGAACCCGAGTTTTGAATAACTAATTTAGGTCATTTAGAGCTGCTTGATTGTCCTTGAATATGTACGGATGTTTGCGGGCTCTCATACCAGAGTAGGAAATATGGTTGCCTCATTCTTAAATGGCGTGAAATTGTACCTGAAATACATTGGGGGTTTTCCCATCGCTAATATTGCTGTTCAGATTTTCATCGAAGGCCTTTTTTGGTTTTTGCTGTCAATTAGTGGAGTTCCTTTGCCTTTCTCTCTGCACTCTTTAATATGAACGGAAATCAGGCTATATTTACAAATTTTTTTTTGGAAAACTTGCGCCAACCACCACTCCAACATCTGAATAGTTTTGGAAGAGAAATCTGCTTTGGTTAGAAAATCTGTTTTAAAATTTAATGTAACTCAGCTTTTGCATGGGATAGAGAGGTAAAATAAACAGGAAATTCCATTTAAGTATTTTTTGTTTGGAAAAATATATGACACTTAATTTGATTATTAGCGCCACCTACCGAAAATCAACTAATCTATGTTAAGACGAAAAGCACCAAACAAAACTGGTCACATCCAATTTTGATCGAAGAAATCAGAAAACAAGAGCGAATTCCAATCCCCCCTTCCGGTTCTATGTATAGAGAAAATATTTTCCAAAACCTTCATTCGAAGTCAAATCACTTATCACATTCAACATCTATCAATCCATTTTAGCGACATTTACTGCCCAATAAATCCAATTCCCATTGAAGATGCGGAAAAGGTTGTCCACTCTTTCATGGTCAACATTTTCGCACTAAATTCCACAACAATAAAATTCAATCACAACGTGCACATTACTTGTCTGCCATATCGACAAGTAGTCATATTTTACATATTACCGGTAAAAAACGATCAGCTTAGCTGAGCTTACCTATTTTCTATGGTCAAACATTTATTTCCGACACCATAATTACCAACACTTTGAGCGTGTTTAATAACTATATGATTGTTTATCAACAAGCAGACAAATTTTGAAGAGAGAGCAAAAAAAAATTCGCAAATAAAATATAAAAGGAAAAAGATAAATACACAGCTCCTTCAAGGTCTGAATAATTTGTTGGTAAATTTTCAAACCAGTTTCATGAGTTCACGTATAAATACATAATTTCAAAAAATTAACGTTGTTATTGCAAAATTTCCGGAATCGTAGTGCTGTTTCTTTTTAATTTTTAATTAGGCAATTTTCCGAAGGGCTACCAGTCCCCCCGTATAGGTAATAAAAGGAGCATTTCATCATCGATTGGTGTAATAGTAAATTATATGTCTTAAGATTAACCCCACGACTTGCAGGTGGGATGAAATCAAACGACAATAAAAACAATCATATTATATATATGTACGTATGTAGATAATTATTTCGATGTGATTTTTACGAAGGCACTTGAAATCAAACACCGGTTTTAATTACAACTTACTCTGCTTAATGGCTCTTGCTGCAAAACTATGATTGATTTATAACTTTATTACTCTTGGAGGTTGCTTCCAATGATGCAGGAAGTGGTAAATCGATTCTGATGATGATGTAAACTTAAACCTATTGATCTGTACAAAGGTATTTAGCTACCAACTAATGGGTATCAACGAATAATTTGCTTAATGCAAGTGATGAGTTGTGATTGGCAGAACCAATAATAATTAAGTAAATGAAACTTACAGCAATTAATAGGACGAATTTGTGACATTCTGATATAAATTTAAATTTTCGTACAATTCATTTAATTGCATATTACAATGCGGAATCTATACTATTAAAAATGTTGATCGATCAACTTTGATGGGAAAATAAAGCGTTTTCAATAATTGCATGATATTAATTAAATGATTAAATGATCCACTAACAATTATAATCGTTGTGGGTTAATGGTTAGAAAGGGCATCTTCCTGGTTGCTGTATGCGACGCTTAAGCAAGAGATAAAAATGTTTGTCAAATTTTTTTTTTTTTTATTCAGTTTGGTTTACCCGCAATAATAGCTTATCTTATGCATTGTAATCAATAACTAACTCATTGTCAACTTCTCATGTCGTACCTGAAAAGGGAGGAATGACATATGATGGATCAAAAGCAGAAATAAACAATTCTTTCTGACATTTTTTCTGCAAATTGACACATGACGTCAAGAGAACATTTCGATCTAAAAAATCTAAAATAAATTCTTGAGTTGAGCAGGGAGCGTCTGAGGGTACAGTTAGGCTGTCAGTATTCAAACGTTTAGGGGGACGATATGAGCAAGTCATCAAATTGTTTTTTTTTTTTCGAACAAAAGTGGTTAGCTTTTTTCTATTTGAATTTTTAGTTCGAATGTTTTCCACGATTACTTATGTTTACCCTAGCTTAAGCTCATTTTCTTGTCTAATGAAAACAAGAGTCATCCTGCGTAAGGGTAAATAACATGAAGAAAAGTACGATATGCGTCTCATAGGCAACAAGTTGGGGCCAGACTTGCCACCATCGGCCAAAATACGAAACTGGAAACTGTTATGAGCTTAACACTTTCGGACCTTCAGAGTCTAATTGGAAAATGTTTATATACAGAGGGAAATCAAAATTATTTCGGAAGAAATGCTTCTGCAGATTTAAAGAATAAGCTTGAATCAGACTCAGAACTTTTACTTTAATACTTTAAATCAATTAGGGAATTGAAATCGCAATGACAAAATTAACGTGACTTTGCCACAGAACTTGTTATTGTTTTCTAAAATCTTTGTTACGAATACAAAGTACTCTTATTCAGCACTTTCGAATAGAACAACACAAAAAGTTAAGTAAAAGTATATTTGCTTGCCATTATGCTTTCCCTTAAATACATATTAGCGTATAATTGTTTGGTTTTAATTAAGGTAGATAGAAACAAACTAAATAAGTGAGAAAGTACTCGAATTTTGTACTTTTGACACCAAATCAATTATTGCTTATTTGTCGGGCAAATAATCAAGTGAAAGCTTTTGTTTAACAAAAAAATCAGTTAACGTTTATACAATTTTGTTAAAAATCTTTTCCCAGCAGACATATATAGTTTTACAATTGTGCTAAAAAAGGGCTAATTCTTACGTATATAGATGTCAACACTATTCTTTATCTCGACATATGCTCTTCCATAATGTTAGTTTGAAATATATTGGAGCTTGTTTTAAACCCAAACTTAACTTCTTAGGGCTAGGCTGGGCTCTATAAAAGGTTGTAGAAATAATATGAGAATGGAATGATTGTTTCCTCCTTCCCTATCTCAACGTTGCCTCAAGAAAGAAATTCCTTTAATCTGTTGTCTTCTATTATATTGAACTTATGTTGTGTTGACATTTTGTTTTTGATTACAAGTCCAAAGGGTACCCGAAATTATCGGATTAGTGTGCGAGAAATCATACTAATAGTCGGTCCCCAAATTTAATAATCAATCAAAGTAATAAACAAAATAAAATTGTAAGTGGTAATGGAGAGATAGACTCAGCTGATTTGGAATGGAACAAGTCAAAAGACCTCTGTCTGGCCCGATGCTGGTCTAATTTGAACTTAAAGTCTTAAACAGGCGGCTTAATTTCTTATGGAACGCTGCCTATCTTGCATATGGGAATACGTCTGTTCGACAGCATGTGCAAAGGGACACCCCTATCAAAACTCCAAAAATTCATCAACTTCTGCCCTCATTCTGAGGTACAAATAGAGTAAACATACATAATAAGCTTATAAAAAAAACAAACAAAATATTTAAAAAAAAAAAAAACCCAAACTTCTGTATTTCATATCAGAAAGTAAAGTTCACGACATTTCCACTTTTAATTTAGGCCACTGAAAATTATTCTTGAATTTGCAAAAAATGCGTAGAACATACGTTTTTGTTTATTTGTAGCAAAAAAATGCTGACCAGGGGAATTTTTCATTTCGTCAGATTCGTGGCTTCGTAATATTCACGCAGCTATAATGTTTGTCTTGATTTGCATTATTTATTCGATGTTTGCTCTGTGCATGTACTTATGGGTCTCTACTCAATCGATTTTTTGTTTTATTTCCGATTAGAACATTAAACCAACAATTTGTTTGTATGTGTATTCAAATTCAGTTTATTTTATCAAATCAAATGAATATTGATTTCCAATTATGTATGTTGTTCTAATGAACTACATATTAGCAAAACAGAGTTCTCTGCCTTGTTTGACTACACAGCTCTTACCTAAGCTCCGCAGTTATGACGCATGTCTTTGCAAATTTATCGTATTTTTCCACAATCATAAATTACTGTTCTAGATGTACACGATTTTCTTGTTCTGAGTGTCTTAATATCATAAAAGACGCCAAACAACATTCAAACACGTACATAATAAGCTTAAACAAAACAAACAAAATATTAAAAAAAAAACCCAAACCTCTCGCAAATTAAACAGATTTTGTTTTCTCTTTTGCGTAACAATAAAAGTTTACCTCTAAAGAAGGCTAGACTTCTTCATGTTCTGGCTAGACTTCTGAGAACAAAAAAATAAAAAAAATATTAGAATTAATTGTTTTTAATCGGCGGGCGATAACAGATGACACAATTAACAAACAATTTTTTGATGGACCAAACAGCCTTCGTGTAACCGATTTAATTTATCCACAAAAATTTGCCTATAACACAAATATTTTTGTTTATCTTAAATAAACCGGATTTTTTTTTTTCCTACAATTTACTGACATAATGGCGCAGGGCTTCCTTATCACAAACGATCTAAGGCATGGCATGGCGTACGTGCTTCAAAATTTTGCCAAAAACCTAATTCTACTGTGATAAGAAGACAAATGTTGACCGTGACAATGATCATTTCATCAATGGTCTGCCATTTGACGTACGTAGTACGCGCGGATTTCATATCACCCACACGCATTGTGGGAATTTTCGTATTTGTTTTTGCAAAATGATAACATAACTTGCGCAAGGGGTAAACAAACAATATTTAAAGATATTTATTATCTAAAGTGTGGGCGAATAATCTTTTACCTGCTTACTACAAATATTAATAGTAATCTGAAATCGTTAGCCATCTCGGAATAATTCTTATGAAACTTGTTTAACTCGTCGGAAGAGTTTAAAGTTCCAACGTGATAAGCTAGTGGTACGCATGTAAGTTGTAGTGGACTTCCTTCTTTAGGTTTCAAGCACATGGACAGCAGCGTGCCACGAACCATATTACATAGTTTTGTTAAATGTTTACTGATTTTAATTACAACGTGACCATACATTTGGGATCACCGCGATTACGTAGAAATAGATGATAAGACAATTTTTTTTTTTTTTTTTTTTTTTAAAGGAAAAAAAGAATAACAACCCTGATTAGCCTTTATTTAAAGCATTGATATGAATTATAGGGCACGCTCTACTTTTTTTTTTGTTTTTTAATTACATCTTTCAGTGGTTCATGGTTTTGGACTTTTGGAGAAGATAATAGCATGTTTATTGAGTACATTTTTTCTTTCTTGCTTTGTGAATTTTCTACGAAAGTTATAGTCGAATTCGCAGAATTCTTTCTTCTTCTGTTTTTTTTTGCTTTGCCGACGAGGTTGAGGTCAGCAATGAAGGATCATAACTTTCCCACTTTTACTGCATTAAGTACGGATCGAGGGCTTAACTTTAAAAAAGGAAGGAACAACTAATATGGATCGTAAATTCAAAATTGCATCAAAGTTTTTTTTAAAGTATTTTACTTGTTTTTGAATATTTAAAATATTCTGAATAACAAAACTTTATAAAATGCAAAACGCCTCTTATAGGTGCTAAACAAAAAGCTTAGACAGCTCCAGACAGATAGCACTGGATTTCCCACCCCAAAATACATATCAGTTTCAATGCAACGGTGCCGGAATGGCCCCTTTAGAAGTTTTTGGCTCATTTACTGAGCACTGGGCTCCCTAAAAATGAAAATGGCTCCCCAAATTTGTAAAATGCTGATTTATAAAGAATTTGCTTCTGTCATTTTGCTTCTATTACAAGCAAATATTCACTGCCATACATAATTTGCACATCTCTATTTCGAGTATTAAGTGCACTTCCCTAATCCTTTGTCAATGTCAAACGATGTTAATGAAGTTTAAATTTCGAATGAGCACATTTAATGCAAATATCCTTAGAACAATTTGTTTGTGTCTGCCTAAAGTGGATAAGTAAGTTGCTTAACGATTTTTATTTTTTCGTAGAGCGTTAGTTAAGCTGCAAATAATTTGTTTATTTAAGATTTTTAATTATAAAATCAAAGAAATCTGCGGAGACAGAAATAACACCACCACCACCGCCGCTGCCGTCCTCACAATCTAAGCAAAACAATCAACAAAACGACCAAAGAAGATCCGAAACCAACATCTTCACGGTTTAATCCATAAACGAAGTATTTGATACTTTTTCGGTGGCTCCTCTTCCACTTAAATGGCTCCCCGAAATCTTCAAATGAGCTCTCTTTGAAATTGTAAAACGACAGCGCTGGTTCGATAGGGTTCAATAAAAGTTTACTTTTAGTTTTCAAACATCGGTTGGTTCGGACCCAACCGTTCATAATATGAAAAGACTTTTATCTTTAAAGCCTCTGAAAATATTTCGGTTCGGAGTTTAAAAGCTGTATAGATGCTTACATGCAACTTTTACGAGCATGGTTGTTTCCTGTTCTTATTTAATCGTGCAGTCCGTAACTTCTTTAAAACTCAAAATATGAAGCAATTTTTAATTTCACGATGCAAGTATTTTCCATGGCTAAATGCGTCAAACGTGTCAGACGTGTTTAAATATGCGCTTGACCTATGGCCTGTTCCATAATAGGCCCTGTATTTGACGGAAACTGCATGCTTCACAAATACCCTTCTGCAATGTGTCTTCCAATCGGAGGTTCTAGCTGAACTTAATGCTAATGGAGCCGGTAACCGACAGTCAGGTCACTTTTTCTCAGTGATTAAGCCTGCGTATAATGAAAATTGTCACAAAAGTGTTCAAGGTTTTGTGGGCCAAATCAGCATATTAGACAATATGACAGTTTATATCCTATCTGGGCACTTCCCTCTCAAAAAGCATGCCAGAAGACTGTGTGATTGTTATCTGCCCATAGCAGCTGGTGGAAACGAATACATCGAAACTGCTCAGGGCTCAGGTCCAGTTCAGACAGCACGAAAACCACGTGATTAAAACTTTGTAATTCGATTAAAATTCGAATGACTGATCAATCTGCGTGATCAGGTATGAACGGATAAAGAGACAAAAAAAACAATTTAAGATCACAATATATCGCTATTTTCTCACTTGTATTAACGGTTCTGAAAAAATCTAAATTTTAAAACCTGTTGCCTAACACATATTGATATAAACTTCTTTCCTACGAGATGACAAACATAATAAGAGAGCCACATAAAATTGTCTTTAATCGAGCCTTCAAAACAATTTTTCTTCCCAATGCACAAAGAAGTCATATGTTTTTTTTTTTTCATTTATGCAGATAACCGCTTGCACTTTAAAGATACACTTTCACACCTTTTTAAGTTGTTGCTAAATCAAATTTATTTACTTACTTTGAATGCGAATGAACATAATTAAGTTGCAGTTAAATGTATCCCAAAATGTTGCACGTTCAGTCAATTTAAAACACTTGCACTGTTATTAGGTTTTCCTTTTTTCACTTTATGCACAATTTGGTGTAATTTTTTTATTTTAACTTCTTCAAAACATTTCAAAATTAATTAATTGGTGATGTTGCCTAAATCACATTCGGTAGCGGTATGAGACCAATAACGTTCTCATTTCATTTAAGCGCTTTACTCTGGATGCAAAAGTGATAAGAACGACAAACAGTGAGCCTCGAGGTTGTTGCCTAAGATGCTTTAACACAGACAAAATGGATTGTGATTGTAATGGTCCACTTTTTTTCCCATTTTTTTTTTTGACAAAACTACGTCACAGACAGACTTATATTGTACACACGTCAGGCAAATGGATGCTGGGAGTCACGAGTATTTAAAAACTTGTTGAAGAGTAGCCGCAACATATAGAAATACATATTTTGGATATGGCTGGTATTTTTTTAAAATAAAATTTTTCTTCATGCAGCAGCAGTTGGATACAAATATATTTCGACGCCAGGGTTTCTTTAGCATTTGATATTGAAATTGTTTTTGTTTGTTTGTGGACTTTTACCTGTGGACTTAAGGATGTTTTGGATAGGTTTTATTTAATTTCATTTAAATTCTAGCAGTTCACCTATTGATCTATCTCTAATGTAATTCGTCCCCAATTGAAAGTGAAAAATAAATTCGTTCGCAATTTCTATGCGAATCTAATTAAATTATGTGCTCAGATTTCAACAATGATCGATAAACGATGGACAAACGACGACGACGACGACGGGACGCACGTATGAATTGAAATTAAATACACCCGTCTGTGTGAAGGGAAGGGAAACACGCAATAGAAAGGAGAATAGACTGATCGCATTTTATCAAAATGGGTCATTGCAAATTTAATTGGCTACACTTTGACACAGTCCGAATAACACAGATTTCCACTGACTGTAAACAAATTGCCGGGTTCACTCTCACACTTCATTAATAATAATAATATGTAATAATAAATAAATTATTAACCGAGTTATTTCTGAATGAATGCATAATCAGAGATACGTAAATTGTTTTACCAGCAACCGGCAAGATGTTAAAATTAGAACTTTCACAAAAAATATCTACATATTCATTATTATGTATTTATCGAACTACCGCGGCGGCATCATTTCACCCGATCTATTTCGCAAGGAACCGCCTTGAACTTGGATGGAGATGTATAGATACCGGTACCGGTATCGGTGCGTGAATAAAGAAAAAAGAAGCAATTAATATTTTCGAACGCGATCATTAAGTTTATTTTTAATTTCGCAAAAAAATTATTGTTGTTGTTTTAGTTACGGTAGCCACACGTGTGTCTGTTTGGGAAAGAATTGACGAACTATTAATGCAACCATTGGTCATACATAAGTATTTGAACAAATTCCCTTATCAACATATTAGACGTAGGTGGTTGGCTACCATTTGATATTTATTCTTTTTTTTCTGTTTTGAAGCGATAAAAATGTGGGTTAAAAAGTCAACCATTAATTGAGAACTTTGTATTGGTATTTGATTGTTTAGATTTGACTGACAAGTCTTCTTCGGCGATAGGAAATTATACGCAGTAATGGTTGGTGATAATTTAAAGTGAACTTTCTCTGATATCGGAGTTGGAACATTTATGGGGGGTTTATTTTGTTTATGCAAAGTTCGTTGGAAAATTGTTGTGGGTCTGTTGTAGTGATTGCATTTGTACTTGGAAAATATGTTGCAATGGAGTTATTACAAAAATAACATTACGAATACGAGTTAAAGAAGAATGTCTCCACTTCTTATTTCCTTATTTTGGATAATTGTTAGAATCTTACGACGCGGGTGATATGTAGTCGTGTCAATCCACGGATTGGCATGCACACTTAAGATTTTAAAATGCTAGCCCAGATTTTATATCTCCCACCTAGTGGCCTTTAACGACAAGCGCTACAGGGATATCCTTCTCACGGGAGCAGCATTTTATCTAATTTGGAACTGTTCGTTATGCATTAGAAGGACCGTTTCCTAAAGCATCGAAATGCTCTGTATCAAAAAGCTTGTCATTTTCCTAAACAAAAAGAAAGAATCATCCGGCACTGAACCTGAAGTAAGATAAGTGAAGTTCTGCTTTGCAGAAGGCGCATCGCCATGTAATATATTTTCCAAACATTACCGAATACTGCGAAGAATGTCTGTTTTACGATTTTACTACAGCAACGAAAGAAACATAATTTTGAAACCTTGCATCGTTATACCCTATTTACGCTCCACTGAAAATTTGAGGTTTCGCGGAAACTCCTGAAATTGCCATCAAAATCAGGAAGTACATTTCCATAAATTTTTCCGACTTCCAAACCGCGTGAGGGTATCGATAAAACCTCCTCAGAATCTGGTTGCAATGGTAAGGTTATCGAAGCAAACGCACTTTTTAACACAGGTTACAAGTTTCACAAAGCAGTTGACAGATTGTTTAAGATTGTGAAACGAAATAAAGTCAAATTCTAAAAATTTAGTATTATTTCTACTCCAAAATCGATCCGCCTGCGGAAGGAGGGTTGAAATCTCTTAATCCCGCTCACCAAGGGACTATTGCCAAAGGCGCCTTTGTTAAAATTTACCATTATTTCGATTTTTGTGTGCTGAATGCACGTACAGTGCAGCAATAAAGCGAAGTGAGTCCGGGCAATGCTAGCTTCTCGCAAACCTCTCCCAAGCTTCTCGCAGGCAAGATCTTCTGACCACTTTTTCATGCGGTTTCAAGCGAAAGGTTTTCTAAATTTTCAAATGAAATTAGTGTGTTTTAAAATAAAATTCAAGTAGATGACATTTTGTTCGTATTATTTATGGCAACGACATTTTTGTTCGTTCTTTTCCATTTTATGAATTGAATAGCAAGGACTTCCGAGCAATTTATAGCCTTACTTTGTGAAAGACTTCATCTTTGGAACAAACAAAATATAAAGCTATTGCGAATTTGAGGGAAGGAGGAAGCTTCGTGAAAGTATGGCTTCACTTTGCTGTGCGCACCAAGTAGCTTCTGGCATTGCTTCTAGTATCATTTCTTATATAGCTTCTCGTACAATCTCCAATAACTAAAATCAGAAAAGATACCAGAGAGAACATGTATTGTATATGTGAGGCATATTCTTTTCGTAAATGCAAAAAAATGAAAAGACATTTAATTTAATAAATAATAAAACACAAGAAGCAGATAAGATTTTATTTTCTTATCTGTAAAGGCGTGGAACGTGGAACTAATAGGTTCAAAGAACCAGAAGTTGAAGGAGTTAGATCAGTAAGGAACGAGATATTAAGCTGATTTTTCATCCTATTCCTTTTCGATATGGTTTTTTTTAGAACTACAACTGAGCCGTAATATGCAAACTAAAAACAAAAACATTCAATAGACTTTTGGTTTAAACACACGGACAATGACTCTAGCAGTTTCTGCATGCCACGCATGCTACTGCATGCCACTGGACTCATTAAACGTTCATCGACGACGACACTTGGGGAAAATATATCTGAAATTATGATCAAATAGATTTAAATTTCGGTAACATCGCTTAAAGCAAGTTAAAGCTAAAAGTAAAAATCACTTTAAATAATATATTTGATTCATGTCCATAAAATATGTTTTTTTTTTTTTTTAATAATTACTGTCTACCCTTAATTACTGTCATTCCCATCGTCATCAAATTACGATTCAAATGGATTACCTAACTAAGAAGCTCACCTAGAACTTAAAAAAAAAATCCAATTAATTCTCGATTGAAATTAAAGTAAAAAAAAAATACAAATCAAAATCTATACTGAGATAAAAACGGTGCTACGAGCAAGCCTAGGTTATTATTACCATAATCCCAAGTTCTAATTTCTCATTCATGATCAAATACAGCAATCATCTAAGAACTGTGAACAAGAACCACCTGCACATTGATTTATTATTCTTCTGTTGCTAACCACAATAAAAAAAATAAGTTTTTAAATCAAATTAAATCTGGTTTACTCACCTTTTTATCAAAAAGAAGAAAAAAACCTAATGCAGACGACACCAGTGTTTTTTTCTATTTTTTGCGGAAAAGAAGAAACAATCGGGGTTTTCAGCTCAACTGAGTCATTCGCCATTATCTGCATCTTTTCACCTGATGTGAGATCATTATTTATAGTCGAAATTTGAATAGTAGTTAGCCGTGTTTTTAGGTTTCATCATGTTTTCGCAAGGAATTTAGTGTTCTTTGCGTAAGCCAGTGTTTCGGATTTAAATCGTCACGTCAAAACTACATTCTATTTTATTGAGGTACTCAGAATTTCAAAAACGTACTTTAAATGTATGTACATATAAATTGGACGTGTAAAATCTGATTTTTTTTTTTTGGTTTTTTGAAAGCCGTAAAGGAGGCCACGGCTTGTGACAGCATCCACGCTGTCACAAGCCGTGCATTTATAATTGTCTTTTGTAGCTGGTAGAACATATTTAACGTGGAAAAGTTTTTTTTTTACCGCCAATAAAGTGTATAAGTTACATAACCACAAACCCGGACAAAGTTTTGCGGCAACACCCGGCTATTAAATGGACATAAACCTATAGTAAAGGCTTATTGATGTTCTTTGCGCATAGAATTATTCAAGCCCATAAAATCGTACGCATATCTTTAGTTTTGACACAGTTGGTCCCGTGGACAGTTAGTGCTTAATTTCCGTGTACGTCAGAACGAAGCGGTACAAGAGTCATTTTTTTAAATAGAACAGTGACTTTCAGTAACTATGCTCCTCACTTCTGATCATGCATATTACGTTTGTCTTTTAACTTTTATAGTCAGATGTGTCCTTGTTCGCTAGGTAAGAAAAAATTCTTTAAAAAAGTCACGAACAGTGATAAAGTTTGTAAGTTTGTTAGGAGCTTTCCCCTTAAGTTAATACAGGCTGATAGAGAAGGGTAAACATATTATGTACATTTGGTAAATCTAAATTTGTGGTGCAGGGACATACATAAGTGCCGAAGTTTTATCGTCCAAAATGGGACAGAAGTCCCGAATGAATGTTCACGAACAACTCTTATAAACGGAAAATTGTTTTGATAAATACTGCAAAAAATAAAATAAATAATTGATATCATATTTATGCAGGTAAAATATTTTGTAATGCTCCTAAAATAGCCATTTTTAAATATTTCAAAAAAAATTTCAATATAAGGAGCAATTATTGCATAATAATTCAACTGCTTCTCCAATCAAAGATGGGTTAAGAAGAACAACTTAGTAAAAAGCTTAAAACCATCTTTATTCTTTTTTATACTTGTCATAAAGTCTCACGACGCCTTTCTACCTAGTGCTGTTATGTAGTAGAATCAGCAGCCCCTAATTTCTGCTTCGGGATAGGTTTTTTGAGTTCATTTCGAAGGCTTTGCTCAAAGTCAGTGGTGAAGCAAGGTGGTCTAAACATTTAATAAATTTGATTCAATAAATTGAAGCATGTGCGTACAAGACTCCTCTGACTTGCTGCTCATTAGCGAGTAGAGAATACCTAAAGTAAAGGAAAGGATATACCTAAAGCAAGAAATATATGTAATGAATGAGAAATTTGCGATTTTATTATTTTACTGACAACATATCGTGACATCGAAAACTATCGATTTTTATGAATTTTAAGAATGTGATCAAATAAGAATAATACAAAATAATATATAAAAAATATGTACTTCATTACGTTCTGATCTTTCTCACGTTACGTTTTCAATAAATCACAAAACAATTATCTTTATGAAAGCACGAATAATAATAACAAATTAAAAACTTACATGTTCGGCATCGGCTATGTACACAATCAACAATTGCTTACGATGACAAAACAGAAACCGTACCATCAATAAAAAAGTGTCGATCGAATTGAGGCAATTTTTCGATTAACTCTGCGCTTTTAGGTGCTAGAAGAATATTGTGTAGCAACATTTTTTCTAAAAACGTGCTCTTCTTTTCTCAACGCCGGGTAATCACTTTTAATTGAATTTATCAATTTCATTTTTTTTCATTAGATCTTCCTGATCAGCGAGTGAATGTAATGCGTCACTTATTTTAATAACTTTGTTGTTCGCAAAATCAACATTAATTGTTGCCTTGCAGGATTTGTTATTTGTTATAAATGCTTAAGAATTTTCACTGCTATTGGTTTCACTTTCCATTTTTTTATGTTTACCTTGTCACCACGCAAACTCGATTAAAAAAAGAATAATACATTGCATGATTGAATTTGTCTCAAATGCTTGCAACTGCTTTTTTTATTACATGGTACCCAAAAACAAAATCGAAGCTTTGACTATTTGCTCTAGTAGATTTTTTGTTTGACGATTTTGATGTTGATGTCTTGTTTGAGAGGTGAAAAAAATGTCATTCGATGCTCATTACAACTCAGATCAATAGAAATGATTTTCACCAACATCCTTGAGTCGAAATTTTAAAAACGAAAATTCAGCCAAGTACTAAGCGCCCAGGAATTCAGAAAAAGTAGTAGTATCAAATTTCTGAATTCCCGAGTGCCATATGCTTTTCAAGAAATTTGTCTTGTAGGAGAACGACTGAATGGGTTTAGATGTTTGAAGTCTTGTCTATTAATTTGTTTAACCTTACAAAGAAGGCAAGAAAACATTACAATGCATTCAATCGTTCTCCTATAAGACAAATTTCTCCAAAAGTACAAGGCGCTCAAGAATTCAGAAATTGCAGTAGATAATTCTTTTCAATTTCTTTCGTTGAACTTTAAAGACAATAGTAAACAATTTCGAGACCTATTTGCCCCTGGAGTATGACATAAGTCCCAAATTTTATTTGTAAGCCCTTCATTCGTTGAACTTTAAAGGCAATCAATCAGTTGATCCTTACGTCTCCCACCTCTTTCTCCCCGTCCAAAAAGCTTTTCTATACTTGGAGTATTTGACCGGTTCTCTAACTTCTTCATAGATATAGCCAAATAGTTCGTTTAAAAGCTTTTCCTAATACTGCCTCCGTCACCCCTTACTTCATCGATGGTTTCGGTTCGGTGGCATGGCCGTTCAAATCACTGGCAAAATAAACAAAAACTCATCTTTTGGGATATTTATTGCATACCTATGTATTGCTCGCACCCAAATATGCACCGACAATATTCCACGCTTCACATTGTCGCAGCAACATCTTCCATTGAAAATAATATGGGTTTGCGCCCTAGCTCAGATTCTGCGTCCGCCCTTGCTGTGATCACTTGTATGCCAGTTGTCCTTATCTTAATGTTGCCAATTTTTCATACTAATATTTACATTTGAGCTAAAGGTATAACGATGTAAACGTGTTTTGTTGTAAGAAAAATTCAATCAAAGTTAAATTGCCTTGAAGTTGCTACTTAATCGAATTTAAGGTGCATAATGCATATCACATTTTAATCATTCGAATAACAACTCTAAGCTTGCTTAAGCTTTTTGCAATCAAAGTACGTGTGTGGGTATAAAGTGTAATCTTACACTATTACTATGATTGGGGTAATTTAATTTACACCTGCGGTGTTTATTCTCAAGTACAACTAATTGGTGGCTACATTTCTGATGAATTATCTTTAATTACTGTATCCCTTACATCCTTCTCCTTTAATGGATCTTATTAAACTCAGACGTAGAAGTCGTGATGGATTTTCTAAGAATTTGTACTGGTTTTCGATGTACAAATGTCTCTGTTTAATTGGAATTATAATTTACTATTGACATAAGAAATAAAAATAAAAACACCTCATGTAATAAAGCATGCAATTTGTATTTACTTAACATATATATATATCAATTTTTTTACATTCTTTCTGTTTCTTAATTTTTATATCAACAAAAGTTTACAATTCGGTTTTTATTTTATATTTAAAATTAAAAAAAAAAAAATTATGATAATTAATATTGACATTAATATTTAAATCTTGATATCGAAATTTTACACCGACAAAATTATACTAAATGTTTCTTGCAATTATTATAGATATATCTAAAAAAAAAAAAACTCGCGATTTAAGAAAATTTAAATTTAAAATTTAACAAAGCGTTTTTGTTTTTTTTTTTTTTTTTTTTTGTATAAAAAAGCAATTTTGAGCAATTATATTTTTTGTTGATATCTAGCACTTTTGTTTAATTTATTACATTTGGTATTTAAATAAATAATAAAATCGTTGAATTTTTAAATCTTCGGTTTGTTTCAAGCTATATTTCTATCGTGATTTTCGAAATTGAACATTTGCTTTTTCATGTTTTCGTTTTTCGATAGAGTGTATGGCGACAAAAGCATCGGTAAGATGTTGAATGTTTTGAATTCTGGAAGTTTTATATTGAGCTAAAATGACAAAAAAACAAAACTACGGTATTTTGCAGAAGAGGACATTTTTTTTTAAATATCTTACCAATTTGATTTTTGGTGGCTTCTCACCATTACTGTTCGCCCAAATCGGATCGATCCAAAATGGCATGTTCTAGAAAATTTACAAAAACCTTTAAAATATTCACATTTAAAAAAAAAAGAAATTTTCCCTTACATCTGATGGTGGAGTATCCGGCTTGGGTGGCTCATAAACTGGGCACATTTGCAGGTTGCTGGCCAGTTCGAAAATGCAACTGCTCTGATCTATGTTCGCATTGGCAGTACTGTTATAGTAGTTTGCTTGGCGACGATCCCATAACTTAGAGAAGCCTACTGGATTTGAGCCACCAACGCTTCCCATGCTGGCGTTTGGATCAGATAGAGAGTTCAACGATGAGTTGAAGGACATGCTGAATGCAGAGTTGTTAAAAGAGTTCTCTTTGTTGCTGCATGATGTTGTCGTTGTATTTAGCATAGAGCTGTTGCTAAGGCTAAGATTGCTCGCAGAGATGTTATTGTTGCTGTTGTTCATGCAACTGGTGGTTGTTGTTAAATTGTTCTTGGCACTATTACCCATTGCTTGAGACTGTTTGGTGGGAACAGGCTGTGACTTTTGGTAAAAGTTCGAAGACACTTTATTGGATGTGATTTTTTGAGTCGATTTTCCCCCCAGTGACGAACGATTGTTCTCACTCAGTGGTGCGCGTGAGGGGCGTGCTTTTGAAGGTAGCTTTTTAGAACAGTGTTTTTGAAGGCTTGCATATGCACTGTTCTGTGAAACCAAGAACAGAGCCAATTCTGATTGTGAAATTAGTGAAACTTCACTACGTTCCTGAGTGGATCCCGTGTTTACGGAGAAAATATCCGGATAAGAACGAAGAATCGTATACAAATTGGGAAAACCGTAGTGAAAGCAATTATTGCATTCGACATTGACGGTGTTTTTAATCTCTGACAAAAGCATTGTTCGGTGTTCTATAAGTTGAACTATTTCAATGAGGAATTTCATAAAGTCTGTTAACTTTACAAATTTTGTATCTTTATCTGTAATGATCTAAATTGGAAAAAATATTGTCTATTTGCTTGTAAAATAATTCGGCGCCTGAAAAGTTACCTCAACTGCATGCTTCATGGCAGCAATGGAATTTTCTCGCAGTGTCTCCTGGTACTTCAGGCTAAAGGAGTTTATGAAATCATTCATAGGGACTTGATCTTTTCCGTGCTCTTGAATAACATTGCAAGAGCGATAGCACTGAGTACGGAAAACGGTATCATCATTATGACAGATTATCCAGATGTTGTTGTCATTCTTTAGAACCTTCAAAAGAGAAAACATTCCCAAAAATTATTTTAAACTCTATGCCACGTACTTACCTCGATATATGGAAGAAGCTTGATACCTTCATGAATATCAGCAACCCCTAATGCCTGTGGCTGAATGTTGTAGCCAAACTTCTTCTTGTGAAGTTCCAAAACTTCGTCCAATTTCATGCAAGTCTTCGATGATCCGGTAAATTCACGAATCAGTTCCTCCAATTGCTCGGCAAAAACTCTGCGAGCGACTTTCGGTGACAGATAAACCTTCTTATCCTCATCATTGGTGAGCTCGGTTTCAACTACTCCCTGAATTGCCTCCATTAAGTCGGCCAGCTTGAAAAATCCATAATCACTGAGGCGGCACTGATATGCAAAGTGATAATGGTAAGAACGCACAAACTTCTGAAATGATATCGAGTACTGCGGTGCATTGCGGAACAGCTCCACAACTTCCCCGGCAAAGATGCTGGTTTTTTCAACCTCGGCGGGAGTTTGCTTTCGTTGTGGTATCGAAATCAGAATGTCCTTTCCATTCTGAACTGTGGCAACTGTGACAATGTTGGAATTTACCAATCCATCCAAAATGTCAACAATATCGCAGACTCCGTAATCGGTGATGTCGAAATTGCGATGTTGAATTTGCGAGAAGATTATCGGTAACTGTGACAGGAGGACTGACTTGTTGCCCAATGCCCTCAAGATGCGTAGCAGGTCCGAGGTAAATCGACGTACCTGAGTTCGATGGGTTAACGTGATCTGTCGGTTCTCTCCATCGCCCATAATCTGAACCACTGTGGATAGCGCCTCGAAAAGTTCAATCAGTTTAGTGTAGCCGTAGTCAGCAACACGACATTGCTTGCCAAAATGATTATGATAAGCCGGTATGAAGCGATTAAACTTCATTGTAGACTTCGAAGACATTTTTACTAGCTCCACCACCTCTCGTGATATCTGATATAGCGGGTCAGATGCAGAAGCGTTCTTCGCGTAGAACCTTCCATCACCATTCTCCTTGCCGACGGCATTTTCTGGCTCCAACCACCCGATTATCTTATTTCCAAAGCTATTCGTATTTATCTGAATACCATGGACACAACAAACCAAGTGTTCCAAATTTACTCCATTTTCATTCTTTGTAATCTGAATATTCAGCTCTCCCTCGATGCAATGAACCAAGCTGGCAACGGGAATATCACCAGGATGTCCCTTCAGCAGAGGATATATGATTTGCTGAATCTCAGAGATGGTCATAAAGACATTGGGCAACGGTTCGATCTCCTGCTCGGCCCAACCCTTATGTTGTTCACGCTTAAAGTGTGTAATGCAATACGGAACGCTGTGTTGAAGACCCTCCATGAGGGGACTACTGTCCAACGAGTTAAACAGTTCCGGCTGCAGGCTTATCAACTTTTCCTCATTGCTATCGGCGTTAATATTGCAGATATCTTGCATTTTGTAAAGATCCACCACGCTAATGGATGTCTTGAATCGAGACTGAAACAGTTCTCGGAATTTATACATTGGAAGCGTGTAATACGGAACGTCCTTAAGTAGGCCGGCTACTTGGCAACGTAGTGTATTAAATTCGGTCAGCGATGAGTCTCGGGTATAAGAAACGATCATTCGCTTGTGGCCGATCTTCTTGCGGTGCAGATTGGCCACAACTTGTTTGGCAAAGTTCAAGTTGGGAACGGTTACTTTCGCATATGAACTGCCCTCAAATACCAATGACACCACGGGCGTTATCGGCTTGAGTTGATTGAGTAAAAAATTTCGCAAGCTTGTCTCGTCCATTGAGTAGTCCAAGTTATTAATCTGCAGTGTCACTACTTGGCTTGCATCGTTACCAGGTGATCCATTAGATTGGTACTGTGTACCTACACCGCTACCATTCGCTAAACCCTTTCCATTGTTCATGCTCAATGATCCATTCCCGCCGCCGACGACACTTGTGTTAATGGCATTCATATTAACCGCGGTGGTAGTCGTTGTAGCAGCTACAACTCCAGCCACAGCATTTGCATAGCTGTACTCGAGATCAGAATTACGATCATAGAGCGAACACACATTCGATTCCGGCAGCATAATAGTCGACGAGCAGTTTTGGTAGATCGGAGTGAACTGCTGGAATTGCATATTCAAGGATGTCGTGGTAGTCGAAGGGTTGCCCAGAGCCGATGCTGCAGCGGCTGCCTCTGCTGCAGAACACACTCTATTATGAGTGTACGGCATGTAGCGATTTCGAGTGAAGCGACGATTTGGTGGAATTAGCGACGGTTGGTTCAGTCCTGGTTCAAGACTAGGCGGCGGAAGGTACGAGTGACTTACAATGCAACCATTTTCAGTAGATAATTTCAACATGGACTGACTTGTAATTTTATTATAATTTTGCTGATTGCCAAAGTAATTCGGAATGGAATTGCATTCAGCGTTTAGCTCAATTCCAGTGGCATTGTTGTTGTTGTTGCATGTGGGATTGTTGCTGTTGTTATTATTGTTGTTGTTCACATCGACCGCAGTGTTTGTAAAATATGCTGATGTTGGACAGTAGTCCGCCATCGCTGCTGCGGCCGCCGGCTGTGTCTGTTGTTGTTGTTGCGTTGTCGGCAATCCCGTCGATTGCAGATATGAACTGTAGTGCATAAAGCCAGCGGCTAGTGGTTGAAAGTTACTTTAAAAAAAAAAAAAAAAACAAGAAGAATTAAATCAGTGTTGATTGTGGATGCATCTTTTAATACAAACCTGAAATATTGATCTGCCATTTCCTAACTACTGTCTTTAGTTATTCCAATAATTGTCAATAATCTATAAATTTAATATAAAAAAAAAATATGTAAATAAATTAAAAGTATCACAACTCACTAAGTCTTATCTTAATTATTAATGAATGAAACAGTTTAAGCGCGTAATGGCTTTTAATGATCATAAAAAAAAATTACTTGAACTATTGTATAATATCCATTTTAATATTCAATTTAAATGCTATATAGAAGAAAATATAATTTCATATGCGAGTTAATTGTTTTGTAATCAGTCGATAAATCAATCATTCTAATTGTTGCGCTCGAAGATTGATTTGCGGTATGCGCAATGTAATAGTATTTTTTACAACACAATCATTCTTCGTAGTCCTTCTTAGAATTTTCCTTAATATGTTATGAATTTAATAAGTGTTTTGATGTCACAAAGTATAATGTTGTTATAATTGGAAATAATTTGTTGAAAAATATTTTAATTGAATTCCAATTATTTATTTATTTGTGAGCCCCGATGAATCTCTTAATAGGTGTGGAAGTTTTACAATGCAGATTGGAATGTAGAGTAGAGAGGTTACATTTTTTGTTTAGTTCATATTCTGTAACAAAATTATGAGAAAATCAAAGGACTTAATTTTAGAAACTATTTTATGACAGAAAGGTAGGACTTATGTAAGCAACTCATGAAACAAGTTTGGGTGGAGGAAACAATGCCCCATTATTGGACCACATGCAACATCTACAAGAAAGTCGAACTTTTGTCGATAGCCGAATTCGTGATCCCTTCAAAACTGATTCTGCCATGTCGCGTGACCTTAGGAAACACGCGGTGAATTGTCTTGCCTTCTTCGAAACTAGATTTCTTTAGTCAAGAAACTGGCAGCAAAGTGCATGCTGCTACAAGTCGATACGATAAGCAGGAAAGGAGGATCGGAGGATTGACTCGGTCTCATCGAGAGAATGGAAAATACAGCTCCAGATCTTTGAATTCCAGCCCTCAAGTTCAAGGCGACAAGGAAGAGCGAACATCCGATTCAAAAACCCAGCGCTTGGTCTGGGAAATTCGAAGTATGTGCTTGGGTTGACAGAGGATGGAAGGCTGCCTAATTCCATACATGTATAACGAAAGCTGGAGCTTTGTGTTATATTTTCAGAGATTTTCCCATCGGAAATATAGTTAAATAAATTTGAGGCAATAACATTCTATTCAGGGCTCAAGCATTTATAGTATACCTAACCAACAAAAATGTGTGTACTATATATTTTGATTCTTATTAAAGAATGCTTAAAATTTTGCCCACAAATAATTTTCAACTCAAATGGCAAACACTAAATTTTGATTACGTTAACTGGAATTTAAGTTGCGTTATGTTTTAAAATCTCAATTAATTATATAAATAAAATACCATCTTTAATTAAACAGTAAACTATTTTACAATTTCACTGACCAAAATTTGCCCTCAAATATGTAGGTATATATAATATATATATACATAAATGAGTCATTACAACCGTAATGACAACATAAACACATTTATCTGCCACCAAATACCCTCAACATTTGCGCAATCCAAAAATTTATTTTCTAACCGTTAAACTTCACTCACTACCCCCCATACTCACCTTTTGCGGATGTAATGTAAAATAAAAATTATACTACTGTGATAAAAAAATCCTTCTATAAACACTAAAGAATGCCACATTCAATGCAAATAGAACAACGGAATTAGTTCATTCACCACGTTCGAAAATTACTTTGGCTAAATAAACAAATTAAATTAAATACTAATAATCTAGACAGGAACAAACTATGTATTGGACAAGAAAGAAAGTAGCTTAAACCGACTAAAGCAGGAGCAGAGAACAAAACTTAAGAAATTATAATTATTTTCAATTGGCGCTCGAACCGGAAAAGGAGTAGGGTTCGGTGGGTCGACAGATGAGAGCCAGCCGTGACTCTCAAAAGAAAGGAACGCCATGGATTTTGGAAAATATGGATGCCAGCAACGAAAAGGCGGGCTATTTAAATCGCCCAATTCAAGTGCACAGCGACAGAGCAGAGCAAAAGCTTGGCATAGTTTTAGGCGAAGCGATAAATAACAATTTTTGCTTTGTACTTGGGGGTAAATTTATTTTGTTTTTACTTAATATTGTAAACGTTACAGAAAAATATGTAAAAGGCGATAATTATCGATAGAAATAGAAACTTAAAATTCGAAAGAATTCTCAATGTTTTCCATATTGGAGTAGCGTAGAATCTTCTTTACCGGAGTGATCTTGTGCAAGGTGTCGTCGAAGCTGGTAAGCGGCAGTCGTGTCTTGTTAGATTTTCCGGAAATTTCAACTGAACGCGACCGAAGATGCGGGTGATTCTTGACGCAACTTAGCGGGGTGCGCTTAAGGTTCGATGGTGAATCGAATACACCACCTTTTGGTACCTTTGACGGTGTGCTTACGTTGCGATTCTCAGAATCTTGGTAAATCATGTCGCGGCGATAGGGTGACTTGCTGGGAACCCTCTTTTTGTTGCGAATTCGCTCGAGCGGCTTGTTTTCGGGTATTTTTTGCGATATTTGCGATATATTAAGCGACAGAGTGGCCAGGATATTTTCAATAATGCTCTCTTCATCCGCAGGAGCGTCGTCAGTGAAGATAATCGGCGTTCGATCGACGCCAATAGACGGAGAACGAGGATCACCCTCGATTATAATTTCTTGTGGTTGCATCTTTGGTGTGGCTACTGTTTCTTCAGTCTTTTCTTCTTCTTCTTCATTTTCGGGTGGTGGTGGTGGTGTTGCTGCTACCACATTCAGCTTTTCCTTTTGCGCGCAAACTTCTTCTCGCGGGATCTTACTCTCGACGAACAAATCGGAGAATGTGTCATTCAAATTCAATGTTTTATCAGCTAAATCATCGAATAATAAAGGAGTGCGATTAAGGAAGGTACTTGGAGAACGTGGATCGTTCAAGTTGTAGGTGAAACCTTTGAAGAAACGCTTGCGCAGCAAACCAAAAGGGTGTTCGGTCGAAATCGCTGGAATCGGGGCTACCTGATGATACTCCTTTCTGTCTGCTATTTCCTGAAAGATTATTAAGGCGTTAAAAGAGTGAAAATTATGCTATGTGTAATAAAATTTACATGCAGCGGTGTACGACAAATATGCGGGGATCTGGGGTCCAAAATATTTTCACAGTCTTCAAAATCAGTTTGCACTGTGATGGGTTGAGTGGGAGTTTGCGGCAAATATTCGCCTTCGATTTTAGTTTGTTTAGCACCCATTGCTAGTTGATTTTTTGCGGAAAGAAAAAGAAATGTATAAATAATTGGCAAAGAACGAACGCAAATGCAATTGCAGACGATCCAAACGAAGTTTTCAAACAAATGGCGGTTATGCTCTGAAGTTAGTTGTATTTAGTGCGGGCGAACAGCTGCTGTCAATATTTTTTTCGAAATGGATACATTCATCGTGGAATCTTAGATCGTAAGTAAAATTGGTGTGATTTTAAATGATATGAAGTTCAAGTCAAAAGTTTGCAAAAACCTATGAGATACGTTTTAAAAAAATGGTGATTTTGTAAATAACATTTCTTCGTACCGCATCTCTTGAAAAAAAATTTCAAAAATATATACATTTTTTTCTACTATTTTACTCCGTTTATAGCTCAAATCTGAACTTAATTTTTCCTCATAATATAAGTAATACATTTTTTTTCCTGCCTATGCCACAAATACAACATAAAAACTCACTAAACCACGATCTGTGAAAAATTTAGCTATAAAGAATGTGAGATGATTTATGTCAACTGCATTAAATAAGTCTTAAAAGAAATTTAGATATATTAAGCTATCTAAGTTGCTCAGGTTTTGTCATTTTTCACTTGCAAAAAACTGCTAACATTTTCTGCTGGAAAAAAATTACTAATATTAATAATAATAACAATTATTTTTCGAAGTTTGCAATAAAATATATTCCAAAACTATTTTTTGCGAAAAAGCATTTTTTTTAATAAAATTCGTAATTTAAAAAATCTTGTTTAATAAATAGTTTGTCTTCGAAAAAACTCAATTTCGAAATTGACTGAAGCAAAAAAACATGGAAAAAAAATACAACAAAGATCTACTACAATTTGCGCACACGAAATAAAAAAGCTACTCCCGTTTCACGGCACTGTTCAGCTCTAATGTACTCTGCCGGAGTCCGGTGTTTATGTGGTTTTCCATAAATTTAAAAGTAAACTTCTAAACGAAATTGTTTTTAAAATGTTCCCAATCATCTTGTGCAATAGTGTGTATAAAAATTTCCAACTTAACTATTGAATTTCGTGTTAAATTTTGTGTTTTTCTGTATCGTGAAACACCAAATGCCAATCATCGAACGCACTGACGGAACGAAAAATGGCGTCGTCCGACAAAGATGCTTCTTGTGCAAATGATCCAGATTTTGCAGTAATATGTGCGTTTTTAGAGAAGTTTTCTGAACAATTGCTAGTGCATTATCCAGATTTTAAACAATTGGAAGATTGGATAACAAATACGGATGAAGGTGAGCGTCAAGGGTTTTCTTTTTCCTATTTTTTTTCTGTTGGCTGATTATTGGGAAGTATTTTTTTGTTCTTTTTTTGGTTTCAGTTCGTATCGTAATTTCTCTCGTATACGCATCAAGAAAGAGAGTAGGTAAAAGAGGAGAAGAAAGTAGCTCTTCTCTTGTTTGTTGTGTGCATTTTCACCGTCGTGATAAGGTTTGTGTTGTTTTTTTTTGTTTGCAAATTTCTAGGATTTCGCACGCCTCAAGCTGTCAAAAAATTTGCAGTAACTTAATCTGCCGATAAACACCGCAAGTTTGGGAAGAATTTTTGATTTTTATGGTATTGTTGGTTCTTTTGGAAGGTCCTTGCGAATTTAACTTAAATTCCTAGTCTTAAATTTCTTAGAAATCGGAATATAACTTCAATTTGACTCCTTTCGTTAATCCTCCTAAAAAAAATTGTCTGCTTTTCAGTTCCAAATGGGCTGCGTGATCTTCATATAAAGCTAATGCGAAAGACGCGGAGAACCGTTCACGAGTGCGCATGGGAGACAGCTTTAAGTAAGTTTTGCTTTTCCTACTCCTCGCAAGATGGGTGGGAAATCGAGAGATTCGGGTACAAAAAATCAAGTCTGAAGGTCAAACTGAGGATCCTAAGGGTAATTCCAATCGCTTAAATGCATTATTCATTGTTTTTTGTTAAACCTAGCTCTTTTGTCTTAAAGGAGCTGCTTGAAAGCCAGTTTGACCGAAACAACAAATTCCGCGCAAAGCTCCTGACAATGAGTCCCGAATCGCTGCGTAGCCAACCGATTGGACGTGATCGTCTTGGTCACTCATATTGGTTGACTCAGGACATGGACTGTAATCTGCGAATCTATCAGGAACACTTAGACGAAGAGATCTGGCAAGTAGTTGCCACAAATCGAGAGGAGCTGGTCAAGCTAATATCCCGCCTGAGGGGCAATGAAGTCGTACTTCCATCAGAGATTGGAGTTGTCGACGAGGACAGTAGCAGCAACAGTTGTTCAGCGCCCATTGTCAAGCCGCCACCGCCAGAGGAGAAAGATGACAGCCAAGAGAGCAATCTGAGTACGGAAGGTCGGATTCCGAATATTAAAATCAAATTGGACAACAAGGAGAATGGAGTTGTCATGAGCACCGAACCTGTGCCTGTTGAGGCCGAGAAAATGTCAATAGTGGAGGACCTTGAAGAAAAAGAAGAAGAAAAAAAAGTAAAGGTAGGAATAAGTGAATACCATCAGATTAGATCATAGGTTTACATTTTTTTTCATTGCAGCCGCTGGTAATCAGCCACTCCAAGATAACAATGGAAAAATCCAAGAAACGGCCGCTAGATGAGCAAGAAAAATCGGAACCAGAAGAGGTAAAAAAGCAACGTCCTTCGCTGCTGGACTCGAAACGGGAGAAAAAGCTGAGTAAATATGAAAAGGCGAAGCAGGAAGACGACGATGAAGATGATGGCGACGAAGATGATGATGATGAGGGCGATGAGGAAGGTGAAGAGGAAGACGAGGTTGACGATGAAGCTGACGACGGAGAAGATGAAGAAGAGGAGGAAGAAGATGTCGGAGAAGATGAAGAAGAGGAGGAAGAAGATGTCGGAGAAGAAGAAGAAGCCGAAGGAGACCATAAAGCTGAAGACGACGAGGATGATGATGATGATGAAAAGGAGGATGAAGAGAAAGATGAGAAAAATGCAAAACCCGCTGATGAGAGCAAAATTGAAAGCCCAATAGTCAGCGAAGCAATCGAAGATCCTCCAATCGTAGTCAAAGAGCTGGGCAGCGGAGCAGAGTGCGAAAGTAGCATCTATGATTTTTTATTGCCACGCACCGAACTCATCCAAGAGCCGGAGTTCGGTGAAGTGATCGAAGAAGCGATTTTACACGTTGTCGGCGAAGGTGCTGGCCTGGAATGTTTGGGCGGAAATGCCAAATCCAGTGAAACCGAACCTGCAGCCAATTTTTTTTTCGCTCAAACTGGCTCTCTAAAGTTAAGTCCTGTTGGAGATCAGGAAGAAAGCAAGGAAAATAATCTTTGCGACGAGGAGATCAATCAAGAAACTCCACGTTCAGAAAATATCGCGAATCACGCGGATGAAGTAGAGAAAAAGTCCCCAGACAAAAGGAGACGATATAACATTCACAAAAAAGAAGCACAACCTTCAAGACGAAGTAACATAAATCGAAAACGTACTTCAAGTGACTTCAACACAGTAAAAGAGCTACCACAGTCATTAGATACTCCAGTTCCTGATGAGTTGGCAAGAACCCGATCATCGCGGCGAAGTGGATTACATCAGCCAGCCGTGAAGATACAGTTGACAAAAGTGAAGCCGAAGGTCGAGAGAAAGACGCCCAATAAGTCTGCAAACAGACAGCAAGAGGAGATGGCTACAAGTTCTCACAAGAAGTCTGCTAAGAAACTAGCGGCCTCCGTTCAAAGGCGCAAACACGTGGTCGACATAGCAACAGATACAACCCCAATGCACCAAGAGTTCGGAAAGAAACTCAAGAGAAACAGGAAGACCCGTTCCATCAAACCCAACCAAGAAATAAAAACCGACCCAGACACTTCGCAACAAAATTCGTTGCATAATTTCTCGCTCGACTTGGAACTGGAAAATGAATCTCAAGTATTTCCTATAGCCAGAGCTAGAATGGTCCCAAAAGAGGGAGAAAAATGTCAAAAGTGCGACAAGTCGGACAATCTCGAGTGGATGCTTCTGTGCGAAAAGTGCGCTAAAGGTTACCATTGCCCTTGTTTGTCTCCTGTCATATTTCACATTCCCGAAGGCGATTGGTTTTGTCCACCCTGCCAACATGAGAAGCTGATAGTTGCTTTGGAAAATCAACTTGAAGAGTATGATGACTTGGTGCAACGCCGGATCCAAGAGAGAGAGGATCGATTGCAGCAAGAGCGAGATGATGCAGAGGCAAAGAAGTATAAGCCAATGCAGACTCGAGGCCAGAGAGCAGAAGCAATGAAGAAGCCAGTTAACTCTTATGTAAGAATTAGCAGTTCTAGCAGCTCTGCTACAGATTCCGATGGGGAATATGCCTATAAGTTGCGAAAACGCCGTCAAACCAACGATAGTTTTCGTTTCAGCAAGTACGACGTTATGAGCGACTCGATGAAGGATGAAGGGAGCGGCACAGAATACGATAGTAGCGTATGCGAATTGTCATTACCAATCGTCGAGGCTGATCAACAAGAACCGGAGTTCAGTGAAGTCATCGAAGAGGCAACTCTTCACGTGGTGGGGGAAGGTGCTGGTGTCGAGTGCTTGGTAGGCAATGCTAAATCGAGTGAAACTGAGCCAAAAGCTACGTTTTTCTTTGGTCAACCTGGTTGTCTAAAGCTGAGTCCTGTCAAAAATCAGCAAAAAAACGAAGATAATGAGCTGTGTGACGACGTAAAGCCAGAGGAGGTAGTTACTAAAAACCTCCCGGAGCCAGCGAATGGCGAAACTCACCCGGACAAAGTAAGCAAACCGATGGATGATGTGGAAAAACCACATGAAAAACCAGAAACCAATAACGGCAGCCAAGAAGAAGATAAGTCTCCCAGACAAATCATCGTCAACCGCAAGCGTCGTTTGAGTAACGCTATAACGCCTGAAAAAGCCGTGGAGCGACACTCTTCAGAAAGCGAGACAGACCCAAACTCTGAAGTTCTGGAAGGCCAAATGCCTGACATGGAAGACGAAGAGGAGGATATTGGAGGAAAGCGTCCCAAAATGCGAAGCAAACAGCTGATGAACACTGAAATTCGGAAGAAAGTCGAGGCTCAGAGACAGGTTGAGGAGACAACCAGCAGCAGTGGAGAGGAGGAGAAGACATTAAAAAAGATACCGCCAAAGAAGGTGGAAAATGAGGTGAAGAAGATACTGCCCCTGAAGGCAAAATTGAAGCAGGCCGCTCTGGTAGCAATGCGAGAGGCAGAAGAACAAGAATTGGTTAAAAAGGAAAAGGAAAAGGAAAAAGAAAAGAACCTCACAGCGGCATTGGAAAATAAAGAACCCATTCCATCGCCAAAGTGTGAAAAAATTATCGAGAAAGAAAAGGAAGCTGATGATGCGTCGCCGGACAAAGAAGCAAAGATTGAAGATCCCCCTCAGCAGCAGAAAGACGAGCTGCTGGATGAGGAAAGTCCAAAGAAGACACAGCCGCCGGAGGAAAAGCTAGATGAACCCGAAAAGGTCGTGGAAAACGACAAGGTTTCAGAAACGACAGTAGAAGATTCCCCACCACCAGAGAATCAAAGGAAGCGCCGCAGCAGTGAAGATGACTCGCGGGTAAAGGAAGCCCAAACTCCCAAATTGATTACGCCTCCGCCAGTTTCTAAAACTCGATCAGGTCGACGTGGAGGTCCACCTGAGCCAGTCGCGGAGCTTCCGCAGTTAAAAAGGACGAGAGTAAAGGCTAAAGTCGAGAAAGAAGTACCTCAAAAGCAAACCGAAAACGCAAAGACTAAAGCAAAGACGCCCCTCCTCGATACACCGCTCAAAAAGGAACCAGCAAACGAGCCGAAGATGGAAGTCAAAGAAGAGAAAACAACGGCGGCGGCAGCGGAAATATCAGTGAAAGAGGAGAAAACGTTGCCAGAAGTACCATCACCAGTGAAAGCCGAACCTAAAGTGGAACCTAAAGTTGAACAAGAAACTTCACCAACAAAAACTTCACCGACAAAAACTTCACCAACAAAGACCACACCGACAAAGCTAGTTCCAAGTACACGTCCGCAGCAGCAGGCTGCTCAAAAACAACCTGCCTCTGCTCAGCGGCGCAAAAACCATGACGATGTTGATACGAAGAACATAATCGACCTAGATACCGACACAACACCGGTGCGGCAGTCACGACGAATAGCTCAACTGAAAATCCGCGAGGAAGCTGATCGCAGAAAGATGGAGGAAATCGCCTTGCGCAACATGAAGGCCGAGCTGAAGAAAAAGAAGAAGGCTGAGATGGTCGATGACCCGACTGTGAGCGAACCTTCAGAGCATTCCTCCGACCATGCCGACAGTGAAGTGGAGATCAAGAAGAAAACAGAGAAAAAGAAAAAGTGTCCCGGCAAGGGAGGCTGGAGTTCTGGTTCAGAAGAACCCGAAGAAGAAGAGGAAGAACAATACGAAACCGATCCTGGCAGCCCACTATTCAGATCTGATCATGAATTCTCGCCAGAGTCCGAAATGGAAGATGAATCGCAAATAGTTCCTCTAAAGAGAGCTAGAACGGCCCGCAAGGAGGGCGAGGAAGTCGTCGAAGCGGCCGATGTGGACGAATCATGTCATAAGTGCGGCAAGTCGGACCATCCCGAGTGGATTTTGCTGTGTGACAAGTGTGATAAAGGCTACCATTGCTCATGCCTGTCTCCTGTAATATTTTACGTTCCCGAAGGTGATTGGTTTTGTCCGCCCTGCCAACAGGAGGAGCTGATAGTGGCTTTGGAGAATCATCTCAAAAAGTTTGACGATTTAGTTCAGCGTAAGAAGGAGGAAGAGGAAGAACGCGTACGCACAGAGGAGCACGAACGGTTGGAGCAAGAGAAAGCCTCACAGGCAAAGGTCGAAAAGAAGAATAAACGGAAACAGAGCCGTAGCACGAAAGGAGGATCGAAAAAGAATAGCACGTACCGCCGGAAGCTGCATTCCGATGACAATGACGAAAGTGAGGATAATGCATCAGGAACGGATGCAAGCAGCTCATCCAAATCGACTTCGTCGAATAGCAGATCAAGTCGAAGTCGAAGCGATTCGGCAACGGATTCCGATGATGAACCGATTTATAAGTTGCGAAAGCGCCGTCAAATTAACGTCAGTTATCGTTTGAACGAGTACGATGATATGATCAAGTCGGCACTGAAAGAGGAAGAAGACGAAGTAGCTGGGGCGGGCAATCTTGGTCGCGGAAAGGACATTTCCACGATCATCGAAGCGGATAAGGAAGAGAAATTGCGACAGCAGCAACAGCGAATCGCTGAGGAAAATGGCGAAGCGGCGCCAGAAGGTGCCGAGAAGGCGCAGGAAGCGAATGCTGTTGCGGCCGAAGATTCTGGAAGTGATTTCGAACCTCTTAAACGCAAGCCAAAAACTGGTCGTCATATCAAGAAGAAATCAAGGAAACTTACCAAGCTGGACATCAGTTCAGAAGGAGACGATTCGGATGAGGACTTCAGGACCAGTTCAATGGACGATGACGAAGAAGACGAAGACGATGATGACGAACAAACACAATCATCGGACAGTAGCCTTGAGGAGTATCGCAACCGTCATCGACGACGACGAGGCGGAGGAGGAGGTGGCAGAAAGAAAACAAGAAGGGCTGCACGACGTGCTGCTCGGGAACGGCGGAAGGATAGAAAGTTTATTGTCGACGATTCGGATGGATCTGAGGAGCTAGAAAAGAAGCGATCAAAGAAGAAACGGAAAAAAGATTCTGACTACACGGAATCCGAGACGAACGATGAAGACGATGAGCTGTCAGAAAATATAGACAGTGATGATTTGTGCGACGATTCGACAGAGAGTGAGGCCAGCGATGGTGCATGGCGTCCATCGAAGCGAAAGAAGCAGAATTCGATGGCTATTGCCCGAAAATCTCCAAAACTGAAAACGAAATCGGCGCCCAAACCGAAGAAAACAAAACGAGTGGATGACAATAGTCGCAGCTTTAAGGCAGGATTTTCCAAAAATCGCATGATACGCGATGACAGTGATGATGAAAGCGACAACAGCGTGGACAGTTCACGAAAGACTCGTGGCAATAGGTGCACGTACTTGGAAGATTACGACGATGACAGCTCTGACGGAGGAATTAAGCCAGGAGTGAAGAGGCCTGACACTCCGCCAGAGGAGCGAGAGAAGTTTATCAAAAAACAAGAGGAAATAAAGCGAATGTTGGCCGAAAAGAATGCTGAAGGCGCAAAACTCGCAGCTACGCCGAGACTAATTCCTATCAAGGCGGGAGCGCAAAGGTCCCCGGCAAAGCTAGACTCACTATCCACAGTTCCCCTCTCTGTAATTCGACAGGCAAAAGTTCTGGATATTGATTATTTGCAACGCAAGGGCGAGTCAATAAGCGAAGGAGATCTCGACGAGTCGGAATTTGATGACGACGACTTGCCAGATGACTTCAATCCAGAGGACATGGACGAAGAAGCCATCGCACGGATGGTAGAGGAGGAAGACTTTGCACAACAGCAGCTGAAACTTCCACCTCCGGCCGAAGTGCTACGCAAGAAGCCTGCGAAGGAATCTGAATCAGTTTTGAGAACAATGACATCACTTGTGAGCCCACAGTCGCTGATACAATCCACCTCGAGTTCCGCGTCGGGTCTTCAAGAACCGGTGCGCAAGAAACTCCCGATGCCAACCATGCATCCACCACTGCTAAGGCATGGCTATGGACCACCATCGCAGCACATGCTGCAACACAGTCGTTCATCATCACAGCAGCCACACTTGCCTCTGCTTCAGAACGCGTTAAGCGCTCCCCTCAATCATCCTCGCAACTTTCCACCCACAACTCAGGCAATACCAGCAACAACCCAAGGCATAGGCTCCGCTCATTCTCCTGGTGGAGATCCCAACAAACCACGGGGACGGCGAAAAAAGATAACCCCACTGCGAGATCCATTGCAGAAACAACAGGCAGCTGCTGCGGCATCCGCTGCAGCGGCTGCAGCCAAGCCCAGAGGTGAAAACCCAGGGAAAATAGATGCAGCTAAGCCATCAGCGCCCACCGGAGCAGTTGCTACGCAGGGTGTAATCAAGTCGGCTTTATCTATAGCGCAGCCGCCACAATTGTATAAGCCGCCGCAAGCAAATACTCAGCCGTCGGTTATCACTCGAATGCCTCATCTCCAGGGGAGACCACCACCAATGATGCCTCCTGTTGGTGGGCCACCATTTTGTGAGCAAGGTAGGCCGATTACTACAGCAAATTTATTCCGTATTTGAAACAAAGTTTCTGTATTTGTAGGTTCTCGATTCTACGGCCCCCCGCCGCAACAATCACAACATCAACAGCAGCAGCAGCATTCAGCACCCCAAGGACAGCAGCCACCACCAAATGCATTGCTGCCACCTGGTGGTAGGCCTCCGATGAGGCATCGTGGTCCACCGATGCCCCAAATGCCGCAACAACATCACTCACTGCGGCCATCATACGTAGGTGGGCCACCACCTCTTCGGCCATTAACCAGTCGACCACCCATCAGCTTAGCCAATGACATTCGCGAGCAAGGGCCGCCAAGACCCATGTATTCAGGCTCTGATCCACGATTCGGGCCGCCACCGGCGAGACATTCAGCACCTCCTCATTTAAGTCCATACCGGTGAGTATTTGTAGTTCATTCTCAAGTTGATGAAAAATATTTCATTTTTTTGAAGACCCCAAATGTTTGGAAATCCTGGTTTTACCCAACGGGGACCTCCACCGAATTCATCACAGCCAAGTGTAATGCGACCATCCGGAGCACCACCTGAGTACACATCACGTAAGTATAAAAGGCAAACAGTAACTTATCTTTATTGTCAAAATCAATGTAATATTTAAGCTGGTTCTTACGTTGGAGGCTATGGTTATTATCCGCCACCACCACTCTCGATCCCACATTCAGCACCACCACCTCCAACAGCGTCGGCGGTCCCCAGCTCAGTCATAGTTTCAGCATCATCGCTGGCCGCCGCTACATCTGTATCGGCAGCTGCAGCAGCAACAGCACCACCACCACCACAACCCATTGCTGCGGTGTCATCTCGTCCACCAGCCTCGTCACCATCTCTGATTGAGAAATCATGCGCTCCAGTTCCAGCAAAACCTACTGCGCCATCTGTAATAGAACTATCAAGAAAAAAACTCACCACATTGGAAACATTCAATACATCCAAAACAGCAACTCCTCCACCACCCTTAATAGAGTCTTCCGAATCGCGCAGTCCATACTCATCAAATCCACCAACAGCAGGTGGCATCGATGAAGCCCCAGACGACGGCAACAGTGGCTCACCGCCCGCCTCTTCACAATCCACAAGTGAGTTCAGTGGCTTGGTGAGCTACTTCAGCTCTCAACACGACGATCTTAACACATAGCAAACGAATTTAGGCAAAAGAAAGTATTTTCGCGTATTCTGTAAGGATATTCCACACCCATACACACTCATTTACATTTACATTTCTTTCTTTAACTTTAGTTTATTTATCAAACAAATCAAAGCTAATAATAATAAAAGCGGGCGCGTTCGATTTATTTATGATTGTATATAAGAAAAATAAAAAAAAAAAATATTTGTTGAGAGTTGAAGAGCGCTGAGTAACTCCTAGAGACGCGACGTGGAGCTGGACAGTTCTACATGAGAAAATTGTAGACAAAATAAGAAAACTTACACAATTTAGGCATAAATATTGCAAAATTAAAAAAAAATTATATTAAACGTTTTAGACTTAAAAATTAAATCATATTATGTAGTAGAAGAAAAATGAACAAAACGCATAAGGATTGTTTAACTTTAAATTGTTGAAAAAAAAAAAAAACAATCATTTATTTTATTTAGGCACGAACAAAACATTTCCTTTTTTTTTACACTGCACATCGTACCCATAATTTTTTGTTTTTTTTTTTTTTTTTTTTTATACATCGTATCATTTGTAGGGAACACCAATTATTAAGTATACGTTTAATTTAATTGAATTATTTAGAAAAGAAAAAAATCCATAGCGTATTTGTTTAATTTTTTTTTTTTTAAATTTATTTTAAAAAAGCTTTTCAAATTTCTAACAAATTCTCTGCGAGATGCAATAAAATGATGTAAAACAAAAACTGGTCTTTGTAAAATTTATAAAAGATTGTAATAATATATTGTATGGAAATATATATATATATATAGTTTATATATAAATAACAGTAGCAAATGGGTGTTTTTAATTAGGAACTAATGTTTCTCCGAAATGATCGATCGATCTCGGCTTGGGGACATTTAAAACGAGTGCCGGAACAGTTTGCAGGTTTTTACAGGTTTTCTAAAAATTATTTTCATCATTCGCTTAAATTTTCGCAAACTCCAAATTTTCAGCTTTCAAACAAGACGTCAATCATGAAAATGCATTAAGCCGTTCTCCCACAATACAAATAAATTTACCTACTTTTTACTTTTTACGTTTAAGTACTAGGCGCTGAGAAATTGCAGTAGGTATACACCACCCAGATCGATGGAGAGAGATTCTTTTCACCTTTCAAACAAGACGTCAATCATGAAAATCCATTCAGTCAAACTCGCGCACGAACGAAATTTTAAAGACGAAAATTCAGCCAAAATACCAGGCGCCCATGAATTCAGAAAAAGCAGTAGGTATCCACCAAAATTCACCAGCTGGTTTTTTCGCTGTATACCCTCAGGTTCCCATGCTGGTGGTGAAATTTGGAGCAATTTGTGTTGCATACCTACAGAGCGACTTAATTAGGTGGATTTTTTCGTTGTATACTTTTACGGGCACATTTTGGTGGTGAAATTTGGATAAATTTACGTTGCTTACTTATAGGGGAATCAAAATTGAATAAGGTGGAAATACTACTGAGTTTTGATTTTTAATTGTGAGAAAACTAGTGGACCGATTTCAATGAGTGAGGTGTCATTTTAAAGGTGAAAATATAGGGATTTAAAGAAAACACTACAATTACTAATTTATTTGTAGTTTGATATTTATTTTGTATATTTGTTTAACCAGTTACTTTTTTAAGAGATACAAGACATTTTTTTTACAACTTTACAACTTCAATATTATAATGTTTATGACGATCTATTATTTTACAAACTAAAATTAAATATAAACCTATTTGCGATCGAATATGTCTAATTCAAAAGGGCAACTAATACCCAAGTGACTTTATATTAAACTATTGTTATAAATTAAACAATGCACAAGTAATTCAAATATGTTATTTAAAAGAAGCAATAGTATTTTCAATATATACAATAAAATTATTGATTATTTCTTAAAAAATACAAATTTATATGAGTATAAGTTAGGTTAGGTTTAGGCGTTGGTAGAATACTTAGCTCCTCGTGGACCCATTGTTATGCACTTTCTTTTGCAAGGTTTGAACGTTGCTGTTAGAGGTGGTTAGGCTTCACGTCCCTTTATATGACTATGATGTAATAATATATAATTCTCCGTCATCAACAACTGAAAATACAAATAAGAAAATAAGTGCACACATTAGAACCTTTTGTTATATAATTGATAAAACTAAGAAAACTTAATGCAAACTACAACAAAATGAAATGAGGAGATGATGGCGGAGTTAATACAAAGCGTACAAAACATAGGAACCATGAATTAGTATACGTACTACGTCTCCATGTGCGAAAATAAGAGTCTGGGGCAAGTGGAAACACCACGCAAAAGTTCAAAAGTAAAGAAGGAAACTGTGCACATATCAAGTAGCAGGAAGTTACAATTTGAATGAGAGCCACAGTTTAAAGGACCGTTTGTTGTAAAAATGCCCAGTGTTGTAACTTCAGTAAAACCTCACTAATTGGGACACTGACAGGAGCGCCTCTTTGCTGTCTCGGTTATGAGAGCTCTCATAAGGTCAAACGTCGACTCTTACCACTTTCTTGTTGCAGCTAGACTCAGAGCTCGACTGTCCAACTAGAAGATGCTGTGAACTGCCCAGAAGAAGAAAAAAAAAAACGTTGGGCGCCTTAGCACACCTGAAGTAGCCAGAGCCAAACAAAGGTCGCCGGAATGAGAAATTCTCCACGAAATCCCCAAAGCTCCCAGGACCGAAATATCTTCAAAGAGGTATGCATACACCCTCCGAGAAAAAGCCCATGTTATGATGTTGTATGCGTATACAGGAAGGGAGTTGAAGAGAATCCTGCGCAAAAAGAAAAAAAGAGTACACAGTTCGCCAAATCAAGGAGATCAAAGAGTATCGCGATCGAGACTCTAGATCGTCATCTAGAGGTTTTATAAGAAATCCAAGCAACTGGCTGCTAAAACGTAGGATCTTAGAAAATACAAAGGAAACCTAGTTACCGAAGTGCCGGGAATAGTAGATGTATTTCACATCCAGTCAGTAAAGAACCAGTCTCGCTATAAAGAATATTAAGGCAACAGTACTGCCGGGTTTGAAGGTTGCACGAAAAGTTTGAAGAAAACACGACCGATGAATGGACAATCAGCTCCATATGGTCCAGTTGCAAGAAAGGCTTTCAGGGACTATTGATGCTACTTCGTGTTTTAATGATAATACGATACCCAATCTTACTCTTGTTTTTGATGCCTCATCTGTATTTATGTATTTTTTTTTGACTCCAAGTTGTCTTAGTGCTATTAATAGATGGTCCCTTTATTCACAAATAAATTAATTAAACGTCTGTGTGAAAGCCTGGGTAAAAAATTCGTCAATGGTTCTTCTGCTTTTTTGACGTTTTTACGGATCATTGTCTACCTTTTTAACAAAACACCAACCAATTCTCTTTCAATATTTTCTTCTTTTAATTTTATATTTTTTATATAAATTTTACCCCCATTAAGACCCCAACGTGAACGTTAAACTGCCATAAATGACAACCTCAATTCTTCATTACTCCTAATCCTAATAGTTTAGTCTTAACGTCTGACACATATTTCATGAACAAACAACAATAAAAAACAGCAAAAGAAAGTTACTTCAAAACACAACAAAGAACAGTTCTTGACCAAAAGTAAGAACACTCCAATCCATGGCCTTTTGCAAATCAATTTTTTTTCCTGTACCCTGTCCAAAGGAATGACAAAAAAAAAAAAAAAAAAAACTTTTCCCGTCTATGGCAGGTTTGGCATCTAGCGACAAGTCATACGTACTAATTAGGCTCACAGAAAAACTCATTCACCGGAACTATAGCCATTTGCGTACACAACACAGTAATTAAAGTCTGAAGAAGTGAGTAAAAAAATACATAAATAAATCGTTGAACAATTCAATTGGCAAACGAATGCGTTACCACACCGTTATTGGTCCCAAATGCAAATGACTACCCCATTCATCGATCATATATTCTATATTCTAAAAACAACAAACAAAATGAAGACGATCACCATTCCAAATACCATTTGATGTACCATAGATCCAAGTTGTACGGCAAAAGTTCTTACTTAATTAGATGCACAACTCATCGCACACCCATCAATGCCGTGTGTTAACGAAGAAGTACGTTGTGTCAGACGACACGAACGGTTAAAATAAAAAATAAAAGAAAAACATAGTATTACCAACGAACCACCACCTCTATATTCTACCTGTTGACCCATTTTTTTTTTTGTTTTTTTTTTATTCATTGCATTTCTATCGTACACGGGACAAGTTTGTGTTGTGTTTTCTGTTTTCCTGTCAGGAAATTATACAATATGAATACACAGATACAATATTCTCGAAAGTGGGGCATAGCCGCCACTACCAGTCTGGGGCTATATGCAGAGTATCTACATCGTATAATTACATACGTAATTATTCGTACATTTATGAACATCAGGATCGAACAAAAATATGGTATTCATCGAAGTTTACATTTAAAGAGAATGGACTGCTGGACACAAATGGACAGAAGGTTGACGAGGACAACCTTCGCTAGGGCAAACTAATTAAACCCTAAAAATTCAGACAGACCAACGTGTAAAGAAAAAAATGCATTTTTATTATGACACTCGATCTGGCGTTGGCATACGAAATAGGCGTTATAGTGCGACTGTGACGACATATGCTTCCTTTAAACTTATATTTGGAAAAATTTGCAGGGAACAATGTTCTGAGAATCAATCAGCCAAGCTACGAATTCATCAGAACATGTGTAGATTCTTAATATGTTGTTACCAAAGCTCAGCGGTGTTCTCTACCGCTACCTACAGGTACACTACAGACTATTCTCCTGCAGACCATAATTCAGCGTAGAGCCAACTATACAGCTTAATAGAATATTTGTAATCCAATCATAGCAGTGTCTTCCAGGCGGAGATATTGGTAGTGTTTAGACACCAAATCAGCCTCAATCAGACACGTGCTGATGTAACCATTTTCATTAATAGCCAGCCAGACTGCAATTAAGGCAATCACTGCTGTTAAAATCAAATCGAAGCTTATGAAACGGCGCCGTGTGAGAAGGGGTTAAGGTTCTTGACTCTGCTGGGTCCCTGGATAGAGGAACATTTCATTCGGGGTAATCGAACTGCTGGCGAACTAGCAACAGAGAGCGATCTACCATGACTGTTAAACCGCCACTATGCGACTTCAAAGAACGGATGGGACAGAAAACACTGAAAATCGACAATAAAACAGATGGGATTTACTTACAAAGCCAGAACACCCAAACTCCTACCAAAAAGTAGAAAAATTGTTTCGGTGATTATGGGTACTCTTACCTCACTAGCGAACGATAAAGTGAAAATCAATCTTACCGATAAAAAACTATGTAGAAACTGCAGGAATGAAGCAACATACGAGGATACTCTCCACTAATTGTGCCACTGCCGTAGTGAAAGACAAGCTGACATTAGTCACCCACCAATGTGGGAAGAAGCTTGGATTACCATTCTTCCTGAGAAAAGAAACTATTGTTAACACAACTTTGACTCGTTGACGTAGTAGAAAAGTAGAAAAACTTTGCTTTATTTGGAACGTACAAAGGTCTAGGGGCAACTGTTGTTAGTGTGGACCTGGATCGCTAAGGATAAGGTCCGCTGTATAAAGGATAAGGTTAAAATTTTATAAGTTGTTCAAGGATCTGTTCCTCTGTATAATATAAATTAGGACATTGGTCAAAAATGTTGATCTCTAACAACTGAATGACAGATATTACAAATTAAGGGAAAAAGAGACATGTGGCACAAATCCGTCCAAGCCTCAAAAGGCAATAGAGACGTTGAAGAAAAATATTCCATTCATCATCCACTTCTACTTTCAAGACCTTAAAAATAATCGCCCTCAGGACCTCAGGAGTTCTGAGGTATGAATGGTACCTTATTTGGAAAAGTTTGTAGGCGAAGATTTACATTAAGATAAACGCGTTTTAAGAAAGGGATCCGAGTACGAGGATTTTTGAAAAGGATTAGAGCTATCAAGATTTTTTCAAGACTCCGTCCAGACGACGTTCATGCGCTACGAGTTTTTCACGTACACAACTATGAGACGTTTATGGTCTAAATCGCCATGTGAACTTTAGAATCAGGCGGGTCCTGGGGTCCGAGCTTCACAGCAAGGTACCATCGTCCTAAAGGTAGGTCCACTGCGGACAATTTTCTGAGGAGAGTGTCAGTCGTTGGCAAATGCGACTCCTTTAAACTCAAATGTAACAAACAGATTGACGAATGAATGAAAGTTTGACCAATGTGATCGCATGTTTGTGCTTTGCGAGAGAGAAAAAGAACGAATTGTTAAGGAATATTTAATAATTAAAACTTCAGCGTCATTACTCCAATCGTCGATATAGAAGCCCCAACCCACAATGAATGTTTTTGTTGCTCACAATCAGAGTTAGGCGAAAACCAGTTACAACTTTTTCTTCCTGCTATTGCCGACAGAGTTATGATCAGCAATAAAGGATTAGAACTTTCCCACTTTCACAAAACCTCTAAAAGTCAGGCTGTGTGGACTTAGCAGTTGAATTGTTTACCCGAAAGTTCATGTCGCTAGATCAAATCAAAGCCACATAGCTCGTGTGAGAATAATGAATTTGAAGATTTGAACCTCAAATTATGTTAATTATTTTTTATCTCGTGAAAAATATGAGCGTAAGTGAAATTAATTGAAACAAACTTGTGGAATATGGCTTAAGCATTTTTTTGTTTTTAATTTTCTGCGATTTTTTGAACTCATCTTTAGACTTATCAATGGCCCACCAGTAAATATGTCTTCTTTATACCAGTTGAAATGACATAAGAAAATACTTAAGTTAAACGTATTTTTTTTCCATCCAATATCCAGGTGGTGAGTAAGAAGGAATATTTTTCTTACATAGAAAAAAACCGAGCTTGTTAAAGCTCTCTTGAAATACCACAAAGGCCTTGAGGGACCCGAATAACATCTTATTCATTTTGTTCAATGTAAGTTCCCACTTCAATGATCTAATAGCCGCCATGATATGCCCTATCCATGAAGCAACCTCTCAAAACTGTTCATTGTAGAAACTTCCCAGGTGTTTACTATAATCACAAGAGCTCTTACCAAAAATGCATTACCCCCATAACTTCTTTGCATTGATTCAAAGCAAACAGCAAGAGATATAAGTCGAAACCAGTTCTTCGGTGGGTCTATCTGTCTGGAAGCTTTTTTTTTTTATTATTTTGCCAGAGGCAAGACAAGCTACCTACTAGGAGCTATTGTTGTTATATTATTCATGGCTATAAAGGCTTTTATGTATAAAACTTGTAGAATGCAATATTCATTGCTTTGACTCATTGCATACGATTGGTATGTGTGTCAGTTCGGGCATTTACACATTTGAAAATGATAATTTTTGCTTGGGACAAATTCGATGTCGAGAGAGTCACAAGGAATTCCAGAGCAGACAAGGGGAAAACAAACAGTAAATATGATTGATTAGGTATTTCAATTACCAATCCATATAATGGCTGAAGAAGCAAGTTAGCCTCCTTTCCAATTAAAATTGCTTAACTTCTTAAAAAAAAAATAAATGAATGGTAAAATTCCAATCTAAAAGTTATCGTGTAAAATAATAAATAGATCATCAGTTTACAATTCTTCGTTCTCTGTCTAAAACGATCTAGTACAAAAATAAAAAAAAAAGAAACAATCTGTCAAAACGAATAAGCACAACGAAAGCGAAGAAGTAGAAAAATTCAAACTATTACAAGGTATTGGCCAAAATCATATTCAGATATGGCATGTCTGCCCAAAATTTAAAATCAAAACACGAAATTCTCTAGGGCGAAGGATAAGATAGAATGGTAGAAGCCAAACGGTAGAACGACGACTCGACTCGATAGTACAGATATTCGCCTAGACCACAAAGGTATAGAGAAGACTTAAAAAGCACACCACAGAAGCACTAAGACACGCGCGCACACGCCGTATAATTTCTTGCCACATAAAACGTACTATTAGCATGGCGAAGTTAAGATTGTTAAGCTAAAGCTCAAATTTAACTCTTTCAGTGTGGCAAAGATGAATTAATTTTTATGTAAATTGTGCGCAGTCGTAGGAAATGTAGGAAATGCATATGACATATTATAGCTTATAGCGATTACTCTTTAAGCTATTTAAATTGAAATAATGGAGTGCTCCTACAAATGTAAGCCTAAGACAAATATGATAACAAAAAAACTACTTCAATGGTCTATGTCGACAAGATCAGAAGGTAACTGATAGCAAATTGTTTGGTCCTGGGTCCTAATCGCGTGAAATGAAAGCGAACGAACATCGGGTAGACGTTATTGTCTCCATCATTCTTCTCCCTTTTTAATCGACGAATTTATGATCAGAAATATACACTTCCCCTTTACTGTCCACTGGTCCGCCTTTGTGTTCGCCTGTCATGCAAAGACCGGGAAAGTAACTGTTCGACGGTGCAAATAAATTAAAACTAAGCTAACCACAATTTAGATTCTGGCAAATGAATCTGTCAGCAACGCCGTCCCAATTCCTATTTTTAAGCTTTAACAAAATGGTTATGAAAACAATGCTGGAAATTAGTTTTAGGATGGTTCTTTTCTTAAGATCTTGTAACGATCGTAATTGTCTTTCGATTTTTTAAGCGAATATTTTGCTCCTTGATAGAGTAACCACATTTTGAAAGTATTGGTCATCTACATGCGTTCTGCTAAATCTAATCCCCGACTATTCTGCCTCCCTAATATAGAGAAAGCAATCGGTTATCACTATTCTATACTCCTTGTAAACATTTTGAAGCTAGAATTTCTCTTTGTATCTTCTTCAGTTAACTGTCGATTCTTATAGAATATAGCATTTCAATATAATTTCCCCTATCCTTCTGAAGAGGTGTTCTTTAACGCCGCAAAAACCACAGTGTAACCTTTTCCGTATGTTCTACTCTGAAGAGCTATTTCCGAGGAGATGAAAAACAGCATTTGTCCAGCCCGTTCCAAAAATAGGCGAATCCTCCTCTACCTCCATCAACCCACCAATTGCACTTACGTCCCTAATTCTTTTTAAGAGCATGGAAACGCAGATAAATAGTGGAGACTCTTCACCATGGCGGTGCAAGTAAGATCGTTTTAAAAGCATTTGCAGAATTTGGCTCAAGTAAACTTGACAAAAACACACACTTTCGAACTTTTTTTTTGTGTAAACACGCGCATCTCGTGTAAATATTTTCATTTTTATAACTACTGGTCCATTGCACTACCATGCAGACACCTTACTTTAATGTACCTAGTTTTCTTAGATGTTCGGCACGCAGTGCTCAGCTGTTTTCGGCCTTCCGGCCAAGTTTAGAGATAGCATATGTTCGAGCACTCTCTTGGACGGGGTATGAGGGTTAAGCGGCGCTTTTAATGCAGACGCAAATGCTTCTTGCCCTTCACCAGTTGTTCTCATTTCTGTTACTTTTAATCCTATTAATTTTTCGCTAATGAAAGTACACTTAATTTTTAATTTTTGTTTTCTGGTTTAGGTCTCTAATTTTCGGGGATTGAAGTGGAACGGCAAGGTAAAGTTAAGCTCATTAAATTCCAATCTTGGCAGCATACTTAAGAAAAGTAGTAGAATAGAGTGGAATTTTATGTTCCCAAAACACAATGATGTTTTTGTAATTAAAGCGAAATTCGAATACTCCGCCATTTTCATGAATGGTACTTGCATTGTTGACACTAAATGACATTTTATTCATGTATGCGCGTTTAATGACAACTATCGTTCTAATGACCACATACTCGGTGTCGCAAAGAACTTCGCAAAATGTCTAAGGTTCCTCAAACAATATGTCAACCCTTTCCTTCTGGCTACAATTTATAAGGCCCTTCCAACTTTGAGTATAATACTCAGGGGTTCGGTGCCGCAGTTTCTTTTTTGGATTTAATTAACAGAGTTCAACAATACTCAATAAGACTTATTTGTACCCGCAATATAACGACATCGCAATAATGTTTAATTTTAATTTTGATAAACAATTTTTGAAATATTAATTTAACTTACATGTTCATCCTCGTCGCCAATGTGAAGACCTGCACGATGCGACATCTACACAGTGTAAAGGACCCACTGTCATTAGCTGTCAAAGTGTAAACATGTTTCCTGTCAGATGCTCTCACAATTTATATATGTCGCTGTACATGGTAGATACAGGGCGTGCGATCAAGTTGATGCCTGAAAAAAAAAATAAAATAAAAACGTTTGATTAGTACTAAAGAAAATATGTTTTATTTTAAATGCTTTCATAGTGAAAAAACTGTTTTAGTTGAAAAACTTTCTGAACACATCTCAGGCCAATATTAAAAGTGCCTGAAAATTTGTACTTACAAACATAGGTACATTGCGTTTTATATACATTTGTGGCATAATTATATATATAAAATATAAGATAAAATGAGCATCAGGGTATCCCAAACAAAGAAGTAAAAGGATTTCCAATAAAAAACGGGAACCGTCTAATTTCACCTTAACTCAAGTTTGTTAAGTGAGAATTTGATTATTTTGAGGTATAAAATAATTAAAAACGTCATGCGATAAGTACAGGAAAGAGTTTTGACGACCAAAAGTTAAATTTAAAAATTACTTATACAGCTTTTTATTAAAAATGCATTTGTCTCCAAACACCACTCCTAATTCCACGTCAGCACCTACTTTTTGTTTACTGCCCCATCTATTGACAAAGTCTTACAAACAACCAAGGGGCAAAAACGGTCATGTTTGGACTCGGCCTAAAACTGCCGTTGCCCTTACACCCGAACACCAAAAACACAATATTTGGAGAAGTTAGATTTGTTGTTGATTCTTAATATTTATTTATTTGTTTTCGTTTGCACCACGGGGCTAGTGTTTGTTGATTTCTTCCTCTAGGAATGGCCTTTTAAGACTTTTCGCACATGTTTCCTAAATTGGTTTCCATCACCGTTTTGTCTGTTTTTTTTATTTTAGGGTTCTCGAAAGGTTCCTTCCAGCCCACTTCCAAGTGTTTCTTAGCATCAAAAATAACAAAAAGAAAGTCTGATCCTTCCGGTCAGCTATCATAAATTTTAGTTCATCTAGGTACCTAACTATTCCACATTCCATTTGTAAAATCAAACAAAATTTGCTTGCAAAACCCCTCGCACTACATCTGACAAGTGAATTTCACTATGCATACGACTTCTTACGGTTTACCCCAATACCTGTGTGGTTAGTGAGTGAGTGAGTGAGTAACGTGTGCGAGCCAGAGTACCTGTATATTCTATACAGGTAGAAGAAAACTTGCTGCGTTACCTACCTTTATGTTGTGCTTCTTTGCTTCTTTTCTTATTCGTGATCGTGGTAGATTTTGAATGCAAAAGATGCTAACTACATCGACAAACGACAAGCCAACGATACATAGACAGCGTCAACGTCGTCGACAGCAAGCCTAAGTGCTGTGTCTGGTTTAAAAAATTTTCTTAAGCTAGTTTAGTGAGTGTTTGGCCTTCGAGTGGTATGGTGTGAAAACGTAAAGTTATCTCTTCTACAATTGCTGTTTTTTTTTTTTTTTTTTTATTTCTACACCTTCCATAGATTTCTTTTACATTTTTAATTTATATAAAAAAAAAAAAAAAAATACAATCGGTACGAGCCGCACAAAGTGAAAGGATACAAAAACATATTTAATTTTATTCCCATTGAGTTACCGCATATAAGAAAAAAATAAAAATAAATAAATATCTCTGGTTGCAGTGCAGTGAAATAAGTGAAGAAGAAGAAGAAGAAGAAATTTTTTTTTTATAATTTATTAGTGCTAGTTGCAATTGAATGGATTCGTGTGCATCAAGAAGAATTATAGAAATTAAAAACAAAAATGGTTCTCAAGTCGCGCTCCCTTAACCACTAACATTATAAATCTCTCACAGTTGTGTTACATTATGCTTCATGGCTGAAATAGCATTCCGTTGTACACCTCCTTGAGCATTCGCTAATAATATGTTATAATTTCTTTTTTTCTTTATTTTTTGAGTAATTTTTTGCGGTTTTTCTATTTTCTTTTTGTACTTCGATTGGGTCGAAGAATTTTTCTAACCGCAATGCAATTTATTCACCTGCTACTGCTGGGGTGTTTATTATTATTTACAAAAGTTTACTCAGTTTACTCTTTGAATAAAAATTCCTGCTTGCTTGTCTAAAATATCGAACGAACAAGTTGGCATTTCCAACCTACCAAGCGATCAAGTTTTCACGTCAACTCTTTCGTTTGTAGGAATCTTGGACGCGGTGTCATAAAAATGTTCAATAGTGGTTCAATAGCCACATATGCCACACGTCTAGCTGTGGATGGTGGGAATGGAATGTAAGCAGATACGAAAATTCACTGGAAGTGTGAAGAAGAACTGGAGAATTTGCGTTTTCAAACGCTGATCCTACGAAAAACTGAATAATTCATTACATGCTTCTTGTTTTTTTTTTCTTTCAAATCTCACATAATATGAGTATGAGTACCTAGCACGAACACCGCGTTTTTAGATATGAAAATATTTTCTTTATTTTTAGAGCACGAATTCATTTAATTAGAATTATTTAATATTTTGCAGTTTTACATGGGATGGCCCAAGTGTTTAAGTAAAAGAATAAAAATAAAAGTGCCCTAAGTGTACAAACTGTGACTCAATAAGAAAAAAAAAAGAAAAGAGGCGGGCAAACAAGGAATACGGAAAAATATTTTTCGGATTAAAACTGAAATATAAGATACATTTGGGATTACAGATCCAGACATTCCAATATCCATCTACTTCGGAAAGGTAAGTTTCAATTGTTGTTTCGGATAATTATTGTTGCGCTACCTTTTTTTTCGGGATGAAGAATGGGGAAAACCGGTATTAAGGAGTGGGCGCGAAGGTGATTTATCACAACAAAAGAACAAGTTGTGTTGAAGAATCATCCAACTTATCTTCTCAATCTGATCCCTATTTGGGTAAAGTAACGATTTATGGTGTCTTCCATTAGGGCCTCAACAATTAAAAAAAAAGGAACACACCTTCACGATGTAAACAAAAACACTGCACTTGGTTTATTTTTTTTTTTGGAAATTCCAAGTCACAGGTACAAAGTTAGATTTTCATTGAAAATTAGGGAATTACCTGTAAAATGGTGAAAGGCTCATTGTTGTCCTACAACCATAAAACTGACTACGCATGGTGAATTGAGGGATTTTCCACGTAAAACTGAAGAAGAATTTATTTTTACCTTCAATCAACATTTTTTGGAATCATCAACAAAAACCTATCTGACTATTGCAATGATTATGAATGAGCGCCATATTTGCAAATACTATTCGGTGCGACTGCGTTTTGTCAGTTCAAAGTTGTTTATGCTGCAAAAATGGGTTGTTGTTTACTTTTTTTTTCTTTCGCAAAGTCGCAAGCAAAAGGTTAATGACGCAAATGATGTTTTTAAAAGTCAACTGAGTTGCGTCATCTATGAGTTGTACTTCCTTACGTCATTTATTTCGCGACTTTAGCTGCATGCGACAATATAGATGTTTAGTAAAAGAGGCAACCCTTAAGGTGTTCAAGTTCGAGTATAATTTATTTATCTTGACCTCACTGAACTCTCATCCCTTAGCTTCTATTGGACCAATATGAAGTTACTGCTCAGCAATTCAAATCTAAAAGTATGCATGGTAATCGCTTTAGTGATCCTATAGCAAGGGTCTTGGGGCCAATGGAAGGATTAGAATGGTTTTTGATTTCTTTATTAAAATGATGTCACTCTTAATAAAAATTGGAATCCTGCCACTATCTATAAGAACGCAACTGAAGTGAAAATAGTTAGCTATTCTTGATCGTACCATCATTTTCATGTTTGAAAGACTCAAAAACATAAACTAAGACTCATTTCATATTCACATTCATTTTCCTATCTCCTATTGTCCATTTTGTAACAACTAATTTGCTTGTCTTACCAAAAAGTGAGCAATTGCTGAAATTTTGCTATCTTTTCTTATGGATTTCTTTAAAGCAAGAACACCTTCTCCGAAAGGTGGGCGTGTTAAACAACTTTATATGGAAGAACTTTTGTAACTACAAAATTAAAACCTGTCGCGAGTGTTTTGCGACACTTTGTCGTGATCTTGATCTTGACGTACTCTGACACAGTCTATCACTTTGACACGGGTCTCGGGTACGTCTGTCTTATAAGGATACATTTTGCCGGAGTCACTAGTTTTCTTCAAAGACCTAAATACCTCTATTTCAAAGTCGATGATAAATGAGTCCGCCCGAGTGGCAGATGTCAAGACGGCATCGACTGGGTTTTCTAAAACATTCTAACTTGATGATGAGAGGCATCACTTTCTGTTATTTTATTTTGTGTCGCGAATAAATCTTGCTTTACTGGATAAGACTTTTAGTTTCCACTGGGAAACCCCCTCCTCCTTTACCAGGGGTCGAGACCGTCAGGTCATTTGAAAGCCGAATTGCATAAAAGCGCGAAGTCATAATTTTATGCATTATATATTGTGGCTCCAGTGTGACAGATCCGATGAACAGGTTCAAATCCTTCATTGTAACCTAGAAGATTTTTGTACTGATTCGCCTCTTACAAAAAGTCTGATAATGATGAACTGTCATGAGAAGCTCCTCTAGCTCGTATGACTTTTGGTCTCCCGATTCGGCTAGTTGCCTTAAATTTAAGAGTTGATGTGCATTACAGTGGCACTCTTTGCGAATGCCTACCTAAGACCTCATTATAAGAAAGCCAAAACAACGGACCAACTTGAAGGCACGTCTTAAAAGTCGCAAAATTTCACTTTTAAATAATGAAGCAATCAAAAACTCCGATTCCTGCTTACAATTTGATAAGCGAACTCCGCCGAAACAAAGAGAAATCAATTAAACAAAATGTTAATTTACTTAGGAATGTACCTGTGTGTAATGGAAAAAAAAAATTAAAAACAGAAAGCGTAGAAAAATTCTATTATATTTTTTTTGTTTCCTCTCTCCAAATGCACTTACTAGTCTAGTACTTTCGTTTAAGACGATTAACTTTTAGAAAACTAGTGAGAAAAATTGAGAAATTAAAGGCAATTAGACGTAGTAGGTACGGAGGTACATACCTTTGTATCTAAAATGCGGGTCAATTTACCTATCCCCATTCATTAAAATTGTCGGCATTGCACTTTAAGTGAATTTCAACATTCCAGACGATTTGGCTGATTCCAGACTAATGATAATCTGATTTTCATGCCTTAATTTTGGAGGTACCTTCGTTCATTTTTAATAGTTATCGATGGTTCGTGAGAATTTAATTTTTTTTTTTTAATTCTTCTAATTCTTCGTCACACATTTTTTCTTGAAATTGAGAATTCAAACAATAAATGCAAACGATTTTGTGACTGTTGAATCTTTTTTGCTGCTGGATTTTTGTTTTATTATTATTTGCGCTATAACAAGAATGGAATGAGATCATTTCTGAAGATTCCTACACGGATGTGAATTGCTTGTTCTACCTGCAGAATTTTAAGCGTGGTCAATGTTTAGTGGTTTTTTTTTTAAGGAGGGTACGAAGAAATCAATTTATTTACCTTAACAAATTTTAGACAATTTTTAATGTTTAACCACTTCTAATTTGCATTTCTGATGGCGATACAGTATTCTGGTAAAATATTACTTGTAAAAGCGTGATTTTAGGTATACATCGACGGCCCCAGATTATAGCGTCATTTATTGACTTGTACAGCTTTTGGAATATCTTGGAAATGGATGGACAATTGGCCTACTTCCAAAAGGTTATCTTAAAAAGATCTCAAGTCGAGAAGTGATTCTTTAAGTTTGGGTTCGTTGATATTTAAAATTTAGTTTTTTTATCCATTTAATGAGGAAGTGCAAAACCAGAACTGTACGAACGAAAATTATGTATCATTTCCTGTTATACATAGAGTCTTTGTTTCTAAAAAAAAGTTCAATACTGTGTCGAATAAACAAGTTTTATCCGCGATCAAAAGAGCTAAATTTATACACATTGGCATCCATTCGGTGATTAAAATTTACTCGTTCACGGACGCCGTGATTCGATCCTTGTATTGCTGACGTCTGAAATATCTTTTTCTGTATGATATAATTTAGAAAATTGCAAACACTACCCGCAATAGGAAATGAAACAGATAAAAATGCCGAAAAGTAACTCAAATTTATCGATAACATAATACATTGAACTATGTATTTTTGGCACATCAAACGTCAATCGGACATCAAAACTTCGCATACATTATACGAAAATATAAATAAAAAATCTAATGCGTGTATCTAATACAGGTTTTTGATTGATTGCCAGTGCCACACGCAAACATTCCACACTCATATTATCATCTCATGACATTCGAGGAGAGCCAAATCGACCGAGTAAAAATGCTGTCACGTATGGAATCTATGCAAATTCTTCTATTCACTATATTAAATACGTTTACAGCTGACTGACAAATTTAATCATACAATATAGATACAATTACCTTTCGGCTAAATAGAATGATATCACGCTTATTATAGATCTAGCTAGGTATACTAAAAAAAATCCCAAGAAAATATACAAATCACCACACTGACCTCAATTAACAAAAAAAGGTTATCATTTTTTTTTTTTTTATATTTTTATGTTGACATGAAAACCTAAAAAAAAAATATATTTTTACCTCCAAACCATATTTATTCTTCTTTGGAATAAAAAAAAAATAGATTTGGTAAAATATGCTAATAAAATGAAACAAGTTTTTTCTTATGGATTTTGTATGCTTTTGCGTGAAGCAGAAAGTGGTTAATAATATTATGTACAAAGTATATGAAGTTGTTTTTTTTTTTTTATTATTTCGGCGGTCTTATTGGTTTCGTGCATCGTTTTTGATCACGGGTTTATTAAGTTTAGTTTTTTTTTTTTCTCTTCATTATTATGTATGAGTATCTACTACATACTAGAGATACCTTGTAAAACCTGATTTGTTTCTCCCTGTAGCTGTTTTAAAGTTGACTTTTGCAATTTAAAATGTTGGTGTTGGTGGGACCAACCACCTTGAGGTGAATTTTTTTTTTCTCTCTCTCGTTGAATCATTAGGAAATGATTTAGTAATTAAAATAAATAAAATACTTTCATTTATGATGGTAAATTTTACGCCTACTAATTTTTGGGGATAGGTTGGTTGTGTTTTTATTTATTTTGAAGGCGACACGAAGGGAAGTATACAAATTTTACACATAACAATGTTACTAATTTTGGCATATTAATGGTTTTTAAAACTAAAAATGGCTTTTGGTATGTTTTCTAAAGGCCAAAGAACTCTATTATAAAACTCAGAGATGTCCAGGTGCGATATAAAGTGAAAGACAAATTCTTAACTGATCTTGGCTCGAGTAAATTATTTACTTCCCAAAGTTATCTGTTCTCGAATTTTAATGTTTTTGAATAAAGAATAATGTATTCTTGAGAAATGCGACAATAAAAGTAAATATTGAGATATCATTCGACGAAACGAGGTAGTTCGATCGTTTTATTTAACACTATTAGAGCCACGGTTAATCAGTCAATCTCAGGATATATGACTCATTAGTTGTAGTTGTATGCGACTACATCTGTTAACTCGACTCTATAGGATTTTTTTTTGTGAAAAAACGGGTACAGTCACAATAATTTTTGTTTAGCGATAACACACTGTTGTTTAAGATCGAAATTAATTTATATATCAAAGTTTAAATGCCAAGTCATAATTTTATTTTTATTTCACCCTTTTACCTAATAAAAAAAATTAAGAGTTTCCTCTGACTAAGGCATTCAACTAAGTATTTAAGAAGAAAAAAAAAGCGATTCGATTTTTGGTTTGTCTTTGTACTTTGCTCTCGCAAAAACTACTGTCCGCCCGACTATTCTGTGCCAGACAAAGCCTCCGAAGTTCAAAGATTTATACTCAGACATGGGCAAGCCTGTTCGAAGGCAACTGACTGGCTCGTATCTCCTTTTTTGGGCCCAGATAGGGTTGGTGAACCAACAAGACCGAGCAAGAATGTCTTCCATGCAAAGATATCAGGTATAACCCAAGAAGCTAAGGAAGAGGTTTAGAAACGTAGTTTCAGCGATAGAAACTTCACTATATACTTAGATAGCCAAGCCACCATAAAGGCTGTTAAGTAAATTTGGGTCAAATCTAGAGTGGTGAGACAATGCAAGGATAACTAAGACCAAAAAATCAGTTGCATATATGGTAACTTTATGTCTCTCTTTTTGAAATTCAAGCAAAGGACAGACAAAAAAAATTGTCCGAGAAAAAGACCGAGAAATCAAATTCGGCAAGAAATGGTCGTATCAAGGACTTAAAAAAAACGGAATTAAAGCTGAATGAACACCCATATGATGGTTAAGTCGGGGACACAACAGACCAAGTTCTTAGACAAAAAGAAAAATCCAAAAACTTTCGAAAATTTGTTTTTCGATGTTTTTCTCAAAATTACTCAAAAACTGCTGGCGATAAAAAATGTTAAATTTCAGATCCAGAAAGTAGATACTTGGAGCTACAATTTCCACTTTTTATATTTGCTGTCCGACCATTTTATTTTAAAAAATTACAGCTGGTAAAAATCGCATAAAATTTTTTTTTTTTTATAATGTACGCGCACTAAAGGCACTTTGGATACCCTTATAATGAAGTGACACAGTACGGGCATTAGGGAAATGAAGGATTAGAGAATGGGAGAAACCGATGCACGTTGGTTTTAAATGTTTGTAAATTATAATGCAAAGGAAAAACAGAGCGTGGTAGAGCATTCCACATTCGTATTGTACGGTTGAGAAAGGAATCTTTATATTTCAAGGGTAAACTGATGTGCATTCCTCGCATGGTATTGCCGAGTATTGCCGTTGAATTGCTGTAGGGGTGGAATGCAACTGGAATGCAACTATTTCATTTGAGCACTTGTGGTGGAAATACCGATAAAACAAAGACAAGCAGGAGACATTACGACGATGACTAAGAGAGTCAAGTGATTACGCGATGTCTCGATCGCCAATAAGTTTTACCGCACGTTTTTGGATCCTGTCAAGTAGCTCCAAATATGTTATTGGTGCACCAGACCAGATATGAGCGTTGTACTCAAGTTTTGGGCGAATAAACGCCTTGTAGATTCTAGCCAGATCAGAAGGGGTGAAATATTTCTTGCATCGCTTAAGGAAGCCTAGACATTTCGCAGCGTTCTTGGCGACATCAAATATGTGGTCATTCCAACGAAGGTTGTCATTAACACACATACCGAGAATGGAAAGTCGTTTTTCATGGATAATGGCAGAGAATTAGGGGTTCGCTTCAATGACAGCAGACGGCATTTAGTTGATGATTACGTCTCATTTTGCTAAAAACTTTTTGAAAATAGAAAAAAAATGATTAACAAAATGTGTAAAGAAAGTCATTCTTAATGATTTGCTCATACAGAGTTGTTAAAAATATTATTAAATAGTGTTGCAGGAATATTAACGATTAACTCGCACCTCATTCTTTAATTGAGGGCAATGATTACTGAAAGAGTCTAGATACATAAAGATAGACAGATGTATGGTATCTTATTAATCGTGCAAAGATCTACGGTTCGGCACTGCTGTCGAATAATGCATTCAAAATTACACTATCTAATTAAGGTGTCAAAGAAAAACCGCCTCCCATTCTCTTTCATAGAAATCCCGGAAACTGTCCCAAAAATGTGACAAGTCGCTAACTACAAAAAAAAAATACATAACCAGTCTTTTTCGTTGTTTTATTATTCAATACAATTTCGCGCTTGATTGTGCTGTATCTATTTAATACCTACTGCAAAGAAGGAAATTAAAATGACAAAAAAAAAAAAAAGAAAGACAGCGGGCGACCAACCGAACATTTCTTAAACGAGCCCAAATTACGCAACTTTGCCACACAAAACAAAAGCCTTTTTCGGATTAGAGATGCAAATGAAAAAAAAAAAAAAAAAAAAAAAAAACCGACTCAACCCACAAGCACGCTCCCAAGTGGCTGCGGCAACACCACCGCCGCCGCGCCATAGTGAAAAATTCCATCCAGAGCAACTATGCTGCAATCAACTTTACTCTGTACCACACTACTACACCGTGGATTATAATTTAAATCCAAAACCAAATCCAAGTGCCATCAGTGGTAATAAATTTAAACCACAATCTGCATTTTTTCAATCCTCCATTGCTCTCTATATGTATGTATGAATGTTTTCCTCATTTTTTTTCTTCTTCGTACATTAAAATGTTGAGTTGAGTAGTAGTGAGTAGATTGGCCTCAGTAGTGAAGACTGTTGAGATGAGTGTTTCTTTTTTACTCCATTTGAACTTGATCTATAATTTTGTAACAATTAAGTTATCTTCCTTTTTAGCCAACGGTTTTATGCGGTTTACTTTTTTTTCTGCCACAATTGTCGAGGTAATTTTTCCATCATTAGCAGTAGTAATAGTATTTCGTAATACCATACCTACTTTTGTACGTATAATATGTATCACGAAATAAATAGCTTAGCTTTATTAAATTTAGCCACGAACCACTAAAAATAATTAGACGTGTTTGTGTGGTTTTGACAGTTGTAATGCGCAAAAATAAAACCTGGTAAAAAATGAGGCCGGAAGAATGGCACATTACCCTATATTCATCGGGTATTGGCTTTCGCCCACATATTTATCCTCGAGCCCACTGAATTAAATGTGGGTTACTTAAAGTGGCAGTTGAAAGTTGCCACTTTGAAAAGCTGAATCACAAATTCCGTTTGATTTTTTCTTAATAAAAAGGTGGCGATGAGTACTTAAAGGAATTTAGCTCGAATGAAGTTCCATTGAGCTAATTATGGTTTGTTTACTTATTTTTCAGGAGTACATCGAACTTGGTGTAGAATGTTGGTCTAATCGGTTTCGCGGGTTTAGGTGGAAGTTTGCCGTATAAATGGATGTGACTGCTTAAATAGTAATTAATAACTGAGCTGATTTGCTTTGTTTTTTAGACTCTCTCTAACTAATGACTTATCGCAAAATACTTAATTAAAAACGATAATATGCAAATCGTAAGTTATGTAGATAAAAGAATGCTTCTAGCATATTTGAGCGTATCTGATAAATTAGAGGTCATTTTTAATAGTGTAAATGCTTTTTAAGTGCTCAAAATCTAACAAAAATGTACCACCCACCTACGGATTTAATTTAATTTTGAAGAACTTAAATATTGTTCGACTTGAATTTCTATAGATAGGGCTTTTAGTAATAATCCGACAGAGTCGTTACCAAGATTAAGCCCCACTCAGTGTGAGTGTGAATTAAATGAATTCAAACTTCGAAAGATGTAAGATATAGAAAAAACTAAGTGAACTACTCAAATTAAGGCATATTTACAAAAGTGTTAAATAATCCCGCAAACATGGGTATTAACCTTGAAGACATCATGGCCCTTTAGTACAGGGTTTTCCAATAAGAGGTTTCATTTTGATTTTTTTTTTTACATTGGCTTTAATATTTAAAAGCGATATCAACCAAATGACCTTTATAACATCGGCGTCCAAGGTATTTTGACGAAATTTTCAACCACATTTTCGCACATTTACACATTTATATTTGATTTGAGAGTTTCAATGCACAATTTACGGGGGAGTATCTCTGTCGCTATTTGGAGAAATTACACTGCTAGTACACTTTTGAACACTTGCGTCATCACCACACCCTTCCGCTTATAAAAATTAATTGATCATAGTTCAACATCCGCAATTTATTTACGGTAACAGTCAAAACCGCTTCATTGTCAAAGAAATGAGGTCAAATGATGCCCCCCGTCGACCTTTAAGCTTAACACCGCCGAACTACTCCATAGGCGGACCAGTATAGGGATTCAGTAAAAGTGAAAAAGTTATGATCTAACCCTCTTTGGAATAGGAAAGAAGATGCTTCCTGCCCAAAATCGTACCAAACTGTATCACGTTGTTGGTAGGTAGAGACGCTTGGATTCTGGCGTTTTCCGAGGCCTCTTTGCTAAGAATGAGGTGGCGGTGAAATTCTAAATTAATTTCATTCTATTCTGACATTCCAACTTTATGAATGGCGTGGTCTTTAGTTGACAAAACGAAACCTCTTTAAAAAAAAAGCCAGGAAGCGGCGAAGGTGATAAATGAATTGTTAGTTGACACTCACTTTCCATTTTTGTTCACATTCACTGTCACCATTTATGACTAGATTTCGGTTGACCCCTATTTATATAAATTACACTTTCGAATAAGCAAACAAAAATGACAATAAACAAACTTCTGTTGTTCTGAGAGATAGCGTAGTTGGGGAACCTAATAGCATTTCCCTAATAGAGTTGCTCACTTCTAGATGGTGAATTGGAGAACAAATCTTAAAGAACAAAGATGTCCGTTGTCATCACAATTACATAGTAAAAAGTGATTGTTTCCGCGGTAGTAGGGCACACCAGTCTGAAGTTATGGTCAGACGTCACATTTATCGCTGCCATTTCAGCAGCTGAATGACGGTGACTGCATCCTGAAAGACTTTGCAATGACTTGGAAGGTTGATGTTTTTTTTTACATATAGATCAGTTTTTATTTTTCGCATTACAAAAACACTAAAATTACAATAAGTGTGCTTTACACTTATTAATCAGTTCGTTTTCGGTTGCCGACGACAAGGATAAACCGCTGAAAACGGGGCGTATAAATTAAAAAAATTCTAAATACTCTCTCGACACGAATCGGTGATACGTTAATACGGTTTTAAAAATGCGTTAAAAAGCTCACGCCTTCGCGGTTCAATTCTCTTTAATGGTGGGTATTGGGCGATGATGATGTTGGATCCCTGAATACAGACCTGATATGAAGAGGTTCACGGGAACTGCAAGAAAGACCTACCTTAACTGACCGTACCCAATGCAACAGAATATGTGGAAAATAAGCCAAAGTTGTTACTTTTTATGAGACTTACGAAATAGAAAAACAATCTTTATGGGCTGCCAAATATATAGAAGAGATTGCCGAAGTACTTCAGAATACGCCCTTAAGTTCACTCTGACCTCGTGGTCTCTTGTATCCCCTACTTATACCTTGGGGAGGTTTGTTCCCCCTCACGGCGTAATTTATGGGGAATTATGTTTGAGTGTCTTTGCTTGGAAATTCCACTCAGAGCACATCATACAGTCCAGTTTCTTTAATGAAGTCTCACGTTTCAAGATACATCCAATAAAAACAACTCCCCCAAATGCTATTCTATGATATTTATAGAATTCAAGAAACAAATGTTGTTTAGTACATTCAATTGAAGGTCACACAAAAACGTAATAGAAAAATAATTCATGCATTTAGGGCTATTATAACTTCCAGTTTAATTTTGTTCTATTATTAAGAATGTTACTAATCGATCGTCTTCAATTTGTTGGTATAGGTGTGATTAACCGGATATGGAGATATAAAGGAGTGTATGAAAAATACATTCTAAAATACGCTTGTGGTTATAAAAGACACTTAACATTGAACAAACAAAAAGCGAAAAACCGGCTAGTGATTCAAGAATATAATTAAACACTAACTAATAACTCATTGAAATTATTATTTTACTACATTCCAGCAGCGAAAAAAATGAAATCATCCGAAAACCAACACAATAAGCATATCATTTGCTGCTTCTTCTTCGGAATAAATAAAACAAGAGGCCGGTACACACCGCCACGCTGAAACTAATCTCGCTTAAAGCTTTGACATTTAACGACTGAATCATCTTCATTGATTACTTACTGCTGGGTTACCGGTCGTTTTGGTGTGATGGCATTTTTAAATAAAGACCTACCTTAAACTTTCACTGGCAGTTTCACAAAAAAAATATATATATATTTGAAAATGTAAATTAAATACTCTGACTGAACTGATCATCATCATCATTCAACAACGACGACGACACAATAAGGATGGTCGTTCAGTGTTAACAACAAAAAAATGTCACCACAACCAGTCGTGCATCTGGTTTACCTAGTTTTACAAACGCACAGTTAATTTAGTGCGCAAATATGAGAAGATTTTCAAATTCCTGCTGTTAGCATCGAGTCTAAGACTCGTCGTAAACATTTTTTGGGCTTGCAACATTTTTTTTTTTCCCTCGAATGGAGAAACTTGTTGAATACTTTTACCTATATAGAGGAGATGTTGTAGAGACTCGGCGGCGTACACATTGTTTATGTTCCATGCACGCTTGCATGGAATACTACTCCCTCTGCCACTACACTACTTCTTTGCCACGAAAGCGGCTTTTGGGCCAAAAACTGGAAAGCCAAAACCGATCGTTGGTTAATATTCCAAACAGGCATATCTGTCTGTGTTAGTGCATTGCATTTTCTTCTTTTTTCCCATTTTCATTGTAGCCCATTGAAATGTAATTTTTAGTCGATGATGGGAGACCACGAACTGGTTTGTATTGGAATTTTAGCTGTTCAGTGTAGCAACTTTCAACGGTGCATTAAATGATATAAAACATACGAATCTGTGGGCTTTTTAGGGACTTTCATATTCATTTGCCGTGGTTTGCATTGAGAAAAATGTAATGAAATGATATACTATACGTGTGTATAGTATAGTGTTTTTTTGTTCACCTTAATGAGTGGTCAAGACAACAAATTAGTAGTAGCCGAGGTGGCATGTAGCATTTATAGTAGCCACGGAAAGTTATGGTGAAACAGAAAAGCATATAGGTGCGCGTAGAGAGAAAAAGTGTAATTGACATATAATGTGAAAGCCATTAGAGTGATCGAATTTAGGTATATATGGGATTGATTTGATTTGTTTTGTTGACATTGGCTGGGGACTTGTTGGGTGGGGCATTCAATATTGCAGCGTATTGCTTGAGTCATAGAAATTGGTTTGGCATTTGCTAAACTCTCTCTCTCTCTCTCGAATGTAGTACAAAAGTAGGTGATTTTGAATACCCTTAATATATGAAGAAGAGAACATTATGATGGATGGAATAGTGAAACTTTTTTGCCCACATCAAAATCCAAACAAAGTAATATGACAGCATCGAAATTTTATAGGAATAAGTCGAATGGGTGAAGTGGACCAAGGGTCGACAATTTGAATCCGCCCAGTCACACTTAAAGGTTTCTGTTGGATATAGAAGAGTGAAAGGCGCTGCTTTATAAATGGCCAAGTTGTTTTATAGCGTATTCGGCTGCAACGATCATCTCCGAAATTGTGGAGGAGGTTGCGAAGGTGTCACGCTAATCGGGGCTCCCGAACGTAGGGAAATGCTCTAATCAGGCAAAGTACACTATCAGGATTTTGTTGGCCCACGACCATCCACAGAGTTTCTGAGTGTTTTACCGAATACTGCCAAGCCGACATTCGAAGAAGCTGGTGGATGGTGCAATATTAAGCTGTTTTAAATATGTATCTGCTTGGACGTAACATCGGTTGGACCATCTGTTGGGTTCTTTTTGAATCATGTTATTTTGATACTGACAGCTCTGATACTATTCAATGAATTAAGCTGGGAATTTTGAAAATAAATTATGGTGTTTTGTAAAGTTCATGAGATTGATTGCTGACTGTTAACCGAAAATCAACAAGTGGTTTAATAGAAGTAAGTCCATCCCAAACGTGTTACTGTTTGGTAAGGTTTTCGGTATGGCGGAATTATTGGCTAATTTTTCTTGGAAGGCTACAATAAAAGAGGCATAATAACCAATTTTTTGTGACCAGAAATTAAAGATTTGGACTTCAGCGAGCTATGGTACCAGCAAGGTGGGGCAAATGCACACAAAAACAATAATTTTTTTGCACATTTAGTTCAATAATTAGTGCAATTAGCCATTTTGGTACATGTTGATTGTCTGTCACGGAGCTGCGCGATTTGACGAATTTTTTTTTGTGGTGTGTCATTCAAGATCTATAGTATGCGACCAATCTCCACAGAACAATATCTGTCAAGCTATTCGTGAAATGGAGGCTGAAACCATTTAAACGTATTGAACAACTAGGTTGACAGAGAAATTTGAATGAAATAATGTTCAATAAATAATCGGAAGGAGACTTTTTAATCGACTTTTTAAAAATAAACCAAAAATTACTGAATGGAAGCTGACAAAACGGCATCTCACTTTATAAGTGAATGTCGCCTCGAGGTCAAAACTCACCGTTAATCCATTTCTTCACGACGGATCAAAACTAATGAAGGGGTAGGTTTCGCAGACTAAATCTTAGTATCTCCTCTCATTTGTAGCTTGCTCATTCTCTGACAGTCAAGATGCTTTTCTCACTTGAAAAATATGATTTAGGCATACCAATCTGCAAATGATGGTTGCCGCAAGAAAAAACACACCAAGTGGAATCACGTCTAGCTACTTAGCAGATCCAGTCAAAACTGGACCTTAAACACTCTCCAGACTTGATCTCTGTAACCAGACTGAACATTTGCACTGCAATATGTGAATTTACTGGACATGGTCTCACAGGCAAGCATGCAATAAGGCTTAGACGAGCAGGAAACTATCCTCCACTTCTGATCTACAGCCGCTGCTATCTCCAGAAAAATAAATCTCAATCTTGGAGCCTTCTTCTATGAAGATCTATGTATTGTATTGAAAGTCTCTTTCGCTTCGTCAGAGGCTCTAATTGGACTCAGGATCTTTCCTAATTCTTCGACGAAACCTATGTTTTTTTTGCTCGTAGAACTCACACACCGCTCCCTGTTTAACTTTAGAATTTCGTAAAATCGCCACAACAATACATTTCCATACTTTTCTTTTCCGAAAAGCGAAACCTGGTGGATAGCACTCTATCTGAAAGCCACTCTACTTCCTCTCGTTAAGTAGTTCCCCTAATTATTAAGCACATTTTTAGGCATGCCAACAACCTTAACTCTGCAAATTCCTTTGCGCGACAATGAACTACCTTCGTGAAAGATTTAAAATTTAAAAAAACCAAACTATCCAATAACGCTGTGCTGTCTGTGCGAACAAGTTCAACTATTATTATTATATTATAACATGTGTGCATTTCTATCGATAACCTTCATTTTACAATTTTCGTTACACCCCATGATGATAAAAATGCACAAGATACGAGTATTCTATTTCCACATGCGTCTGTGGCTGTGTGCGTTTGTTGAGTGAGTTTAGTTTTAACTTACCGTACGTAACAAAGCAAAGAATGAGAAGAAAATAATAATGATAATAATACAAAACAGTAGGTAGGTATATTGTCACTTTGAGTAAATGAAATGCTATACGAAATCTCAATGCTGTTTGAAGAGTCTGTTAAGTGTGTGCAAAGTTTATTCAAAGTATGTAAATGCCTCGTGTATAGAGACGTTAAGTGTGTTTGGTGTGAGATAATCACTTCAAGTTGCAGTTTTTTTTTTGTAGAAAAAAATATAATAAAAGACTAACCAAAAGACCAGAGCTTAGGGCAATAAGTTAATGATGCTTGAGTAAATAAAATAAATCTAGGTACAATATTTGGATTTTCATTTTCATTTTCATGGTTTGTTGAACAAATCAACAACACTTTTACAAACAAAAGACGATTGGCAATAACTTAAACCCATTCCCTTGTTATTCATAATTGAGTAACATGCCTACTAAATCAAGCCAAGCCGATCACTTTCTAGTTTATCGAGTTAAAAATGTTCATTTGGGTGTTTATCTGTGTTTGACAATCACTCACAGACAACACGCGGTCGGTTGCATAATGTCATTGCCAAAGTTAATTATCCTCATGTCTCTGTAAATTATATATTGTTTGTTAATAATAATTTCTCTTATTTCTTTGCAGGGTGTTTAAACGTCTAAACAGGCATAGAGATTCGAAAAAGCGAAACGCAATGGGGAGGATTACGGCGGCCAGTATCATATGGCTGTCCGCTTTTATTACGTCGGTTATATCAGAGGTAAGTGAAAATTAAAAATATATAATACTACATATTTCGATAAAGAGATTGGGTAATGTGGCGTGTGTGTGTGTTTGTGAATTTTTTTTGAAAACAAAACTAAGCTTTTGATTTCACTGCCAGGAGGCATATCTTCAGACGAATTTAAGTTGCAAATTATTCAAGAGCAGATTCAATATAGATGCATGCCTAAATATCCCGAGGCCATCATCTACATATCCGCATTTGTAATGTAGAGGCTTGCTGAAGATGTCAAGTTCGCCGGTTAACTCTTTTGTTTACTGTCAATGCCGAGGATCCCACATTCGTCTACTTATGGAAGTGCAAGTTCATTCATTTAGTTCCCAACAAATTGACACAACTTAAAGCCACAAAACAGATTACCCAGTTTCGTTTAAATCTCGTTAAATTCAACAAACCTAATCTCGTTCCTCTTCATTTCTTTCAGGATTTATTTTCGTGCCCAAATGGTGAGTAAACAACAATATTACGTATTTTTGCGGTTCGTGGTTAAACGGTAGTATTTCCGGGGATTTCCTCGTAGTGAACAAAAAAATTTTATAACAAATTTCCACTTAATGCCCAACACAGCGAAACTAATAGCTCCCATAAGTTACATTACGAAGAACATTTTGTACAATTAACTCAGCGCGCCAGAAGTTCACTAACCTCTAAGCATATTCAAGCGTGAATAGCAGTGATTCCATTTTGCCATCTTCCACCATGTTTCGCGAATGTGAAATTTATACTTCGTCACCTGTCAATAGACTTAGAATGCTAAAAAGAGAGACACCTATGCGTACGGTTTTAGCACTCTATTAGCCCATTTAACCATACATTATACTTTTGATAAAATTCAGTTACTTTTTGCAGTTATGTATTATTTCGTTGAGTATGGATTATATTTCTTTCACGACTTCTCTCACTGAATGACATATTATGCGATGAATGCTAATAGACGTTTGAGGTTTTATTGGTTCATTGGTTCACCCAATTAGACAAAGAATTTAAAATCTCTTTTGATCTTCGACGCAATCGATGAAGTCAGTACAATCTCGCCTGCCATTAAGACCGACCATAAACCGGTACAAGTGGTTAATATGTATAAATATATTCACCGCAATAATTACCTGTACAATCGTTTTTCTATTCAACTTATGCTAATGTACATATTTTATACTCGTATGTGGGGAGATTGTAACAAAGACCGTAAGACGTGTGCAAAACTTAACATTCCACCATGAAAGTACGTACCTACATTAGTTGCAAATTGATTAAATCGTTTTGAGTCTGATTCAAGGACGCCAACTGCTAGACACTTAACAGTACGACTAGTTGCTAATCAACTATGGAATCGAAGAAAAAGAATAAAAAATTTGAATTGAAAGTGTTGGTCTTTGTCATGTTACAAGAATTCCCACTTCAGCGATTTCTACTCTAAAAGTATGACGCTTGTTTACATTTCCGGTATTACAATTTTAGTGCATGTACAGCTAATCGATTTGTAATGGCTTACTAATTATCGAGTTTATTATAGAAAGCAATGGTTAATGTAACGAATCGTCGTCCCAGTTGATTAATGTTGAAGTATTTAACAACGTCTAAGTTAGTTTTACTTCAAAAATGTGAAAATCGACTTCCTTATCAAGTTCCCACGTCAACAGGATTTTCTACATCTATTAAAAATTGAATGCTATAGGTACATAGAGCCAGTCACGTGGATATTGGAACAAAGTCAGTCATTCATCGATTATGTAACGTTTGAAAGAAAACTGTTGGTAACTGTTATACATATAAATTAACAATAAAAATTAGGCGTAAATGGCCCATACAGGACCCAAAGCCCAGCTTCTCTCCCAACCACTGTGTGTGCGAAGATATATTTTTTGACGCGAATGAAAGGGACATACACTTTAATGTCGATTCCGAACGGCAATTCATTTTTGAGAAGCTTCTCATGACAGTTCTTCCTCTTGGATGTTTGTCAGACTTTCAGATGGTACAGGTCGGGATCTGAACCAGTGACCTCTCGCTTAGTGGTCCAACGCACTTAACCACTAAGCCACTGCACCCAACTGTTATACATAGCCACGCATAAAATGCCGTCTATGTAGACGGAACAGAAATGGACTGTTGAGTAGGTGCGGGTATATTCCCTGAGCCTTGAGTCTATAAAGTGTGTTTCAGGCGAAATTATGCAATTGTTACCTCACGGGTAACTGCCTGCCGTAAAATCAAATAACACCTGAGGCAAAAGATATCTATGCTCGTTGAGAGCTGGCTGCCATCAAGGCCATCGCTTTTTTAAATATAACCTAAAAATTGGTGTTAGAATGCCGTAAGAAGCTGGCTTTACTGGATCAGCTACTGGTTAGGAATTATACTTTCAAGAAGATCTAGACCGCTGGGATCAGTTAAGGCGAAAATCTCTGAGGTTTAACTATGAAAATTAAATTTTCAAATTAATACAAAGTAGTTGGCCTTTAAGAAGCATTCATATAAGAGCGACTGACTGCCCGTTAAGAAACGAGTACTCGCGGAATTTTACTCTCCATTCACATGACACATTTTATGTCAATTGCAGATTCCCACGAACCACTGACAAAAACTTCAATGCTTTTTACAAACCTCAATGATTTTTTTATTCGTCAGTTTGAAGATCGCGACCGATGATGTGAAACAACAATTCGGGGTAAAAAGTTCGGAACTCCCATTTTATCTTTTCAAATAAAATTAATTAAGTAATTTTCATGCCCTTCCAATAATGAAGTATACAGTCATTGTTATAGAGTGTTCTGGAAAAATAATTTTAGAAAATTCATAATCCTTTGAACTACCGATTTTGTTCGCCAAATAATCAAAAAGTTCTCATTCGCCTTCGAAAAGTGCAATTTTTTTCAGCTGCAAACAGCTTTTATATTATAAACAGAGCCAACCGCCACTTCAAAAAGTGACATCAATCCAAGGGTCATTTTCCAAATTTACATAAACTAACTCCCATGCTCTACCTACATAAACAAAATTTGAGTCAAACTTCGTAAGTAAAAAACAACCAGATTTCCCACGTTTACAAACAGAGAAAAAACGCCGTTCATTAAGCATGAATTTCACCTAAAAAATTATGAAATCATGTAAAGAAAATCTACAGGCCTTGTGCCTTCTTAACTGATCATTAAATTATCCGTCACTTCATTCGCACAGTTTCCATTCAGCACCTTTAAGACCAGGCTCATAAAAAGCCAAACAATTTTTTTTTTTTATTTTTAACTATGGGAGCATTAAGCAAGTTTTTCTCAAGCTTTTTTTTTTTTGTTTTCAAATCTTGTCAAATCAAGATTGTTGTGTGCATGCAATATGCATGTGTTTTAAATAATGCAGGTGTGTCATAATCACAACCTAATGCAGAAGAAAAAAAAATACCTGATGACATCTCTGACACAGTTATGATCAGTTCGAAAATTATCGATCAAGTATGCCAGGGATGCTACAACAGACTGCAACATTCCTGTAATAGCGAAAAAACAAACACTGCGATTGCCTACCGTCTGCATTGTAATTAGCACAATTACTGCCATCCGTGGGCAGTGTTACCGATACCTACTGCCAACTGCCAACTAACAGCAAACTATATACATATATAGATAATTTCAATGCAAGAACGCAAAACTAATTTCGAAATCTAGCCATGCATAGCGGCGGCGAGGAAGCAAAACTAACTCGAGCCAAGAAGGAAGGTATAGATATAGTATAGAACCACCAACAGATTCCCATAGATGCCAAATTCAAAAGAAATACTATCTACCAACTAACATTGTGCTATAATAGGTCCGAAAAAACGTATGGTATAAAACCGGAGGAGCAAAAAAAAAAAAAAAAAAAAACACAAAAACCCCGTTGAATCTCTGTTAAATGTGCGCGCTGCCACCAGCTTTACCGTAACGGTACGTCAACTTACAGCTGTTACCGCGTCACCGCACCACACCACACCACACCACACCACACCACACCTTACTTGCTGCTTGCTATTTTCTGTTAGAGAGCCTATCAGGTTCTTATTTACCATTTTGTTACTTTTAACATTTTATTCTCTTTTTGGATTTTTCTTTTATTTTATTTTCCCTGTTTTTGTTGTTTTGTATTCTCTTTTGCAAGGTGGCGCGGTAGTGGAGAATATTATGGTAGTTTTCCTCAGATACATTTTTCCCCCGAGGTTATTTAGCGGTAAGATAAGACAGTCAGCAAAACAACAAACGACGAGTAGGTAGGTACTCGTACTCGTACTCGTACTCTCTATAGCAAGTGACCCACCGGTATGTTAAGTGTTGGTGCACAGCGCATAGATAGTATGGCAATGAAAGAAGATGGAGAATTTGTTTGGAAAAAAAATGTGGGCCATCACATCGCCTCACCAGCAGAGGGTAATTTTAGGCAATTATAGAAAAAAAAAAAACACCAAAGTCAATCGGAGTCGAAGAGTAGTGATAGCTGATGAAGCTATCAAGCGATTGAGAACCTCGCTAAAAGCAAAATTGGTGAATGTGGATGGCATTTTAATTCCCTCGCGAAGGTAGGTACAACTTAAGTTGGCATACTAGCCATTAAGTCAATTATGGTCAGGTTTCTTCCTATGGAACTGCCAACTGCTGCCTGTTTCGCCTATTAGGTCATGTGCATCCGCTTGTTTTAAGAAGTTGGGAGTGGCAGGAACTACCTAAAGTCCAAAAACTGTTCGATGACTAATCTATGCGCATATCAGAAGAATCGAATTCCAAATGAGAAATTCAGCCAACCAGTCTGACCGCTCAATATAATATCTTTGAACTGGTATTTCGTTAAATTTGGTATTAAAACAACGCGTGCTTTAATGAATACCTTTTTATTTTGCGATAGAAAAATCACAGGTGCGGTTAATTCAATCGAAAAGTAGACCCGTTTCAAGATTATGAAATCAAATTTCAGAGCTTTACAACTAATCGCCGGATGTGTTGACATTTTATCTCTCAATTTATAACAAAACATAAATGCCTACCTCTCGAATGTTTGAATAATTGCATTCGAACACAGCGTGTGTGCAGTCATTGGCGTCATTGGCTTTCGAAATTCAGCGTTTCATAAAAAATTCAATAATAAGTTAAAAATAAGTCACGTAGCATCAGTTAGAAGTCGGCGCTGGGTTTTACTTTAAAAGTGAAGAACGACCTGAATAGCAAATAAGTCGTAAATATGTTTGATGTCTATCTATACATGTCCGTCTAGGGAATGCATTTATTTTTGTTCTAATTATCGAATGTTGTAATGAAAAAACAGGTGAAACGATTAGGGAAATATGTTGGACTTTTTAAATTTTTTTGTCTCTGGAATGCATCATAAGCTAAGATTATGGAAAACAAATTATAGAAACACATTGAAACGAAATTTTTTTTGTAATTAGTAACCATTGGCGACACTTAACTTGTGAACAAAACAATGTAGTCTTGGGGTCAACCCCCAAAAGACCGGACCTGTGTTGTTCACAAATAAAACTAATAAACCACATACGAAAAAGTAGTGGCTAAACGGGCAATTGTGCGGCACTCGCAGAAAAATTTGTAGGCAATCTGCAGACAAAGCAACCAATCTTAAGCTTATGACAAAAATATTTGCCAAAAGAGCCTTTGAGGATTTATAAATTCATGTTACCCTGGTTCGCAGAGCACTAGAGATGGCTGATAAGCTATCAAGAAAAGGATACTAAATGGATCATGGCCGGGCACTTCAGTTGATCAAACCGCCACTCTGCAATCTCAAAGAACAGTTGGAATGCAAGATCAGAATAAAACACAATAATTTGAACTTTCTTCTTCCGAGATATTGAACAACTTTCTTCACAGGTTTATGGGGAGATGGGAGTGGCTCAACAATCCATAAAGACTTAAGTGGAAAGATAAACCTTACAAAGCCTAATCGTCCCCAAAAACAGACTTAGCTCCGTTTTTCTTCGAATCTTTTGAGGTGGAAGTCTATCCCATGCTGGGATACGCAAAGAGAAGGTTGTTCTCATTAGTGGAGTATTGGTGGAAAAAACTGAAAAGAAACTGTTTAATTTCTTAAAAGTTTTTGCCTTTAGTACGGGCGCTAGAGGCACCCGCGCAGCCAAGCTTATTCAAATTCTAAACACTGCGCAGGGACGCTAATGAGAACTACACTGTATTATACTGACCCTGCCGATGCCCAGCTGTAGCCAAAAGCCGATTTATTCGAAAAGCGCTTGCTTAAATTGCAATGGGTGATTTGGAACATTTTTATTATTTTCTTACTTTCAATTTAAAAATGTCATGAGACAGGTCATGATACAAGTCTTGACAGAGATAGGATCTTGTGAACCATAAGTCCACCTTGGTGGGTCATAAAGTCTGAAGAGAAACACTACCTCGTATTAAATGGAATTTAAAACTAAAACGAGCGGCTTGCTAAATTCGTTTGAAGTCTTCTGGAAGTCTTAATTTTTTCGACTAATTTTCTCTAATAAGATACATAAATTACTTCGAATACGTTAAAAATGAAAGCCTATTCATTGCTTGCAGAAAAAAATGGTGATTAGGTCATACACTACAACTTTAAGGAATGCATTGCGATTACTTTCTTCAACAACTTTGCTGGACGGCATCGCAAACATATGGTATGCTCGCCGATGATATATACAGTGTGAAGCCCGCCAACAACTAGTAGGAAAATTTTGTCTTGTCACACCCTTCGAAACCCCCTAAAAACCGCACTCGCTTGTATAAGAACATTCAAGAGCATATGTCCCACCAACTAACCATTTCAAACGCACAAACACACAAATTAAGTCACTTCACTAACTTCCGCGGAAAAGAAAGCAAATCATCATCGCATCAGCCAAAATATGCGAGGGGAAAATGCTTGTACATCTTTTTCCTCGCCTCAGCTATTTCTTTGATTTTGCCTCTTTTTGTTTTTCTTTTTTGTATGCTGGTTAACCATTATGGTTTGGTCAAGAGATGATGGTCATCGCAGTAAATGCGTTTTCTTCAAGGAAAGTTTTGTCAAATGTGATGTACGCACCAGCGCTGATGTGTCTTGATTGGCAGCTTTCCATTAATTCTTCATCATCATCAAGTTAGCTCTGTTGGCGCGCTAACCATTTCATTATCGATAGGTTGAGTAAGAAAAGGAAGAAAGCATGTATAAAGCATGCGAAACAACATAAAAAGGTACTGATGGATGAACAATCTGTTTTTTTTTATTTTTGATGACCATTATGAGAAAGAAAGATGAGAAACCGCTTTTAAATCGGGAGGTAATGCGACAAGCAAAAGTACTTTCTCAGGTTCTCAGAAGGAAAAAAAAAAAACACCAAACAAATCCAACATTGTCTTTTCGATTTTTTTTTTTCTTTTGTTGACCTTTTATGGGGACGTCTTTTGATCGTTAATATTAGATGAGAGAGAGAAGAAGTTAAAAAAAAAAACGCACACACCATCGAGAGAGAGTGGATTCAGTTTTGGATCGGATTGGATTGGATTGGATTTTCCGGTTCTCTACTAATCATATTTTTCTGGAAAGTTAATCGCACAAGCCATCAGAGCTTGTATGCGCGCCGCGCGCATATAATAGTGGACGAAAGTGTTATGGAGAAATTTGTCTTCTCTGTTTGTTGTTTATCTCACCAGTTCTTTTGAAATTATTTTTTTATTTTTTTTGTGGAAGTTGAGCAATTACCTAACTGGAGTTCTTTTGAAATTTGGGTCTGCTTCGTTTAACCACGAAATTTGTTTTCAATACACAAATGGAATATATTATTAAAATTCTCTTTTTACAGGTTGGGAACTCAGAGGACTAAATTGCTACAAATATTTTAACATAAAGCATTCTTGGGAAAAGAGCGCAGAATTATGTAGAAGGTGAGTCATTCAGTCAGTCATTATTATAAATATGTATTTTGTGTTTGGTTTTTTGCATATTAAATGTAAAACCAGTCTGCACGTGGCTGCGAATAGAGGAAAAATCTCTACCGCCAAACCAATACGCCTAGCAGCATTCCCCGAGTAAAGTTGATTTCCTTGAAATTTATTCTTCTTATAAAGTGTGGGCTTATTATTATACGAATACGAATACGTATACCTGCTCCGTGTTGTCTTCTAAAAAAAAAAAACATCATGCAGATGTACACGCTGCGATCTATTTTAGTTTTGTTAACCTAAATCTCGCTCGCAACTTGACTTACGGATAAATATGAAATTAAACTAAAAATCCAGAGCAACAAGCAATTTAACATTTTTTATTATTATTAGTATTATTATAGTTTCTTGTTCTTCTTCGAAGATTAAGGCCGAATGATAAGACACGAACACGTACGCGCTGTATTTAGATTAATTAGGTTCAAGCTACGTCGTAAACCAGTCGATATTTGAGTTCATTGCATTGCAAAAGAGAGCATGGATCATTAAGAATAAGAAAGTCTTCAACTTTTTTTTATCTAGCTTATATGAAGTTGCATTATGTTTACTGTTTATTTAACGATGGCGGTCGGTCTAGAAGAATGTGTTAATGATTATCAATGGAAACGTTTTGAACGACGAACATTTTCTAATAATATTTGATTGAATTTGAAATGAATTATTCTCAGTCTAGTTTCAGAGAGTGTAGTAGGTAATTGGCTTTTGTTGTTGAATCATACTTTCACACCTTATGAACACGGCCCAAAGAAGTTTCAGAGGTAGATACTCTCACTTTGGAAAATAATTATTTAAAAAGCTTTTATTATTGCTTAATTGGGAGTAGGTAACCTGCCACAGTCGGCCGAGATGTGAAACAGGAAAGTTACTTAAAATTTAAATAAACATCACTAATGAGGATCGTTTGCGAGGAGTCATTTTGTAAAAAGGCAGTTGGAAACGCAAAGTAGTTTCGCTCGGGGCAGTATTGCCAAAAGCTGAAGCTGAATGATCTCAAACTTAGCTTCTCTATCCATTATGTGTAGACCGAAGATTCAGACCGATTCAGAACTTCAAATTTGAAAAGCTTATTCTGACACTTCCTTACTCTTGGATGTTTGTCAGACGTTCGCAAGAGGTGGGGCAGCGGGTGAAAACTTTCAGGTGGTACAGGTCGGGACTTGAATCAGCGACCTCTCGCTTAGTGGTCCAACGCACTTAACCACTAAGCCACTGCAGCCACTGCAGGTTCAGATCGGATTTGAACATGCTCACTTAGTAATCCAACGCCATAACCGCTGAAGCATTTCACCCACAATGCATGTATCTATTAAATGCTTCTTTTATGTTTCAAATCCAAGGTCCAAGGCCAAGGTGTCTTAGCAGTGGCAGTGCGTGTGCATATAGACGGCGGCTTATAGCATATTTTCTATACAAATTTCGTGAGCGGCTATTGAACTGCATATTTCTTCGAATAAATATTTGAAATGCCTTTATATACCGCAACGCTCACCCACGCCGCCGTAAATTATGATATGTGCAATGACCAGCTAAAGGTAGTAAGTTATGTTCCACTAAAGTGGGAATGGACGAATCCCTAATTGGAATTGTGAAGTTAGTCTTATGTCTCAACTAAGTGTCAGATAAGTCCCAAACAAGAGAATTGGGGGTTATTTCCATGCGAGTGGCTTCTTCATAGAATCAATTTTTTTCTTGACCAAGGATGTCTTCATCCGCTTTAGAAAGAGTTCATGCTTCATATCCATAAAGCAGTACTGGTGTAATCGAGAACTTACAACATATTAGCCTTTTGAGCCGAGGTAAATGAATTCCCTTCAACCTCAAAATTAAAGCTTTCATCAATGCTGGCTGTCTCTTCTTGTTGACACCATATACTTCGATTTTTCTATCCATGAGCCCAATATTAATTCTTCATTCCTGCTCCTCGTATCTACCTGCTGCACTCGACGCCATATAGCAGTACTGGCAGCATAAGCGTTCTTAGAATCGGGAGTTTAAATCCATTTGTCTTGCTAAACCGACGTAGCAACGATTTTCTAGAGAAATTTTTAGCCGTGGAGTTGATTTTGAGAGAAAGATAGATGAACTCCTTAACTACCTCTAAGTTCCTATGACAGATGCTCGTTTTTTTTTGTTGCTAGCATATTACTTGAAGGCAAATTAGATTCAAGTGTTCAATGGGAATGAAAGCGCTTATCCCAGTAGATTTACGAGTGCCTTGCGCACAATCTGCTCAAGAACAAGATGGAAGAAGTCATGACATCCCATCTCTTTGCCAAAATCCGGTAATTTTTGCAAGAGCTTGCCGAACTGAACTCAACACCGCGTTTTCTCTTCGGCGCGACACAGGTAGACCAGTGCAACTTCGAATTCAGCCATCGCGATGTAGAGCTCCAGAAGTTAAATGCTTTATATGCGGCTTTAAATTCGATGAATAGAGCGCGTTTCTCGAAATTTCCTTTTCCAGGAATTGCCTGGTTTATTACCGAAATGCCGATTGAGATGTTTAGACAACATCTAGCGGGATGTATAAATTTTAATTTGTTTTTTTTTTTTTGCACAATAAGTAATGAACCTTTCCTTGTATCTAATTTCACAACTACTACAGATTGATTTGGAAATAAAATCAAGCCGCATTATTTAACCCACTTCTATGCTTCACATAGGCCATAATCATGATTAATATGGTAACATTATATAAGGATTCATAGTGCGTGTACTATGAACAACCATTTTTTAAAAGGGCAAGGCAATAAATTCAAAGTTTCATGCCAAAAAAAAAAAATGTATATTCAAAGTGTGACCATTGTCGTATCTTGGTGACTCTCCATATTTCATGCAATAACAAATCAGACATTATGGTGTGCTATATCGACCGAAAACCGAGTGGTCAATTTATGAGCTTCAACCTGTGAATTCCGATATAATACGTCTTCCCTCCGAGAGTAGAAAATTCAGTCAATTCCGTTTCATTCACCCCTTACACCAAACCTGTACATCATTATGCATGTGGAACACGTGCTATAGCCCAAATATGTACCTTATAACCTGTACTGTTTGCGCATTAGAACTAAGCGGCTCGTCGTCGTCGTCGTCGCTGGGGTCAACGTCTCATGAAACGTGAGTTTTCTATTTGCACACTCTTGTCAGTTGCGTGTCCAAAAGCAAGCAAGTCCCCAAGTGAAAACCGACTTTGTAGGTGCGTAGATGATTACTCATATAAAAAAATCAAAGTCGCTTTCGATAACTCAACAACGGCCCTAATGGAAGCAACGTATGGAACACAGTCAGGGGCGTTCTCACTCTGCCAAAAAGAAAGAAAGTGCTATGATTCAATGCCAATATGTTTCTGCTGGCAATTGTCCCCGTTTTCAGACGATTACCTGGCTTTCATGCAAACCAACAACAAGCAACAGGCAACAGGCAACAGGTGTCGCCGTTGTAGCTCTGCCACATTCTTTACAAAAGCTATCATCAGACACACACAAGCCACCAACCTGTGGCATAAATTAACACACCTAATCGATGGACAAACGGAGTGGTGCGCCACGACACGAAGAAGGCAATCAAAATAAACACAAACAATACTATGAAAGAGAGAAATTTTCATGAAGAACTTCGCCAGATATCCATATACATATGGACTGGTTATCGTTCGCGGCTTGTGTAAATTGACCATGCCAAGCGCACACGGCGATGTGCTGTGTACATTCTTCGGAAAGGTATTCCATTACAATCCACTAAAGAAGAATAGATACACGAAAATAATTGTTAAAATATTCTCAATTCACATATTTTTGGGTGTGTTCGTTCTTACTCCTCCTCGAAGATGACCTACTTAGGCTCCACAACCGAACGCACCACAACCAAACTTATGCAATCAAGTTACTGGAACGCGCTATAATTTTCAATTTGTTCTCTTCGTTTTCCTTAATTCATAATTTCGGCCTATTGAACTGTTGTAATGCAATAAGAATGCGAAGAGAAAATATGAAAGAACGAATCAGGCTTTCTAAAAACATACCTAACAACAACCTATTTAGAGCTATTCTTTGATAGTTTGAAGATTTTTTAAAGCAACAACAACTCGGCTGTAGAGATGATGACGATGACGTAGGTTGCCAAATTTTTCGCTGTCAATTCGTTTGTTTTTACTCGAGAGTTACTCAAGATTTTTGGTTTTCTTTTTTTGGATGCGCGCGGCGCGGCGGTCCCGAAACAAGAATCTCATTCAGATTTGACCCAGTTTTCGTTTTCTTTTACAAACGCACACTTTGATATCTTTTCCGGTTATATGCACTTTGACAGCAAATGAACTTAGCTGGTAGGTAGTAATGAATCACTTTTGGGCTGTCACGAAACATGTTGACAATACAAATGAAATTATCGCGGATTCGGGGCACTAAAGTCTGTCCGTCCGGTGACCCCGATTAGACGCGCGTAAACAGACGGAAGTAATTTGGACAGACAGAACTAATTTGGAGAGAAACTGTGTTGGAATTGCAGATTAACTATGACATCGATCTAACAACCGAATGGCAAAATGTGTAATTAAATAAATTTCTTTTCTCTATTTTTCTCAGATACGGTGCCGACTTAGTGGCCATCGATAATTATGCGGAAAACAATGACACGATTTCCATTGCAAAACTGGGTGATCCGAATCGCCGTGCTTCCGACAAGTACTGGCTGGGTTTGGCATCACTCGACGACCTTCGCACGAACACCCTGGAATCAGCTTCAGGCGCCCTTATCTCACAATATTCGGGTTTCTGGTCGCTCAACCAACCAGATCCATTGTCAGGTGAATGCGTAGCCGCATCGTCCCAATCGCGAATGCAATCCTGGGAGTTGGGAACCTGTGAAAGTTTACTGCCGTTCATGTGTCGATCGCCAGCATGCCCACACGACTCGATTCATTGTGCGAATGGGCTGTGCGTTAATCAGGCTTTTAAATGCGACGGCAACGATGACTGCGGCGATGGTTCCGATGAACTGGATTGTCCCGCTCTGTGCAATTTCCACATGCAGTCCGGTGGTGATGTTATCGAATCACCAAACTATCCACATAAATATGGGGCTTTGAGCAAGTGCAAATGGACATTGGAGGGGCCTCAGGGCAGTAATATTATTTTGCAGTTCCAAGATTTCGATACGGAGAAGACTTTTGACACGGTACAGATTCTGGTCGGCGGCAGGACTGAGGACAAATCAGTCTCGTTAGCCACTCTCTCAGGCAAACAGGACTTGACCATGCAGCCGCTTGTGACTGCTTCGAACTTCATGATTATCAAATTCACAACTGACGGCAGTGTTGAGCGAAAGGGTTTCCGGGCAACGTGGAAGACTGAGGCGAAGACTTGTGGCGGTACTCTGAGAGCAACAGCACAGGGACAAGTTTTGACAAGTCCAGGGTATCCTAAGCAGTATCCTGGTGGCTTGGAATGCTTGTATGTAATCAAGGCGCAGCCAGGACGTATAATTTCGATTGAAATCCAAGACTTGGATGTTACAGCCGGAAGGGATTACATGCTGATCAGGGACGGAGACAGTCCGATGAGCCGACCAATCGCTAGATTGTCAGGCAGTGCTAAGGATAACGATAAGGTTGTGATTTCCACGGGAAATAAGCTGTATTTGTATTTCAAGTCGAGTTTGGGAGACTCCGGCAAAGGCTTTAGCTTGAGGTATACTCAGGGCTGTAAGGCAACGATCACGGCAAGAAATGGAACTGTCACCTCACCAGCGTATGGACTGGAAGATTACCCCACAAACCAGGAGTGCTATTTTGTCATCAGGAATAGCGTCGGATCGCCATTGTCGCTGAAGTTTGACAGGTTCATGGTGCACAAGAGCGATTTCGTTCAGGTTTACGACGGCTCATCGACATCTGGGTTGAGGCTGCACTCCGGAAATGGTTTTACAGGAACAGCGGCACCAAAATTGACACTGACAGCATCATCAGGAGAAATGTTGATCAAGTTTACCTCAGATGCTCTGCACAACGCTGCCGGGTGGGCAGCAACATTCTCAGCGGATTGTCCCAATTTGCAGCCTGGAATTGGAGCTTTGGCTTCAAGCCGTGATACCGCTTTCGGAACGGTGGTGACCTTCACATGTCCAATTGGCCAAGAGTTCGCAACTGGAAGGAACAAGATAATAACCGAATGTTTGAAGGGCGGCAACTGGAGTGTTGAATACATTCCTAAGTGTCAAGGTAGGTTTTCTCAATTGCTAATATGTTGAACTTTTAACTAATCTATTGCCTTTTCAGAGGTGTATTGCGGTCCAGTACCTCAAATCGACAATGGATTCTCCATCGGCTCTTCAAATGTCACCTACCGTGGAGTAGCCATGTACCAATGCTATGCGGGCTTCGCTTTTCCATCAAGCCAGCCAATAGAGAAGATCTCGTGTCTACCAGACGGCCGATGGGAACGTAAGCCCGCATGTATGGCCTCACAGTGCGCCCCACTGCCAGAGGTTCCACATGCCAACGTTACCTTACTGAATGGAGGCGGACGCAGCTATGGAACGATTGTGAAATTTGATTGTGAAGCTGGATACGAGCGGACCGGTTATCCCGTGCTTATTTGCATGTCCAATGGAACCTGGAGCGGCGAAGTACCAAAATGTACTCGAAAACGATGCCATAAGTTCCCGGAGATTGAGAGTGGATTCGTTGTCGATGCGGCCCGCCCGTACTTCTTCGGAGACGAAGCTCGCGTTCAGTGCTTCAAGGGCTACAAGCTGGTGGGTCAAAACATAATCCGTTGCAGTGCTGATCAGGTCTTTGAAAATCCACCAACTTGTGAGGATATCAACGAATGTACATCGACGCAATGCGACTTGGCCACTACAGAATGCATGAACACCAATGGTTCGTTCCACTGTCAATGCCGTAAGGGTTTCGCACCGACTACTGAATGTCGGCCTGTTGGCGACCTAGGACTGGCTAATGGAGGTATTCCCGATGAGAGCATCATGTCTTCGGTTAGCGAGGAAGGATACACGAAAGGAATGGTTCGCCTAAATTCGGCTGGTTGGTGTGGAAGTTCCGTGGAACCCGGTGCCAACTGGATTCTGATTGATTTGCGTGCTCCGACAATTCTGCGCGGCTTTAGAACCATGTCTGTGCAGAGATTTGATGGAAATGTTGCATTCACGTCGGCCGTGAGACTTCAGTATACAAATAATTTGACAGACATTTTCAAGGACTACGCCAATCCCGATGGAACTGCTGTTGAGTTTAGGATTTTGGAACCAACTTTGTCAATTTTGAATCTGCCCATGCCCATCGAAGCGAGATACATCAGATTTAGGATTCAAGACTATGTCGGTGCGCCGTGCTTAAAAATGGAAGCCATGGGCTGTACTCGATTGGACTGCGTTGACGTCAACGAGTGTACGAAAAATAACGGAGGATGTGACCAAAAGTGTATAAATTCCCCTGGAAGCTTTGCGTGCTCCTGTAACAATGGATTCCAGCTGTACACAGCAAACGGAACCGCTGGTTTCTACGTTGAGAAATCCGAGACTGGTGATCGCGACGGAGATACCCGTCAAAAGGACAAGTCGTGTGTTCCGGTAATGTGTCCACCACTGTTAGCTCCAGAAAATGGCAAACTTCTGTCGGACAAGAATGAACATCACTTTGGAGACGTTGTGAAATTCCAGTGCGAGTTCGGTTACATTATGTCTGGAAGCTCGGCTGTTCTTTGCCTTTCCAGTGGACAATGGAATTCATCTGTACCAGAGTGCAATTGTAAGTTCTAAGCCCGTCGTTCCACATGCAAATTGCTAATGTCTTTCCTTTTTTTTTTCAGATGCCAAGTGCGTGTCACTTCCCGACGACAAACTCGAAGGTTTGGCCGTCGTCCGACCTGATCCAGACAGCGTTTTGGTGCCTTTCCGTGACAATGTAACAATTGCTTGCAACAGTCCCGGTCGTCGCCTGCGCGGAAGTGCTACATCAGGCTTCAGACAGTGTGTATACGATCCTAAGCCCGGTCTACCCGACTACTGGCTTTCAGGAACCTCGCCGTCTTGCCCACGTGTTGACTGTGGCATGCCAATGCCAACTCCCGGCGCGGAATATGGTCAATTTGTCGATACACGCTTCCAGAGCTCTTTCTTCTTCGGCTGCCAGAATACTTTCAAGTTGGCCGGTCAAACTTCGAAGCACGACAATGTGGTGCGCTGCCAAGGCAATGGCATCTGGGACTTTGGTGACCTGCGTTGCGAAGGACCTGTGTGCGAAGACCCCGGCAGACCAAGTGATGGCTTACAAGTGGCCCGAAGCTACGAGCAAGGTTCTGAAGTCTTCTTCGGATGCCAGCGACCTGGATATATCCTAATCAACCCACGACCAATCACGTGTCAGCGAGAACCCGAGTGCAAGGTTATCAAGCCCTTAGGATTGACATCGGGACGAATTCCCGACTCTGCGATAAATGCAACTTCAGAGCGGCCAAATTACGAGGCCAAGAATATTCGTTTGAACTCTGTCACTGGTTGGTGTGGCAAGCAAGAAGCCTTCACCTATGTAAGTGTAGACTTGGGACAAGTCTACCGCGTGAAAGCCATTCTGGTAAAGGGTGTTGTGACAAACGACATTGTTGGACGACCCACAGAAATCCGTTTCTTCTACAAACAAGCTGAGAATGAAAACTACGTGGTGTACTTCCCCAACTTTAACCTCACCATGAGAGATCCCGGAAATTATGGCGAACTTGCAATGATTACACTACCCAAATACGTTCAGGCAAGGTTCGTCATCTTGGGAATTGTCAGCTACATGGACAATGCCTGTTTGAAATTCGAATTGATGGGCTGCGAGGAGCCAAAGAAGGAGCCGCTTCTAGGCTACGACTACGGCTATAGCCCCTGCGTTGACAATGAACCACCCATCTTCCAGAACTGCCCGCAGCAGCCAATTATCGTGAGGAGAGATGACAATGGAGCAGTTATTGCCGTCAATTTCACCGAACCTACAGCAGTTGACAACTCGGGTTCCATTGCCCGTCTGGAAGTGAAACCACAGAATTTCAAGACTCCTTCGCACATATTCAAGGACACCGTAGTGAAGTACGTTGCTTTTGATTACGATGGAAATGTAGCCATTTGCGAGATAAACATCACCGTTCCCGACGTCACTCCGCCATTGCTTTCGTGCCCGCAGAGCTACGTCATCGAGCTGGTCGACAAACAGGAGAGCTACAATGTCAACTTCAACGATACAAGGAAGAGAATCAAAACATCAGACGATTCGGGAGAAGTTGCAATCACATTCACACCCGACCGAGCTGTTATTCCAATCAGAGGATTTGAAAACGTCACCGTAACTGCCACTGACAAATTTAATAACCGCGCAACATGCCACTTCCAAGTGTCCGTGCAGGCATCGCCGTGTGTGGATTGGGAGCTACAGCCGCCCGCAAATGGTGCAATCAACTGTCTTCCGGGTGACCGTGGAGTCGAGTGCATTGCTACATGTAAGCCAGGCTTCCGATTTACAGATGGAGATCCAATCAAAACATTCACTTGTGAAACCTCTCGCCTATGGAAGCCTACTTCAGTGGTGCCCGACTGTGTGTCAGAAAATACGGAACAGGCTGACTATCAGGTAACCGCAACCGTGACATACCGTGCCAATGGAGCTGTAGCTCAATCGTGCCTTGGTCAGTATCAAGACCTCTTGTCGCAGTATTACGGTGGGTTGAACAACATTCTTTCGCAACGTTGCTCAGCCGTTAACGTGAACATGAATGTGTCATTCATCCGCGCTGTGCCCAGTTTGCTGGAGGAAAATGTAGTCAAAATGGATTTCATACTCTCAATTCTGCCCGCAATTCGTCAACCGCAATTGTACGACCTTTGCGGTTCAACACTTAACCTCATCTTCGACTTAAGCGTTCCCTATGCCAGCGCTGTAATCGAGTCCCTTTTGAATGTCTCCAATATCGGCAACCAATGTCCACCTTTGAGGGCTCTGAAGAGCAACATTTCCCGAGGCTTCACCTGCAGTGTAGGAGAAGTCCTGAACATGGATACTAGTGACGTGCCACGATGCCTGCATTGTCCAGCCGGCACCTACGTCGGAACAGGGCAAAGCATCTGCACATACTGTCCCCGAGGCTACTATCAAAATAGAGAAAGACAAGGAACATGCATGCATTGCCCAGCTGGAACCTACACCAAGGAAGAGGGATCCAAGTCACTGTCCGACTGTATCCCAGTTTGTGGTTTTGGAACCTATTCACCAACAGGCTTGGTTCCTTGCCTGGAATGTCCGAGAAATTCATTCACTGTTGAGCCACCAAATGGCGGATTTAAAGACTGTCTGGCTTGTCCAACTGGAACGTTTACTTTCCAACCAGCGGCTCCTAGAAAAGACTTATGTAGAGCCAAATGCGGTCCCGGTTTTTACTCTTCCACTGGTCTGGCACCGTGCTCTCCGTGCCCTATCAACTACTACCAAGGCATTCCCGGATCGCAAACTTGCAATGAATGTCCAACGAATATGAGAACAGATGGTCCAAGTTCAAAGGGACGCGAAGAATGCAAGGCTGTGGTATGTGGAGAGGGCGCCTGTCAACATGGCGGTCTCTGTGTACCAATGGGACATGGAATTCAATGCTTCTGCCCGGCAGGCTTCTCTGGACGCCGTTGCGAAGTTGACATAGACGAGTGTGCCTCACAACCGTGCTACAACAGTGGAACCTGTACCGATCTTCCGCAAGGATACAGATGCGAATGCCAAGCCGGATACTCGGGGATCAATTGCCAGGAGGAAGTGAGCGACTGCAGGAATGATACTTGCCCCGCAAGAGCCATGTGCAAGAACGAACCAGGATACAAGAACTACACGTGCCTCTGCAGAAGCGGATACACCGGAGTTGACTGTGACATTACAATTGACCCTTGCACTGCTAACGGCAACCCTTGCAGCAATGGAGCCAGTTGTCAAGCTCTCCAGCAGGGTCGTTTCAAATGCGATTGTCTGCCAGGATGGGAAGGCGTCCACTGCCAGATAAACATTGACGATTGTGCTGAGAATCCTTGCTTATTGGGTGCCAACTGTACAGATTTGGTTAACGACTTTAGTTGTTCGTGCGCTCCAGGCTTCACTGGAAAACGTTGTGAAGAGAAAATCGATCTTTGCCTATCGGAACCATGCAAGCACGGTACTTGCGTCGATAGACTTTTCGACCACGAATGTGTATGCCATCCGGGATGGTCGGGTGTTGCATGTGACATCAATATCAACGACTGCGCTGAGAACCCATGCAACAATGATGGCACTTGCGTCGACCTTGTCGATGGATACACGTGCAACTGTGAGCCTGGCTACACCGGCAAGAACTGTCAACATCCAATTGATGACTGTGAATCGAATCCATGTCAAAATGGAGCAACATGTTTGGATCAGCTTGATGGTTTCCTCTGCAAATGTCGTCCTGGATATGTGGGTCTTTCCTGCGAAGCTGAAATTGACGAGTGTCTTTCGGATCCATGCAATCCAGTGGGCACAGAGCGCTGCCTTGATTTGGACAATAAATTCGAGTGCGTCTGCCGTGAGGGCTTCTCTGGCCAGCTCTGTGAAACTGACATTGACGACTGCGAAACTAACCCTTGCATGAACGGCGGTAACTGTCGTGACAGAATTGGAGGCTTCGATTGTATCTGCTTGGAAGGTTGGTCTGGAGCTCGCTGTGAAGACCAAGTCACAACTTGCGACATCCAAAAACCATGCCAAAACGATGCCAATTGCATTGATCTCTTCGAGGACTATTTCTGCTCCTGCCCCAGCGGAACTGATGGAAAGAACTGTGAAACAGCACCAGAACGATGCATTGGAAACCCCTGCATGCATGGCGGTAAGTGCCAAGACTTTGGTTCTGGCTTGAATTGCTCGTGTGCCGAGGACTATGCTGGCGTTGGATGTCAGTACGAGTTCGACGCCTGCGAGGCAAATGTCTGTCGAAACGGTGCTAGCTGTATTGACCATGGATCTGGCTATACCTGCGTATGCCCCAAGGGATACAAGGGACCAAATTGTGAGGAGGATATTGTGGATTGCAAGGACAATTCATGTCCGCCTGGTGCATCGTGCATTGACTTGGTGAATGGATTCTACTGTCAATGTCCGTTCAATATGACTGGAGATGACTGCAGGAAGGGTGAGTTTTTATTTTTTAATGTCACGTTGATTTCAGTTACTAAACGCTTATCTCCTTAGTTATCCAAGTGGACTATGACCTCTACTTCAGTGATGCTACTCGTTCAACTGCTGCTCAGGTTGTACCCTTCTTCACAGGAGAATCCCCCAGTCTCACCATAGCAATGTGGGTGCAATTCGCCCAGAAAGACGACTCTGGAATCTTTTTCACTCTCTACGGAGTTGAGTCAGCTCATGTGGCCAACAATCGCCGACTTCTGATTCAGGCACACTCCAGCGGCGTTCAAGTTTCGCTATTCCCCGATCTGCAAGACGCTTTCCTTTCGTTCCGCGAATACACAACTGTCAATGATGGCCAATGGCATCATATTGCCATTCTATGGGACGGAACTACCGGACAACTACAACTCATTACCGAGGGATTGATTGCCAGCAAGACCGAGTATGCAGGTGGCCGGACAGTGCCTAAATTCGCGTGGGCTGTTCTCGGACGTCCACAACCGGATGAAGGCAATTTGGCTACGTACGCAGAAGCAGGTTTCCAAGGAAAGATCACCAAGGCACAAATCTGGGGACGAGCATTAGACGTGACATCAGAAATTCAAAAGCAAGTCAGGGACTGCCGTAGTGAGCCGGTTCTTTACAATGGCTTGATCTTGAACTGGGCCGGCTATGAAGTGACGTCGGGAGGAGTGGAACGTTCAGTTCCATCCGTTTGTGGTCAACGCAAGTGTCCGAACGGATACACCGGTCAGAGTTGCCAGCAACTACAGGTCGATAAGGAGCCACCACGCGTCGAACACTGCCCAGGAGACTTATGGGTTATTGCCAAGAACGGATCAGCTGTTGTGTCATGGGACGAACCACATTTCAGCGATAATATTGGAGTGACTAAGATCATGGAAAGGAATGGTCACAGGCCCGGTACAACATTACTGTGGGGATCCTATGACATCACATATGTGGCATTCGATGCTGCAGGCAACAGTGCGTCATGCAGCTTCAAGGTTTCATTGCTATGTAAGTAAAAGAAGGTGTATACTTTTGGAATTAGGACTAATTTTGGTGTTCTTTTAGCTGAATTCTGTCCACCTCTTTCGGATCCAGTGGGAGGAAGTCAGGTATGCAAGGACTGGGGTGCTGGAGGACAATTTAAGGTGAGTTTTGATAGGTTAGAATGAAGAAGAATGTCAGATAAACCCCTAATTCTAGGTCTGTGAAATTGCCTGTCATCAAGGTCTACGATTCTCTGAATTGGTACCCGAGTTCTACACTTGCGGCGCTGAAGGTTTCTGGCGTCCAACAAGGGAACCCAAAATGCCATTGATTTACCCATCGTGCTCACGTAATTTCCACCACAGACAAGTAATTTTGAAACGACTATAACGCCTAATTTCCCTTTTACAGCGGCCAAACCAGCACAACGAGTATTCCGAATTAAAATGCTGTTCCCATCTGACGTTCTTTGCAACAAAGCTGGTCAGGGTGTACTCCGTCAAAAGGTATCAAACTCTGTCAACGCTTTGAATCGCGATTGGAACTTCTGCTCGTACTCAGTTGAGGGATCACGGTAGGTTCAATCAATTTCTCCACAAAACCAAATCTTATTCAAATTTAATTTTCAGTGAATGCAAGGACCTTCAAATCGATGTCAAATGCGACCACTATCGCGGAGGACAAAATAACAGAGCTCGCCGTAGTGCAGACAATGAGGAAGGCGGTACTTACGTTCTCGATGCCATTATTCCAGTCGAAAAGTAAGTAAACTCTTGTAAATTCATAGCAAAGTTACGACAACACTTTATCCATAAATTTTGTTGTACAAACCATACCAAAACTTTATAAACTTTGTAGAGATATAGCCGACGAAGAAGAGTTGCGAGGACGCCAGGGCAGACAACAGGCCGGCGATACATACACCTTGGAGATTGCATTCCCAGCAGTCAAGTAGGTTTCTTTTTTTTGTTGTTGTTGGTTCAAATGCTTTGAACACAAACACACACATACACACATCCAAGCTTGGTGACAAGGCCGGTCAAGGACCATTAAATTTTTATTTAAGCCCTAGTCTCTGCTTTAATCCCTTAACTTTCAATTATGCACGATTTAATTCAAAGGGCATTGTATGCACGCAATATGCCTCTAACTACAGCTTTTACTTAATCCTGGGACAGCTGCTGTTTTATTCAATTTTAACGGTATGTTTCTTTTTTCAGTGATCCGGTCATTCACTCCTCGTCAGGAGAACGTTCTGACGTAAAGGCTTTGCTGCAGAAACTTATCCTCGAAGACGATCAGTTCGCTGTTCATGAAATCCTACCGAATACTGTTCCAGATCCAGCATCATTGGACCTCACATCAGAGTACGCTTGTCCGGTGGGTCAAGTCGTCATGGTGCCTGACTGTGTGCCATGTGCCATTGGTACTTTCTATGAAACCGCCAACAAGACTTGTATTGCCTGCTCACGAGGAACCTACCAGTCTGAAGCTGGACAACTTCAGTGCTCCAAATGTCCAACGATAGCAGGACGACCAGGAGTCACCTCAGGACCTGGGGCTCGATCAGCAGGCGACTGTAAGGAACGCTGCCCAGCGGGTAAATTCCTCGACTCAGAAACCGGCCTCTGCCGGCCATGTGGTCATGGTTTCTACCAACCAAGAGAAGGCTCTTTCGGATGCGAACTTTGTGGTCTTGGACAGACAACAAGGTCAGCAGAAGCTACTTCACGAAAGGAGTGCCGCGACGAATGCAGCTCCGGTCAACAGCTCGGAATCGATGGTCAGTGTGAACCATGTCCAAGAGGCACCTACCGCCTTCAAGGCGTTCAGCCATCTTGTCAAGCATGTCCTCTGGGTCGAACCACACCAAAGGTTGGTTCTTCCTCGGTCGAGGAGTGTACCATTCCCGTGTGTGCTCCTGGAACGTACCTGAACGGTACAATGAATATGTGCGTTGAGTGCGCCAAGAGCTACTATCAACCCGAATCCCAACAAACATCGTGCATTCAATGCCCACCAAATCACAGCACAAAGAACACAGGCGCAACCAGCAAATCAGAATGCACAAATCCTTGTGAGCACATTGCCGAAGGCAAGCCACATTGCGATCCAAATGCTTACTGCATCCTAGTCGCCGAGACGTCCGACTTCAAGTGCGAATGCAAGCCCGGATTTAATGGCACTGGTATGGAATGTACCGATGTGTGCGAAAACTACTGCGAGAATTCCGGCGCTTGTGTCAAAGATCTCAAGGGAACACCATCGTGCCGTTGCGTGGGCTCATTCACCGGACCGCACTGCGCGGAACGATCTGAGTTTGCGTACATCGCTGGCGGTATTGCTGGCGCTGTCATCTTTATCATTGTGATAGTCCTGCTCATTTGGATGATCTGTGTCAGATCGACAAAGCGGCGGGATCCAAAGAAAATGCTAACACCCGCTATCGATCAGACCGGGTCACAAGTGAACTTCTACTATGGTGCCCACACCCCATATGCTGAGTCAATAGCACCGTCTCATCACAGTACGTATGCTCATTATTATGACGATGAAGAGGACGGCTGGGAGATGCCAAATTTCTACAACGAGACGTACATGAAAGATGGTAAATCCAAAAAAAAAAAATGTCTATTAGTTCTTGAATTATATTTATGGTTTGTTTTGCAGGGCTCCATGGAGGTAAGATGAGTACATTGGCGAGGTCGAATGCTTCGCTGTATGGAACTAAAGAAGACTTATATGATCGACTGAAACGGCACGCTTACACGGGAAAGAAGGGTTAGTTACCAGGATTTACATTATATGGCATCCAAGCAGCCTTTTAAGACATAAACCCTTTATTTTCAGAGAAGAGTGACAGTGATAGCGAAGTCCAATAAACACTTTTAACAAAATTAAAAAAAAAAACACATTTTTCATGGTCATATCGAAGGCGAAAGCTTTTCAAAACAAATTAAACTAGAAAAAAAACACATAAACACACACTCACACACATACACAAAAATCAAAGCGAGCTAAGAACGAAACGGCCGGTTTATAAAATCATTCAAAACTTCTGGTCATAAATAAGTTTATTAAATCAAAAAAAAAAAAAGAAAGCTTAATCCCGATCGAAAATCACTGCCCTTCAAAACTTAAAAATGAAACGATAAAAAATACTCAATTTGCGTGTAATAATTAGTGCTGGTTTTTGTTTTTTTATTTAATATTTTTTTTTTTTTTTAATTTACTACCAAAGTTTTGTTTCTCCTAAATTATTTAAATTTAAAGAAACTCCTACGCCCTTAAGTAAACCTTCCAAGCAAATTCTAGCTCCGCACTTCCCATTGAATGTGCGAAATTTCACATTTGTACATTAAAAAACAAAACAAACCAAGAAATAAGTAATTATTTTTTCCTTAACTAATTTCAATGTTATTATTTTTCATGAAAAATTTATTATTTTTTTTTATGTAAATTTCCACACTTAATGTGAAGTGCAAAATATGTTTTATTTTTTTTTTCTAGATTTTAATTTAAAAAAAAATGAAAATATATTTATATTTAATAAACGAAAAAAAAAAAACAACGTGAGATTCAATTTCAATGCGCATTTTTAAAACTAATGAAAAATAAGAAAAAAAAATAAAAAAAACTTACCGAATCCATCTGTTGTTCTAGTTAGAAACTTATGTTAGTCCTTACAATCAGCAGTCTATAAAGAAATGTAAAAAAAGGGTACGTCTGATTTTTAAGACAAATCAAATTTATATATTAAAAGTATGCAATAGGTTTAATAACTTTAAACAAAAAAAATAAAAATATTTTTATATAATATAATATTTTTAAATTAAATAATAATATTAATAGTCGTTATTATGTTTATTATTTTTTTTTTGTACCATACTTAGAACAAAAAACAACGAAAATTAAATTAAAAAAAAATATATATATATTTAAATTGTTTTATTTTGCATGAAAGTTGGGAACTTGCTTAGTTACTTAGAAGACGTACAAGCATCTCTAATTCAAGTCGATTGAGGTGTTCCTTCACTTGGGGACGTTTTCTCTTCGGATTAAAGTCGTCGATTCAGACTTTTACTATACATGCTACATCAATCTCAAACGCAGCCATTTTTACTAGTTCGCCTCCTCCAAAACCCGTCAAAACACAAATGTGACACAATATTTAACGAGGAATAGAAGAGGTCCCTTATTCCCTAAAAACTTCCACCTGTGTGACGTTCTGGACGATTCGTCGATTTTGAGTGTCCATTCTAAACTTTTAGGTGGTGTAGATCGGATTTGAATCTGGGAGTCTTACGCACTTAACCACTGAGCCCACAATTATTTCGGACTACAGGCGAAGATTCTGCGGGCATTCGCTCTACATGTCACATTGTTTTTTGATCAGGTCGATGTCACTCATCGTTGACTAGCCTCCTCCAGTCCAAAGCAAATTGGGGCAAATATATACCTCCAAATATAATAATCTCGAGACGTCCAAGTATTCTTCTTCAGCCGCTTTAGGAAGAGTCCATTCTTCAGATCCAGCGAGCAGGACTGGAACTGGTAAGGTCTTTTAAGTAATTCCTTAGTAGTTTGGGAGAGGATTTTAGTACAGTTCTTAGCCCAAAAAACAGCGATTGGCAAGCTTTATTCTTCATTTGAGGTCTGATATATATAAATAGGTGATTGCAGATCAAAGTCACTAACTGCGACATTCTGGCCGATTCGTCGATGTTGGGTGCCCCTTCTTATGACAGCATATGCTCCGTTTAGCTCTCGTTTACTGATAGAATCATTTTGTTGAATGCGCTCTGTTATGTCATCTCCTCCATGCAGCCTTATTGAATTTAAGTTTGGATATTGCTTCTAAGGCAAATAGACTTGGAAGTCTGCAAAAATGGTTTTCCCATATCCTCAGCATCGACTCCTGTTAGACGATTTCCTTGCCCATCTCTACAGGCTTTTGTTCTCTATTGCTTTTGGTAAAACTGCCGACCAATATTTCTGGAGTAGTAACCAAGGTCCTCCAAGGAAATACTCGACGCACGACAGTGATATCTGATCTACTAAAAAAGGTCATCTTCACCTCCACCAGGGAAATACGATTTCCCTACACATGCACAACTGTGACAAAGATAAACAAAAAATCAAAGGATAAGTAACGCCCTGTAGACTGAAACTCGATTTTTCAGGCTAAAACATTGTGGACAACTTGAATTGGAAAAGATAATTTATGGATCGGGTTAAAAGGGATTTTAGCCTTTGTTTATTTTCCTCTTAAAACACCAACCGATGCTTCGAACGCTACAGCAACGTCTATGAATAACAAAATTCTCAAGGGTCTAGCAACAATTTCAAAAGAAAGTCTCTTTCAACCTTTCAACCGAACTAACTAAAAAACAATTCAAAGGTTCAGATAACAAATGTGTATAATCTCAAACCCATCTATAAGTGCACTCGGGGTATCCTTATCCATTAAAGACAACAACACATCTTTTATAATTTCTTCTTTCACTTGCCCCATGTTTGGGGATGTCTAGGGTGAATTCAACCCACTTGCCGTACCTTCTGCTAAGTGCGAAATATTTATATTAAAATCTCAAGTAAAGCAAAACACATGTGACTGTGTCTGTGCTATTGTTTTGTTTTATCAACAACGATGACCTTTCAACGAAAAAAAAAAACAAAAACAAAAACTACATAGTAAAATTGTGGTTATGAATATCAGAAAAGCTTCTCACTTTTCGAGGGGCGAATTGAGCACAACAGATGTTTCGCTATTAACAACAAAACCCGAAAAAAAAAGATAAAAGAAACATTTCGCTTTTGCTTTTCATTGAAATTGAGATTTAAATCTACCCGTAAGCCCAAGAGCAAAACAAGGCACTAGTGTCTTACATTCGGGATTCAGTTGTTCGACTTAAAACATGACAACGAGGAAAGGACTTTTTATTATTTTGGCGGTATCCACAATCAAGTGCGAAACATTTTCTCAGCAAACTCCTCTTAATCGCAGTCGTGACATTCCAGGATACCTGGGATACCTTCCTGAAGACTCCATTCCATCGGGGTTTGTGGACAATTTGCTCCTCTATCCTTATGGCGTAGATGCTGTGCGACATCCTTGCGATCGACCATGCTCCTTCAATAATCCATTAATTTGCTACTATCAACTGTATCTCGAGGAATACGAAAGTTACAACGAACAAGCTTGCTTGCCCGGATGCCAACCTAATAGATGTCCTGGCTGCATTCACACCGATGGGGTTAAGACTCGTCTTTTGTCCATCAATCGACAGATGCCTGGTCCACCCATAAATGTCTGCAGTGATGATATAATCATAGCGGATATAATTAACAACATGACACAGCCATCGTCCATACACTGGCATGGAATAGATCAATCTCTAACGCCTTACATGGATGGAATGCCCTTCATAACTCAGGCGGAAATTCCACCGGGACGCATTTATCGCTACAAATTTGTGGCCACCAATCATGGGACGAACTTTTATCACAGTCACAGCGCTTGGCAGCGTGGCCAAGGTATATACGGGCCTTTAGTTGTCAGGCTGCCACTAAAAACCAACGCACTTTGGTTTGAGTACGACTTGGACCTAACAGAGAATAATATTGTCATCTCGGATTGGGGATATAATTTGAAGAGAACCGCGGATACATACTTGATTCATGGGAAGGGAATATCCTCCTCCCAGGGGAAGTTGAGCGGTGCACCTGGAGTTTATTATGTGCGCCCTCACTATCGATCCCGCTTCAGGATTATTTACAACGGAGTGAACAACCGTCCGGTGGAGTTCTCTATCGACCAACACGATCTGCTTCTAATTGCTGCTGATGGAACGGAAATCCAGCCCATTCCGGTTGGGTCGATAGTTCTCAATTCCGGCGAACGCTTTGACTTTGTCCTCGTTGCGAATCAAATGATCGACAACTACTGGATAAAGGTTTGCAATCCTTTAAATCGGACGCTGTCACAGGTAGCAATAGTTCGCTATGAAGGAGTAGAAGTGGATTATCCAAGGCGGGCTCCCGATTTCAGCCAGCGCCCCGGTGGTCTGCAAGCGAATACACTGAATGCCGGACCGGGGACGCCAGGCAGCATAGCCGTATCGGAGCTACGAAGTTTGTACCCAACACCGTGGCTCAACCAAGCCTTCTGGCAAAAAACATATCTTGAAATTGGTGTCAACGTTACAGTCCTCAACTTTGAAATTGACAAGATCTCCATGATTATGCCGAAATTGCCAATGTTGATAGAAAAGGACCGCCTTGACGATAGGACCTTTTGCAATACGAGTACTCTAAATCGGCAGGGAATAGACTGCACGCAGACCACTTGCAGATGCACCCATGTCATCCAGTACGAACTCAATACGTTTGTGGAGATTATTTTCTTCGGCGTAACACTCCATCCAGCTCATTTGCATGGATACTTGTTCTACGTCATCGGAATGGGTGTCACATCAAAACGAATGACACGTCAATTGGTAAAGCAAAAAGCAAAAAACAAAACCAACAAAACAAATTTATAGTTTTTTAAAAATTTATTTCAGATCATTGAAATGGACAACCGCGGCGAACTGCAGAGAAACATTTACTCCCCAATTGTGAAGGACACCGTCCAGGTCCCCAGCAATGGTTACGCAATAATCCGTTTTAAGGCATCCAACCCTGGATATTGGTTTCTCCACTGCCACATCGAGTTGCATGCATTACTCGGCATGTCAGCCGTCCTTCAAGTAGGCCAACCAAACCAAATGCTGCCACTGCCAAGGGGTTATCAGCCCTATCCGACATAAAATGAAATTTATTCACATTATCTCGAATTAAATGGCAAGGATTACTAACTCAAACGACTACAACGACGACGTGTATATATAAATGTTAATGGCAATTCCACAGAGTTTGGGAGGGGGGCGGGGGCAGATGTTGGCAAAACATTCTCCATGTCTTTCTTGTTTCAAAAAGCCAGCCATCTCCATAATAAATAAATAATCTTCACAGAAGTCTGCTATGCATATTTGCAGTTTTCAACAAGTTTATACCTCCCAAGTTTCTTACTTACTCATTCACTCACTTTAGTTTGCGCGCCGCATGATGGGCCTTCAATTCTCCAAACACATTCACTTCGTTTTGGGTGATGCCTTCATTTCTGAGCTGAGCCCTCTTGACGACGTTGTTCATTTTCCCCATGGTACGACGAGTATGAGTCTCTCTCTAGTCTGTGACTTTTCACTACAGATTCAGATAAATCAGGCATAACGGTTGAACTCCCATGCTGGTGAACTGGTAGCTGGAATACAGCTTGTTTCATGTAAGTGGATGAGAAAGGATTCCAAGGGATAAACTGACACACTGTTGTTGTTGTTGTAACTTTTTTTCTTCACTTGCAAGGTAAACGGGAAAATATACCCAAAAGTGTAGTAAAGAGCCATTCGAGGTAGTTTTTCGAACATTTATTCATTTGGAGAGGAAGAGTGGGGTTTTGTTTTTTGTTTTCTGTTTTTTTTTTGAATTCATTCGTTGAGTCAGTCGTCTTCTTATCATACTGACTCGCACTCCAACAAGTTAAGGAGGGCAGAACTTGTTATATATTCTTTTGTTTTCATAAGGCTAGTGATGGGAATTAACCCCATTTATGTAGGTTGGATATGTTTTCTAATTAGCTTCACTGGCTTTCTATGGGTTTATTAGGGTTGTTACCTCTTTTCGGGAGAGGGTACAAACTTGGCTGATTTACCGAATGGTTCTGTGGGAGGATATTATGACAGCTGGTCGCCTTAAGGGATCAGATACCCAGATAAGTAGAAAACTGACGGCGAAATATGTATGTTACGTTAAAGGTTTTTTTTTTTCATGTTCATTTCTCCTGGGTGTAATGGAAAAAATCAGAGTTTTTTTGGGAGTTTGCCGCTGCCCATATCAATGCAAAAAAAAAAAAAGAGGATTTTATTGAGAAAAGTTGGTTTTAAGAAGAATATGCCTACGGAGCCTAGGGCGAAAGGGCGGTGAGTTTGTTTGATTCATTATTCGTAGATTCGTTATTTTGTCAAATACAAATATTAATAATTAATTAGTCTATAATAAAGAAAAAAAATTTAAATGATCAACCCTTTATCCCGTAGCTTGCTATTGGCGGAAGAGTTTTTGGAGTCGGTTCAGTAGTTGCCAACAGGTGTACAGAAGCTTTGAACTCGAGATAATATTTACTTTCAAAAGATCGAAAGCCTCAGGCAATTCTCTACGAACAACAAGACAACAGTAAGCTTAAGCATTACAAAAGTGTCAGTTCAATCAACTTATCAGTGGCGAGTTTTTCGAAAAGTTCGAGGTAGACAAAATGATTGGAATATCCCCACGGTTTTGTTATATGTTATATCATCACTGTTCTCGTTCTTAAAAATTGGATATATGTAGTAACTCCGCACTATGCTTTGATGAATCTTCCATCCCTTGATATTTTTATAATGCAAGCCACCCCGAAGAAGTGGTTTTTGACACAACTCGTACTGGTTGTACAGGACAATCCCAAAACTTCGGCTGCTTCAAAGTCGACTTTCCCCATGTCTTGGAATGGTTTCGACAGAATCTGAGCCAGGGAACGGATGAAACCACATTTGCAAGGTGCTTTTGCGAATTTGACAACGTCAGGCTTTTCTTCTCGTAAGGCATATGTGCATCGATTTTTCAAGCCGAGATCTATACTTTTCTAATTGTATTGCGGAGGGGTCGAAGTATATGTGTCTATAGTGACATCCAAGGTCTCGCATAATCCTCTTTGACACTGAGTCTTGCTACGTTTCTGAGTTATACTGAATTCACTGGAATTGAGATCTCCGACGAACTTGCTCGTTAAAATTTCGGAAGAAATTTTCTCAGTACCTAAACCTGTGTTTAGTCTGACAGCATTTCTAGTAAGGAGTTTCATAGATGAGTGGGTTCCTATAGACACAATATTCCATGGCCCGATTCTTCGGCCTACAAACAGAGCAAACTAGTTTGACTCAATATTTGTGGGAAGTCTGCGTGATTTTTCCTATCACAAGCGAGAAATGTCTCAAGACTCCTAGTAGGCATTCTGCCTGCCTGCCCTCACGCTTTTGGAAAGGACGGAAAGAAAAAGGCCACGCTGACCATTTCCTCTGTGAATGGCTTGCCTTTCCTCGAACCAGTCTTCGGGCCTTAGGTGATGATACGGTGATTACTGAAAACCTTGGCTCCTCACCACTGAAGTGCCATTTTGGCTTTTTTGAAAAGTAAAAGGAAAGCATCTATCGGAAAGCACAATGGACAAATTTCTGAGTCAGAGCCTATTTTCTCCAAAATTGTTTGTGACAAGATATATTTTTTTAACAGTGAAATTGTTTCAGTTCTTAATTTTCGATGTTTGTGGGGCAGTGAATAATAAACTTGCAGGTGGTACGAGTCGGATTTAAACTGGGGATCCCTTGCTTAGTAGTTAAATACTAATCCACTGTACCCACAAGTGAAATCTGTTTTAAAAACACACTAACTTCCTAAGACATTGTGGAAGGAAAATTATACACAAAGTTTATAGTTCAGGAATTTATAGAAGTGACAAGGATTTCTCTTTAATTTTTGAATTCATCGGTGTAGCCTTAAAAAGTCTCATAATCGATGGAATTAGTCGAGGCAATCCACACGCGATGAGCTCTTTTCTTACGATTTTGCAAATTATTTAAACCTTTATCATGCCAAAAGCGGGCATGATTGGAACTCATTTCTCTTCCAGCCTTTTGATCGACTGACAATAAATAAGTTAACCAGCTAATATTATTGAAGGAGGTAATTCAATTCCACTCTTAGTTCGTTGAAGATACGCCTTGCGCCTTAAAAATTAATGTATTCAATAAGCCAAGTCAAGGAGACACTTTTTCATTATGACAAAAATTTATTCAGGATTTATGTTCATCTTTTTATCTACTTTATTCCCTAATCTACGTATACTACGTATGGAGCTCTGGGATATTGAGTGAAATTAGTTATAAGTCATTCTACATCGCCAGAAACCCTACTCAAACAGTTGGATTATCGTAAATCCATTCCTTCAATCGCTTCAGTTCTTTCCTCATTGACGTTTTCTTTAAATAGATGTATCCCATAAAAATGAAATTTAAAACGCAAAAATACATCTAACATTAACGATGCCTTTGGCTGCAATAAAATTCCACCATCACATATATGTATGTTCAAACTTTTTTTTTTTAAGTAAAATGCACTTTCACAATTTATGGACAATCGAACCTCAATGGCCCGGAAGCTAAAAAAAAAAAAAAAAAAAAAAACGCAGACCCCTCCACGAGACATAGATATACATTTCCCTCTCACATACTGTTCGTGGCTGGCTTTTAAAGAACTGTTAAAGTCATATGAAATATGAGTGTGTTTAAAAGCCAACAAAAGCTATGAATAAGGAAGCGTATATTCGTACTTGAACCAATAACCCATTCTGAACTGGAACTTCTCTTATCATTTCCCGACGAATTGACCCACTTCTGTATACGGACATGAGAACGTCAATTCTTTACATGAGTAGCTGCTATATGCCACTTAATCGTCATCACGCAAATGGTTTCATTTCTTTTTGAAGACCCACAGATGAAGAAGGCGTAATGAAAATGCGAACAACCAGCAGCGTCCAGAGTACCATCTTCGTCCAATCTCCATAATGAAATGGGGGGCGGCCGCCTACATTAGAGAAGGATCATTGTTTTTTTTTTTGGGATGGGGATTGTAGCTGTAAACAAGTGACCAAACTAAACACTATTGAAGAGAATATGTGAATCTAATGTGGGTAACAAAAAAGGGAAACCTCAAGGACCTCTCAGAGGTCCTACCAAGCAATACAACATACATAGATATGCCTAATTCCTTATGTAATACGAGTGACTGACAAGCCCGTATTGGCACCCTGCACAAAACTGTTGTCACAACCCTGTTTAGATGTTTGTTATGCTTTTGCCTCATTCCGAATTCCTTTTGACAACGACAAAGACAACGACGACGACGACGACGACGACAACGATGATGATGATTGTCTTGAATTTATTTATGAAGGTATGGTATCTAACCTATGAAGTGGTGGGGACAAGCAAATTTTGATTAGCACTTTTGCCCACATTTCTTAGAAAATAGAGAGAGAGAGCGAGAGAGAAGAAGAGCAATTGTGAGACAATTCCTTCATATTTTGAACAGATACTCATTGAATTGTGTTTGAGGACATATACGGATACAGATGTTTTTGTATGAATTGAATTTGATATTGTCACAAGATGAAGTCTTGTAGAAAATGCAGCAACTGGTTTTGTACTATGAAATTGATATTTAAATAATAAAAAAATGTTGAGGCTTTAATAAAAGCCGTGCGTCCTTTTCAGAAGCCAAGCGGAGTGTTAATTGTCATAGCAAGAAAAAACATATAAAACAATTCATCAATTAATTGAAAATATTTAATTAAAATGAGAGTGAGTTTTGAGAAGCTAATTATTTGCTAACGCAAAACAGAATTTTAAACTTCAGTTATACGACAGTTCTCGCTCTTGAAATATGGTAAGAGGAAAAGAAAAATGTTAAGTATTCCTGAACTCTGATCTCTTTATGACTTGTAAACCATCATGATATAATTTATATCTGCAGTAATGATCTCGTTAACGGCCCTCACATCCAATAAATCGTAACAAATGAGGTGGTTGTGGTTGAAGAGTCAAGCGATCTTGTGGTTGCATGAATCAGGCTTTTCAATGGGGACATAACAATTTTGAATTTGAATAGAAACGAAACCCATAAAAAGGTATTTGAAAGTCAAAACATCAGACAAGGCTTACATTTTTATTGCGGAAAAGTTCACAAATGAGCAAAATTTTATTATTAAAGTACAGACTACGCGTTCAAAGGTAACGAACTGCGTCATTTCCGGGAGGATATGGCCCGCAAAACAATGAAAAGAGAACACAGAACACAGAACCTCATTCAAAGAACAGGCGCAGATGTCGCTGGAATGGTCGTTTGGCACCCCCCAAAACATTACTGTATTCTGTAGCCAAAACCAGACAATGTATATAAATCACTTGCAAAGCAGTCATTTAAATGACACTCGTGTGATCGCCATTTTTGGTGTCATTTAAATGACTAGGAAAATGGCGGACCAAATGACATGAATTTTGTGCCATTTAAATGACGGAAACAAATGGCCGTGTGATCACTCCTTAATGACGCCTAGGACAAATGACTAAACTTTCTGGCTGTTGTGTCATTTAAATGGCACGAAATTTCAGCTATGCCATTTTCCTACGCAAATGACAAATGACGGAGCATTTAATATGATATCTGTTATGATTTGGATTTTTGTCTCGTGGCGAAAGGACATAAGAATTAATAAACTGTTTTCTTGTTGTTGTGGTTGTGTTGTTAGGTGACGTCACCATCAATAGCAAATGGTGGAATGCTTTTTTTCCCCACACACATAGTATGGGTATTCTTGAGAAATGTCCATTTTAAAGGATTTAAGGACCTTTTTCGATGTTCCAAGGACCTATGAGTGAAAATTCATAGCAACAGCAATTTGATACGTGATTTTATGGACATTTACAAAAAATCGTACTAATTGACAATAGCTATATTTTTGTCATTGGTCATTAAAGGTGACATTTGTCATTTTAATAAGGCATGTCATTACCATGTGATCGCCATTTTTTCGCTCGTCATTTAATGGCAACTCAACGGAAAATTTTAAATGATTGTAGCGTCCGTCATTTTGGGACTTTGGGATTTGGATTTTGGGACAAAATTGACAATATTAGTCATTGCGTGTAATCGCCATTTTTCGCCATTGACCAATGACGAATTGTGGCTTCAATGTCGCCCTAGTGCGCCATTTTTTCCCGACGTCACAGTGTCATTTAAATGACTCGCAAAAATGGCCGTGTAATCGCACCTTTACACCTGCCGTACAGCAAAACAAATCATATTCCACTTTGACTGCTTAGCAAAAAAATGTCTACGTTACCAGGTCGCCCAAAGGCCGGTTTTATGGACTAACTCCACTTTTAGGAAATCTTAATAGGTCTAACGCGGCCGAAATTATAAGGATACTATAATACCACCCCACAACCTAAATTTAAATTGCCAGAAAGATCAGTTATCTTTGGAAATAGCAACAGAAGAACTGGCTGTTCTTAACCGCGAATGTTATATTTAATAGCTTATATTATTTCCATCTTTCTATATCGAGTGAATTGATTAGAGGACAGCAAATTCTGGAAAATTGTAGGCAACATTAAAGTGTACCAACTAAAAAAAAAATGTTTAGCACAAATATTGATTAAAAAAAATATTTTAAGAATTTTTAATTGTAGAACAATGAAGGGAATACAAGAGCCATCCGGGATAAACGAGTTTTAAATCAACATTAAGTCCTTTGCTATTGTAGCAGCTTTAGATTATCAGCTCGAAGAAAAATAAGTGACCCTAAAGTGGATCAGTTGGTTCAAGCAGTTATCATAAGCGACGATCCACCTTCCATGTATTGGAGTAAAAATGTCAGAGTCTGTACGGCCCATTCTCTGACCACTCCGACCTATGGTGGAAGTTATTTTAAATGAATGAGTTATTTTTAAGTGCAAAAAGTTCAAATATCTGGAATCTGGAAGCTTGATCACATTAGGCTGAAAACATATAGGGTCCGCCATTTAACGTTTTTTTTTTCAACTAGTGATTATTTCGCGAATGGTAACACATATCTCATATCTGATTTGACAGATAATTAGTTTTATCCTTCCGCTGAACGAATATGGTTGTGTATACGCATGAACAACGCTGGGAAATATTGCGACATAGCGACATAGAGAAGATGCCGATTTTTCCAAATAAATCATCTTTTCAGATGAAGCTCATTTTGATCTTGGCGGGTATGTAAACAAGCAAAATTGTCGCATTTGGGGCACAGACAGAAAACCCGCACGCATACATTGCAAAGCCGATATAGCCAAAACGAGTCACTGTTTGGTGCGGATTTTGGTCCAGATTTTTCTTCGAAAATGAGCAAGGAGTGGCCCTTACAGTCAATGGCGATCGTTATCGGGGCATGTTGAACGAATTTTTGTTCACAAAAATTTAAGAGGAGGATATTGGCAACATTTGGTTTCAACAGGACGGCGCTACGCGCTACACAGCCGAAGCTACACTCGATGTTTTGCGCCCTGTTTCGCAGCATTGTCAGAAGCAGAGCTGATGTCGTTTGGCCACCGCGGAGCTGCGATTTGACACCGTTGGACTATTATTTGTGGGGTGCCGTAAAAGATAAGTGTTACGCCGACATGCCAGAGATAATTGACGCTTTAAAGGACAACATTCGTGAAGCCATTGGTGAAATACAGCTGCACACAATCGATAATGTGCTTAAAAATTGGACCGATGGTGTAGGCTACTGCATGGCCAGCCGAGTAAGTCATTTGAATGAAATTATTTTCCATTATTAACCGGAAGGATTGTATTTTCAAAAAAAAAGTAATTTGGCTGACCCTATACCAGAGCTGTAAGGATAGCGGCGAAGCAAGCGTCGACAGAAGCGGTGATAAAAGAAACACACCTTTTTAATGAAAACCGAAATGCGTTTGTTTGTTTTCGCGACTGACCTCGACTCTAGCCTCGCCGCTATCCTCACGGCACTGGTATGTTTTCAGCCTTAGAAATTCAATCATTCGACCCACGAATTTTCAGGATATTTAAAATTATTTAATAGGTGTAAATAAAGTAAAGGTAAATGATTTTTAAATAAGAATGAGTAAAATATTTCACGTTTCTTTAAACAAAAATCTAAAAGGAGCAACAACTTTTTTTTCAGTGTAGCCACCCTTAAATGTTGGCATACGCATGCGTCTGCCAAGGATGCTTCAGCATCATATAGAAACAAATACATATAATCCTGAGAGTAAACATCTCAGCATCCATACTCGCTCTCTAGGCAGTCTTCGTATTCCTATATTAAAGGACGATCAGAATCCCATACGCTTCAGATAGTGAAAAGCTCTACGGGCTTCTGGTAATCCGTTCCGTTGGTGTCTCTGCGAAAAAAAAATCCCTACAATCAAATACCGACAGTCGAATACTCCTTACTCCACCGATAGCACCAGTCTTGTTATTTGTAAGCGAAAAAAGGCATCCTGCTTCCATAAATTATGTATACTTCTGATGCTCAACAAATCGTTTGAAAAGAGTGCTCAAGTAAATGCAATGAAGCTGTTCCTTTTTTTTTTGTCTGCTGCAGTGTTTTTAGTGTAGTTTTTAAGTGTTCAAGTGCAACGGGAATTTCTGTATCGCTTACAAAACAAAAAGAAAGAAAAATAGTTGAATACTTCGGTTTTTTTGGTTTTTTTTTTTGTACACCCCAAGTGAATATTCCCTCTCTGTGTGTATTAACGAGTTCACTTCGACATTCCGATGAAATAGTTGAAGTTTGTTTAGGAATAAAATTTGTATTTTATAAACGTATTTGTGTGTTAAAAGTGAAATGGTTGATTGAATATGCCAATTTGTGTCTATATGCAACACATGAGTCCTTTTCCTTTGCCCACTGAAACAAATAAAATAAAAAAAAAAATTTCGCAGTGTTCACATATCCTTATTACAAAACAGCAGAAATAGAAAGGATATCTACCTTCTCCTTTTGCGCTCCAAATCGACTTTCATTTCGGTCTAAGATTGGCATGTGTGAAGACTATGTGTGTGTGTTGTAAAGGACTCCTTTCTTTCTGTTTTTTTTTTTTATCCCATGACTATGGGTACTTCTTTTGCTGACTACAGGACTTCACATATTTAATCTGCTCTTTCTTTTAGATTTGTGGAACGCAGGATATGAAATTTATTTTTATATTTCTCTCATGCGGTTGTCACTTGAATAAAAATGTGCCCGCAAAGGCGAATAATGTAGGTAATCCCATTGTAAATTTTGGTAGTAGCCAAAAGCCTAGGCATTTTGTCGGACAAAAAAAAAAATTCCTACAATCTGGGTTAATAAAATTACGACCAAAATTTATCGTCACTGTTGACTTCGTGCAAACATTCGTCCATTTAATTTCCAAGCCGAGTTTTCCAGGTTTGACTTGTGCGGAAAAAAAAAATATTAATCGCAAAGCACAAAGTGAATTTCATTTTTCGAGGCCTCATAATGTATTTGCATTATAATGAGCTCGAAGAAGATGGCGCCGCCGACGACGACGACAGAGACCGACTGCGACGGCGGCGATGCCTTAAAGGATTACTTCCCCATCATAATCATAATGAAACTCATTAACATTATTTTGCACTTTGCCAGCGTATATGTACAGCTATGACGTTGACGATGTGAAGGAACAACACAGCGCGCACAACATCAACAAAAGTGAGCCCCAAAAACGGAGCGGGAGGGTGGACTATTTAAAACCCTCATGGGTAACCTATCTGTTTTCATTAATCGAGAACGTGCGACACAAAAAGTTCTTACATGCAGAAAATTTCATAAATTAAACAAAGAATAAGAACATGACAGAAAGTTTCTTTGTTGAGACTTGAGCAGTGCACAGTAAAATGAAGTAAAAAAAAAAAAAACATGCTCGTCGCAACGACATGTGTGGAAATTAACTTTATCTTCTTTTTAAGCTTAAGGAGGGAGCTTCATGAAGTCTTGACACGTTTACGATTTAAAAAATTGATTCACAAGTTTCGGAATCTTTTTCCTATACGAATGGCTTCGAATTTAGATACAAATTTCGATAAAATTTGCATTTGTCATGTTGGAATTGAAAACAAAAATGGATTAGGTACTGAATTCAAATTTTGTATTAGTCGCATACAAGGAGTGTTGTTATTGACAGTGTTGTAACAAGCCAAGGCGAAATGAGAGGTATTTTCAATTTACTGGGTCTGCAAATTTTATTTTTGCGGAGGATATCGATTGCGAGTTGAACATCAAGGACACAGGTGTGTTTTCGGACTTTTTGTTTTGGTTTGTAAGGCAATCAGTAACGGGCCGCGGTAATGAGTATATGTCCACAGATATTGCGACATAAAACAAATATACGCAGGTTTTAATTTTTTTAAAAATAGGAAAACGTGTGCAAAAAATACAACAAATTTATGGAAAAGAAACGGGAACTATTTACTGACACATTTTAGGAGGGAGAAGCTATTTCTCCCACAACATCGATATCCCTTTTCGACAAAAAATTTGAAGAGTCCCCAAAGAAAAGAAACCAATGGTGTCAAATCACACGATCTTGGTGGCCAATTGACAGGTCCATTCCGCGAAATTATGCGCTCATCGAATGTTTCCTTCAATAAATCGATTGTGACGTGCGCTGTGTGGCATGTAGCGCCGTCTTGTTGGAACCACATCTCATCCACATTCATGCCATCCAATTCGGGAACAAAATAGTCGGTTATCATGGCTCTATACCGGTCTCCATTAACGGTAACTGACTCTCCAGCATCATTTCGGAAGAAGTATGGCCCAATGACTCCACCATTATTTTCGAAATAAATTTGCACCATTTGCAAGCGTTGTACAGTTGTCAACCTGTTCATGATGAAATGGCAAACTAAACTGAACATAAGTGACATTAGAGTTGCCAGATTTGACCACGAAATGAAATGAATATGTCAAGCCAAGTAAAATTGACTCAGCAGTAGTAATTTTGAACTTCGAAAACATCTGTCCAAAAGGTCGTCAAAACTAATTTGCGTTGGATAAGAGTCGAACATTTTACGAGTCGGAGAGTTTTTCACTCTAAATTTCCCAGCCATATCCAACGCCAAAAGAGCAGTACTTTGATTAGGTCAATGTTGATGAAGCATACAGCTCATATATTTCATCGTTGGAACGTCTCCTCTAGCACCCGTCAACGCAAACATAGCAAAATGTCTTACGAAGAATTTCTCTCTTTAAGGATATCTTCATTCGATTTACTTTAGATCCATAGAGCAAAGTTTTTTAAGTTGTTAACGAGTGGTGCTTATTATATATTCTTCGTTTGATTTCTGAAGAGATTTCACTGTCAAATGTGATAGCAGAGCCGAGGTAAACAAAGTTCCCTACTTCCTCAAAGTTATAGCTGTCGATTGTGACATTTCGGGTGATTTCATGATGTTTAGACAAAGAATGGAGCTAGACCTATTTTTTCCGCTTCTGTTTCTATACCCGCAAATACACCAGTGACAACTCGGCTTGATGTACCAATAACTGACCAGACTTATAAAAGATAATACCCCCATTGTGTTGGCTTGTGAGTTTTGCACAATGCTTTCAAGTGTAAAAGAAGTCACATGACAGGTCTCGGTTAAGTCTAACTAGATATGGTTTTAAAATCAATAAAAAGGTGTTTCAGCTGCAGGAGCTTGCAGTAGTGTGAATATTTGGTCAATTCTAATTCCATTCAGCAGGCGTACTTTCTTTCGCCAAATATTAAAAATGAGTTGGTGCATGCCTCGATACACTTTTGTGTAGACGAAATATTTGGCTTCATCGTCAATGTTGAAAGGTTCGCTCGATCATTAGTAGTCTGCAGAAGACTGCCACTCAGTCTATAGAGATTTTCTGCTCATATCCTCAAGTGTCTATTCGTGTCTTGCTCACCTAACATGTGGAGAAATGTCCGAACAATATTCCCATTTACATCGCTAAAGTCTCAAAATATTAAAACTTAAAATCTGACGAACGAAGTAAAAGAGAAACTATAATTTTGCTCTTGTTGAGCTGAAATCAAAAAGATTTAGGCCATAAATTGTAGGTCCAACTATTCCGTAAGCGAAGTTTTATTTTATTGGCACTAATGGAAGGGACCTACAAGTTTATGCTGATTCAAAACAATTAAATAGCGTTAAAAGCTTCTCAAATTAACTGTTTTCAATTCGGAAGAGATGAGCCATTTCTCTCGATTCTCTCTTCAGAGAATTGAAGGCAGCTGTCTGAAGCTTGATCTTCTGGCGCTTAGCATAGGGACCATGGTGACTGCTTCCACTTGTCCTTTAAGTCATTGGCAACCCAAGCTTTGCACACAATCCTGTTTGGCGCTGTGAAGGGAAACTCGATGCGGAATTTGGTCAAGTGGAAGTTGTTCAACCTGTATTCTTGACGGCGTATGCTAGTCAATGGTGCATCAACAAGTACCTTATTTTGGTCGATAGCATCGATAACAGCAACAACTTGGCGTTCCTTTAAGGCCCACTGAGCACTTGTCAATTCGGCCTATTTGTAGAAATCTTTGCAACGTCATGGATTAACTTAATTATATTCACTTTTCTTTGCGCTAAAGTAACTAAACAGAGCTCAATTTTTTGAACTGAAACAAAGTCTAAATTTTTTTAATGAGTTGGGAACTTTTGAAAACTTGGTATTATTGTGATAACGCTACTCCGCTCCTAATAGGAAGATCCTTTAAGTTTCATGACTCTATGTTTCGTCTGTACATTGTTCAGTCAAACCAGGACAAACTTTTTTCTTTAACATTTCAAAATATGTAAAAAGAGAAAACTAATGACAGCATTAAATTCAGCAGCACAATCGTATGGTTTCACTTCTAAAACTTTAAGTGCATTTCCATGTCAACTTTGAGATAAAATCCAAAAATAAAATTTCATGCAAACTTAATTTAAAACTTTACTAAGGACTTTGGGATGTCCAGCAGATTTGAGTATGTAAAACGAAAAGCTACTTTGTCCAATTTGAAGCGTAGTCTTTTTTAAATTTCCACCCAAGAAGTGAAGTGGGGACGACTAGGACGACAGAAAATTAAATTCATAATAGAACGTCCTTATTCAAAAATACAAGCACAAAGCTGGTACCCACATGTTTATCGTTGTACAATTAACCGGGTTTTGAAAGTTCGTCATTAAAACAAGCGTTTATGCGCGGGCACTTTTAGAAGAGTATAGCATTAGGTAACTGCCAAATGGGAAGGTTTTAATTATATCGGATTAAGTCAGAAGTAGTTTGAAGGATTTTTTTTTTATTTTTTAACTGCACATTAAGGTACACTGGCTGAACTTGACTTGAAAACATGTGCGCTCTTATTTTGATGCAATTCAGGCATGAGAAGGAAAAGAAAAACATGCGTTAATGGTAATTGGATGTATGTATTCTCTTCGTCATGAAATGCGAATAAAATGAAAGAAAGAATATAACCAACAAATTCGCTTCACGTAAAATGCAGAAAATCAGTGTAAAATCTGTGAATTCCCCAGGGACATGCTATACAATTGAATTGTTTACTCTTGACATGATTTTCTGATAAACAGGTTAAAGATAAAATCATTAGCCATTCGCTGTTGTTACGTAAATCGCAAAAGGAAAACAAAAAAATAAAAAAAAAACAAAAACGTTTCACTCCCCAATTGAGTTCAATGCTGTTGAAACATGTAAACTGCGACCCTGTTTGCATAGAGCCTAATAGCAAAGGTAAACTGTTTCCATTTACCATCGTCGACTAGTCACTTAGTGTTCGTTAAATGTGAAATATTGTAAATCGAGTCGCACACACAAGGACGTCGATGTCGATTTTATATCCCATCCATGCGAAAACTCGATTGCAGCAAACTGACCAACCCTACGTCGACCATAGCCCACCGCCCATCGTTGAACAACACCAACAATATAAAACCTCGGTTTCATCCCGATATTCACAGTTCCCCTTTAGCATATGCAATGCACGTCTGCTATCGGTAAATTATTAAACACCAACCACTTTATCGGACCTCAATATGTGCGGTAGAACAGAAATTGATTAAATTTATTATCTTGTTTCATATTCACACCGCCGTCACAGCATCCATCCTCCATCGTGCCCCCGCTACCGCATTTTGCAGCACAGCCCCGCACGTTTGTTATCAATTTAATTAGGAGCATAAATAACTCATCTGTAAGGGCACACACCATATACCATACAGCTAGAGAGGGTAGGGTGGTGGAGATAGAAGGCAAAAAAAAAAAAAAAAAAAAGACGCACCAAAAAGAGAACTTAGTCGCTTTATCTTCATTCATATTTACACGTGTTGTGTGGAAGGAAGGATATGTGAAGCGTTGTGCAGCATATGGGCTAAAAATGTGTTCACATAACTCACCTCGAACCCATCCCGGGAGCCCAACAATCCGTATTTATGTGTAATGATTACCATGAAACTGGTGTTGCTTGCTGGTGTGGATGGAGAACAAAAGCCGAACGCGATGCATAACAGGCTGTTTAATGTTCAGAGACATGGAGGATGGAGCCGCCTAACCTAAACTACCCTTTTGCCCTACTTCTGTTGCCCATGCCACTGTAGAGTTATTCCATTTTTAACCATTTGAATTCGCCAGCACCCATCCAAGTATAATATAATAGGCACACGAAATTCATGCTATGATTCCCATTTCCCGCACACGCCTTTAACAATTACACCGCCAGCGATGAAGGGTTGTGCGCAGATTTTTGTTAGATTCCAAAGAACTGAATATGCTGCAGTCCAAGGAAACATATATAAACGACTGCGTATCGGTGTCGAGAACGCGCGGCGGGTATAAACAGAGGCGATATACGCATACATGTACTCGTACGTGTTTGTTCACCCAGTACGGGTGATTAGATTAACTGAGCCATTCTAAAAGCCCCGGTAGTGTCAGTCCCACCTGAGCACAAGTAGGATCCGCGGGAATTGATTTTGTTTTGTGTTTCCCTTCACTCGCATGAGGAATTTAACGTCCTATGCGTGGATATCGAAGGTGAAACGAAGGAAGGAAGGAAGGAAGGAAGGTTTTTATTGGACAGGAGGATATAATGGAAACGGGAATGTCATATCCGAAGGGGTAACGGGCTGGAATTTTCGGCAGAATAATACCAGGCATCTAACTTTTAAACTTTTAATGAGGGTACTTTATCAAGAACACACACACAGTCAGTCCATTTGAATTATTCAGATAATTTAAGGACACAAGTGTGAGGTTTAGATAAAGTTGGTGTATTTAATTATCTGATGTTTACATCTGGTAGTTGTTCGTAAGGGATTGAATTAAATTTGATGGACTTTATGTGGTATGCCTGTTGACATTTTGTGGACAATCGTGCGTTGTGGTGACCATAATGAGGATTTATTTCTGCCTAAGCGCACTTATTCTAATTACAATTGAAGGGTGAGCCAATATAGACTCGAACTATGTCGGGTTCAACTCAATTTGCTGTCAATTAAAATGTATTCTGTTGCATGAGATTAACAATGTTAAGTGAGCTAAGCTCTTCAGTCAGTCGCCGCGCCGCGCCGCCTGTCGAAAACAAACAATCTAAACTTCTTCAATTTATACAAGCACAAAGTGCCAGCAGGGGAATTTGGGATTAAATTCTTAATTATCTTCGGCCCTTCGTAATGTGTATCTAGGAATTTTCGCCACGCACCTAGAACCAATACAACTTTCTGTATATTCTATAAACACACTGGAAGGAACTTTCTCGTTTCTATGCCTGGCTATGTATGAGCGAGCGAGTGAGCGAGTGAGCGAAATAATGTTGCAAACAAATCCCAAAATCCCATTTCTCATTATAGCCATCAATCACTGGCATTGTCAGAGCGTAGGTATAGTGTTTTTCTGCAAATAGGAGACGATTACAATCCTAGATATTGTATATGTATGTGAAAAGCGCAAAAATCCGATAAATCCTTTTTTGGCATTTCTCGCTTAATCGAGACAGTGTTTTAATTAGATCAATTTATTTGCAACCACTTTACACGTACAGCGATAAAGCTGCACTATTTGTCTTTGATGGTATTATATTTTGGGCTTAAATTTGAAGTTTGGAGAGATACGGCCCCACATATGCCGTATGTTTGCAAACCTTGATTAATGGGACAGTTTTAGTCCGAAGCAGGAAGTTAAATCAGAGGCGAAATTTTATTTAACCAGCGGACTCTTGTTTGTTTTATTATTGTGTTTAATGGCTGAGATAAAATATATATTATATTTGTGGTGAAAAGAAGAAGCAAAATATATAGTTGGGGAATTATTTTCTGCGAAATTCTTCCTTTGCGGCAACCGATGAGTAATTCATCTTTATTATTTCATTATAATTACAATCTGGGCGTTGTAATTTCACGAAAAATTCGACCTCTACCGGATATGTCTACCCCAAACCGATAACTCATCGCCTTATTGCATGCACTAGCCGACCACCCTGTCTTCGCTCTAGTGATCATAATATAAATAAAATAATCATTTATCCTGGAATGGTTGGGTAAAGAAATATTTTTGCAGTGAACCAATATTCACACGCACATCAGTTCTTAATTACATTTTTTTTTTGCGTCACTGTAACTCAGTGCATGTGACTGTAACTCATTTTTCTCAAACAGAAAATACGAATAACGGGGAATAAAAAATGTACAGAGCACATCCAGTGGAATTTGGATTTGTAATATTTCTCATCTTTTAGAAAACAAAGAAATGTGATTTTGAGCTTTTAAGAGATGACAAAGTCAAAAATCTTGTCTTCAGCGTAAATTTTGTTCCAATGGTCCAAAATTCGACTAATGCCGGATATATAGGATCTTATGTGACTGAGAGTAAATTAACAAAGACGTGTTTGGAATCTAAACTATGACTATGTCAAATTTTGAACAGTTCTGATGTACTTGGGCAGTGAATTTGTTCATGAAAGAGTGGCACTCCCATGGATATCAACAGCGCCCTCCAAGAGGTGTTAAAAACGCCGTTGATTGCAGGAGGTTTTTTCCACTGGACCTGCAAAGCTCTTGACAAACATCAAGCTGTTCTTGTCATTAAGTAGGAACATCAAATGCCATTGATTCGAGTGAACTCGCATAAGGAACTCGGCAAATGTTCTGGTCTATGCAAGATCGTCGATAATGAAGACAAACCACGCAAAGTGTGTTATGGTTGCTCTGTGGTCATTATCAAAGATTTCGGAAAGGAAAAACCTCTATATGATCTCAAGGAGATTTAAGCAGTTTTGGATCAAGAATGACTAAATGAGTCAGGATTATTTTAAAAAAACAATTTGCAAACTCTAACCTTATTGCTCTTATTTTAGTATTCTCATTTTGCTAGTTCTACGTTGCTACAATTTAATGATATTTTTAAAAGGCATTAAAAGTAGTAGTGGCTCTAAAAGAAAATTCCAAATTCTTAGTTTCTGTGGACTAAAGGGCCAACCATAATAGACTTTTATAAGCTTAAGCTAGCTAAATGAAATATCCAATTACACGTCAACACTACTGCAAGCCTGCATGCCCAAAATTGGATCGCGCTCAGTTTCGTAAAATTTTGGTAACTTCGGAAAGTGTAACTGAACATTTAGTACGAAAATTTGACGCTGTCACGAACAAAAAATTTTTACAAAATAAGCGCATAATTTTCTTCACTATATTTTTCCAAAACATTCTAAGAATAAGAAGCAAAGATTTTAATTTTAAAGTTCATTTTCCATTTCTTCCTTCAAAATCGAATATACAAATTTTGAGAGTTTAAATTGTGCTGAAGTTGATTATGAGTAACTAACTAGAGAGTTTGAGAGAATTTGTGTTGCGTTTTTGTTCAATTTTGGCGTATAAAAACAAGAACATTTGGGTAATTTTTTCTTTGTATTTTTTAAAGTACATAATTAACACATCGTTGTTTCAATTAAGCTTCAATCAAAATGTTTAAAAACTCTGCGGAAACTAATAACTTGTGGTTCTTTTTAAGGTTTCACGACTTTTTATGGCTACAAGTCAGGCAGTTAGGCAAATGCAATTATATAAAAGACAACTTGGCTCTTTTTTAACATTTATTTTTTTTTTTGAATTTTGTATAGATACATATAACACTTTATCAAATTTGAAGGAGTCACACTGGCTGGCTGCAATAACGTGCATGTGGAAACTGCTCACATGCAATATAAATTGGTTAATGGAGCGAAAATACAGTCAAATGGGTGTTTTGCCACAAACATTAAATGTTTCATACATTACGAGTGAAATGTGGTACACGCCACTGCGATTGTGTGCAGCCTTCTTTCGGATGGCAGGAGGCAATAAAAATATTATCTTAAAAATTCAAAGTCATATTTTATAGTTAAAAATAGTTATAGTAGCTTAATGGGGAAGTTAACTTGGTTACTTAGTTCACTTAATTTTTACCTTTTAACCAATTAATAAATGCGTTTTTGAAAATGTCCGACTAACGAACATATTAGAGAGTTAGAAAATAATTGCCTGCGTTAATAAAGCAAAATATAAATCGAACTTACGCAGCTCGACAGAAGTATAGTACGTTCGTAAACGTTACAACTGTGCCTTACAATTTGCAGGAGAGCAGGAGAATATCAGGTTTCAATCTCAAAAATTAGCTAAATGTATACTTGTTTTGGGGAAGACGTGGGGAAGAAGTGGGGTTTCGAAGGCGCGAAGTCGTTTATTGCAACTATTAGTTACCCATGTAGAGTAGAATTTTCGGAAACCAGAGAACAATGTCAAATTTTTTGGGGAAATCGACATTTTTGTTTGGAAGAAGAAATTAATTAAAAAACTATTTGGACAATTTTCTATAAAAATATAGAAAACTAATTTTTTTTTTTGATTATGACCAAAAACGTACTAGAAAAACTGCCGCCTTCTTGTCAACTGCGTACATTTCGGTCTGCGTGTAGACGAAAAATATATTTTGATCTGCAGATACAAAGCAGGAATATGGTCGAACTATCGCGGATTACTGGCTTTAACGAATTCGCCCTACCTTTCCTCAAAATACGAATGATTTCATTATTGAAAAATTTAATGTTTCTTTCAAATTTCACAGAACTTATGAACACAGTTCCACACGGCCAAATGATGTCACCCTACCATTGAAAAGTATTGCATGAAACATGGCAGCCTTCCATTCTGCACGGTCCCGGCACTGGTGTCCGCAATGGCTTAGTCGTCTTTGAAACGGAGATCTAGTCTTCCTCGTCTTTTCTAACTTGGGGTCTGGGATTTGAAGATTTTCTTGGCTGGAGCACATTCGGGTCAAAAGTTTTGAACGGATCGACGAACTTCATCGAAGTTGCTGCTATCCATAGTGACATTTGGTCTTAGGAGGTGAGCAGATGCGTGTGTTTGTCTGAGCATATATTTCGTCTTGTCCTCATTAAGCTCAAGACCAACTTCGTTGACCTGTTTTTCAATAGCCGAGAAAACCGCTTTTACAGCAAGCTAGGATCTACCAAATATGTCAATATCATCCCCCTTAGTTGGATGACCGCGTTAAAGTGCGCGGCAAAAAATTGCCTTGCTTTAAACTGCCAATATAATTCCATTAGTTATTAATGGTTGGTATGCATTCGTAAATATAAAAAAAAAACCATAAATCTTCTATGGTTTAAGATGAGTTAACACAAGTAAGTGAAAATGGGAACAATACACGATAGCAATGAGATGGCAATACTGGGGACAAGTAAGGCAGCCACTTTACTCTATTCAAAAGAAAACCGAACTAAGAATTTTCAAATTCATTCACAAAAAAGCTAACAAATTCATATTTTATCAAAAAAAAAAAAAAAAAATTAAATCTTTTCTACATCCACCCCAAATTGAAAGGTACACCGCCGCTATGAGTCACATTAATTCACCCATAGGCTAATTTTTGTATACCTCCTACACACCTCCTATGCTTCGTAACAATTTCATCACTCAAAAAACTTTTGACCGATAAAAGTAGAATGTCACCTTGGTTGTCATGTCATGACTCTCGCATCGTGGGAGTATTATTCTCTGTTTGTGTTGATAGCCTTAGGGAGATTTACCAAACTGTTGGACTACTAAAAGTCACCTTTGAATAATGTAATGTAATATCTCCTTCAAATGTCAAAGGAATATTAGCCTTGAAATATTTTTTAAAGTTTTGCTATTTGCAACTAGAAGTCTAAGGTGATGTAATATTGTCTCCATCAGTAAATTAGAACCCATTTGAGGGTTGCTTATGCTTGCATTGAGACATTTTACTATATTTCACGTTGACGGATTTGGGGCATATAAAATGCATAACTAAACTAGGCACACAGCCACCGTGGGAACATGTGGTTGACTAACTGAAAAATATTATCTGTTATGAATATGAATCCGAAAAGCATTAGGCTGGTGCGAAAATATTAAACTTAATAAAATCAAAAGTTAAATAGTTTTTTTCAAAAGCAAAACTTAAACTCAAATTAAATAGTTTTGTCAGAAAGAAGAAACCGAGAACCGAAATGGGAAAATTTTTAAATTTTTCGGTCCACCTTCATCTACATACATATTACTTGGTGTTTTACTTCCACCAGGCATTTGCAAATCGCATTCTGTTTTCCTACACTGCTGTCTCCGTTTCCCTTGACTGTTGTACTAAATAACTAAGGACATTTTGTTTTTGTTGTTGGTGCTGATGTTGTGTTAGGTAGATAGTTCCGCATGCACTTATTCGGTTGTCTACGCTGTGCTTTTTCCATGCTCGTCCCACTCGTCCCCTCTTCGTCAACCTATCTGAACAAGTAGAGAATTTCCATTTGGATTAAAGCTACAGTATGCAGTTGAATCTCGGTATCTGAATTCACGTTCTACCACCTTGCATGCAATGTGAATGTGCACAAGCATGGCTGCATTCAAACTAGCGAGAAATGAAAGATCGACGGACAGGGAGGAGAGTTGCTAAATTATTTCATCCCAATGCACACTTTTGAACAGCACTAAAGACGTAATTTCAATGACTTCTTTATCATTCCCCTCCCCCCCCCCCCTTTCCACTCCCGCAAAAATGACTATCAGTGGCAGTTTACCACAATAGTCATTTACGTACACCTACACTACGGCGCACAGTTCGAAGGACATTGCAATAACGAAAACGAGGCGAGAACCACATCAACGTATTCCAAAGCAGCTGACATTTTAAGTTGTCGCTGCTGCCGAATTTTCGTTGATTGTCCTTTTTCGTTTTTAACCCAACAGCCATCTTCATTCCCTTGCCCGGAGGCATGGCTCTTATACATGTCCCCAAGCAATAATTGCTTCATAGATTCATTTTGCGTCCGCAACTGAAACTCAAACTAGCCCTGATGGCGAAGTGGATTAGTTGTGCGACGAACGACGACAGATATACATAAAGTCAAAACTGTAAAGCAATTCACGTGTCGGATCACTTTAGCTGTTCGGTTTTCACAATTCTCGGAAGGCAAAAAGTGAGAGACACTACGGCGCTAGAATGATAAAGCGAGATGTTTTAATTTAAGTGGTGATAGCACAGCACTGGCAGGACTGTTCGGAAATAAAATGGACTCTGAATAAATTATGCATTTCGAATTTCGAATTTCCCAGTAAGATTACTTTGACCCACTCCTGAGTCCTGACACTTTAAAAAAAAAAAAAAAAAAAAGTCATTACTATTCTCACAGACTCCCTTCGGTGTCTAGAAATAACAGAGTGGTGCGTTAAACAAATTAAGTGCGGGAATGAAAAAAAATGGAATAGAAAGAGGAGAAGTAGCTCCAACAGCTCTCTAGAATATGGAAATGGAATTACTTAGGAAGCGAGATCGACCACAGGCTTCGCTGTACTTTTAATTTCCGCGGTGCTAATTTTATAAAGTACTTGTGGATGAAGTAAAAATTACAATGTATTTTTATGGGCAGTAGTTAATGGAGTCGGCAGGACGAAGATTGCGACTCGGTGGGGTTTATTAATGAATACCTTTTACCTGCAGTAAAATTGGGTCTCATCATGGGGATTAATTCGGAATATTGCTGTGAAGCGCTTGACATGTCATGATGATGAAAACGAGGGGAAGTGTTGCCAAGTTTGATAAATTACTTGTTGGTGGGAGATTACGATGTCTTTTTTTTGTGAGGAATGAGATTTTAGCTATTAAAGTGTCATAGGACATGCTTTGAACTGAACAAATTAGTAATTTTAAAATCATTCAGGAATTATTATAGGAGATAACTTTAAAGTAGGTGTGTAGGTGGATGTCCTATGCTTTAGATCGGTACTTTCTAACCTCAAAAGGAAGTACAAATTCTTCAATTTGCGGGGGAGAGGGAGAAGACTAGGTTGAATGTGCGTGCTTAATCAAATTGAAACAGTTGATGTATATCAATAGAATGACTTGGCGTTCTATAGTTTCAAGAGCTCTTCAACCCAGAGGTGGTGGTTTAGAATCGTCAGTGGATTGCCACAAATCACATCTAGTCCATACGTTCTTTTCTCCTCGGTTTCTTGCCGACACTTCACACTTAAAGTAAGTGAGAGGCCTACTGAATTATTGAAAGGGAGGTGGTGTACAGTGGCGTGCAAAAGTCTAGTTATTCACAATAGTTTTCAAATCACCTGCCTTAGTCATAATGCTTCCTAACACACTTAGGCGGCGCTACAATCTAGGGTGGACCTGACCCTGAATCAATAAGCCTCTTTGCCCAGTTTCGCACTCGAAATTAACTGATGCCCCATTCGCTTTCCACCTTAGCTGATGCCTTGCTCTGCTGCATTGTCGCTCCAGATAAGAAGCCGGGCTAAATTGTTGGTGTTCATTCTGTCTACATCTTAAACGACCAAGTTCATCATTGAATTGTCTTCTCCAGAACACGTCAACGCAAACGAGAACAAGAGTTTTTCTCTAGGAACGACCAAGTGTATCTTCATCCGATTTAGAAGGATTCCATGCTTCAGATCTATGTATAGTTGTGCGAAACTTTGCCTTTTCAGCACAAAGAAACAGCGATTGGCAAGCACTATTATACGTTTGATTTCTAAAAAGAGTCGAGGTAATCAAAGTCCAGTTCTACCTTGATTCTGACACTCCATTCCGGCCGAAAGTCACATAACTAAAATTCAAAAATTAAAGTCTTCCTTATTCACATCTTCCGTACAATCATCTTCTTTATATTTCGATAAAAATCTAAACTTTGTTTGAAATGTACAAACTTCTCCTGCAGTCAAAAACCAATTGCAAGTATACGACGTGTTGCTGACAGTGCACTTTTCAAAGTTCATGCAACACAACTTCATCATAATGTGGCATATCGCTTCCTGGCGCCTTAGCAAATGTGTCCAATAGTTTACTTTCACAAGACAGTAATTTCCAAAGACGAGAAACATTTTCTTCACCTCACGAAAAACGTGGCATTCAGAATGAATACACGATGTGTATGGCAGTGAAGTCGTGTGTGCAAACTTCCAACGGAAGCATTTTGTGACCGATTTAGTGCCCTAGGCATTAAGTACCTGCATGTATTTTCCACTTTACATAATATGTAGGTACCCTACCCTACCCAGTCTTCTGCATAAGCATATTGAACGCAAGCCGCGCCACCAGAGAGAGAGAGAACGAACGAAGGACATACTGTTAGGTTGGGTTGGGTGCGATGCGAGGACATTGGCAGCGCCAGCAACTAAAATTCCTCTCTCATAAAAAAATAAAAGCGAACTAAACACATTCCTTGCTTCAATACACTTGGTCCACACAACACAAAACAGCGTAAATGCGACTTACTTTCATACGTATACGTACATACAAATATAGAGTATATGGAATGGTATTTTCGTTAAAGAATGTCATGTCCTATTTCCAATGAAAGGACTAAGTCAACCGTAAAAATACTGCGAAGGAATCTACAGCGGAACAACAAGTGTACTGAGTGAGCATAAAAAAACAAGAAACCCTTTAAAAAGATAAATACAGAACCGCAATTCACAGACCTGACTCTTCATGTCGTCGAAGACGGTTTAAGTAAGTGTCAGTTTTTAATAAAAGTGGATGTCATAAACACGCAGGCAGTAACCGACAGAGAGGTTCTTTTTGCTCACTCCACTTTCTATTCAGTTCTTTCTCAAGTTTAACGATCTCGGAAGGGTTGGGTTTATTATTAATAATAATCACCGTTAACCATTCGTGTCAAGACCACGCCATTGTAAATCATTAGGTCATCCGGTCAAACGATGGTAATTGGTGAAAATTAATAAATCATTTGTTTTGTTTTGATTAGAAGTTTGTAGTGACCAATAATTTATCAATCACCACATGGATAAGGTTTCCTTGCCTTCTTCAAACACACAAGTTCTATAAGCCACAAAGCTGTCAACAAACATCCCACAATATGATCGGTGGCTCGAAGGACATTGTCATCCATCATATTGAGAGATGTTGAAGCTGATTTGTTGATACATGAAAGTGATTTCCAAGGGATGCGATTATGAAGCTGCCAAGCGGGGCGGGGCGGGGGGAGGGGGACAGATGGATCTAAATGATGATTAGGGAGTTGTGGTCTTGGTCTTATGTAAATAGTATCATATAGTCCTTTAAACACACATGTGCGGCGAATCTTGACTTGGATAGTGTATATTTCAATAGTCCCCCTTAGAGTGGTTCGTGTTCAAGTGAATTTTGATGATGCTCCAAGTGTGTTCCTTATGAGAACATTAGGAAACAATGAAACGACTGTTTTGCAGAAATATTTAGATTACGTACGTAAGGCTCTATTACATTGCAATGGAATTTGATGAACGAGTACTTTGGTGAAAGCAGCGCGTGGCAATTGATATGCAGACATCATCATCATCATCATCATCATTATCATCATGGATGGCGAGAATCGGATTATCCTTAATGTTGGTGGAATAAGGTATGTTTATTTTTATGTGCAGTCATAAAATAGATTTATAAATATTATTTGTCAACAAGATATTAACTATATCGATTCCGGGTGGCAAATCTACGAGAAAGTGTGGGGGCTTTTAATCTACTAATAATAAGAATCAGTCGTCAAGGTATGGGTAAGTTAGGCAGCAAACCGTGATCCCTGGGAGAACGAACTTCAAAAGTTCGTTCGCCAATAACTATAACCAAAGAAACTGCCTTCAGAGGGCAATGGGAATAGTACCTCGCCACGTTGTGCCCGATCTTTGGTATATCAGCAGAACAAGACGGGCCCTAATACTCGACCTTGCGGAACATCCCCATTTATATGCTTTATTGACATCTGCTACCTGCGAGCTGTTTGATGTTCCACGAAATAGTATTACAATTGCAGAAAGCTAGTCATATGCAGAGTTGTAGAGCGAATTCCAAATTGCTGTTCCACCAAATTTACAAAGTCTGCAGCTAATAAAGTTCAGTGAAATATAGTAGACTTTAGCAAACAATTTGTGACAAAAATGTCTTAAAATTAGTCTAAGAAAACTCTGCATTTTTCTAAGTAGGACGACAAACGTCGTCAAAATGCCTAAATCTTTAACAAATCCTTACAACAAAAAATTTTGATTGTTAACAATTTTTTATTCAAAGTTAGTTAAGTTTGGAAGAAAAATGGTTCGATTTGGACGCCATTTTGATTTATCAACATTTTTTGACACACAAATAACCAAATATATATTTTTATTTCAGACATTGAGGTTGCGATTTCAATTGATCTTAAGCATGCACAAAAATCGGAAGGGATTAAAAAATCATTTTAGACAAAAAAAATTAATAAAAAATCAGGGGTTTTGCGTATTTTTTGATTTTCTAATTTTTACTGAGGAAATTTTAACCATCTCCAAAGGAAACGTAGAAAACAGGAGTTTAGAACGTTGCGATCTGCACTCCGCGAAGTTGCAAAGTAAAGCAGACCGTGGCAAGTGCGTCATAATAAGGGTAAATAGGGGCTAACGGCTCACAATCTTCCTTAAGCGTATCAAGCTTATGCGGATGAAGTCGCCATTCTTTCTGTCGGTTAAAACATAGAGGCTGTCTGCTCTCAGGCGCAGTGATCCCTAGATTTGATCGATGTTTGGCGCACTAGCAATAGGCTTTTGGTAAATCCTCTTAAAACCACGGTTGTTATCTTAACGAGAAGGAAGAAAATCACTGGTCAATGACAACTCGTGTTTTAAGGTGTCACCATCCCGATCTCCGAAAAAGTCAAATATCTGGGAGTAATCGTCGATAAAAAAAATATATGGTTTAGGTATGCTAAATCGAAAACCGGTAAGGTACAGTCGGCAGAGGCACTTTTGGCAAAACATGGGGTTTATCTGCAAAACTTTTCCTTTGGATATACACAGCCATGATTAGAAATATTCATCTGTTTTCAAAGCAGAAGCCTTAGCCATTCTAATGCGCTATATTGTGAAAAACAAGTGGAGGGCTGGAAGCATTTGCAATTGCAGCCACAGCCAAGCTGCATTAAAAACACTGCTCAACCTTCTTACCTCGTCCAAGTTAGTGCTCAAACTCAAGTTTTTTCTGAATTTGGTCGGAAGACTTAACACAGTGAATTTTGTCACAGGTCACACTGGCATCCAGGAAAATGAGATTCCTGATGAGCTTATTAGGCAAGGTTAAGAAGCAGTTTTCTCGGGACCCGAACTTGCGTTGGATCTGCCTGCAGCTGCAGTCATATCTTCCATTGGTTTCTTATGAACAAAAGTCCCGGTGTCTGCGAAGAACGCAGACAGAAAAAACTACTGCGCCCGGACATTTCCAAAAAGTCTGCATCTTTCTTTCAATCTCTCAGGAGAATCGAGTGCAGACTGGTTGCAGGCGTCCGTGTTGGACTTGAGCGATACCTGTCCGGCTTGTGGTGAGGAGAACGACACAACAGAACAGTTATGCGGCCTTTGTTCGCATCAGGTGGCGGATTTTTGGTGCTGAATGGTGAGTGCCGAACATCTAAGCCCTTCATCACTAAAATTCTTTCTCATCTTTCTTCGAAAGACGTGTAAACTAATTAAGGTGTCTGCAAAGTAGTTGTGTCTAAGCGCTCCATTCGATAGTAGCAACCGTAGATAAAAAAAACAGTCTTCTCCTCTCTGATAGGATTGAGACATTTTACATCAATTTTTTCTTGTTGACAGCAAGGAGATCGGATGACTTGACTTGATAGCGCGACTTTCAACATTATTCTCACAAACCTAAGCAGATTATTAAACTGTGCTACTTTGGAGACCGAAAACGCACCTTTTGTCAAGGTTGATATTTTCCTTCATTTCTTTACAAATTTTTTTAGATGTTGCCATTGAAACTCTTTTCTCTTCATTGTAAATCCCCTCTGTTTCTTGAATATTATCACTACTTTCGTTGGACTGGAAAAGTTTGCAAGGGCAAATTAATACGCCAACCCAGTCGCGATTTCTGTTTACAAAACCTAAAAATAAAGCCTTTCAGGTAACGCTCTGGAAAAGTATTATAAATTAACTCTTCCCTGTAAATAGCAAGCAAAAACTTTTTCAAATAGAAAAAATATACAAAACAGTTGCCTTTGGAATTCATTCGCCTCTCTACATTTATTGGGATTCAATTTCCATGCTTCTTGTTTTAAATTTCAAATTGAAATGTCGAATTATGATGGCTTCTTCAAGTTTATTCCTAATTGATATTCAAAACAAGACGCAACGAACCTAATCAGAGCAAATTGAAATCCATTTTGATGTTATTACATCCACAGCCCCATCCGGTATCCTTTACAAATAGAAGAAATTTACCTTCAGGACATTATTTGTAGAATAGAAAAACACCCAACTGAGGCTTATCCCGGCTCCCACGGTACGACATGAAACTATCGCAATTGCAGAAAAGTTTTTGCGTTAACTTTTTTTATTGCTTAAATTTAAGCAAAGATTAAACTTTGTCTGTCTACTAGATAAAGGGTGGTTTGCTTGCTTGGTGTTATGCGCTTTCTACCATCCATTCTCTTTTTTTGCTAAACCATGTAACTGCACAAGGATTTGTTTTTTTTTTTTGTTTTTTTTTTTACAAAATCGAATTTATCACGACTACGTGACTTTTTGATCAAAAGTTCTTAGCAATATACGCGGCGGGGGGGGGGGGGGGAGAGTGCGAAGAAGGCAAATTGTTGTGCTAGTTTCTATTTTGAAGTAGCACTCGTACTCGTTCAACCGCCACAAAGGATCAATAGCGGAAGTTATATCCTTGTCGGGGCTCATCTAGAGAGAAGTACATTTCGTGCTGTGTGAAAAGAGGCCGAATTGCGATGCGACACGGCGGCGGTTGCTTCCTCCACATAGTAGTCATAGACGCCGCCATTGTGTGACAGATAAACTTTGAGGGTTTTTTTTCCCCCCGCCCAAAACCTATGTAGGTAAAATCGCTGCTAAATTTGTTTAATATAATTCTCCTTTTTTGTCGCAACAATGTTTATTTCTACTTCTTTATGTGAAAAGTTTTTATTTTTCCGGTTCCGGGGGGGTGAAGATCCCACATTGGCTTTCGCCTCCTCCGCCCACTTTTATATTTGACTTATTCACATGTTATTGTCAAAGTGCATTCTATGAACCATGAAAGAAAGAGGAGAATGATGGCAAAGCTAAGAAAAAGTACATTTTGATGGGAGACAAAAGCATAAAATCTATGACAGATTCAAATAAATCGTTGTTGATTCTACTTGTCGATGTTTTCTGTTTGTTTGGTTTTGCTATTGAATAGCCAATCGTGTTAACTTTTGAGAGATAAAAAAACTTTTCGACGCTACATCTAGGAATGGTATGGCTGATGCCAATGTGGGTGTGAGATATAAATTACTTCTACGCTTAAATAAAGACCCATTAAACGAAAAACAAGAAAAAGTTATTTTTCAAAAGAATTCTGTGTTGCTGAGGTTGAGCGGTTTTGAAACATAAACAAAGGGAAATCTTGTACTTTAAAGTCAATAAAACTTTGAAAGAGGAAGCAAATTGTTGACAATGTTTCTTAATTTAAGGCATCATTATCCAGCAGAGTTGAGAAAAGTTTAACAAATTCCGAATTCGTTTTATAGATTAACAAAATGAATAATATATTACAGTTGTGTGGAAATTTGTGGGTACAAAATGTGGAAGGAAGTACATGAATGATGGCTGCAGGAGCATGTGCGTGGTTGTGAAATGTGAGGATATTCATCACTCTGCGTGAATGTGTGTGAATTTGTGAAGAGATAATGAAAATAAAGTGTTTATAGGGGAAACTAAAGCAATAAAATAAGGTTTTTTTTTTTGGTTCACAAATGGAAGGGAGCTGCAATTCTATAGGGTTAACACTGTCAGACTTTTGTCAGTCAATTCTGAGAACTTTTGTATGGAAATGAACTTTCGAATTCCATCGTTCGGTTTCATGTGAAAAATCTTTTCAAATTATTTACGCCATTTGGAATTCAAGCTAACGCACATAAGTGTTGGAAATCGAACAAAAGAGTGACCCAGAAGTACAAAAAAAACTGACACTGGTAAAATAAGCAATTTTATTGATTTCGAATATTCCAATAATCACGTCGGAAGGAATGGGACGAGAGGATTTAAAAAAATGCATATTCTTCCAAAAATGCTTCCTTTAAGGAGTTGCATGGGTTTCACAGCTTCAAAAAATCGATTTTTCTTTTATTGTCTTATTAATTTCTACAACATCTCGAGTAAAAGTTTCGGAGATTCAGCCTTGGGAAGGTGCACATTCAATTGAATCACGAGGTTTATTTGAGGTTATCCAAACTTTAAACGCGCTTTTTCTCGAAACTGTGTTTTCAAAGTCGGTTGTCAAAAGTTCTCGAAAACCACTAAACCGATCTTGATGAAATTTTACACAGGTCTTCGAGATACAATTCACGAGGACTTGGACGAAGGATATTTTTTTTTCAATCACAACTTTTTAAAGAAAAAAAAATGTTGAGCAAATTTTACCAAAATTAGCATTTTTTTGTAAAAAGGTCTGCCAAAAATCCAATTTTCACTTTGTTTTTCCCCTTCGTCCAAATTCTTGTTTATGGTCGGGATTTTTTTTTTCACCTCTGATGATTCTGTCACGAGTTCTACTGTCAACCGCGGACGCACAATTTTCCGAAGGATCACCACAAATGACGTCACAATGACGGAGTTTTAAATATTTGCCTTTGAAAATTTCAGAAATTCTTTTTCAAATGTATATCTTTAAGACAGTAAAAAGTTTGAATAAAATATTTTATTTTTTATATAAAAATAAAAATGTTGAAAATAGTATTTTTTTACCCCGAATAAACCCATGTAACCCCTTAACTTGTAATATTCCATTGTTAAATCGTTCAATTTGAATTTAGTCATCACATTTCTGAGAATTTATTTTTATCAATCACTTTTGTATATTATATATAGGGTCCGCCATCTAACGTTTTTTTTCAACTAGTGCTTATTTCGCGAATGGTAACACTTAGCTCATGTATGATTTGACAGATAATATACCGCTGAACGAATATGGTTGTGTATACGCTTGAACAACGCTGGGAAATATTGCGGCATAATTGGGACATTTTTAATTATTTTTTTTTTTAAATGAGCAAGGAGTGGCCGTTACAGTCAATGGCGATCGTTATCGGGCTTTTTAGAACTGATTTGATTTTTAAAAAAACTTGGTTTCTGTACATTTCTCTGCTTTGGGTCGATCCACGTGCCGACTTGACATTTACAGCTCTTTTTAATAGTAGAATAAGGGAAAAAGGATTTCAATTGTATTTTATCGTATTTAAGGCAGGGTTATCCGAAGACAACAAGCTCTTAGACCTAATGGTTCTTTTAGGTTATAAAGGCTGCCCAAATTTACCACAGAACTGTTAGTTCTCATTGGAAATAAGATTACTGAAACTGCCAGTGAATTTTGCAAGGTTGGTCAGTTCAATCTCTCACATCTTCCTAACAAGGAGTCGACCAGAATGTTGCCACAAGCGCACAGTCGCCACGGATATTTTTTAACCAAAGAATACCCAAAATATCAAATGAAATGATTATAGAGACGATAATTGATTCAACGAGTGGGGGGAAGCTTTATGCTAGAATACTATTTCAACCTTTTCTGACAGCGTTGCAAATTTCCCCTAAAGTCGCCCAAAAGTCAAAAACGGTAACCGTGGTGTAAGCCGCACATCAAAAGTGGGGGAACTTAACTCACAAATATGGCATTCACCCATTAAAAAATATTCAATATTCAATATCCTTTCCCTCCCTTCCACCGACCCAACACAAATAAAAAAAAAAACACCCTCATTATGCAAACATCACCAAAAACGAGTCAATCAGGAGACACATTATCATTACGAGACCTTTCTGACAACCCACACAAATACCAACACAAACAAAAAAGAGACCCGATGATTGCAAAAAGGATCTATTCCTATAAGCATCCTTCAAAACCATAGGTTACCTATCCCATCCGCTGAGGGATGAGCAAGCAAAAAAAACCCCAATCTATCTCAAATATTTGCATAAAATACTAGCAGCATTAGGAAATTACATTTATTTTGCCATTTTTAGACCATAAAAACCGTTATGGCTTTCTATAAGTGAAACTTGAAACGAAATAAGAAAATAATACTTACCGAAATGGCGGCTTTATTTATCCGAAAACGACATGCCAACCTAGAAAAAAAAAAAAATATAGCATAAAAATCTCGAATATATGAGTGGAGTATGTATGTATCTAATAAAATCATTTGCCGACATCAGCACTTATAATCCTTGAGTTATGTAATTTTCATTATAGATCTGTTTACTTAGTCAATGAATTTTTGTAGTAGTCTTCTATATGGGCGCGCATGGTCATCCACCCACTCATAGCAATTGTCGTCGTTGTCGTTGTCGTCGGTATCCTGAACCTGACAGCATGGAATAATGTAAGTATAGTAACCAAAAATGAATCTAGAAGCGCGTTCACTGCAAAATAAAACTCCAAAATATAATTCGTAAGGTTTTGTTGTTCCATTCCATAAAGCTGGAGATAATAAATTTTAATGGGGGTTAGATACTTTTATGTTACTACGATTACACCATGTTCGATGAAGTGGAAATTATAGTCATGACTGTACAGTACAGTAACTAGGCGCGAGTCTGTGTGTGGGCTTTCTACCTCGATTCTATAAAGGCCAAAAAATATGCGCGATTTAGCTTAACTTGTCAGTGGATGGGAACAATAGGAAAGAGGACAGACATGTATGTGCGGTGAGATGAGATTTTATAGAGTTCACTTTCAGTTAGCTATTTTGCATGTGAGACAACACACCGACCTTGACCTTATTTACACCAAAAAGTAATTCAGCAAGGGAAAATGCTGTACCCAATCAAAGTGCATTAAAATCGATGAATTCGTAAAGAGTAACCAATTTCTGTCTATCTTTCTATCTAAAATAACTTACTCAAAGTAAGTAACAACCCCTTCCATTCTCCGTCTCATCCTAGGCAATGTCAATTCGTTGAATTTAATTAAAAGTAAAACTTTTCCTTCGAGCAAGGCTAAAAAAAAATCCACAATTGTTCCCTGGATTCCTCGAAATCGATTTTAAATCTTCAAAATCACTTTTAATTTCAAACAATTAATCAAAAATTACTGAAATCAAAAGCAAAAAAAAAAAAAGGAAATGTCCCCGCCTCCAAGGAAGCTTAAAGGCTTTGCATTTATTTGCGGCGCAAAAAAAAATCACCCTCTTCGATTTAACTCAATCAAGCTACTAGACGAAGCCGCCGTAATCAATCAACGCCACCCTGGGGTGCTAGTCCTGGTAGTGGTGGTGCCTTTCTGTCGCTATAACTTGAAATAGTCAAATTGGGACGAAGTTTTTTTTTCCAATTTCTGCATTCGTTTCCTTCTTTGGTTTTTGTTCGCAAAATTAATTATTAATTGAAGAAAAAAAAAACAGAAAAGATTCTTAATTGCTTTTCGACTTTTCGAGCCTTTGCAAATTATGCTGAAAGAGGTGCCACCATATTTCACACACAGGGGTTGCTTAATTTGGACTTGTGCCAACTTCAAGGTTAAAACTCTGTTTACGCGAATAATTAACCATTACATAGTTGATTAAACGCTATTTGCTTTATTTTATTCATGTAACAGGTGGGGAATCCAGCAATAATGAGAATTTCGAATGGAAAACCTTTTTGTGCGCTGTTTATTTATTTTTTCCTGTCTGGCGCAAATCACTTGACTGACTCTGACTGACTGGTGTCAGTGGTTGATGAAATATTCAAATACTTCAAAATGTCAAATAATTAAAAGATCAAGTAGTGTTGGCAAACAAAATAGATACGAAGGCGAAAATTCACATAAATAACGTCTAATCCGGCGGCTTTTGCAAATGAGGATGTCATGAATTGGAGCGCGTTGGAATGCGAACCACGTATGTGGCTGCTATAATGAAATTCGAAATTCGCTTTGATACAACGCACACACGTACGTATTGAAACTTGTTGCTCGAATTGGAGTCCTTTAACGGCCAATTAGTTGCGATTAATTTCGACGATAAGTAGCATCGGTGTAGAGAGCGTGAAACGCAGTTTTAGCTATCAATCGGAAGATTTATAGTCAGTCGGCGGAAGAACTTTAAATCAAAGCTTTTTTTTTTCGTAGAGGACAGGCATTAAAAAAGCTATAAATTCAAGAGAATTTGATGAGTGGAATTGAGCAATAGAAAAGTTTTTTAAGTGCATTTGCGCGAAATGACATTATTATGATTTTCTTTTATTAGCTGTTGGATGGGAGATAACGAGTATTATTAATTTAGAAATGGGAAAATGTAGTTCCGGATGATTGGTTGGTGACATTTTTTTCCAACAAATACCTTCGAATTCGAATTCGAGGGGAATTTTCTAGGAAATACGAGTCGTTTTTATTTCACTTCAGGTACATGCCTAAAATATCGATAATTTTGATATGAAAAAAAGTTAGGTGTATTTGTTTATTCGTTGAGGACTGACAAATTTTTTAGTATGTCGAGAAAAATAATGCCCATCACCCATCAATAGAGAAAAACAAGTTTTTCAAATCAATACAGGGGATGTCTGACTGGGGGTACAATGGACCATTATCAAGTCCGAGTGATATAGAATTTAAATTTCCTTTTAAATAAATAAATATATATGACACGAAACCCAGAGCCTAGCTTCTCCAACCACTGTGTGTGCGAAGATTTACTTTTTGACACGAATACGAAGGGACCTACAGTTTAATGATGGTTCCGAACGGCAATTAATTTTTGAGAAGCTTCTCATGACAGTTCGGGATTTGAACCAGCGACCTTTCGCTGTCCTTTATTTTGTATAGCATCCTTTTATTATACAGAAAGGGGTTTGCTTTAGTAATAGAGCACAACAATAGCAAATGATAATATCGACTGTGGCGTTATGGAACAGAACCGTTTCATGGAATTAAATATGAGTAAATGGGAAGCTATCACATACCTTTCCCTCCCTCAGAACGCTTAATATATTATTTTTAAGTCTACATCCCGAAGAAACTTACGTGCATTTTGTGGACTTTGGAAAGGGAATCCATCAAGACAGTTAAACTTTTAAATATTTTGTTTTTTTTTATGTTCTTAGACAAACGAGTAGTTTTTTAAAAAAAAAATTGCAAAAAAGTTCCTCTCCCAAATTCAAAATGTTCAATGGCGCGGTAAACTTTTGCCTTTGTTATTCAAAGCAAGCATTTCTAGATAAGTATCTGAAGAAATCCAAAGCTGTTCAATGCATTTTCTTCAAACGCATATTTAAATTGCCTCCTTCAGTACCCACACATGCAATTCACATAGACTCTGGTCTACCACAGATTTACATAGGAAATCTAAAATCAATCGAAGCAACTCGCAAAGGCAGGTTATATGGGTTTGCCTTGCAATGCAAATTAACTGGTGTGTGGTTGCAGCATTACGCAATATCAATCTTGATCTGATTGAAAGAAATGTACTTGATTAGAAGGATGTGCTCTAAGGGTGCATTGGTAATGCTTGAACTGGGCACTGGGCACATTTACATCTAAACATATATACATCATCATCATGTTGGTCTTACTTCTATGGTTTTTACTCATTTTTCATTCAGAAGTTCTTTGTTTGTTGTCTGCCATACGAAAGTGAAACAACGAAGAAGCAATTTCTGGTCAATGTAATCTTAATTAAATCGATAATGAATTTCAGTTTCTGGCACTAGGACATAAGATTACGTGAACTCCTCTACTTTTCTATGAAGAGAAGAAACTAAATTAATTTTGATTTGTGCAAATGGTTGGAATCTGCTCTTTAAATATTGCACTAACGCCTTAAGGCCGAAAGTAATCGGAAATCTTATGTTATAACCGAACGAAAAGAGACCAAAAGTGCTGTCAATTGAATTTTCCATTCAGTGGCTAGAAAAACAATTGGGAAAACCCATCTTTTTTTTATGGCGCCTAAATGACACCATTTCGACATCTAAGTTTGAATTGTGGAAGAAAAAAATTCGGTGCTCTTTGCAATGGTGATGGTTAAAATTTGGTCAGAAAAATAAAAAAAATACGCAAAATTTTGATTTTTTAGGAATTTCTTTTTTTTTTGATTTTTTTCATGCCCAAATCGCGACATCGATGGCTGAACTACATATTTATATTTGGTTAATTTTATGTCAACAAATTTTGGTAAACCATTTGGAAATTTGGCGAATTTTTTAAGGTCCTTCCCGATTTATTGCTTCCTCCGATTATCTGGTAAAAGGAAAAGGCAAGGATCGGCCTTGAGCTATTGATGTATGGATGTACTTTGTTTTTGTTTAGGGGAATGGGTATTTGTATTGAGACTCTATAAACCCCGTCAAAGCCAAAGAGAGGGAGGCCTTAAACCTCCTGGCTCAACAGCAGCAGCATTTGATTGCAGCAATGATGCAAATATTTTTAGGTCAAATTCAGCGATGCAGACAAGTGAGAGGGCTATTCCCCGAATAATTCTGATCATAAGTTATTGGGAGGGTTAAGGAAAATTATGTAAAAGTCACACAACGCGGGCATTAGAGAAATCGGGATCAGACAAAGACAGAAGATATTGGAGCATTCAGCATTTGTGTTGGACGTCTAAGTTAATAATCTTAGAATTTTACTGCATTTCTGAGCATAGAATTAAGGACGAATTGGCATGGCGGGTATTGTGGGTGAATTATTGAAGGGGGTGGAACGTAACAGACTATTTCATTTGGTGGAAGCTACGACAGATCAATGATGCGCTGGCGACATACATAGCGACAATGGCTTAAGAGAGTCTAGCGATTTCCCGATATATAAATCACTAACGTATTTTCTGCTGCATTCATTTTGGTAGCAAATTTAGAGTAACTCCAAACCGCCCTTAAAGTTTTTATCTTCTTTAGGAAATTTCAAATTTAATTGCCTAAACGAATAAATTCCTTAGCAACGAATAGTTTGCAAGACTTAAGTATTTCTCTTATCTTTTCCTCCACATATCTTCATCATTCATCTTCTAATAGATTTGCCTACAAAATTGAACATTATCCTTTCTGCAAAGAAAGGATCCAATGTCCTTAATACCTTCTTATCTCTGTAAAACATATATAATTATCATCTTTGTGTATTGATTTTTTACGAAATTTCCATAAAAACAAACGCAGAAAAGATAATGTATCAAGGACATTTTGATAAAGGCATCCATTATATCATACCCAGGTCCATACTTCAAAGAAATACAAAGATTAGATATCCAAAATACAAAGCCTCCCGGCCCTCATTTAATATTTTACGTCCATTAGTCCCCAATTAAGATTGCGCGCCCAAGTCTTGCAATATAAATACAAAACTTTGCCCAAAACTTTCCTAATACAATAATTATTTTGTCGAAAGCTAAAGCTTTATTGCTTCTTGCCCTTGCTAAATAATTAAATGACACCCTTTCACGTATCGCATCCCCAATAATGATTAGTAATAATTACCAGTTCCCATCATAGTTAATCATAACCATCTGAAGCAGTGATAATTAGTATCTAAATAGTGAGTGGGGAGGTTTGTGTCGTTGCCGAAAACTACACCAAATAATGTGGGCGGTATAATAGTGACATGACATATGGTGAAATGGGAAACTTAACTTTCGATGAGGTTAGCTTATTATCACCCTGGAAATGAACTAAGTTTTTTTTTTGGGTAGGTTGTTACCCTTTTATATCTGTCCCTATGAAAAGGTGCGATGATGACAAAACTTCACTTCACATTTGTCACTTTTTTCGAACGCTTTCGGCTGAAACAATAACAAAGCCTTCACTGTCTGTCTGTGAAAATTTTCTTGGTTTTATTTTTGAAAAGAGGTGAAAATGAAAGAGCTCTCTGGCTGTGCACTCTCAGAAAAGAGCATCATTCTGTAAAGTGGTTGTAGTAGTTAGTCACTTTTCAAGAACATGTATATCTTCTCCGGAGGCTGCCAGTGGTGGCTTTATAGACTACACACACACACACTATGTATGTATGTCGAAAGTGCGCCCGCAGGTGATTCAATTCTCTTTCTATTTTCAATGTTTTGTTAATCTGTCATTCATATACCTCACTCGGTTGGAAATGCATGGCAAATATTTGCCCCAAGCCTTAACGCTTCCCTGCTCCACGTAACCTTTCGTTGTTTTGATAGCATAGCAGCAACAGCGTAGCGCACACCAGAGTGTGGTAAACAAGTGGGACCCAGGTTGAGATGAGATTTTTCCTGTTCTCGTCCGCCTAAGGACCCCGAAGGGTGGCGGCGCGCGGTTGTTTCCTTGAAAGCAGGGAAGAAACACAAAAAAAAACAAACAACAACAACAAAAAAGGGCATTTCATCAAATTATGTGTTTCTTTCTTTTTCACGTGCACGCAGTGAATGTGATGCTTATAGAAGGGATACAAAATAATTTAGTTTTTCTTTTTCGTTTTCGTTTTCTTTTTCCTTGGACAAATATTCTGACTGAGTTAATTAGTTCCAACACGATTTGCTCACTTTTTTTTTTGCGTGCAGTGTAAGCAAAGAAACAGGATTAACTTGAACTAATTAAATGATGAAATAAATTACAACGTGTATGTCCTTTAATTAATGTGCGTAAGGACTTGAAGTTGTTTTTATATTTATTTATTTATTTTTTTTTTTTTTTGAAAGGAGAAATAAAAAACTTTTTTATTAGATTTGAGATCGAGAGACATGAGGAAAAAAATTTCGTCCTCATGAAGCGGATGAAAGTATAACGTAAAATTAAAGAGGGGACAAGTTATTTTTTCGTCCTTTCTTTTTTGGGCTTCTATTTTCAGAGAATGATATTTTTGTACGGAAACGAAAGGTTTCCCTTATAGAATTTCCTAAGATATTTAATCCTGCTCTTGCTCCTTAAAAATGTGAAATGTATTTTATTTTTTTGTTGGTTAAGAATACAAATGCGTAATTAACTTAACATTAGAGTTTTGGGTTCAAAAAAAAAAAAAGGGAGGATTTGATCCCTAGCAGGATTTTGATACATATTTTGTTAAATATCTTAATATTGGTCATGGACTCCTTTAAGTAGAGTGGAAATCGCTTTTAACGATGTCGTCGAAGGGACTTAAGAATTTCATTATATCCATTTGAAAGTTTATTAAATTCTCTTGATTTAAATCTTTTCAGACGCAGGATATTTTTTTTCTATAAAGCTGGTACTGTGCTATTTTTGCCAATTACAAGCAGCTTTTCTTTATAGTTTCCCCTCAAATTCGATTATGCAGAGGCGTTAGACTTTCTTAGTTAAACCTGGTTAAAAAAAAAGGACCCAAAGCCCAGCTTCTCCAACCATTGTGTGTGCGAAGATATAATTTTTTGACACAAATGGAAGGGACCTACAGCCGATTCGAAACGGCAATTAATATTTGAGAATCTTCTCATAATAGTTCTTACTCTTGGATGTTTCTCAGACGTTCGCAAAGCTTAACCAGTCTTCCCATATATTTTATGCTGCCAATAAAAGGTCCAGGAATAAGGATACAATTTTTATGAGTTTAATCAATAGAGTGATCATTTAGCCACATGTAATTAGATATGCTTCGGGTCTCTCTACGTCTGTTGCCGGGAGCTGGCGTATCCTCAGGGGCACTTGATATCAAACAATCTTATCGACTGACTGATCACTGTAGTGTCTTTCAAGCCGAGATCTTTGCGATTAAGAAATCAGCACAGAGACTTTCCTGTCGAAGAAACTTGGTTCCAACTTTGTTAACGCGAAATGCATTACAGACTGCCTTTTGGCACTCAGGTGATCAATCAGTTCTCCACTGCTGGGTTCCCGGGTACATCTCCTATGCCACTGCCCAGCTATAAAAGCGCGCCGCATAAGAGCACGGTTCTTCAATAGTTTGGACGACTTGGCTGGGGCACATCTATCAGACATAAGGTATTCACACTGGGCCTTTATGGCTTCTGGGTAAAACTTGCACTTGGTGCAAAACAGCCCCAGTAACCTAACCTAACCTAAGTCATCCTACAAATATTGATGGGAAGAATTATGTTGCCAGGATTTTTTTACGGTTTAATATCAAAGGAAAGCAGATAGAGAATAGCTTCCAACTTATTTGTCCCAATATATGCTAGTCTTTAGATTAGCAGCCTTTTGCATGGCTTATTGACCACACTATTATCTTATAACTATAAAGAATTATTTTGGAGATAGGTCCCGAGCCTCTGCCATACTTTTGAATGCATAAAACTCATTTTCTGACTTTTTAGATCTTTCATTGACATTAAGCTTCAAATTATGTTTCGCATACTCGGCACTCTCTCCACCACCACCCAAGTTCTGAGACTTAAATTTTGTACATTTTTCTATTTCCTTTCCTGTCACTTTATATTTTTGGAATCATTTTAAAAGATCTGCCTCGATCTCGAACTCGAACATCGCCGACCTTACGAGGACTGCAGTCATATGTGACTTGAAGAAAAAAAGATGCTAAGACCCGACTTGAAAGTGATTGGTCTTTTCCGCGAGGGGTTAATGTAGCAAAAAACAGGTAAATGTCTTGAAAAACGGCAAAAGATGATTGCGTTTGATAGGATCTTATATGCGAAAGTAGCCAGAGACGAGCCTTATTAGTTCCATCAAGGTATATGTTCGCCTTACATGTAGGTGAAGAATATGGACCCAATAGTCTCGGTTTCGGGCATGGCTTCTACCATCCATAATTGTTTGATGATTTGGTGCATGCAACCGTAACCAGAACTTTTTAAGGAGTTTCGCTGGTAGTTCATCAATATCAGCTTGTGCGAATAGCTGGAGCTTTGCTCCTTGGAAGAAAATGTCTGAACATGGGTTCTCGACTGTATTACTGTACATACTTTCAACTCCACTTGCCATCCGCGCTTCGGTGACTAATTTTTCATCAGACCCTGAGTTTCGTGCTTAGGTTATCCAGCTGCCCTAGTTTTACCCTGCACCGCCTGTGAATTTCCATTTTCTATCATTAATTTCCGTTTGGGAAGCAATCATCATCATCATCAAACCGCCACTATCCTAGGAGGACAAGTAGTCTTCGGTGGTTTCTACTAACAAACTCCTTGATGATGTGATTCACAACACATGTTGTTCGCGTTTGTCGGTGAAGTAATATGCAATATCTGATCTAGCCATGCCAGCCCGTGGGTTTTCTGAAATTGCTTTCCATAAAAGAACACATGGCGAGGTATATTCATAATCTTAAAGATTCTACTGAATTTCATTGAATTTTCCGACATGATTAGGCATTGTACTAGAAAATTACACTGAACCTCTTTTTGACGAATTGGATCCAAATCAAGGCTTTGTAATTCGGACGAAAGCAAAATGATGTTCTATTTTTAAACGTTTTGTACCACGTGCGCTTCCACTACTCAAAACCCGACTATACCTCTGTTTACTTTAAAGGACGACGCAAGCAATTATCCCTTAACGAAACAAGCTATAGTACAAATTGGCATCAATAGGGCCATCGGCCTTGTAACGCTTCACTGCATTTATGTCTAATGTAAACTCATGTTAATTGATGCGAGAATTAGTTCGCAGGAAACGTCATCTGCACTGAATCCTAATTCGCCTTCAGATAACGTCATGTTTTGTTAGGGACCTACTTAAATTAAATTCCTGCAATATATGAACAAAACAAGTCAACACTACTACAACTGTAAGACGGGCGCCATTTCAATTTAATTAAAACTCCGTTTAAAAGCAAAACAAAAGAAATAAATAAAAAAAAAATGTTCAAGTCTTTAAATCATAAAACTACTTCTTATGCAATATACCGCCCATTTGCACCAAACTAACGCTATAACGATGAAACTTTTCATTCTAACCACCTCAAGTTTGTCCAAACTACGGCCATAAACCTTCATCTTGCCCGCTTCAAAGAATATTCAATTTATTTTTTCAAATTAAATTAAATATCGTCCTTCGGTGAGGGTTCTCCCTGGATTTTTTCTAGTTCACCACTTTCTTAAGTTGCAACGCACACACGTATACAAACATAGCAATATCTTTTTAGTTAAGTATGCGAATGAACTTAAACAGAGCCTACACCGGAAAGAACCGACCGTAACAAAGACTCCTGAAATGGAGGCAAACAGAATAAAAAAAAAAAACAGAATGGACACAGTCAGCAGTATGCTTTGTGTACTCTCGGTGAAAGTACATCTTTTGAGATCCCCAGGTCTATCCTTTTTCTGTGTGTGTCTATCGTTCTGTTTTTCCACAATCACTTCTTCTATTTTTTTTTTTTTCTGTTCCCCGCTGAAGGTTTTATGGGTCCATATACCCTACTACTACCACAGCCCATAATGTTCTTCTCTTCCACACCAACTCAACTGACAGCAGTTCACTGAATTCGCCACTTATTCCACCCCAAGTCGAAGACGAAGACAACCCTAATAGAAAAAGTACACATAGATTGAGGCAGCAATAGAGAATAAGATTCTACAAATTTAATAAAGAAAAAAAGGGAAATATAAAATAAACGAAAGAAATGAAAATATTAAAATGGGCTAAATTTTTAGACTGATTGGCATTTGATGAGTTGCCTTGCAGGTACATTCGATGTCACAAAATTTATGTATACATATTTGCATTCAATAAATTTTTCATTTCCGCCCCCCCAAAGGAAGGAAGCTTTCTATTTGATTTTTGTGAGTTTGGCAGCCAGCACACGTGCTTTTCAGGCACCAACCCTATGCGGGGACATTTTTTGGCAAATTATCGGATCTTGTACTCAATTCCAGTGCAATTTCCTGGGCAATTTCAGTTCTGCTATTAATTTCCTGATTATCCTGTGAACAGAGTATTTGTCCATTCGTGTACATACATATGTGGGCTGCAGCATTTCTTGAAAACATGCCAAATGCTATTTCTGTTAAACTCAGTACATGCGGGTAGGGTATACTTGGGCAAATATTGTATCCTGTTCCTGTCGGAGAGAGGGAACACCATTTTGTCAATACCGGATGTGCTTGGTAACGAGCGGCTTCTACTCACGCTCGAGGGACTTTTCAAGGGGGAATGGATTTATGTATATGAAGATTTTTTTCGAATACAAAATCAATTATTTTGTTCGCAATGGCAGATACAGGCAGACATGTGTAATGGTTTTCTCTTGCAAACGTGAGATTTGAGGCGTGTTCGCTCAGTACCTGTGTACTTATGTTTGGAAACGATGGGAAGATGGCAAGAAAGGTTTATTGAAACGTGACATGGAATTCTTGATCATGGACTCAACTCGTTGCCTATTCTAACTTAGCCAAAGGTTATGTCAGGTGTCAACTGATGTCACTTAATTTATAGTCGGCACACAGCACACACAAGTCCCCCGGGAGATGCCACATTCCGTTAGAGTAAACATAAATATTTTATTCCAATTTTCACACCCCCGAAAAATTAAGCAATCGATTTATTCCACACCCTTGCTCAAGTTCACTTGCTTTTGCTCCTTATCAACTCGCCTATGGGTTATTTTCATGCCAACAACCACCAAATCAAAATAACTTAATAAATAATCATAAAACGAAAACTCAATTTTTTCTATCCTTTGGGAGAATAGAGTAAACCAATAAAAAGTTCCATCAACCCGAAGCTTATTTAATTCATCATTCAACCAAATGTTATCTATTTTTTTTTTTTTTGCAATATTAAGAGGAGAACGAAAATCAAACATCAAAACGCAATATGCCCAGGCACAGGTCCAGACACAGGCACAGGCACAGGCCCAGCCCAATGGCTGTAAAGAATTCAACCAATTTATGACCATGTCACCCCATATAGCATGCATATCCGTGATGTGGCAGCAGGAATAGGATTCCTGTCTATGCTACCTGAATTATTCATATATGCCAGAGAAATAAATACATGCATGAGAGTGTTATCCTTAAATAGACACTATATTTGAACAGTTTAACTTTGAATGTAGAACGAGATAGGTGGAATTGGGAAAACCGAATTGATGAATGGGGCTTTTAAATGGCATTTGAAGGTATACAAAAAAAGAAATAAACTTATTATTAGGTTTTGCTTACCGACGAATATGGTCCCTGGAGGTCAGTCGCTATGGATGATGGAAGCATGCTTTCAAGCGTTTGGCTTAAATATTTATGACAGCAGCGAAGGATATAAAGGGTGATTTTTTAGCTGGTTTGGTTTTGGCAACACTGGTTTTGACAGCTGACGTGTGTTTAGTACCTTGTGTCACTGTCAAACAGCTTCAGTTTGGTTTGCAATTTAACCATGGATCGTCTTACAAATGAACAACGCTTGCAAATTATTGAATTTTACTATCAAAATTCGTGCTCGGTTCGAAATGTTCATCGCGCGCTGCTTCCATTTTATGATCGGCATTCTCGACCTTCTGAGCAGTCTATTCGGAAGATTGTGACCAAATTTCGCACCAAATTTACTTTGTTGGACATTAAACCACCAACACGTTTACGTACTGTGCGTATTGAAGAAAATATTGCGGCCGTATCAGCTAGTGTGACAGAAGACCGCGAAATGTCGATTCGGCGCCGTTCCCAGCAGTTAGGCCTTTGTTACAGCACTACGTGGAAAATTTTGCGGAAGGATTTGGGCGTAAAGCCTTTTAAGATACAGCTGGTGCAAGAACTAAAGCCAGGCGACCTACCACAACGCCGAATTTTTGGTGAATGGGCTCTTGGAAAGCTGGCCGAGGATCCGCTTTTTTATCGAGAAATTGTGTTCAGCGATGAGGCTCATTTTTGGTTGAATGGGTACGTAAATAAGCAAAATTGCCGCATTTGGAGTGAAGATCAGCCAGAAGCATCCGAAAAAGCCACTGTTTGGTGCGGTTTATGGGCCGGCGGCATTATTGGGCCATATTTCTTCAAAGATGATGCGAATCGCAGCGTTACTGTCAATGGTGAACGCTACCGAGCGATGATAACAAACTTTTTTTTGCCCGAAATGGAAGTTCTTGACTTGCATGATATGTGGTTTCAACAAGATGGTGCCACATGCCACACAGCACGCGAAACAATGGCGCAATTGCGAGGCGAGGTTGGTGAACAGTTAATTTCACGTTTCGGGCCGGTCAATTGGCCGCCTAGATCGTGCGATTTGACACCATTAGATTATTTTTTGTGGGGGTATGCCAAGGCTAATGTGTATAGGGACAAGCCCGCTTCGATTGACGCACTGGAAGCCAACATCCATGCATTCATTCGTGAGATACCGGCCGATATGTGTGAAAGAGTATGCCAAAATTGGACTCAGCGGATGGGCTACCTGAGACGCAGCCGCGGTCAACGTTTGCATGAAATTATCTTTAAACATTAAATTGCAAGGTTCAAACTATCGATTCAAATAAATATTTCATTCATTTTTTCGAATTTTTTGTGTTTTTTTTTTAAAAAAAGTTCTAAACCTCTTAAAAAATCACCCTTTATAAATAAAAGAAATTACATGTCGACTTTCAACGTGAAAGAGGGAAGGAATAAAAAATAAACTAATTTGAGTTAGAAGACGAAGCGAAAACTGAAAGATTAGTTTATGAACTTCCGAGTTAGAACAGAGTATATCATTCGTCACCTCTTTTCCTAGTAGAGAAGAATGGAGCATCGATTCCATTCTTCTCTTAGTCTAGACGAACAGATCGAAATGGAAATGAGGTTATGTTTTAGGCAATTCCACACTTTTTTGTCAATGCCTAGCACTCTGCAAAGACTTAAATGAGCTTTCTCCCAGGTCTGCAATAGAACTGCTATGAATTTTTTTTAAGTAAGTCGGGTTAGGTTAAATAGGTTCCCCAACACAAAAACCTAACCTAACATCGTCTATCTAGTTTGTTAATAATCTTGAGGAGGGCTAACTTAAGAGATGCCAAAAAATGTGAAAAAGATTAGCAACAAATCATGAAGATAATACAGATGAAGTTAAATCACTACGGAATTGGCAAGGATATCGGCTAAAGATGAGAATTGAGATTGATCAGTGAATCATACAAAATTCTTGTTGACCGCAAAATTTAAATCTGTGATAAGACGAAATGTGCTGCATGTTTTCGAGCTCTTGACATAGGTATGCATTGTTACCCAAGATCGGGCAAGACAGGAACGGGATCAATTATTGGCATTATGCTCGTAAGCGAATCCTCCGTGTAAAATATAAATTCGCGGATCAGCGAGGAATTTACACACAATTACCGTCTAGCCATAATATTTAAGACGAAGGGAAAAAGTACCACGCTAAGCTTACTGGCTCGAAATGGAAGGACCCATTCTTCGACCAGGGTATTTTCAAATAAATGATGAAGGCCGCCAGTTGAATTCAAAGCGGAACAGCCGAAACCTGAATGCATTAACTCACCCGCACCATCCCGACATGAACGTTCTCTTCTACTGGTGGAATGAGGATATTAAGAAGCTCAGAGCAAAGTGCTTAAAAGTTCGACGCAAGGTCAAACAGCAGAAATATTATATTAAAACTAGCAAGACGCGTTCTCAAAAATGTAATCAAAAGAACAAGGCAAGAGGCTTAAAATGCCTTTGTGAAGAAGCCCACATAAACTTTTGTTTTCACGATGACAAACATGATGACAACGATAAGGCGTAGCAAGTTACACCGAATGTTCCAGTCGGAAGAGAATTGGCCGGCAAAAATTGGATGCAAAAATAAGTTTAGAAGAATTGAAAAAAATAAGGCGAACTGAAGAAGCAAAATTTATGCAAAAACATAAATTGCTAACCAGCCTTGCAAAGTAATACGAAACCGCAGATGGGAGAATGTTTGAAGGACGTATTGGGTATGGAATCGTCCAAGAGTCAATTGTTTTGGTTTTGTCTTTTCCAAAAATTAATCAAAAAAAACAACAAAGACATCAGCACGCCCAATTTGATGGGCACCTAGGTGTAGTACCTATATATGTCCATAGTTACTGGTTTCAAGGTAAATTATAAACTCAAAACGGAGTGAAACTTATGTCATAAGATCTGCCGATTAACGAACCCTGTAAGGTGAAGATTTCTTTTGAAACTTTGAATATGAATAAGCTTGCATGGAGGTGTTAGTATAGACGACAACATTTCTAATGCATCTAAGAAAAGCAACTCATCGAGATGAGCAGAACATATGCTTCTTCAAACTAAACTTATTTTCTAGATAAGTTTTACACAATCCCACTTAGTAACCCTTCCTTTAAGCTCTCTAACTACCTACTGGCACCTTTCATGTTAAAAAAAAAGTATGTAAAAAAGGCAACTCGCTCTATTATAACTTGTTTAAGATCGTTCTTGCTGATCGATCTTTGCGAAGGTCTGCCAAATTACTTGCATAAGAAGAAACGTCTTAAAGAGGTTGTCCAGGCGTCACCAAAGTCAATTCTAACTTTGGGACTCTCCCCTTAATTCTTCTGTCAACCAAATTTATCGTTGTTTCTATGGGCTAAAAGGCAACTGTGCTGTAAGGCCCTTTCTCAGAAAAAAACCAACAAGACTATATAAGACATAAATAATCACAGTCTTACTCTAGAAATTTGAACCAAGTAATCTTTCAAATGCAGATGGAGATATTCCAGATACAGTTTGGAAGCTTTGAGAGGGAATAATCTTTAGTCCAGTTTAGGTTAGGTTAGTTGGGCTGTCGATAGGGAGTAAATTCCTTATCATAGGTCTTTGTGGAGCCATTGTGATTCGGTCCATTTTTCTTTGTTATATTCTAGATAAAATGATTCTTAGACGACAGACTCTAGGCTAGTCTAAAGGGCAAAGCAGTAAAATGACAGAATGATTGGGCAACTGAAAGAAACTATGCAAGGATCGCAATAACTGGAAAGGAATCCCGGTTAACGTACTAACTCTACTTCTGTCATAAGCTAATAAAGCCCTGTCATCATACCTGGTTACAGGGATTGGATTTTGGAATGCTGTGGACAAAACCATAAATAGTGTTTGGCGGCTAAGCAAAGTCGAACTTGTTAAATTCGCTTCGAACTTTTTCAAGATCTTTCCAAGCCCACGTTGACAAACACTTCAACGACACTTTAGTCAAATTTAGAACAAATGTGGGTACTTTTCCACAGTTGGAATATACAAAATTCACATCTTAAAAAGTACAGATCTGCACTACTTTGTTAAATAAAAAAAAAAAATATTATACATTCTCCTGAAATACGATTCCAAACTACATACATAAACCCTTCACCTAGTTCCTTTTTCACCCTCAACAGTGCGTTACATCTATATGTGCAGACTCCCCGCTACCATATTATGTTCCCATCTCCCATTCCATAAAAGTTAACACTCGCCCACACTCTTTAGTATGCACTCTCGCTTCAGGTAATTAAGACCATGATTATACCTATTAGTAAGCCGCCTCGAAAGCATTAAAGCAGGTGTACCAGCACTTAGGTGCTTCAATTACGCAATGAATTTGGTTTTATATGACTTGTGTAGAATATTTCCTTTTTTTTTTTATACCATTGTTATTGTTCACTCTATCTCACTCTTTCGGTTGGTTTCTCCTTTGTTTTCGCAGATATGAAACGTACAAAGCAACACTCAAGAAAATTCCTGCCACCCGTCTCTCCAGACTAACAGAGGCTCTAGCCAATTACGATCCGGTGCTTAATGAGTACTTCTTTGACAGACATCCGGGTGTATTTACGCAAATCCTCAACTACTACAGGTGAGTAAAACAATTTCTATTGCGCCAACTTTTATTGGAATATTTTTATTTTTGTTTTTCGCTGATGACAATTTTGGGTAACAGTAACAGTAACAGTAACAGTAACAGTAACAGGTCTCTATTAGCTAATTAGAGAGAGAGCGCTAAGCTACGCGTAGCGACAACGAGTAACTAATTACGGAAATTAATTACATGACAACGTTTCGACGTTCATTCTATTTATTTCGCGACCAATTTGATGTTCAGTTCACCCTTTCGAAAGGACAAATCTCGAGAGAGAGAGAGAGAAAGAGGGAGACAAGAATTTGCTCTTCGAAATCAATGTTGAAGTGAAAAGTCTTTAAGCTGTTTTACTGCCTCCCCATTCGTAATTACAAAAAAAGAGAAAACTAAATGGAAATTATAGCGTTTCTAATTTGATTCGAAATCACTAATAGCTTTCACAAGAGTATCCTATTACGAGGGGAATTGTCTGTATCCATAAGTAAGAGTCCTTGATTTTCACTGTATCACTGCTATTGGTGCCGATAAAATCATCGTAGTCATGAAATGTGTTTGTGTTAACGAATGACTTTTGAAAATGACATTCACAGCTACACAGATTGGGGGGGGGGGGGGTTGGTAGAAAAAAACCGTCCGTTGGGATGTTTTTTTCAATTTCGGTCCGTAAATCCTCCAAGGAATGATATTAATGGCTCTGTCAATGCAGTCATACACGATACAATAGGGAGGAATTATTTTTTATCGGATTGCTCAACTTTGCTATCCTGCGAGAGGTGTTAAGTATAGATCACGGACAGAGGCGGTGGTATTTATGTGACGACAAATTTGTGATAGTTCAATAACGAAAAGATAAACGCAGAAGGGAACAACATTTTGGAAAAAAAAAACAAGGTCAACAAATGCGAAGGAGAGATTAGATTTTGTACTTTTTGAGAGGAAATTTTAAAGACCGTAATTTCTACGGTCTACGGTTAAATTCTTTGCTATAGTCCACAAAATCAGCCTTGGCATTTAAATGATTAGCACTTGCAGGGCATATATATGTTCAAACGGCTTTCGAAAAACAATTCAACGAATCTCAATTAGTGTTGACTTCAACACTTGACACAATGACTCGATCAATAATGACATTCAGGGAGTGTTTAGTCCTTTGCAATAAATTCAAGGTTTTCGAATGATGAATTGACAATTAAACCGCAAAAACCACACATTGCATTTGATGGCCGATCCACTTTATTTCATTCTCTAATGACACTCCATATGAAACCTCTCTCCACCATTTCATTTCAATCGTAAACGAAGGAGTATCATTTATGTTTAAATGCGAATTCCTTTCATACACCACATGAGACAAATTTTGCTAAAAAAAAGGAAATTTAAACATAAAATTCGTTAAAAATAATTCAAATTGAAATTGAAATCTCATCCTCTTTGACGTTTAAAGTTCACAAGTACCCTTTCTTCTGCAGAAACATAAACAAACAGAAGAAAGAAGAAGAAAAACATATGAAAAATAAGAGATAACAGACAATACTGTTTAGTGTGTCGGTTTTTTGACAAATTCCCACTTATGTGGCTTACAGAAAGACACCCATTCCATCTTTGGAGGAAAAAAGAACAAAAAAAAAACAAAAACATATAAATAAACGAAAACACCCAGCTAACGCCAGTGAAACGTGTGGCAGCTAAAGAAAGGAACCATTCCAAGTAATTTAATTCAACATCTGCGTTGTGGTGTTAGGTATGTATGTACTTATGTATAGGGTGCTCCAGGAATACGGGTTAACCACAGATAGCTTTTGAAATCATTTCTGATATATATTTTGGTTATATTTTTGACAAGAATGTCAAATTGACAGCCATTTTGAAGGAATTAATTTCCGTTTGTGATTTAGCAGTAACGAAAGGATTCCGAGATTCCTTCAGATAGACATTATTTGTTATTGGAAATACATATATATTGAGAAAGTTATTTTTTGTTATCAGAAATCCAATTTATTTCTTGATTTTTTTATCGAAGAAATCCAGAATTTGGTAAGACCCTTTTCATCAGTACCTCACTTTACACTGACACATTTTGTTCGTGTTTATCTATAGCACTCTGGTCTAAGGACGATAGCTTTAAGACCCATCATTTGTGATTTTAACAAAAAAAAATAACAAAACATTCGCAGAAGGAGAGAAGAATCGAGCGATTATATTGTTAAAAAAATTGATATGATTTTCGAAATCGTATGAAATTGATTCCTTGATTCTGCAACATCAAATGAAGAAGGAAAATTACAGATTCGGGCTTAAAGAATGGCGGTGGAATAGTGTCTACTTGTAAGCATCTTTTACGTGCTTTCAAATAAAACTCCTATTTTAAGAAGGGCTACAAAAATTTGGAAGATGCCACACAGTTTTACACTACAAAACTTGAAGTGAATCAATTTAAGCCGCAGAAAGGCTTTCATATTCGGCAAATAAAAGATCGATAATTATGTGCCGCCACTGAATGTACCACTTCGGAGTTAGTCAACGACTCGACTTCCGAAGATGCACAACTGTGGAGACGAAAGTTCAACCTAAAAGTCGGTGCTAGAAAGAAACTTTTTTTTTAATTTGTAATAATTGCTACCCAACAATGAGTTCTGAAAACACCCTGAATCCAAAGCACAGTGTGAGGACATACAAACTCTGTATTAAGAGTCAAAATGTAAAATTCTTGATAAAATGCCATGTGCGCCTGACCTGTATAATCATGGGAAACGCTTCGTAGGAAACGAAAGGGGAAACCATAATTCAAGCCTATTCCTAAATTTCACAGGCCATAGTTTCGTTCAGTCATAAGCGCATTTTCTATGATGTGGTTGGGTTCACTCGTTCGAACTTTGGGAAATTATCAATTTTACGCGTCGTCTGTTTAAAGTTGTTCTCGGTCCGTTCCCGGGTGAATTTCATACAAATCAACTGTCAGAAGTTGACACACCCAACGCCACAAAAAATGCAAATACATTTATTTTCTGGAATTTTTATTTCTGTCTAAACAAAAAATAGAGCAATACGAACAAAACAAAAAAGAAACATGAAAATCGGCCCAGCACTTATCGAGTAATAACGTCATCGAGTTTCACCCCAAAAGAATTATATTTTTTGGATTTTTAAGCAGAAAGGATTGAGGAAGGGTTATGATCCCTATTATTCTGATCAAAGCTTCGTAGATAAAAGGCAGAAGACGAAGAAATGTAGAATGTAGAGTTATTGATGTGGAAAACGACCGGAATCACAGACAGATAAAGTCAGTCTGTAATACCGCAAAAAAAATATTGCTCATCTTTTCTCAGCTAGTTATGTAAATGGTCAAAATCTGATTTTTCCAAAGTTTCTTTACAAATTTGGTTGGATTTTTTGGGCTTTGTAAAATATTTGCACTTTTAAAAATATTTTCAAAGAAGAATTATCTCACTTCATGAAATTTTTATTGAAGAATGAAAAGTGAAAACTGCTTAGTTACACTTGGACCAAACTTAAAATATATCTAAGATCGTTAAAAGTGCAAAATTCGAGCTTTGAAAACCGTGCACTGAAACTCCCACACTCGTCCGAATGAGCTTAGTTCGCTAGGCGTCTTAAAAACAGCGGACTCGATATTCACTTCTTTAATGAACTGAATTATCTGAGAAATGTAGACCTAAGAAACTCTTGACATTTATATATAAACGAGATTATCCAAAAGCTATAGTAAGCAGAAATGTGCATCAAAACATAACTCAAAATGTTGTTGCAGCACACATCGAGCTGTTATTCGTGAATTTGGTTTTAATTATCAATTTCAATCGTAGCGCAAGAAACCTGACTAGTTGCCTTTTCATGCTTCCATACGGACGGAACATGGGCCTCAAGTCAATATATGAAAGTAGTTCGCCTTTCACATCAATATTTATATTTTGTTTCAATTTTCCACAAAAAGCTAAAAGTAGTAGCCTAGAGTTGGCAACTGTTCCTTTTTGGTAAGAATTTTCGCAGACAAATGAATGGCCTTTAAGCTACTGTACCATTTTCGAAGACAACAAAAAACATTAAATTATTCGACAATTTTGCCCATTGGGCCATTAAAATGGAAGGACCTTGTGCATCTCCGTTAATCTCTTTCTTGAATTCGCTTAACCGTGCAGTCTGACAGGCAGACAAACATTTACTTTGGCGGTACTCCTGAAGCACCCTTTACATTTGTATGTAAATATTTTCAAAACATATTTACTGCTTACACAAACAATACAAAAATACCAATAATGATAATGATGAGTACAGGACCAAAGACAACAGAAGCTCGGTTTTGCCACCAACGAAACAAGCATACGCTCTGTTTGTCAACATCTTAAAGCAATGAAAAGTGAACAACATAGAGTGATAGAGATGATAAAAGCGAACAAACACCACGGTGGCTGACATTGCTGCTTTTATTTCCCTGTTTTCGAGTCTTCCATCCATGAATACATATTACGTGTATTTCTTTTATTTCAATTATCAAGGTTTCCGTTTCATATGTTATTTATGTTCACTGCGAGTACTCATCCGTGAATGTAGATGCTATGCATATGCCAGTGATGACATTTCATTTTAAGGACATTTTTTCGCACTTACCGAAGAATCCATGGAATACACAACAAACAGGAGAGTAGGAGGAGAAGGAGGGGGAGACAAAGAGGAAAACTAATTTTAAAGCAAATTTCCCGATGTCAATGTCAGCAGAGTAATTTTCCAATTTCTTTGCACATATTTCCTGATTTGAACTTTGCCCGCACAGGAGTAGTTGACTATTTTTTTTTTGTTGTCAGGCAGGTTTATATGTGATGATGACTTTACCTGCACTACAATTTATGAACACATCCCCGCACAACTTTTTCCTGGTTAATTTCGTGGAATTTGAACAAGCCGAATTCAATTTCGCAATGTTTGAGTCTTGTTAGCGTTCGACTTCAGACGGATCTATAGCCAAGTTAAGGGGTTCCATATTTCTTATTTATTTTAAAGGTGGACAGGACTGGATAACAGTTGTTACCAGTTTAGGGTAAGATCTGGCCATTTTAAGAATGAATGAATAGGGAAATTAAACGGAAGATCTGCGAAGATCTTAAGAAGTTTTTGACGTTCGAAGAAAATGGTCAATATCAGGCATACATTTTTGGAAACCTCTGGCGGTGCTAAGAATTTGCATTCGGCACAAAAACAGGAACTTAAGGCAATTAAGTTCGCAGGAGTTCAGGTGATGATGTAAGCAATCCAGTATCCGCCCGTAACGTTTACCACATGTCTACATCTTATTAGAAATGCAATCACTAGAGTCTGCCTTTCTGAGCTGTGCAAATATTTGCATTTGGTTGACAATACAGCAGACCGTTCAAGAAATACTGATAAGCCTTGGAAGTTAAGACCATTGGTAGACTGTATCCAACAAAAAATGCAATATTCTTCCAATGTCCACAGACGTAGACGCTGTAAATATAGAAAATATGTGACTTCGAAACCCTATTTTGGAGTCAAGAGATAGCCTAATATTTAATTTCGAAATTTATGTTGGTTAAGACTAATATCGGTACCAAAGTCCCAAACTGGGACTGGAAGCAGAAATTGTCAAAATGAAGTAGCAAGCAATTAGTGAGAACTGCGTCTTTTATAAGCTTAAAACTTGAAACTTGCACAAGAAGGGACTGCCAGGATAAAACTACTTTAAAAAAAGATAAACACGAAACAAAGAACTGGGAAGAGGAACGTGGAATGTAAGGTAACTAAAACCCGCCAAAGTTTCAAAAATTAAAATTAAAGGACCCAAAGGCAGTGATAATGTTATCCACATGTACTAGTGACATATCTGTAAGCGCTGCCGCAAGGTTCAGAAGAGTAAAGTTGATGTGGATGTATGCGTGGTATTGAGCTTTGTTATAAAGAGTTGGGACTTAGTTCCCATATTACCGCGGCCACAGTGGGCCTCTGGTGATTTTGATAGGGTGAGAGACCCCTATGGAAGCGCCGTCCGGACGAATAAATATACTTTAAGGACCTCCAATCACTTTGTAGACTCCTGCTCTGTAAGTTCCTCGCTTTAGTACATCCAGCGCTGTAAGGGCGAAGAGGTGGCTTTAACCAAAGGATAGACAGGGTTGATCCTCTATTTCCGAGCCCCAGTTCACTTAAAAAATATACCAAAAAGAGGATAAGTCACATGAAAAGCGACATCTGCCACGATATGTGGATGATAAATTTTGGACCAAAATGAAAGCATGTTCGATGTAAATCTCGCTACCGCCATACCATCTGCTCAAAGTGCAGTATAATTTAAAAATTATTTCGAATAAAAGCTAAAGGAAGTAAAAAAAGTGCATAGCGGGTACTTGCTGAAGAGGTTAAAGCGAGAAAAAAATACATTTTGACATTCTAATCCTATTTGGTTAAATTCTCTCCCTCTCTCTTCGACAAAGATGTCCAGTTCCGAATGGTTAACTGCTAATGTTACGCTCTTTGAACCAATGAACACTATGCCAGTGTTAATTATACCTCGTTTGTTTGTGTAGAAGTGCATCATGTTGATGCATAAAGCAAGTGTCATGTTTTAATTTCACCCACCCACTTTCAACCAACCACTTCTGTTGCAACAGAAGGGTGGCTGGGCTGATTGTTGCAAAGACTTAGTGTCCATTTCGGGGTAAGAATGACTTTTATCCCCACCCCCCCCCCCCCCATATTTATTGCTGGCATTAAAAAAGGACAAGAACTGAAAAGGACAAGAGCGAACAAACAGAAAATTAAAACTAAATTATTTGTAACATTGTCCGCTTGAAGGCGGGAATTAACAGAATAAAACCCGATTTGTGTTTGTCTTTTTCAGAACAGGAAAGCTGCACTATCCGACAGATGTCTGTGGACCATTGTTTGAGGAGGAGTTGGAATTCTGGGGACTGGACTCAAATCAGGTAGAACCATGCTGTTGGTCAACATATAGTATACATCGAGATACACAAGTGAGTATAGCGCGCTTTGCAATTGAAATTTTAATTAATTAATTTAATTTTTTTTTGTCACGGTAGAATACCTTAGCAATTTTAGATAAATTAGATATTGAAAATGAAAAACCATCAGAGGAGCAAATCGCTCGACTTTTTGGTTTCGAAGAAGCCCTCAGTAATGGTGAACTGAATTGTTGGCAACGAATAAAGCCGAAAGTTTGGGCTCTGTTCGATGAGCCATCAAGTTCAACTGCAGCAAAGGTAAGTTTGTCGCGTGAATATATATCAAAAGGACTCGTTGATTCAACATATTCGCATTTAGATTGTAGCTAGCATGTCGGTATTCTTCATATTCGTTTCTGTGATATCATTCTGCTTGAAAACACATCCGGGGTTTCGGGTCGACTTCCCAGATGAGCCGTCGCTAACATCGGTGTCATCCATACCTCTAGCTACCACATCAAATTCACCATCAGCAGCACACAACCCAGCATTCAATACGACATTCACCAATAGCCAAGTAAATGCAAATTATACTAGAAAAACGGACTTCACTGCCGGAAATTTTAGCAGCATATTCGATTCGTCCAATCTGACTTATAAGAGTTCCAATCGAAAGCGTTTGAAACGTTCCATTCTCAATGGAAGCGATTTAAATCAGTTTTTCGAACAGAAAATTCTCGGCGGAACTCGCCACCATCATGGATGGCATGAATCGTATGGCCAACCGCATGGCGCTTTCTTCTACGTGGAATTGGTGTGTAACGTTTGGTTTTTCATTGAAGTCATCATCAGACTAATTGTGAGTGGTGAAGGAATTTAATTGATAAATAAAAAAAAAAAATAACACATTTTTTAAACAAAAAAAAAAGGTTTCACCAAACATCTGGCAGTTTGTGAAGTCGCCGGTAAATATAATTGACTTTACGGCAACATTAAGCTTCTACACGGACGTTATGCAAAGAATGGGCGAACATACTGGTCTCTTGGAGGCATTTTCGATAGTCAGGATTATGCGGCTTTTTAAATTGACCAGACATTCGCCGGGACTAAGAATTCTGATACACACTTTCAAGGCATCGGCAAAGGAACTCACGCTACTGGTGTTCTTCTTGGTGTTGGGTATAGTTTTTTTCGCAAGCTTGGCCTATTATGCGGAGAAGTTGCAGGTAAATTTAACAAAATTTTTTAAAACCTTAATAGACATCGTATTTTTACACGATAAATGGGTTTTGAGTTTTTGAAGGACACACAGACAGACATATAACATATTTTTTATTTTTTTCTGATCCAGGACAACCCTGAAAACCAGTTCAAAAGCATCCCTCTGGGTCTCTGGTGGGCCATCGTCACGATGACAACCGTGGGCTATGGGGATGTGGCGCCTAAAACCTACCCAGGGATGTTTGTAGGCGCTTTGTGCGCCTTAGCCGGTGTATTGACGATAGCACTACCAGTACCTGTTATTGTTAGCAACTTCTCCATGTTCTACTCTCACACTCAGGTTTGTACAGCAAAAGTGTACTTGTCGAATACAGTAGAACAAATACTCTTTCAGGCCCGTTCAAAACTTCCGAAAAAACGTCGACGTGTCCTGCCCGTCGAGCAGCCGCGTCGCAAGCGAGAGCAAGGACCACCACCGCGTCGAACAAACGCAATCAAACAACAACATCATGCACATCAACATCAACATCAACCGTCAACGGTTGCCACGCAGCCTCCCATGTTTAAGGATGCCTTCGGGAGTGCAAAAATAGGTAAAGCTTGTCCCATCTATCCCACAGAACTCCAAGAAAACACACACCATATATAAGAAATAGCTAGCCTTAGGAAGATACTACATCTCAATATACATAAATATATTATATAGTATATCAAATTTCTGTGTATTCTTTTGTCAATGTGAATGCCAAACCTACTGTCAAACTTTTGTTGATTTACTTACAAATCGAACACACCCACGTCATAAAAAAATTATTTAAAAAAAAAAAAACAAATAAAATATTATATTTCTTTGAAAAATAAAACACAAACAAAAATTACAAAAAAAATCCCCATTCGCGCGTGTACCTAGGTACTGTGAATGGAGTTAATGTTATAGGATTAAGTATTCAAGGGCCATCAGTGCCTGTGCCCGCTGTTTTAAAATCACCGCCAGGAATACCGCCGCACTGTAAGTGTTCAATTTGACCCTCCATTCTTCCTATACACCACAAGACTCATAGTTCACCACACTGATCCTACCACAATCATTTCTAAAAACCCACCAAACCGCAGCCATTTACCTTTAATCACCGTCCACCGTCCACCGTCCACCGCTAACGAAAAGAGTGAAACAAAACTACTGCAGTAGTAATTTGCATTTTTCTTAGTGAATAGTGATAGAATATTTCTTTTTATTTGATTTTTTTTTTTTTATTCCTTTTTCTTGTAAATAAACTTATCTCTATTAGTGAGCCGGGGAATCCCATTGGGCGGCTTTTTATCATGTCCCCTTTCAGTTTCATTTTCAAAAGAAAAGAGAGATACCCTGAAGACGAGCATCGGGAATTAGTTTCTTATACTTCATTTCGGTTCATTATTCATGAAATTGGAACTCGTACTCGTTTTGTGTTCGTCGCGGCGTAACTCCTCCCCCTCCCACACAAAACAAAACAAAAAGGACTTAAAAAAACAATGAAAAAAAACAAAAAAAACAAAAAAACGAAAGGAATGCTCAAATTATGTAAATAATATTCCCTCTTGGCTGCCCGCCGAATTGATTTGGTATTCAAAGTGGGATCGCTCCTAGCGCTCCACTCCTCTCCTCTCCCCTCCTTATGCATGATAATGAATTTTCCAGATGGTTTCCTCTGTGCCTGGCTGGTACAACCGCCACCGAGACTTGAGATGAAGTTTTATTGACAATGGAATTTGTTTTGAGGCAATTAAATGGTGAATACATGCATTTTAAGAGAACACAAGCAAAACGAGAAAAGAAAGATAAAGCGGAAGGCAGGAAAAACACTGAAACAAAAAGCAACACTTGCTATCAATTGATAGTAATTGTTTTCATATTAATGGCAATTTGTCGAAATCTAAGTGGTTGCGGTGCTTGCGAAACAAAACAAAGAAAATGTTGTATACAAATTTATATAACCAACCGATTTGGGTGCCTAATGGGACATGACGAGCCATATCGTCTTCAGTTGGCAATTTGTTTAGCATTTTTTGTTAAACATTCCTCCTCTAAGTGACAGAAGAATCACTAATTGCCTTTGAACCTTTATCAGGCGCTTTTAGTTTGGGCTGTTTGTGTCTAATGAATGGAAAGTGATTGAAATGGATTTTGAAAATTGTCAAGTCATTCGAATCGGTTAAATCGAATGAAAACAATTTTTTTGAGCAATTTTTTTTGAGCAATATGCTAAAGGTGTTGTTTTTTTTTTGGTTCGATTGCTGGAGAAATGTCAGCCAAGGCTTAATTGTTTGACGCAGGGAAATGTCATTCAGTATTTTTCCTGAAATTAATTTTAAGCTAAAACTGTGAACCGTTTTGGGGAGAATATTTTACTGACTTGACATACTTTTCACCAAAACACATCAAGGGCTAATAACAACTTTTTAAATATATTGATGTCTAAACTTGTTGATTTTTCCAGCTGTGTTGCTTGATTTGTTGAAAGGATTTTCGATATGGAAAAACTAAAGAGTGTGGTCAGTTTGACTAATTAATTGACTACACCAAGCCTTGTTGCATGCTTGCCAATGATACAGTGGCAATTGATGATGCCTATTGTGTTTCAGTTAACAAGCAATTTTACGGCCCAATGCCACCTTGCAGTGGACCCAAAAAGATTTAGGTCACTCTGCTATCCTAAATACTTTCAGAAACCTTCCAAGAATCATTGACTTCACCATAGCTGGAACTTAAAGTTTTAATGACTGACCGACAATGAAAGAAATTAACAAACATACTACCTATCCAAACAGATGGTTTGAAGACGGAGGGGAACAGGAGCAGTAGTCTACTGACTGTCTTTCACGATCTCAAGAGTTCAATGGAACTGACCATCTGCCAAACAGCCAAACAGCTGTAAAACCTCAAAGCGATCAACTTCGATTTGATAAACGTAAAATGCGTCAAGAAATGCCTTCTGGCACTCAGGTAAATACGCCACCTCACTCAGTATAACTTTGTCGGGTTTAAGCACATTTTATTGGGAAGGGGAACGGGCAGCCCTTGTGGCCAGATGTGTAAATTACAATTCGCTGACGTTCTTCACAGTTCCTATTTTAACAGAGAATAGCCCGTAGCCTGTGGCCCGACATCGATAGTAAGATATCGAGGACCGTAGTTTCCTTTAACCTAACTCACCACCATCGGAATCATAGTCATAAGGTTAGAAGATTCTACCAATGACTTCTGCAACAGCTTCAGGGATTAAGAGGAAATTGAACCAGTGAAACAACTCTTATACCACTGTCAGAAGCTCCGATTTTTCTGCATGGGAGCAAGTTTCTTCGACAGCTTCGGCGATTCAAAAGATCCTTTGACGTGAATTTCTCCGATTTGTTAACCACTAATTCGATTAAGCTTAAATACTTCTGCTGCTTTCAAAGTCAGACGAACACCTTCGGTGTACAGACTTCCTTTCGGCTTAGATGAATTTTTCGGTCACAGAAGATAGCTGTGTTTTCCATATAAAAAGTGCCTACGAAAAATAAACATACACCGCATATTTACCCTATTCTCAGACGCACGAAATAGATTTTACGTCCAACTAACTAGCAACAGGTATGTGAGTCTCTCAACTGCCACAATCAATACACAATTTTTATGTCGAAATGCTCGTTCTTCGAGGGCCTCTCGAGTTAAACTCTTATCATAAGTTTCAAACACTATACATCTGTATATATTATTCCACTTCTGTATATCTCGATCGATTAATTAAGTACAACTCTTTTGAAAACAAAAAAAAAAAATATACTGGAAACTGTTACACACTTTATAGGTATATCGATTTCGCACATGAATGCACTAGGATTGCATGCCATTTTTAATGTTTGCATTTATTAATAAAACAAAAAAATTAATTGAAACCTATTTTAAATAAATTAAAAAATAAATAAAAATTGATCCTTTTATCAGTAAATATAAATACGAATGCCAAAGCATGAAGGAATACAGAGACTACAAAGCATGCATAATCCCTCTCCACAGAAATGCATCCCGTGGTGTATGATTAATTTATTCATTTGAAATTTTAAAACCACTATAATCTGCCACCTACTCCTGTGCACGTCGTCCTTCCTTTTTCCGGATTAAATTGAGAATTTGTTCACACTGCATCCCTTTTGCATTGCATACAAGTGAAGAACCCTAGCCTCCATTATCACCTAACCACTAAACCACCCGCCACAAATAAAATAAAACTTAAGAAATAAAAAAAAAAAAAACTACATACATACTCTCGTAGTTTAGATCAAATAAACTCAACACCTTTAATTGAAACTGATTTTCCTGGTGTTTTGCATCACACCACTTTTTCTTTCTCTCTCTCTTTCTCTCTGTCTTTCTTTCTTTGTTTCTATTTCTTTTTCTTTCTATTCCCTGATGGGAATTTTCTCTTTGGTTTTTTTTTTTTATTTTATTTTTTACAGCTGACTACTTGAGTGTGCCACCAGTGCAGAGCCTTCAACCCCGTGCGGCAACGACCGGACACGACTTTATGCTGCCATTGCAACCGAAGCTGCTGGCACCCTTGGGTAAGATGTATTTTCCAATTTAAAAATAAACTATAAACTTTACTTTTTAGTGGGTGGCATGGCAATATAAGTGACTACTGCATGCTTTAGTGTTGGTCTTTTCTTTTTTTTAGTAAATATGTTTAGTGATTCTATTTTTGACAGCATGTGGCGCTACTGCCATGGTATTGAAAAAGTTTTACTATCCCAGATTTGAAGGGTTTTGTAAGCAACAAATATGTGATATGTAACTATGGAGTGATCGGATTTTTAAATATTAGCACATCCTTGTGATGTGATGTGTTGGGGAACAGTTGCCAACTTTTATGATATTGCTAAAATTTGTAACATCAGGTGGAGGATTCAAAACTATTCAAAAACTGTTTTACTGGCAAGCACTTCCGTTCTTCACGGAGGAAATTTCGACAAACTGGTGCAATTTGTCTTGTCATCTGCTTGCAGTGCTTTGAAACTTTGACGCTTGTACTGAAAAGTTTCTCTCGATTTTTAATTTCTCTTACGGAAAAGTTCCCAAGCACTAAACTCAGATTTAAATTATTACAAATTTTCAATCTGATTAAAGCAAGGTTAAATTTAATCTGCAAATTAACTAGGTTTAGATTTATAGATCTGTCTGGGAACCAACTCTGTACAAACTCACCACTCACTCGATGTGTCAAAAGTGATGCAAGTTGCTGAAAATTGAGAGCGAAGAAGCTATTTGACAACCAGTTGCTGGAAATTTGAGGTCCAGAAGCAGATTACGAGAAAACCTTTGCAAAAATCTAAATTTATTTTTCAGTGGAAACACTTAACGTTTTTTCGCTTAAAATTTAAGTTTTTTACTTGCTGGAAACGTAGCCTTTTGAAAAAAGTTTGACACTGAAACTGTTCTCAAATCCACATTTATAAATTATTTCCTCAATAAAATAGAAGGGTTTTTAGATTTTAATATTTCCCGTTTTCGTGTTTTTCTAAGTTTCAAGCACGTCTGCCCACATTTTTTAAAAAATATAATTAACCTAGTTATGATGGGCTCCCCTCTTTAATATGAATATGAACATAGCTTAGGGATATTTTGTAATGATTTTTTCAGCCACCCTACCATTTTTAATTTAAAATATATTTTTACAGTTTCGAACGCCACTTCACAAGTTTCGTTTCATTTTGATATATAAAAAAAAAACACCAAATGAGTTTCATTAAAATGATACTAAAAAAATAAACAACTTTATTTAATGATATAAATTTCACAGAGCGTAAGGAACATCCCCTGCAGCTGTCACCTCAGCAGATGGCGGCCGACAGCAGAGCCGACTACATGCAACAACTCCACAGTGCTGTCACCAACAACAACAACAACAAGTCACACTTGAATGCACTAGGTTCAGCAGAGAGACTCCCACCATTCAGTGTACCAATGGGTGGATGCGGCACCAACAACGGCACAAATACAGCTATTAGTTATTCTTCTATGTTAACGCGAACACCGAACTTAAGCACTCGACCGACAAGTGTCGGTTGTAACATCACTATCGCTGTCAATTCAGCGACACCGGAAAAAATCAATCCAGTGGACCAGCAGCCAAAGGTTACCCTAAGGAAGGACAGTGAATGTGACCTGCAAGAAGAAACTGACAGTTCACCGAATGATTAATTGCCGAACGCCGTCGTTAGATAGTAGAAAATCTCTCCCACCCATATATCACCCTCTGGGGCGGTGCGCAACGAAAAAAGGAATGGAAAATCATTTAAATTGTATTTAAAAATATACACACTTCAAATACAATCCTTGAGACGCGGTAAATGAAAATTTAATATTTAAATTTTATTAAAAAAAAAAAAAACAAAAACAAAAACAAATAAATGAAATAATGATAAAATAAGTAAACATTTTAGACAACCGATATCCTTTTGGTCCAATTGAGAGATTACACACATAAACAAAAAAACTTAGCTAAAATCATAGAAAATTATTTTTTAAAAGAGACAAAAATCATATTGTATGTATTCGTATTGTAAAAAAAAATTAACATTGTTAAGATGGATGTACTCTAATGTTAATAATATTAAAAAAAAAAAAATTTAAAAAAAAAAGTCATATATTTACCTAAACAATTTTGTTTAATTGTTTTCTTTCAACTATAAAAAAAATAAAATGACGTATGTACCTACATATATTCAAAAGAATTGGAATAAAGTGTTCTGATAAGGAATTAAATAAAATAAGACAGGAATATTGTTGTTGTTGTTGTTTTTATTAAATGGAGTAAAGTGTCTTTTTCTCTTATGCGGGTAACTTAAGGTAAGTTGTAGCAGAAGTACTGATTTGAAAATATATTCAAAATATTAGTGACAAGGTCAAAAATGTAGAGGAGCAATTAAACTGGAGAGGATGGAGCGAATATTTGAAATGAGCATGGAAACATATTAAAATCTTAAGACTGTTCAATAAGTCAGTGAGTTGATTCGGGTTAGAAATCCAAAAAAAATCCTGAAATTTAATCATTCGGAAAAATAACTAACGACCGTCATCTCGGGCGTAATCTGACAAATTAATTTGCTGCCAGGAAATTGAGTTACCTTCCCTTAATCAGAGCAAAGCCGTGACTAATTATACAATCAAATCAACGAACAACATTTTTTGGGTAAATTTTTAGTGATTTTGTAATCTTATTAATTATTTCTAAAAATATGTTAAAGTGTGACCCTAACATTATTTGAAATAAAGTGCACGACTGCGTCATACGAAACTTTCTCGATACATGAGATGCATTTTTGAGTCGCAAAATGAATCGAAAATTGATGGTGAGAAATTTATTTTAATCACTTTTTAGGTTTTAAAAAATTTGATTTTTTACATAATTGTTCGAAATACAAAAAATTATCAAAATCGTTGGAGCTGTTTTTGAGAAAACAGATTGATTTGAGTTTATAATCCACTTCGAGAAAAATAGTGATAAGTGATTTTCACAAAAAAATTTGTATGGCAGGTACCGTCATTTCAAAAGATAAAGCAAAAAATAAAAAGATGCCCCGAGATGGAATACCAAGAACCTTATATACGAACTTTGAAGCAAATCCGTCGAACTGTTTTGCCATACGGTGCCCGGACAGACAGACAGACAGACCGACCCACTTTTTTGGACTTCTCTATAGTCGTAATATCATCCCTCATACTCAGTTTGAGTTCGAAATTTCCGCACGATCGCAATAAATTTCTCTTTAGCATATTAATGTACACGAGAAAGTTAAAAATGGACAGGAGTTGGACTCACCCAGCACCACCACTGAAGGTATGCTCTCTACACGAAGGGTTCAAAAACAAACAAAAAAGAAATACCGCCAATTTCTCGTGGTTACATCTTATTGCGCTAGTTCAAATGGTTTTATCCGCTGTAGTTGGCGCACTAGATTCGTTTCATTTCGATTTTGAAGCATAGCGTTATTGCAACGACCATGAATACGAATCGGTTGCTTACGGGAAAGTGTTTTTATCTCGTCTTCGACGGTAGCCATACCGTCTCAGTCTCAGTGGATATCACTGTTTCGGATATACCACGAACCGTTTACAATCCTTCTTTTGAAAAGTTTGTAAAATATTTATGTTACTTGTTTTGGTACAACCCCCGAGTTGTATACCATGTCCAAACTGGTTTTAGAACTTGCATGTATAAAAACAGTTTAACAAAACGACCAAGCAGCTAACGTATTTGATTGTCTTTAATAACGAGCTCTTCCCGTTTTTACCGCTTACAAATATTTCGTTTCATTTGCTTACGGAATTTGTATGGAGTCTATAAAAATGGGTATCGTATATACATAAATTTCTGTAAGTAAAATTAATGTGCGTGGATTTGGTTTCAATACGCCAAATTTTTGTCTACTCAAAAATGCTGTCAATAGCCCGTTGGAGCTTCTTCGTTGCTAATTCAACCGAATTACTCACTAGCTGTATCATACGCAAACTTAGCTACATTTGTGCCTTCTTCTTGCGGAACATCTCGAGTATAGATTGAAAATAGAATTGGACCAAGAACGCTTCTGTGTGGAACCCCTGCCGCGATTTCTTTGAATCGAAGCATTCGTTTCATTGCTTAACACGGAAGAGTCTGCCCGCAGGATAAGAACTTAGTATCTCATGTAACTGCATTGGTAAGACCATTTTAAGCTTGTGTTTCAACCCCTTATGCCATACTTTATCAAAGACGCGGGAGACGTCAAGAAAAACGCTACAACACATTTCACAAAGACGACGCAGCCTGTTTTAAAGGTTCAATCCCATCGATGTCACAAAATCAATGACATCGATGGGATAGAGCTTCGAGTTATTATATAAATATTAAACATAGGTTTATATGGCTTTGGATTGAAAAAGTTTTACGTACAATCGAAGGTAGTCCGATTTCCATTTCTACAACCAAATCAGGCTATCGAAAGAAATGATTTAGCAATTTATTTTAAGCAATTTTCAACCGCAAAATTTCTATTTTACTCGAAGAATAACGAAAAACCGAAAAGGAAGCAGAGAAACTTAACTATTCATATATTGTTTTGGACTGTTTTTTCTAATAAAAACTTAGATATATTTGGCAAATCACACCACTAATTTGGGGGACTTGACTATAACCAATTTATTTGATACAAGAATAAAGCAAGTCATGATTTTATTCACATTCAAGCAACCTACACTCAGAAAGAATAAATACAGTTAACCGTATTTCTTTCAATGCGATAAAAATGTGAAATCGCTGCACACAAAATTTCTATTACGGAATTGAGCCTTGGAGTCCCGAGGCAATGCCTTACTTTGCTCCAGGGTAGCTACGAAACTGGTATGAAGTGCTGCACAAAATACTCCTATGTGAAACTAAATTCAAGAAGATGTGAATGTCAACTAAATTCTCAAATGAAATGTAGAAATCCGCACATTCAAACACTACACAGTAATAATAATCACACTATAGTGTGCCCCCATTGTGTGCAATTATCTACATTGTACAGGTAGAGCAACTATTTGGATATCAAACTACAACAAGCAATTCCTGCTTAACTTCCTATCTAAATCTAAATCGAAAGTGAAACTCTACGCAATAACTATGAGTAAGTCACCTAAACTAAACTATGGCATTGGCAACAAAATTGTTTGCTGTTCAACCGTGTTATTGTTATTTGACATTCAACTATGTTATAGGAAATATGCGGTTACGACAACTCGCAGAGTAAAAGCATTCCGCATGACATCCCCATCATGTCTCCTGTCTCTAGCTTGTAATATTGTTTTTTTTTTTTTACATATTTCGCGTCAATTAGAATATCCATTCACCTCATAAGCACAAACAAGTCATGAATTAATCCGGATATCAAACCCACATAGATGGGGAAATTTTAAAATCTATTTTCACTTGAACTGAATTAATTTGTTGTTGTTGGTTTTTTTTTTTACGTATTAAAGAGCACGCTTGCAATTTTTTTTGTAACAATATTCATGTCACGTTATTGTTAAGTCGCTGAGAAAATTTTATTCATTAAACATCTGTAGAATATGCAGATATTTTATTAAGGGATGTGGGTTTTTGGGTAATATTATTGCAAGTGATTCAGATGGTCAACATGTGAGAGGTACTTGCATATCAGTCTTGGTTCTTTAATAATGAGGTCATGGTCTGGATAAAGGCATTTCACTTTAAACCGGCTTCCCTGCTTCACAAATAAATAAACTCAAATGTGTAAGCAAAAAAATTACACACTTATGTTTGTCAAACTTTTGCTTTAGGTGGAGAGGGAGAGTCGGCGACTGAAGCCGGGATTTGAACCTGGGACCGCACTCCACGGTATTCCAACAAATTGCCACTGCCCACATTATTAATATTTCAAATAATCATCTACTGAAGTAAAAAGCTTGGAAAAGAAAGGCCTGTTATATATTCAAAGCTTTTTATTCTTATTTTAGAAGCTTCAATTCACTAGAAAGGTTAGGGAAATTGCCTGTGACAATATCTCGCTAAAAATAGATTTCTTTGTTATTTTGACACTGACAGCTATTTCCAAATCAAAATCTTGACAAAAAGTCAGTATCATACCTCTGCGGAACGAAATGAGTCGCTTTAAGCTTGAACAACTTTGGGAAATATTGAAAACTTATTTCCAAAGTGGGTGCTGTGTAGCCCAAATAGTGCGATTTTTGAAGAGAAGTTTTTGGTCGAAGCGAAGCACCCACCGCGCCTGCAATATGCAAGGTTTTCCAAAAAGTTCGTAAGACTATTTTGCTAGTGGATAACAAACACTCGCACAATGCACACAGACGAGAATGTGGCTGCTGTAGCCGAGAGTGTGAGCCTCAATTCACATCACGAACATCAACTCGCCATCGATCTGCAACAACATTTCAAGCACTGGCCTGACGGGAATGCTGCACAAAGATCTCGGTATATTCGCTTGACTCAGCAATTAAGGGCGCTCGACCATCTACTTCGTTATCGCTTCGCAGCTTGGGCCTTAGATCAGCTTGAATTGGACAGCGACTTTGGGCGAAAAATCATATTTTCTGACGAGGCCCATTTGCATCTCGGCGGCTACATCTGTTACTCGGAAACGCACCAAACGGATTGTGGAGTGGTGGCATCATTGGACCATTTTTCTTCGAAAGTGAGGCTAGGAACAACGTTTCGGTCAATCGATCTTTTGCGCACCAAATTGCCAAATCGTGTTATCAGCCGTCTTGGTGATGTCAATTGGTCGCCTCGGAGCTGCGATTTGTACCCTTTGGCTTCTTTTTATGAGGAAGAGATGTTGCTGAAGATTGGACACACCTTTCTCGAGATCACACAGTTTGCCAAGGTTGTCTTCCAGTAGGAATACCGAGAAGGTTTCTGCCTTGACTACCCCGAGCGATGTGTAAACTGGTTCCGCAAGTGAGCAGTGTAGAGTTGAGTCCTGTCTAGCCAGCTTATCGGCATGTTCCTCTCCATAAGCTAACCATGAACTGATGTACCGCAGTCATCTCATCTCTGCATTCTAGCACTAAATTGCTCGACATATTTACTAAAGTGATAGCCTTGCGGCAATCTGTTGCTCCGGGCGGGAGCAATTTGAGGCCCAGTTTTCCTTTCTCTTCAATTCAAATAAATAGAGTAATTTTTTTTGTAAACTCTTCGCCCGATTTGACCGAACTGAACTTTGGATGCTTTCAAAAAAAAAAACACACACATCCTTTCTACCAAGAGAATACTATCAGAGAACTTAATGACACAACATTTTATTAAGTCCAAAAAGCTATCACCTAATTAATTGCAAATTAAATAAAATAATTCTCGCTGACTTCGTCATTAAGTTTTATTTACACCCATGGTGACATTACTCCGTCATTAAGCAGCCACTTAATCCTCACCTTGTAACAGACACATTCCTCCTTCCACTGGCTTTCAATGGAAACGTGATACTGCTGCCAAATTGTGTGTGTTTCTGAGACATTTCTCCATACCGTTTTTGGGTAGCTTATTGATCTAATTTTCACAAGCCTATGCGAGCTCCTCTCTCTGTCCTAGCAATAAAAATGTCTCATGCATGTGTTTGTGTTTGTGGAATTTAAAATTCACATCCGCGCCCGCCGCCACCCTCCATTGTTCTGTAGTGTAAAATCCTTTTTCACATTTCTTTTAAGAATCAAGTACGTGTGACATTATCCCCCTTTTTACAATTCACCAGATTTTTTTTTTCCTTTTTCCTTTTTAGGGAAAAGTAAGAAAACAATTTTTCGCTTTGCCTAAAATAGGTAGGTTCACCATCACCTACTTTTGTAGCTCAAGGGATACCCCCTCTTCTCTGCCGTTTGACGGCTTTGTATACGCTCCAAATGTTTTAAATGTGTGTAGATCTAAAAAGCATAAAAACCGTCGTTTACACTTTCAACGAGGATACAAAATACTAGTTTTCAAGAAGACGCACATAGACACGTTTTAGTGTGGGTGCGTGTGTGTGTGGGTACGTGTGTATGTGATTCCGGGTTCACAAAGTCGGTGGTAGCTTTGCTACACGAATTAATTTGCAATAATGTTGTGTTGGCATTAGGATTTATGCAGAACAGTAACACCGAACGAGCATAATAATAAAAGGACTTAAGGATTAACCACATGTTTTTGTTCTATCAAGGTCGATGCCATGACGCTGCATATTTATATGGCTAACAGCAATGGGTCTATTTCAAGAAAAAGGGATCTACAAAATTACGACAACCATTTTGCAAAGTAATTTTCTATTCTTCTTCTGGCAAACGAGTGCCAATTCTATGAGGTTCTTAATGAATGGATATTATTAAGGCATGGTGTGTTATAAATGCTAACACATCAGTCATCGTAATGATTTGATATGGGTTTCTCGCTGTGGAATATTATGAACGTCAATAAACAAAAGAAACACAACACATATTGAGGGATATGAGTATTTCTGATTAACAATAACTTTTTATTAAGTCTACAAAAGTGAACATAAAGAGGCAGGGATCTATTGTTGGTCTGGCTGGAGTAGCAAAGTGTTAGGACGCAGTAAAACCTGCAAAGAGTATGTGAGATTTGACTCTCTGAAGCATGTACTTGTTTTGACAAATTGTATGCTTAAAATAAATTATTTTACTACAGCCATAAGTAGTACTTTCACATGGATAAGATACGATTCATGGCTGCATTGAGGGTATGCCGTCAAAATGTGTCATGAAGTGAAAATCGGATCAAAACCCAGGCGTACATCACCAATGTGATGACGAGAAAAGTGGTTATTGCGATTATATGTCACTTCGCTGGCTTAAAAAAGTATAATCATTTGCGATATTTTAAATCTACGGAAGTGTGCCTCCAAAAAAAGACACCATTTTAAGTGGTTCAAAATTTTATTTGTTCAATAATCTTTATCGAAGCAATTAGTCGATTCTAACTTATTACTAAGCAGAAACAAAAACGTCATTAGAAATCATTAGGCTTGGAATATCCACCTTGCGTCTGACACCTTAATCCTATTTAAAGAGATAACATGACTATCCCTTTTTGTCAGACTTTAAGCTTGAGAGTGGTCCAGAGTGCTCATACAAGACGCTTGTGATCAGCCCAATTGTGACCATCTACCATCTGTCGAATATCACGACTTTAGTTTTCAGCTCTAACAATCACTGGCAGTATCTGTGTTGGTCTTCATAATTTTTTTAAATTTCTTCAAAATTTTGTATAGTACCTACGCTTGTCGGCTTTTGAAAAAAAAATCGTAGGATTTCGCAAATCTTTGATGCAAGACGCACCTAAGAGGGTATTATTCTTACATCACTTTAAAGAGATTTAGTTCCCTTGGTTTTGCTAGCAGCAGCAAAAGGGCCATTTAGTGGCAAAATTCTACCTCATCTAGAAGAAATAATGAATGCTGACATACTGCGAACACAATTTCATCACCGCACGGCACGGCATAGAAGGAGCTTCACCGGTACTGTCATCCATTTCTTGATACGTTTTGGTTTTGGGTTTTTTTTTAATTAATTTAATAATATTTTGATTCATATGGAAATTAGTAGTAGAGGAAAGGGAAATCGATCTTCACAAGTGCTATAGCCGATTACCGGGCCTCAGCCAACCTGATTCTTGGTCCTGGTTTTGCGTCAATTTAATCTAGCCCAAGAGACAGAGGATGAAGAGATGAAATGAGTGAAGTCCGTTCATTTCAGGACTCATCAAGAAAAGCTTTTTTTTTTACTCTACTAAGACCCTACAAGATTTAAGTTCGACACTAATAGTAGGGACGCATTTCTCCACTTTATTCATTAAATCAGCTGTATCGGTGTAGGGCATTCCTTTCCGCTTAGGAAAAATTGTTAGTCACCGAAGACAGCACGATAACTGATGTCGTCATCCGCGTTTGCTTCGCTGTTGATCACAAATCCCTGGCATTAAAACGCTTCGCTTTTCAATTCGAATAAATGTCCAGAATAGGTCTAAGTGAGTCAAACAATAGGTAGTCCGGATACTCTGGACTAATACAACACCCAATCCTCTCCAAAATATCCACACAAACTTCAAGAGGTCGTTGCAGGGAAGTTTGATCCCCACTTATGATGAGTTCAGAAACTTCTCGCCACCCATGTCAAATCTTTTGGTTGTCAAATTTCCCCTTAAGAAATCATAGTTTATGTCATTGAAATAAAAAAATGACCTAAGCCATACCCCATTTTCTGCAACAATTTCAAGCTACATTTCATTAAACGGGAAAATATTTTACCATCACAAATCTGAAGTGACTCTGGATGTTAAGGTGCGATCAGACAGTCATCCAAGCTTGTCATCCGGATGACATCCTAACGTCACTATGACTGAGAATTGATCCTAAAGTCAATGTCATTCCGTCTGAAATAAACATGTTTACCGACGTCAACATGCCATCCGGATGACAAGTTTGGACGACCGTCTGATCGCACCTTTAGTGGTGGATTTTGAAACCAACCATTCACGCGACATTTTTATTAATTAATTTCAACCGTTAACTACAACAAAATGTTCCGTTAACAAAATATAGCGAAAAAAAAAGATGATAAATATTCCGGAAACATGTAACACGGCGTAACTTGTTCGCTAATTGAAAGCATTTTATTGTTTCCCAATTACTTTTCACCACGAAATTCCATTAAGTAAACCACAATTTGGGAGAACACCACAAAAATGTTAAGTAAATGCTAAATGTAGAACATCAACACCTACAAAAAATGATAGTTGTTAGAGCCAAGGACAAAGTTATTGTTTCAACTCCGATGACGATTTACCGGAAAGACTGGAAAATATTTAAAATAAATCATGACCTACACAAACCACCACCATAGAATATAAATAGATCGTCATAAAAATTCCTATGGTAAAAGCCACCTTTCACGTTTGACATCACTCTATCATGACACATTTCTTGGAAATCACAATAAGGTGCTTCCCTAATATCGCATGAATTAATTACAACAAATTCCATTTAATGACATGGTGCGCTCCAACGCAATATCGAATAGGGGAATCCACAAGCCTCTCTGGTATTACCCACAAACAAAACTCAAAACATTCAACCCACTTTGAAGATGAATCTGAGGGTTTGATCTAAATTACGGCCTTTCCCTTCTTTATTACCAATCGCTTCTTGTACAAACCCGACATCCAGTATTCTAATAAAGCTTTTCGGAATGCCGCTAAAAAAAGCTTTGCTCCAACGAAAAACCAAGAGCCGTTCGTCTTTATCACAAAAAAAAAAAAACAAGTTTGTAGGCATAAGAGCAACATATACAGCCGATATGGTCTAAAGAGACACGATCAATTCACCTGCTTGCTGGAGATTGCACTGAATCGAATCCGATTGTATCTCAGTTTTGTTTATTATTTTTAACAGCTGGCTAACGACAAGTTAGTCGGTATTTAATCGGCGTCGAGTTCAGATCGTGTCTCTAGCATCGTGTAATGAACCAGTCTTGAATATTCGCAAATATTATCCAGAAAAGGAGGTGATCGTGTTAAAGGATCGTGTAGCTTTTCTGAATTAAGTAAACGTTTTTTGGATAAAACATTTTGTCGCTCAAATCTAGGTAAATACGTTTGGCATTCATTTTTTCCGTTTTGTTCTTTCTATTGTTAATGCAAAGTGGGAGCTTATCTAAGAAATAGTGAAAAATAAAAATCTGATAAGAAGGAAAAATTTTGCGATCTCGGCTATAAAGTGGTCTTATCTGATTTTGATTCTTGTAAAAGAATAAATTGTGTCTACGTCAATAGAAAAATGGAAAAATAGAAATAAAATTTGGTTTTGTTCCCAAAAGTGTTACACGTTTTTATGCAGATTGCTAGTTGCAGGGGTTTCAGTGCATTGACCTATAGACTGGTAAAAAGGGAATGTGATCGGAATGTTCTGTGACCAAACTGTGCGACGCACGGTGGCATGTCTTTAGTGGTAAAACCTGTCCGATAATTGTGTACCTGCTGTTGCAACATCTTTGTGAGATTTTTAGTTTCAGTTTTTTTTTTTAAAACTATGAAGGACGTTTGAACATGCAAGAAAAGTCTGCTTTAGCGTGCTTTGCGGGTAAGGTAATTAAAGTGTTTACTTTGGGAACGATGTGGGGGCAAATTAGCGAAAAAGTGTATGTATCTATGGCCTTAAGTCTATAATTGAACTTAATGATGTGAATAGAGGGTTCTTGGTGTGTCATTTGTATCTTGATGAGTGAAGGTAAGTCGGTCGGTCATAAAGTTCGTTGTCGAAAAAAAAAAATAAAAAAAAATATTTATCTTACTTCCTGCTCTACATATCAGCAATTGGATACATTTTTTTTAATTTCATGGAAACAATATAGCACGCAATTGAGCTGATTTACAACAGAATGGTCTATAAATTTAACAACTTCATATAAATAATTCGCTTTGTGTGGTTCTTAATAACTTTGATAACGAAAAAGTCTTGAAGGATAATGTGAAATTGGTTTAAAACGTAGGAATTTTTGTTTTATTTCCTAATCAAAGAGAAAGAGTAAAAAATCTACTAAATTGCCTTGTTGTTCTAAAAAGGTTATAAATTATCATGAACGAAAGGGAAAGGCGGAAGAGGTGTTAGTTACACTGACTAGACGGGAACTTGCGTCAATGTAATTTATTGCATTAACCTTCAATGTACATATATGTATAAGAGTAGGTTACAAGTCGTCCAAAAATGTTTTTTGCGCTTTATGTAATTTTTAATTTCTCGCTAAGCAAGATCACAGTTTATCTCTGTGTATATAAAAAGGACGACGGATTTTGATGAAACATTTTGTGCGTGTTCTTTGAGAAGGCTTTAGGATAGTTTTGTTTAGTTACGTTTTTAGTTATGTTTTTGGACAATATTTTCTCAATAATCACGGCCCAGCCATAGCCGGGATAATTGACGTGGGGACTTGTTGAATGCAAAGTACATTCAATTCAATTCTCTTAAATTTCTATTTACTTGGTAAATCAAGTGAAACACAACAATTGGTTCAAATTCATTTTAGACAATACTCCTCTGAGTACTTGGAGCTATCACTCACATAATTTTTGGCAACCGTTCGGTTGTCTGCTTTCGAATGATGTCTCTTACGACAAGCGCTATTTGCACTGTAATGATAAACGTATCCCCATCCCTGCACATAATATAAAGGTTGTCCCCAAAATGCTTGCGAAGCAATGTTTCTCGAGAAGCAATGATTTGGATGTGGCTTAAAATGTTTTGGCGTTGCATCTTCCAGAAAGGCTATATTCGTATTGAAAATTCCCATAGCCCCATGTGTTGATTGGAAGAGGTCTTACCGGCAGATCATCTATTTTAAGGCTATTTAAGCTTGGCATTCAACATCGCATTCTAGGCAAACCATTCTTTGACGAGCATTCAATGATCTCAGGCATTGGTTTCGGAAACATCATCGATTTCCTCAACACCACAGGATGGTTTTGAACTCTTCTTGACTTCTCCTTCCATTTAGGTAGATTGTAGATTATGTAAATAGAGGTGGTATTGAGCCTATTGTGATATCCTGCATTAAGAGCCTACCCATGGCTCTTTTAGGTCGCACAAGTTGTGGTTTCAAAACTTCGCTAAAGCGCTAACTAAGCGTCCTTGATACGAAGTCAGAATTCGGCCACTTAACTTTGGCTCATTGTATTTTAAAGCACAGCCCTAATGTATCTGATTCACTTAGTTTTACAAATCAAACTTGAGAACGGCAGGACTGATTTGACTCTTTTTTCAAATAATTTTTTTTTAAGTTCCTCATGATTCAAGCGGATGGGTGAAGTGACTTAGTGGTTAAATGAGTTGGACCGAATCCCTGGAATCGACATTAAATTTGTAGGTCCATTCATTTGTGTCAAAAGTATATCTTCGCACACACTATGGTTAACAATGGTTTTATGTCCTGTATTTTTTTATTTCTTCTGATCCATTTTTTTCGGACGCTCTTTTGTGATCTGTCAATGCACGTATTTGATTCAAGAATTCTTTATATTTTTTTTAACTTAAATTGGCGTAGAGAAATAAATAGAAAGCCATAATATATTTCTAAGTTATCTCATTTACTCTCCGGCGGAGAGAGGACGTAAACAAATTAATAAGTTGTTTGTTCAGACATACAGGTATGTGAAAAACCCATAACTGCTGCAAATTTTTGACATGTGATGGAGGAAACTTAGTGCAACATTCTGATACTCAGTATTTAGAACTAAAAAGGACCGTAAGTTAGTAAAAATAAGATGTAAAATAACTTTACTCAAACGGCCTGGTCAAAAAGTGAAAAGTTGCTCAAGCACTCTGAGCGTACTGTTCGTATTGAGTGTATTCTAAGTTTGACAGAACTACATGCCACGGTGCTGGAAAAGTATTCAATACAAAAAAACCTTGCAAGTTTGCCCGAGCGGACAAATATCAACAAGTTCTTTACCTATTTATTTTGAAAAGCCCCGATTAGACTATGCGATAGAGTGGCAAACGTCTGCCATTCTACAAAACCAGTTAATGTAATCGTCAAATTTATTCGTTTATTCGTTTATTCGTTTACAAACGTTCTCAAATGTTCCCCTCAAAATAAAATTGTAACCACACAAACTTTGTAGTAACCTCAGGCAAATTATTCAAATAAAAACATTGTATAATGAGATTGCTCATTTGCAAAAATAACAAATCATAAATTTAAGTGTGCTTGATTGAACAGATGTAAATTATTGTTTTTTCATAGAATTTTAAAATAATATTTTAAGTTCTACCCGCACATTTTTCACTCCGGCCCTCGTCCAATTATATTCTTCTCACAACAACATCTCTCTTCATGTTGCTAATTATACCTGTTATTATTTCCTTCACCTTGACCAAGGTACCTTCCACTTCTAGATGCGTAATGCGGGTTTTATTGTTTTCCGTTTTGTTTTGTTTTGTCATTTCGAATGGGAAGAATCCACAAGAATTCTCTGGTCAACATGTTTATGTAAAATAGCCTGAGCTACCGATGATGGTCAATGGTATGGAAAAAAATGTTTATTTTAGAAATTTTGTTTACTGAAACAAACAAAAACATATCATATGCATGCAACAATAAAACTGTATCACAGTTACTTGCTATTCAGCATTTCATGCACACAAAACCAGAATTGATTGCAGAGATATAAATTAAATGAAACTAAACGAAAACTTATTCATGAGATCACCAAAGCAAACTAAAAAAAAATCAAAAAAAAAAAACTGCAGCAACATTATTTTGAAGCTTTGCGCAGCTCCTCGGAGGAAATACGAGAAAAAAATAAAACTAGTATTAAGAGTCACATCCGCCTTTGGTTAGACGTTCAACTTTTTTTTTCGTTTGCCTTCTCCTTTAATTGAATAACGTTTTTTTTTTTTTGTTAAAAGCCATAACCAATGGTACTTGAATTTTGTGTTTTTGTGTTTTTTTTTTTGGCACGTATTGTTTAATTGTCTTTGCCTTTCGTTGGTTTTATTTACATATGGATATTATGTCAAGCAGCTGTAACCACAAATGAAAATAACTATGCTTGGGTTAAAATATGTATCAAGTGAAATTCAGTGTATCTACTCCGATTTATTGGAACTTTTCAGAGCAAATTTAGAAAAAAATGCTATCGGATGGTGCGAATGTCCATTAGTTTTGGCAAAATACGCAAAAAAATGTTGCCATTTGCAACAGAGAGACGACGGCAAAACACATTAAATACTGGGTCAATACGTTTTGGGTTGCACGTTTGCATGGATATGTACTTCTTGGTTTTTCGTTTTTCGTTTTTGTTTTTGTCTTTACTTACTTCGAACTACGTATTGGCAAAGGCATTTAATTTGCGCAAAACGTTCATGGTAAATTGAGTGAAATCCACTGAACCTTTTCTACTTGTAAAGGGTGATCCAAGTAGAGATACTTTTTTCAATAGCCTTTTTGGACAGATCATGTGTGAGTCGTGTCATGCTGTCATGTTATTTTTGTTTAGTATTGTTTGGCATTTCATAATGGAAAGACTTACGCGTGAACAACGTTTACAAATTGTTCAACTTTATTATGAAAATTCACGTTCTGTGAGGAATGTGTTTCGTGCACTTCGCTCAACTTATGGTCAACATAATCGGCCTACTGAGCGTACTATTCGCAACACCATCACCAATTTTGAGACCCAGCATTCATTATTGGATAATATTCGACCGAATAGACCACGTCCAGCATGCTGTGAAGAAAATATAGCGGCCGTAGCTGAGAGTGTACACGAAGACCGTAGAGAGTCGATTCGGCGCCGTTCGCAGCAACTCGGACTGACGTATGGAACGGCGCATTTTACGTCAAGATCTTAAATTGAAAGCGTACAAAATACAGCTTGTGCAACAACTGAAGCCGCTCGACCTTCGCAAGCGACATCGCTCCGCTCTATGGGCTCTTGAAAAGTTCCAAGAAGATCCGACGTTTTCGAGGCAAATTTTGTTTAGCGATGAGGCCCATTCCTGGCTCAATGGGTATTGAGGTATTTGATGCCTGAAATTGAAGCTCGTGATCTCGGCGACATTTGGTTTCAGCAAGACGGCGCCACTTCCCACACATCGCATCAATCAATGGACTTATTGAGAGAACATTTCGGTGAGCACATAATTTCACGTTTTGGGCCGGTCGATTGGCCACCAAGATCGTGTGATATCACACCGTTAGACTTTTTCCTGTGGGGATATGTAAAGTCAAAGCTTATGCCGACAAACCCGCTTCGATTCAGGCCTTGGAGGAAAACATCACGCGTGCCATTCGCCAGTTACCAGTCGAAATGCTCGAACGAGTGATCGAAAATTGGACTCAACGGATGGACCATCTGCGACGTAGCAACGGTCAACATTTGATAGACATAATCTTCAAAAAATAAATGCCAAAGAATGTTCTTTCAAATGATAATAAACATTCTCCATTAAATTTGAATTTTCTGTGCTTTTTCCTTTAAAAAAGTAGGGAACCTCAAAATGGATCACCCTTTACATATAACGTTTGTAGATAAAATAAGGCAATCAACTGTTTTACATCTTTTAGTACGTCACATTAGATTTGGTTGCGTAAAAGTAATTATTTAACTAAGAAATCCATTCTCAATGGCTTAATGGATTTCGGAAGTGTTTCCTTTTTGTCTCGCCTATTACAAGTTTATTTTTAAGAAATACTTGTGTTAAATACAAAAGGAATATCTCTTTTAATTTATTTTTTAATTAAATAATTATTTTTACCCAACCAAATCGAATGGCGAGTAACTACAACAAGTAATTGTTTAATAAAAAACACATGGAAGCAAGGGATCTACAATTTTATGTTGATGGGTTTTGACACACATATGTCAGAAGAAAAATTCAAGTTGGTTTTACGCCGATTTGCGCACTCACTGGAACAAGGCACAAACAAATGCAATAAACGCTATAATCACTGCAAACACAAATAAACTATTTTATGTTAATAGACTTTTATATGCCGACAGCAACAACAACAGCGCAAGGATAAGATATATCATAGAATGCAGTCGGTAGGAATCAGTCATCCCATACCATCACATCACTCAGTTGTCAGCGGTGAAGAAGTGATCTTGTCATCAAATATAAATAAATAGAAAGTTAAATATAGATTGTGTTGTGATTTTCAAGAGTTAGTTAAATAATTATTATTGATGTAAATGAGTGGGTATAGAGAAACAACATAAAAAATAAAAAAAAAACGAACAAATCGTAGAGAATATGCGCAACAAGTTGATTATGTATCTGAGTATATTGATCTAAAACGCAATGAAAAGACGAAACAAAACAAAAACAGCATAACGAAACTGCAGGTATTTATGAATTGAATTGTAGATGGATAAATACGGTATGTTATGCATTATAAGTAGATTTTATATAAGAAAATTTATATTGACTTTTATATTCGACCAAAATCTTACTTTCGCCGCCTCATTGATTTATTAAACATAAAAACAGAAAAAAATTATAAATATGGAAATTTTGGAGTGACATTTATTTGCACTATCAACTTTTGTCGGTTTTATGTGGGTGCTTTGACATTTTTAGTGTCGTTAGGTGTCAATTCAGAATTTAGTGATTTGTAAAAAAAATCGCAAAATTCTTTCTTTAGCACGGATCTACACCTACACAATAAAGTTTAAATTGTATTTTTAATTTAGATTCGAAATGTTGCCAATTCTCTTTTGGGCACGCATCAAGTTTTTATACGTTAAGTGTTATTGTTCGAACTTTAGCCTAGTTGCAAGAGATTTTGAAAGGTTGAAAAAGCTAGACTTTACGTCCGGTAGGATACGTTTATGCCCATACAGGACCCAAAGCCTAGCTTCTCCAACAACTGTGTGTTCGAAGATATGTTTATTGACACGAATGGACGAATGGAAGTGACATATTATTTATTTATTTCGAACAATAATAGATTATCATTATGTCTAAACTAAGCTCTTCATTTTGTGACACAAGAGCACACACACACCTTTTAACAGTAAGATAGATGTTCTGGAGGTCTACAATTCTGTCACTTTTAGTTTCATATAAAATCTACAAATGTTCATTCATATATTTAAAAGATTTCAAAGATTTTATAAGACTTCAGCCATTAAAGAGACTGCAATGTGTCAAAACACTTAATTACAACAAAAAGACTCAACAAATACCTTAAATACCAGTCGCCCCAGATAAAGAGCAGTATGAATATAACGGAATACACCGGAAAAAGGTGACAGAAGATGCACACATAAAAATTGTGAATAATTGAAAAGTGGGAGATCCTGATTATAGAAAGGAAAAAAAAAGTTACCGGTCTCCCAGGTCAAAGCCCCATAATATCCACTGCCGCAGTTGTGATGACGTTCATGAGAGAGAAACCGTATTTCACCTCCAATGCGGGTTCCCGGCTTTGGCCAGGGCCAGACATCGAACGCTCGAGAAACCATTCTTCAACGACCTTTCAGACATCTCAGATATCGGTCTCAACGATATGATCACCTTCCTCTAATCTAACTTCTTCTAACATCCCTACCTACCCAGGTCAATGAGATCGAAGGGTCTGTGGAGTGAAACAACATTCAACTTTGGTGCTGGGTTTTAGGCAGGCTCTTCGAAGAAATGAAAAAAAAACCTAGTCAACTGACGCAAAGGTAATAAAATATTTTTTAAGCAGCTTTTCCAGCAGCTGCCAAACCGTCATCATGTAGAGAAGTAAACCACGTATGGTACATTCCGCCACTCAGTATAGACAAGTTTAGCTTAGCTATACAAAAGTTTAAGAACAACAGGGTCGCCGAAACAATGCAACAAGCCATCAACCAAGTTTGGTTTGAAAAACATACTCCGTGACTGGATCACCAGTTCCATGCAAGAACTATGAAAGCATAATCCTGCTAAATTTCGCAAATAACATCCGACCCAACATACTGCGTGAACGGCTCTTACCCTTCTGACACACACTAATCGACACTTACCGCTTACCGCAGCTCAACCGTAAATCAAAATAAGTTCAAATCTTCTGACTCGCAAAACAAAACGCATGCTCTAAATGGAGCTCGCATGGAAGATTCAGAGTGTTAAATACTAAGCTCCTTTCTTTGACAGGTATTTGGTTCTGCATGCGAGGAGGGTGAAGAGAGGAGAATGTATAACCGTGATAATAGTGCTCCATCCGAGATAATCTTCGAATCCCACCCTTCCGGTTCGAGAGCGCATGATCTGGATAAGTCTAAGCAACGTGACCGTAGAGAATGAATGGCAGAGCCTCCCCACGAGTCGTAAATTAATTCCAGTCTGCATGCGCCAGCAAAAAAATAAATAGAACATTCACAAAATGAAACTTCACATCTGTTTATTTTTTATGAATTGAATTAGATTGACAGTGAATCGATTTGATGAGAATATTTTAATTTGCTTGACACAAATCTTACAAAACTCACTCCTCTCATAGCCTTTAGTATTTATTCTTACCCGACAATTTTATGAATTAAATTTTAAAGGTGTGTTCTAATTAAATGCGAATGCGAATGCTCTGCGTTACGTGCAATCTCGTTGTTATGGACGCAAATGATGAAATTCATAAAATAACCAGTTTCTACAGATTGCGAAATGTTGTGTGTATCGACAAAGAACAGAATTCAGCTCGTTACCATCTGCATTTGTATCTCTTTTTTACCACATGAAGAAAATACATTTGTGAAAGAAGAAGAACTAAATTTATCGATTCGTCATTAAAAATTGAATTTCCAGAACTGACTGAAATTCATTTTGAACTTCATTGTCATTGAAGTACACAAAATGTACAAACCCCTATATCGCTACTATTAGAATGAACAAACATCGACTGCAAATGCATGACAATCATGACCACCTTTCAAAAGGTAACCCATATTTGCCGGAGTATCGATATAATACAATAAAACCCATAATGTAATCTTTGGTTTCATCACAGCATCATCAATTTGAAATGAAAACCACCAAAGCGTCCAAATTGTTAAAATTAAAATTACCTATCATAAACAGATAAAACATGAGTTTAATTTTTTGACAAATTACTACATAAAGTGAAGCGACAAAGAGAAAACATAGATACGACGACCAACCCAACGAGTGCACATTAATCGGATTGGCGATCAATAACGCTTTATAATTTATGAATGTCACCACACCGACGAGCTGATTATAATATTGTTTTTTTTTTTTTTTGTAAATACATAATTCGATAATCGAAGTTCGATATCGGACATTGGGGCGTATGTGTAACATTTTATTTATACGAACAAAATTTCCCATTGACAATCATCTCTTTGTCGATTACAATCAGAGTCGCAATGGGAACGGCCAAACCTTTTTTTGATTTTTGTGTGTGGATGATGTTCAGAATACAAATTGTTTGTGGATATTTTTAACTTCCCAAGATGTGCTGCAATTCTGTATTAAATTATTAACTTTATTGCTTGCTGTACTGTATTTTTAATGAACAATGTGAGCTGGCAAGCGATGACACGCTAAAGCTTGTAATTAATGCTTAAAGTGATAACATGAATGAATATTTAAATTAAGTAGTTCACAATGCAAGTAGATTTTATCTACTTAATTTGTTTATTGTGATGCAAGAAGACTAAATCGTGAAGGCGCAGTATTATGTAATTCGAGAGAATTATTATTTTAAGATGGAAAAATATAAATTTAAAATGTATTGATCGGTGATTGGCTTCAAAAGACACATGACTAACACAATGGATTTTTCAAAAACATACTCTAAGTGGAAAATACCGCACGCGTCACTTTTAAAGGAAGCCATGGACGCAAGTTTATGAGAATGAAAAAGTTCAAAGTTGCCAAGCAAATATTGGCTTCAAAAGACATATGACTAACACATAAGTCGCCTGCTTGGTATTTTTGACATTTCATTGGATTTTTCATTGGATTTCATTGGAAAAAAACATACTCTAAGTGGAAAATACCGCACGCGTCAAAAGCTGCATAAATCTCTTGAAGTACTCAGGCTCCAAAAAGTTTATATTGTGCTTTAAGACAGATACCTTATTTTCTAAGAAAATTCTTCTGATTTTTTAAGGAAGCCATGGACGCAATTTTATGAGAATGAAAAAGTTCAAAGTTGCCAAGCAATAATGTCTCCGAAGCCAATGTCCAAGAGGTCATCAAAAAATCGCTTGTTTTCTTAGTGTGCTTGGCTATACCTACCTCTTATTAGCACCTTTACAATGGGTGTTGTTGAAGATGCCGAATTTGGCAGTGCTTACGGCCACTAGGATAGCAACGTTCACAAGCACTTGGCGTGGATTAAGGGTTCTTGATTTATTGTAGGTGGGCCAAATCTTTATTCAGATGAATCAATTCGCGAAAATGTTTGTCCGGAGATTTTGGACTTCCTTCTCACAAAATTCTAGAAGAGAGAAACAATGGCTGGCTAGCTCGTCGGCTTCCTCTTCCTTTCGATGTTCCTATAGCCGGGATTGTGATCCTGCATTTAGTCCGGACGTTGCCTTGGTTGAGATAAGGGCCTTAATCGCGGGCTGACTCTTGACGAAGGTAGGTACATATGTTTTGTGTGATTGTTGGATGCTTCTTCACGGATGCTTCTACTTAACAGTCCATTTTGGACCCATCAATGAAGATAGTTCGTTAGTGATGATGATGCTTTTTCGAATTTAGAGTTTTGACTTAATGTTGATATTTAACCTGTGCCTCTGGGTATTAATTTAAAGGCGTTCTCCAGAACCATTTATGTTTCAAGTCCTTACTTTTTGCCAACAGTTTTGCTCAGGCATATCAACTTCCAATTTTCCTGAGTAGTTCAAAGGTCCGAGGAAGTCTTCAAGACAAACAATATATATCTCCACAAATGAATTGCAAACGGCTCAGTTTGCTTTAAATATAAATCATTCGCCAAAGAAAGGTTTGCCTCAGCCTGAGCCGAATCGCTTACTCCGGAATTGGACCTCTTGTAGAGAAAATCATTTTGCTTTTCTTTGCTCGGGGTAGTGAAGGAAAAAATCTTCTCAAAACGAGACCAATCTCAGGTGAGCAAACCAAAGACAACCGATTAGAGCCACACAAGTAAGGAAGTCTTAAAGGTCTACAGTTTCCTCATGAACAAACTTTTCAAAATCAAAGTCAAATGAGTTGTGGTATCAAAGCAGCTCACAGTGCTACTGGTGTTCTTTAGCAACGTCACATCGATATTCAAATACTTTGTAAATGATTTTCCCGCGATATGCAAAAGACCTCCTACATTAATATACAGCACCCCAGCATTTATGTCCTTATAACATTCCACCCACCAAATTACAACACCTCAAACCATCGACTGGGTTTCAATAATTGCCATCCATTTTAACATCGCCCTAGCTACATCCTTGTTAAGCTAACTGACAAATGTACAAACATAAAATACACATTCATCTCTCATTAACTAATAAATGACAGAGTTTCAATATTTAAATTGTACAACAATCTCCAGCCCACCAGAAAATAAAAAACAAAAACAGGAATCACAAGCATAACAAACTTTCAATTATTAATTGAAAGCTGAGTACCTTCCCAACCCTTTCTCTGCACCACTACCACTGCCGCCTACCGTTTGCTTAATGAATTTCAGGGAAATCAATTAATTATCTTTATTGTTCATCAACTTCAGGGACGATGTAAACCCTAACGACAAAACAAAATTCATTCAAGTAGGCTAAAAAACAAAAACAAAAACGAAAACGCATCTTGTGGTTCATTACCTTTCCCTTTGATTGGTAAATGAAAAACCGCATTCAAGTCCCTTCTATGAGAGATGTCGTCAAGCATTAACCAGCGAGACACATACAATTAATTTAAACTTGGAAACGTGCTTTATTTACAAATTAAAAGGAAGATAGCTACCCATATTGCCATGCAATTATAATCGACACCGTCAACACGTTTTCAAACACTCTACCAACACGAAACGATCACACCGTCAGTCAACGTGTCGTTAAAAATTCAACAATTTCATTGAAATTTCCCACGAAAAATCTCTTTGTTGCTATTCACAATATTCAATAATATTCAACAATTAAGCGAATTATTATGTTTAATTCCGCGGACTTAAGGTGAAGGGGGATATAGCAACCGGTCAGAATAATCTCCATTTTTTTTTTGGAAGATAATTTTGACCTTTGATGATCGATGGCGACAGCGATTATCTAATCAACGTTTATTTATTGTCTACGTGATTCCATGGAACAACATATATTGCATCATTTATTCATGTTTATTTTCTTTTCTGTTTTCTACGCAATTACAGGTCATCCTTCAAGATCGACCAGACCAAAGCAAACCAAATACCAGCGGAGTGTACTCATGTGCAGCCGGTATAATAATAGAAATCTCGCTGTCTGAATACATAATGGGAACTCTTTGTCAACGATTTGCATACCTGGCCTTGTTGGCGTTGTTCACTGTGCAGCTAGCTGGTGCAGGGACCATTTTAACTGCAGGTGAGTTCTAATCCGCTTAACGTTAAAAAAATGCAATAAATTTTAAAAAGGTGAAGACCTCCATTCGCTAACCGCACATACTTTTTTTTTGTTTTTTTTTTTAACACGTGTTAGTCCGTGTTAATAGCCGAGGTGGTGGTGACCAATTAATTGCCTCGTATGCTCGGCTACAATTATACACCATTCACAGCTTCATAATTCACCATCTGGCGGCAGCATATGCAGCGTTTGACACCTCTGCCGCCGCCGCCTTCAAGTCAAAGACGGAGAGGTGAACTTCATTCGGTATTCAGCTGCGGTGGAATATTTTATTCAATATGTACGGACTGTGGACTGCTTTAACTGACCAAATGGGTTAACACTAACACTAACACACAGCCGGATGAAATTAAAGCCACTTATGAGGCTTTAACACTTTTCGAGTTGTTAATTGCGGTGACTGTTCATCAACAATGTGGATGGATATGAGTAATGGGTGAATTACAAGTTCGTCAAGCATCATCAATCAATCAAAATTGTTTGCGAAAGATGGGGCAACACGGAAATCCTCCTTGGGGTTAGGTTTAACTAAAAAGGATTTGGAAATGAGAGTACACAAGTGGTTGGTTTTGATTGCGACTAACGCCTTACGCCTTCATTAATATAAGTCAATGTCTAGACGCGTAATTCATTTTTCACAGCAATTGATATTAATTACTTGCTAAATGGTTTTTTTTTTTTTTTTTTGCGCCAGAATTTGGAATTTTTTTTTTCCAGCTCGGGGGTTATTTTGGTCAGGTGAATCGAGATTTATCGGGAATGTTATTTGTGCAAATAAATAAATAAATAATTAACTAAAGTTTGAACGTTGATATTTGCATTGCAAAAGCAAAGCGGCTTTGTATTTTGTTTCAGTCCGCGTGCTGCGGTTACACCAAGAGGACGAATTGAATTCGAAATTAATCTTAATAGTTCCAACAGCAGTGTGTTGCTGTTAAATTAGGATAACTTTTGACGTATCTAGTGGTGGTGGGTTTTGTTTGTTCCCCAGGACCTAAAGCATAGCTACAAAAAACTGTGTGTGCAAAGATTTATTTTTGGCACGAATGGAAGGGACCTACATTCAGGGGCGCATTCTGTGTGTTTTTTTTTTGGCTAACCTAACCTAACTCAAGTAGCATGGAACGGAAAGAGTTTTTTTTTTGGAATATTTCTCCATATATATTCCCCTACAGGTAATACTTCCTTCCTCGTTGTTGGATAAGAAAACTCTCTAATTTTCTAAGTTTTTCAAATGGTACGGGACGGATTTGAACTTTAGACCCCTAGCTAAGTTGGGGTTGGACTAGTAAAAATAAATAATAAAAAAATATTAGGCGTAAACGGCCCATACAGGACCTAAAGCCTAGCTTTTCCAACCACTGTGTGTGCGAAGATATATATTTTTGACACGAATGGAAGGGACCTACAGTTTAATGCCGATTCCGAACGGCAATTAATTTTTGAGAAGCTTCTCATGACAGTTCTTACTCATGGATGTTTGTCAGACGTTCGCAAGAGGTGGGGCAGCGAATTAAAACTTTCAGGTGGTACAGGTCGGGATTTGCACAAGCAACCTCTCGCTTAGTGGTCCAACGCACTTAACCACTAAGCCACTGCACCCTTGGGGTTGGACTAGTACTCAACCACTGTCGGTATATATTTTTTTAGAAAAAATCTGTCTTGCCTAATGAGACAATAGCATGTTGACCAAAAATACGGAGGTTTTCTACTTTTCATATTAAGTTGTTAAGAACACCCAATTGTTCCCTAAGGAATATTTTCCCTATAAGGCATTCCCTATAAGGCATTCAAGACAATGTCGACACTCCGGCGAGTCTAATAAATTTATTTATTAAATGGGGCTTAAGAGGTCTTTCTGGACAATTCTTCTTGTTCCTTAAGCTGAGCTTTTGGGTGTATTGCAGTAGTCAATCCTGGTACGATTATATTTTACATCCATCCCTACACCACTTTCTGCCTTTTTTACTGTTTAGTGGGTTATTGCTAACCCATGCTTTTCTGCATGAGGGCTCCTTGGAATATCCTTCATCGAAGGAATTTCGAAATTTTGTAGAGCGGGGACCTAAGATCCGGGTGATCGCTAAGAATTCTCTCATTTACTTGTACTTCTAAGCCAGTCATAACTTTATCAGTATTATTATTTTCGATATTTCCTATCTTTTCGATCATACCTTTGTGGGGTTCTTCGGTTTATCCTCAAACATATTTGGGTATTCACGCTTCGTTTTATCCGGTCTTGTAAAAGTTTACTATGGTTTCGAAGCATGGACCCTTTCTAAACACAAATTCAAATTCTTTGTTCGATATTAAGTCCAATGATGAAAAACCGGACTTGGGCGTTTGAGATGGCTGGGACATGTAGAGCGATTGAACACCAACATCCTAGAATTTTCGACTCTAATTCGGAGGAACAACGCAGTAGAGAAAGGCCTCGACTTAGGTGGCCGAACTTAGCCAAACACCGTGCTAATTGGAGAGGTTTATTGGTTGAGGCCTAGGTCCACCCTTATACTTTAGTTAAGTATCTGCTCTCCTTTCCTGCTTTTTATCCTCATTTTATAGAGCTCGTCTCAAGTCTTTCTTCTCTTTGTAAACGCGTCTATCACGGCAAGAGACCAATGATGTCAATATCGTAGCTCATGTGAAATAGCTGTCATACGCCGAACGGCAAGGGCAAGCAGTTTATCCTAAACTTCTGAACCTGAATCATCAAAAAATACTTAAAATCGAAAAATCCTTTCCACATTTTGAATTTGACTTCATATTTGTCACTTTATTATAAATATTCTTGGCTTAAATTGCTTGGCTTAAAAAATAATATATTCATTATCATTTTAAATTTTTTGCTAAGCCACATGTCGGTCTGTCTGTCTGTCCGGGCGCCGTATGGCGAAACGGTTCGACAGATTTGCTTCAAAGTTTGTATATAAGGTTCTTGGGGTTACATCTCGGGGCATCTTTTTATTTTTTGCTTTATCTTTTGAAATAACGGTACCTGCCATACAAATTTTTTTGTGAAAATCACTAATCACTATTTTTCGCAAAAGTGGTTCCAAGGATTTCGTTTTTTTTTGTACAAAGGATGTTTCGATAGCAAACAAATATATCAAACAAATCTGCATACTTAGATTTCTTAAATAATTTTTTTTTATATAACGATTTTCTTAAATTTAAATTAAATTCGTTTTCTCAAAAACGGTTCTAACGATTTTGATAATTTTTCGAACAATTGCGTCAAAAATGTACAATGTGCGAAATTAAATCAAAATCGTAGGTGCCGTTTTGAGAAAATCAAATTTTTTAAAACCTAAAAAGTGATTTAAATAAGTTTCTCACCACTAATTTTCGATTCATTTTGGGATTAAAAACGCATCTAATGTACCGAGAAAGTTTCGTATGACGCAGTCGTGCACTTTATTTAAGTTATTTTTCGGCAATTTTACAAAATTGTCCACATTTTTATTGAGTCATCGTCAACGCAAGCCCTGATGGTCCTTCGATTGTTTTTATTCTACGTAAAACTTTGAAACTTTGCCCTCATTTTAAAAGAGTTTAAAGAGGGAATGCCTACCACCTGCACCCACATGCACCATCATCAGCAAATAAAGCCTAAAATTCAGACATTATCTAGGATTGAGTTGAGGTGGCAAATTATCCCAAAAGACAACTAAAGTCAAATGCCTGGACATGCCATGCAATTAAAGCAGTCAAATTAGCATGGTTTAATCCGATACTACGTGCATTACATCAACAAAGCTCTTTGCACTTTGCAAGAGATCAACAGACTATAAATTCTCCTCGAAAATGAGTGACACTGACACTCCTTAATTTGTCCATGACGACAATGCATTTAATTGTCTCAAAATTGAATTAAAAGTTATCTCGATTTAGAGACGCAAGAAGATAATGCACATACATATTATGCACATGGACTAAAAGTGCAGACGGCAAACTTGCTTAAAATTCAAAAAGTTAAAGCAACCAAAAAAAAAAAACAACGAAAACTTTATTTGCCATTCTCGACGACAAAGTTGACATTGGTTGAAATTAGCAAAGATACACTTGAAGCACAAAACCACACCGCTCCAGATAGAGCTGAGAAGACATTGCACATTCCAAATGGCACATACGTGATCGCTGTACGAATAAACTTTCAGTGGTCTAATCGTCTGATTTGCTTCCGATATGTGGTCGGGGAGATACTATGTGGTTGCAATGGAATTCGCTTTATTAAGGGACAATACATATATCCGGCGACGATTAGTTCCACCATCCGTTGAGACGTTGATTGCACTTTCATGAGGTTGGATTTTTCTAGTTTGCGGTTTTCACTTCTCCTCCTCCAGCTGCATGGATAAGCTACTGTGAAGATAACAACTAGTTTAAATTTTATTATCTTTTCGGCTTGATTTATACTTGGCAGATTTGCCTCTGATACCGGTACTGGTTACTGGTGCTTGTTGTTGCACACGTTGACCCAGTGCATGACACTGACACAAAATTACGAAGCGAGAACAATTATTATTATCGTTATCAAGGTTGAAAGCGGTTTGTTGATGTAAAGTTTTTATAGAGTTCACGTGGGTGGTTTGTACTTGAAAACCTGTTGACTAGCTAGCAAGCAAATGTAATAAAATCTATCTATTTGTTAACTAAACTAACTAAAAATGTGCCAACTGTGAATGTGCCAATTTTAAATTAACAGCAAACAGCGGTTTCCAGTTTGGGAAAGAACTATAAACAAGAGACAAAACGGGAGGTCTGTCAGACTTTACAATCATCGTAAACTAAAACAGACAACAAATAGCTGTCACGTATTCGAAACACTTTCTGTCCGATAAATTATCCCACAAATAAAGAAGACGTGAGTTGGATAAACTCTTACGTCTTATATAGGCATCACACAATCATTCATCCCCTTCTTTATTATTATTAACCAAAAAAAAATAAAAAACACACACACTCACCTGCCATACAAGTTATAGAATTTTCAAAATTAAATTACAGATACCAAACCCGTGCAATGTGTTGTTACAATCGACAATCTTCAAGTAATCAAGGACGTGGGTTCCGTATGGCAGACAAACAGCTCGTGCGTACGGCATTCATGTGAGCTAGACGAAGACGGTAATCCCTATGAGAAATTCATAGAAGAGACTTGTGTTGTGAATTGCAAGGAGGTGAGTTTGAGTTCTATAAACAGAGATTTATTTTTCTTAAATTTTATTCAATTTTTTGCAGGAATATGAATACCGCACGGATCCGAACGAATGCTGTGGAACATGTGTGAAGACAAAATGTCTGTACGAGGCTCAGCTTCATTCGGTTGGTGAGACGTGGCACAGTGAGGACGACTGCGTCATTCTGGAGTGCACTTTGCACAAGGGAGAAGCAATGATATCTGCCTACGAAAAGGCCTGTCCTGCGGTTCCAGCAGATTGTCCAAAATCCGATTTGTACCAAGAAGAATGCTGCTCTTATTGCCGCCGCCGACAAGACAGTGTACCATCGGAAAATGGCAATGGAAGGACGGCGTCGACGACGACGAATGGGGATAAATTCCCACATGATGATAAAATCCAAGACAAGACCTACTACAGGCATCATCCTTGCGTCAGGGACTGCGAAGTCGGGGAGGAGCCCATGGTTTGTAAATACACTTTTGTGGTCGAATGGTATGAAACACTTAGCAAGGCTTGTTATGATTGTCCACACAATGTGACCGATTGCACAAGACCGCACTGCATTGCAGGGGATGGCGTCAGGCGTAGCGTAACAGTAGTGAATCGAATGATGCCGGGTCCTTCCATTGAGGTCTGCCTCAACGACACCATAGTAGTCGACGTAAAGAATCAGATGCTGGGGGAGAGCACGACAATGCATTGGCATGGATTGCATCAAGTGGAAAATCCCTACATGGATGGAGTTCCGCATGTCTCCCAGTGTCCAATACAGCCTCATTCCACGTTTCGGTACAAATTTACGGCTGCGAATGTGGGAACACACTTCTGGCATTCACACACGGGAATGCAAAGGGGCGATGGATGTTTTGGAGCGTTGATAATTCGACAACCTAAAGAATTGGAGCCCCACAGGCGGGAGTATGATTATGATTTTCCCGAACACAAGATTATTGTTCAAGATTGGGCCCATCAGCCGGGTGTAGCGATGTTTGCGTCACATCATCACTCGATTGGAGATAATAAGCCACCGAATATTTTGGTTAACGGACGCGGAAGATACTTTCCCGATATTATAAAGAAGGATTTAGAGAGTTTACAGCTGCCTTCATCAACTAGTACCACTGGCAGTCCATCAAGTTCCACAGAGGGATACTCAGAATCAACATTAACTTCCAACATATCGACTTCCACAGAACCACTGGTTGAAACAACAACACTTTCGCCTTACAACGAAACAGAGACGACACCAATTCTTCCCGATGATGTGGACTTGTACCAATCGGAAGATGCAGAACAAATGAAATTGGAAAGATCTGTAAGGTTGAGACGTTCCCCAGATAAGCTTGAGAATATCCCCTTGGAGCGCTTCTCCGTAGCCAGTGGATTCAGATATCGTTTCCGCATTATCAACGCCGAGTTCCTCAACTGTCCGATAGCAATATCCGTGGACAACCACACTCTCTCGGTGATCAGTTCCGATGGATTTGAAGTAGATCCGGTCAATGTTACCGCTGTGGTTACCTATGCCGGCGAGCGATTTGATTTCGTGCTGCACGCCGACCAACCTATTGGCAATTACTGGATTCGAATGAAAGGACTTATGGACTGTGACGCTCGGTTTACGTCAGCCTTCCAAGTCGCTGTGCTGCATTATGAGACTGCGGAAGAAAGCGAACCAGAAGGCGTTCCACACTATGGCTTCAATCCAGGCGGGGTCGAACTCAACTCCCTGAACATGGGACCCGGATATTCCGAATTTATCACAGTGGATCAGCTGCAGGCAGTCGAAAGCGCAGAAAACGATGAGGATCTTTTGAAAGAAAATGCCGACTACAAATTCTTCGTTTACTACGATTTCTACCCGAAGAACAACCCAGACTTCCATCCTTCCAACATGTATGATTTCAACCAAATCAAGTCAAATAACAACAAGTTGTTCACACCGCAACTGAATCACATCACAATGAAGATGCCAGCGTCGCCACTGATGCCGGGGAAAGATCATATCGACGATTCGGCTTTCTGCAATGAGACTACTCTCCAAGAGCAAGGAATCGACTGCCGGAAGGAGTTCTGCAAATGCCATCATGTGCTGCAGGTGCCTTTGAACTCAATTGTTGAACTGATTCTCGTCGATGAAGGGGTCACTTATGATGCCAACCACCCGTTCCACTTGCACGGGAATGCTTTCCGAGTGATTGGATTGGATCGTGTTGGGAGCAATGTAACCATTGAAACGGTATGTTCTTCTGGAATTTGTTAATTTTTTTTTTTTTATTTGACTCCTTCCATTTTTTTTTGTCAATAGATCAAAGAAATGGATAAGCAGGGAAAATTGCGTCGCAACTTTGACCGACCACCAATAAAGGACACGGTAACAGTGCCCGATGGCGGCTACACAATAGTTCGATTCAAAGCCTACAATCCCGGCTACTGGCTGCTGCATTGCCATATTGAATTCCATGCAGAGATTGGGATGGCTTTGGTAATTAAAGTCGGCGAACATGACGAGATGGTGCCGGTGCCAAAGAACTTCCCCCAGTGTTCGGACTATATACCCGGCTTGGATGAAGAACCAGAAATCGAAATTGGACTGGAACTTGAAGACGCTCAACGTGGGAGCAGTGTGATACATAGGCTTACATGCAGTTTATTACTGGGTGTAGTTTTAAGTTTAACATATTCTATTTAGTAAGTTAGGATGCATCGGCGAGTGAGGGGAAAACGATAATACGACTGAGATATTAGTTTAGGAATTAAATGTTTTGTAAATATTTCGACATAAGAGAAGAGAGTTGTTTGATTTTGGAAAGATTTTTATTCAGTGCTTGTTGTTTCAGGAACTGCAGACGAGCACATTACGATTATACGATACAAACCACCACGTAGGTAAGGACAGCATCTCGCAGAATAAAAAGCAAAATAGAGCAAAATTTGTAAATACACTTTTCAAATTTAACGGGTGATCCAAGTAGAGATACTTTTTTCAATAGCCTTTTTTGACAGATCACGTGTGAGTCGTGTCATGCTGTCATGTTATTTTTGTTTAGTATTGTTTGGCATTTCATAATGGAAAGACTTACGCGTGAACAACGTTTACAAATTGTTCAACTTTATTATGAAAATTCACGTTCTGTGAGGAATGTGTTTCATGCACTTCGCTCAACTTATGGTCAACATAATCGGCCTACTGAGCGTACTATTCGCAACACCATCACCAATTTTGAGACCCAGCATTCATTATTGGATAATATTCGACCGAATAGACCACGTCCAGCATGCTGTGAAGAAAATATAGCGGCCGTAGCTGAGAGTGTACACGAAGACCGTAGAGAGTCGATTCGGCGCCGTTCGCAGCAACTCGGACTGACGTATGGAACGGCGCATTTTACGTCAAGATCTTAAATTGAAAGCGTACAAAATACAGCTTGTGCAACAACTGAAGCCGCTCGACCTTCGCAAGCGACATCGCTTCGCTCTATGGGCTCTTGAAAAGTTCCAAGAAGATCCGACGTTTTCGAGGCAAATTTTGTTTAGCGATGAGGCCCATTTCTGGCTCAATGGGTATGTAAACAAACAAAATTGCCGCATTTGGGACGAAGAGCAACCTGAAGAGATTGAAGAACTGCCACTTCATCCAGAAAAAACAACGGTTTGGTGTGGTTTGTGGGCCGGTGGAATCATCGGTCCATATTTCTTTAAAAATTATGCCGGTGCGAACGTAACCGTCAATGGCGACCGTTATCGTGCCATGATAACCGACTATTTGATGCCTGAAATTGAAGCTCGTGATCTCGGCGACATTTGGTTTCAGCAAGATGGCGCCACTTCCCACACATCGCATCAATCAATTGAGAGAACATTTCGGTGAGCACATAATTTCACGTTTTGGGCCGGTCGATTGGCCACCAAGATCGTGTGATATCACACCGTTAGACTTTTTCCTGTGGGAATATGTAAAGTCAAAAGCTTATGCCGACAAACCCGCTTCGATTCAGGCCTTGGAGGAAAACATCACGCGTGTCATTCGCCAGTTACCAGTCGAAACATTTGATAGACATAATCTTCAAAAACTAAATGCCAAAGAATGTTCTTTCAAATGATAATAAACATTCTCCATTAAATTTGAATTTTCTGTGTTTTTTTCTTTAAAAAAGTAGGGAACCTCGAAATGGATCACCCTTTATAAGGAATGTTTAACATTCTTATCAGATATTCCTCAAAGCGCAGAACGACTGATTACAAGGTTATTGAACTTAGTATGCAATAAATGGATTAAAAAATCGGTTAACATGCCACGGAAGCGGCCTCTTTTGACTGCAATGTTTACAGCACCGATTCCTAGGTGAGCATACCGTCAGCAAAGTTAGATGCAGAAAATAGATGAAACTATTTGTACGAGTTCTTACTAAATTTTACTATATCCCGTTTCTTAATTAAAATAATTGGAAAAGAGAAAATGTATGTCCACCACAGCAAATTTTGATAGTCTTTTTCTACGAAAAAAGTAAGAGAACAGACCTAATATTGCCCCAAACTAAGGGACACAGCTTCATGGAACAGAAAGTGACAAAAATGTTTTTTTTTGCAACGAAATTTTGTAGTTTTCTGATCTTATGCAGTGGAGGGGAAAACAGCCCAGATGTTTTCAATTCTATGTTTGTGTGTTAAGTAAGCCAATAGCTATTTGAAAAGGGTTGACTGATTTATTCAAAAACTACTTACGTAGACAAATGATCCTAAAGCTTGGGAGTGGGGTCTAATATCACCCCAAATCAAGTTATATCAAGTTTAAGTGAATATTTTTGATTTTGAGGTATAACTACTCGAAATCTGCATTCGAAAGGAGTCAAACATGGTAGGGGAAGAGCAATTTTCTGCGTGTTTCATGTAATTAAACGCAACCGGAATGTAATGCATATTTTAACATTTTTCCCACCATACTTGATACTTGTAGTATCAAGATTGTTTTAAAGCCTTCTTTCGAAAATTCTATCAAATACATGGAGACATTTATAGGTCGCACCACATGGATGTGTAACATAGCAATTGTCACCAGTCATATTTCTTATTTCCTTTCCCTATCTTTTACCACTCGTGCGCTGTGAACCAAAATTGTAGTATCGCACTTTGTGGGTTGGTTTTTTTTTTTTGTAATCACCGCAACCACAAAAAATACTTGAAATTTATTTTCATTTTCTCCAAATGTATGACTAGGGAAGTGCCCAGCACTTAATGTTAGACAAACCGGATCTTATCTTAGTTTTGTGATAAGTCACACGTGGTCACAAGATTTCCGCCTGTTTGATAACTTTCATTTGAAATCTATCGTTGTCGGCTATGTTCCTCTGTGTCCAGACGACATTCAAAAGCGTTGAGCTCCAAAATTTAGTGTTCTTATATATTTCGTAAAAATCTCGGGTTCCAGATATTTATTTAGCTCTTTTTGCGCAAGGGTACAAAGGGCAATATATGACTAAAACGTAGCATCAACTTCTCGGGGAAGGTGCTTCATTTGGTATGAATAAAATAGATGGGGAGGTGATCAGCAATTAAGCATCTACATGTTTGATGAGCACCCAAACGGAAGCGTATGCTCGATTCGGAGGAGAACGTGCGTCTCATTTGAGATCAGATGGTTACTCAATGTTGAATGAAATAGGGTTTTTTTTAATAACTTTAATAGCGGGGTTCTATGGCAACTTTTTGATCGAAATATTAAATTTTATAAAAGTAGAAGAAAAGGCTTTGAAAGAAATAGTCAGATTCATCAAAAAATATGTCGATTTGAAAGAGAATCATTTAGAAGGAAAAATTCGAAGTGGAGAGAAAAAGAAGGAGCCCTGAAAAAATAATAAAAAGAGTAAACTTTCCTTCGCTATATTGGAGATCCCATTGGATCCCAGACATTGGATTCCGTCAGTCCCTGGTATCTGAAACTGTTTTCTAGCAAATTAAAAAAAAATGGCGAGACAAGTTCTACTTTCGTTTAGCAAGAAAAATATGTAAATAGAAAAGTATTTCACACCATTAACGTCCAGGCCATATGCAATGCTAGGTAAGGATTTACAATAGTTTACCTTTCTTGGCGAGAATCGATACATGATTTGCGAATTTGAAAAAATTCTCATGTAAATACAATCAAATGGAATAAAGCTAGCACCATTTTAATTCGTGATTCAGGCTTAGGCTCTATCATGTGACTTCTTCTTGAGCATATAGTGCGTAGGGCAGGTGTCAACACGGAAGGCACTATCTTTAACATATCCGTCCAGCTTACTGGGATATTTGAAAGATATTGACATCATCGGACGATCCCAACGTGCCGTGGTAGAGGCTTTCACGGCTATTAAAGAACAACCAAAGAAGTTAGTTGGTCTTGAAGTAAATGAGGCAACACTAAATCCATGCTATCAACAAACAAACAAACTTCTGTCCACCGACCAGGACAAAATGTCACTATTGATTGCCTCCTACATCGATGTGAATATGAACTCCACGAATGACAACTTGATGGAGATCCGACGAAGAATTACCCTAGGAAACCGCTGCTACTTCGGTTTGCCGGTGCAAATGGGTAACTCGTAACTTGGAGGACAAAGTGTATGCTCTATAGAACCCTTATTCTGCTAGTTCTGCTATACGTCGCCGAGTGCTGGCCGATAAGCAGGAAAGGGCGAATGGAGGAGAAGATATAAACGCAAACTCTATGAGCTGTACCAAGATTTGGATGTAGTCCGAAGAGCCAAAACTCGTAGACTACATTTTCTCGGCCACATTGAGCGAATGGACAAAAATGCTCCAATCAAAAGGATCTTCGAATCCCAGCTCCCAGGTTCGAGACGACAAAGAAGACCGAACCTCCGTTTTAAACACCAAGCCATCGCGGATACCAGAGCGCTTGGTCTGGATAACTAGAAGCGCCGTGCCCGGGATCGCAGGGAATGGAAGGCAGCCGTGTCTCAGGCAGGGACTCTTCACGGGTCGTGAGCACCTTAAGTAAGTCTGAGCACGTGTTCCGTTTTTTTTCATATCATCCAACGTATGTATGTTATGAAAAAGGTAAATATATATTTGCCACTTTAAGGGTCAACTGATTCTGAAGTTACTTTCAGACCTCCTTAGTTGCGGCTGGTGAAGTTGCCGGAAATTCGATGGATTGACGATGGAAGCGACGAATTTACCCAAACTTCTTTTGAAAATTTGATATCTTTTTACCTACTCAGGGTTTTTCAACAGGGACGCTACAAAAGTAGAGCGACAGGGACAGCAAACGACGCCATATTTCTTGCCGCTCTTTTGACATTTCTCTTCAGTAAGGTTTGCCATTTCATGATGGAAAGATATACGAGCCAACAACGAGTCGAAATTATTAAAATTTACTACCGAAGTTCGGAGTCAGTGGCCTCAACGTTAAGAGCGCTACGTCCAATTTATGGTCGTAAAAATCGTCCTAGCAGATCAACAATTGAGCGTCTAGTGGATAAACTTGAATCCACAGGCACAGTACAAAATGTTCCCGTGCCAGACAAAGAAGTGCCCGTAGTGTCGAGAATATTGCTGCCGCTGAGGCTTCAGTTGAAGAAAGCCCAAATGTGTCTCTCACACGTCGTTCTCAAGCGTTGGGCGAAAAGATCTTGGCCTACATCCTTCAAAGATTAAATTGACGCAAGAACTGGAGCCGCTTGACCACCAGCAGCGTCGTATGTTCGTGAATTGGGCTGAGCAACAACTTGAAAATGATTCGGATTTTCATCGAAAAATCATCTTCAGCGATGAGGCTCATTTCTGGCTCAATGGGGCTTCGTTAATAAACAAAATATGCGGTATTGGTCAGGCAGCATGAGTCATGATTGCATCCCGACAAAATTACGGTTTGGTGTGGTTTATGGGCCGGCGGCGTCATTGGGCCGCACTTCTTCCATGATGATCAAGACCGGCACGTTACTGTGAATGGGAATCGCTACCGTTCAATAAAAACCGAATATTTTTGGCCACAATTGGATGATATGGACTTGGAGGACATGTGGTTCCAACAGGACGGCGCCACAAGCCACACAGCGAATATCACAATCAATTTATTGGAAACCAAGTTCGAAGAACGTATTTCTCACGAAATGGTCCAGTCGCTTGGCCGCCTCGGTCTTGCGATTCGACGCCGTTAGACTATTTCCTGTGGGGCTACGTCAAGTCTATGGTCTTCGTACGAATATCGAACGTGAAATTGCAGCAGTATCAAGCATAAAACATTCGAAAATTTGGTTCAGCGTCTGGACTTCTGCAAGCGTGCCCGTGGTGGCCATGCAAAATAAATCGAGTTCCATACATAATGGCATCGAACGTACTGTCACAGGAATAAAGAATTTCATTGATATCCAAAACCGTTTTTGTTTTATTAAAAAAAAACTTTTGTAGCGCTCTTATTGAAAAGCCCGATATTAATCAACTCGAACTGACCTTGTTCTGTCGTAACCCTTTTTTTATCTTTGATGTACGATATCAATTCAAATAAACTGTCATTTGATTATTGTCCCATCAAAATAAATGTGTTCAACAAAAAAAACCGGTTTGATTCGATTTCATTGTTACCTAAAGATAATCTATTTAATTGACTAATAAAAAAAAAAAAAAAAAAACAACCAAATATAAGTGGGCTTATCTTAGACATGCAAGTTCAATGATTTGTGTTAATGAAGTGGGGGCACGGTAGTAGTCGTTATTTACCGGAACAAACTCAGTTCTGATTTGAATACCGATAAAAAATAAAAATAAAACAACAACCATAGTTTCAATTGAGATTATGTCTTTTAGTTCATCACAATTAAAAGTTATAATATAATTAAATAGTATATAGAGAAAAAATAATATCAATGATTGTTGTGAATATCCAATTCAAGTTGAATGTCTTTCTTCATTTTTAGAGTCGCTCTCACAGCCGACATTTTGTCGTCTTAATATCTTGTTGAAGCATATCCTCAAACTCCTGCTCGGTAAAGTTTAAATTGCGCTGCAGCAACACATCCAGCACGTCTGCTTGGCATTTGCCCACAGTCATGATGGAGTGCCAGTCCGAGTTTGCCATTGATGTTCTCATCGGTGGATAACGCAGTCGATCACCGCAGTCGTAGTGCTTCGCATTTGCTATTGAGTGAAAATTCTCCTCGTGAAGGCGATTGCAGACGTAGCACTCGAACAGTTCAAATTGGTTGTCTGTTTCGAAATCGTTTTCGAGCAAGGTACTCTTTAGTAGGTCATTTGTGATTGCATGCATAAAGGAGTACTTGTGATCCAGGTAGGTATTGTATTCGAAGTCGTTTGCGTCGAGCCGTTTAAGGAATGTCGCAAGCGCCTTGGGACTGGGAAAATCGGACACAAAGATGACGGATTTGTTTGTTGGCTGCCAATCCTGTTGGAATATGTTCGAAGTTTAATTAAAGTCGGAAATGAGTTGTCGTTTTGGTTATCAAGAGTATTTGAAATTTGTTGGTCGCCGCCTCATCATGTAGGAATTTCTGTATGCGTAGTGCATTGGAAATGATGATGACGCACTGATTTGCCTACGCACAAGTAATTGTTCAATTCGTATGGGGAAATAAGAACGCTGCAAACAAAATTGAAGAGGAACAATAAGACAGGAATCAGATGCAGAACAGTTTTCAGAGTGACGATTCCTTAAAGAATTACCCCACAGAGGAGCAAAATTACATTAAAATAGGCGTTTTGTGCGCCTTTCGTTCGGAAAGTTTCTTGAAAGTGAATATCTTTGGCAATCAAGTTAGCATCAGCCGCAATAGTTTTACCGACTTTACAAAAAAAATTCGCCTAAAATCTCGGCACACTTTCAACCCAACAACTGAACACAAACGTAACCAAATTCAATATACTGCTGATAACCAAGAGCCTGATCCTGTTCCATACCTTAATAGTGGGTGATCCAAAGTATATTGGAATCGAGCCCATGACTAGTGGCCGCCAGAACTTCTCCGAAATATAATCATTGCACACGGCATTCTCGTATGCGATGATGAATTTGTACCGTGCAAAAAAATTATAAAACACATCCGATTGTATGGTGTTCAGGTAGTCTTCTGTCAATCTGCAACCAACAAAGCATACAAAATCATCGTTCAAATAAAATTCGCCGATTTCTTACTCCTTTGGTAGATCTCTGTTGTGCAGGCAATTGCCGTACGAGTCGACGTCAATGTATTCCATCAGCTCCTTCATGTACTCATCCCGGCCGGAGGGTGTGTCACAAATGGACTGAATAAAAGCAACTGGCGCCAACTTATCGCGCAGCATTGATTTGGTACCAACTGCCACAAGATACGTCCGTTCCGTGAGTTCTTTCTCCGACTTGATGTACTGCGTGGTGAGCGGGAAATTCGAATACCGACTAAATGTCGATGTAATGTTAAAGTGGCGCAAAACGTTCTCATACTGAATGTAGGGCACGTTCTTAGGAGATTCTTCGTGAAATAGAGACCACAAGTGATGAGGTTTGCGCGGTAGTGGCAGGTCGGTCTTATTGATATCAGAACCATAAAATGCTATCGCCTTTTTTTTTTTTTTTTTTTTTTTTTAAATTAAACAAAAATTTTTAATTAATTATCAATTTAACATATTAATCATCATATTATAATGAGTTTGGAATTTTTATCCAATTTCGATAAGATAAAAGGTTAGGCGCGCTGTGCTTCGGTGGGAAACGTGTGATGTTGTGCAATAGCTCTTCGAAACTCACCCTCGTGTTGTTGTCGTTTAGCAGACCTCTGTCAACGGTGAATGTACATTGATTGAAGCCGCATTGTCTTGTTCGATGATAGTCGGGCATCAACTTGGTCCACCACAAAAGAACCGGAGGCGGGGCGCGGTTTTTCTTGTGAACATGCTTAGTCAGATCTAGACTCTCACTCGGATCAGCTCCCTGTTCGATTCATAGCTCGATTATCAACACAAACATTCTGTTGTATGAAATTAATCATTACCTTCTTCACCCACACTACCAATGATGTTACTAGAATAATCAATATTATCCCGAAAATTAATTTTAATATTGCAAATAGTCGCATCTTTGGCTTGAACTGGAAAAAAACTTTTGAGTATTTTGTAGAACTCCCACTGCGGTTTGAAGTGTGATTCACATGACTGAAGAAAAATCCGTATGCGGTCGCTGTAAGTCTGAGAATTTTAATACTTTGTACGATAAGACACTCCACAGTAGAGCTACACTCGAGAATCACGGTATTGTTTGGAGAACATTGTTTGCTCTTGATTTGAGATTGCTTTTAGTATGTAATTGCTATGATATCAGTAGCACAGTAGGCGCACACAGCGCTGAGATTAATCAAACAAAAATAAAACAAATGAACTGATAGCGAAATTTCAAAACAATCAAGGCGGACCACAACCAGAGATTTTGTTGAAACGTCAAATTGTAGTAATGGGCGCATTCCGAGTTTGTCTGAAACTACACCTAAGTATGTGGTTTACTTAGGGCTGTGTTTTTATAACAAGGTAAAATGTAAGTATTCGGGAACGTACTAGATTTTTGCGGACTTTCGCTTTTCAGAAACAATATTTCTATTTTAAGATTCCAACCAGCTTTGGCTTATAAAAATAAATATTTGCAGCTTTGACATTTCACACTGACACTTTGAAGTTTGGAAATTGTTTCAATTTGGATGAAATCTGTCAAAAAAAATTCTTTACAACTTTACAAATTATGTTCATTCACAAATTCACCCATTCGCCATGTTGTAACTGTTCCAACTGCTGTCAAGTACTGTTCCAACTGCTGTCAGTGGTGTTCTAGCTATTTTGCTAGTTAACTTTTCTTTGTCAATGTCAATTCTACTTTAAGTCAGAATAAGTGTTTAGAAAACACAAATTGAGTTAAAAGTTAAAAGTATTGTCGGGAATTATAACAGCGGCGAAGTGACAGCTTCAATGGGAGACCCAGCCAGATTTATTCACTTATTACTATTTTATATTTCCATAAAGAAATGTATTTTATAAAATAAAAGCTTAACAGCAATTCTGCGAATGCCAACTTCAAAGTAACGCGAGATTACGCTAGGGTTACTTTATTTTAAGGGACAAAAAAACCCACTGTACATCAACACTTTTGTTTCACAATCACTTGAATTAAGAGAAGAGGAAAAACCACCCAGATCCCGAAATAAAATAAAATATTCCCATACTACGTCCAGAATTGAATTTAAAATAAAATGGTAACTCTGCGCGAGCACCTCCTGTCATTCTGTTCACTCAACAAGTTATTTTACGACATTCAATTTCCAAATGACTACAACAAACAATCGGAATGCTCCCCTGACTTCGTCCATCTCATATTGGAAAAATCTAGTACCTTTCCCATATTTACCCTCGAAAAGTTGATGACATTTCACTTTCATCGCAGCGCAGCAAACCCCATATTTGACAGTTTCACCTGTTTTGTCAGAGGCAGAGTGAAAAAAAAACGAAGTGAATTTTTTTCTTCCCTTCCTCGTACGATGTTTGTCGTAATTCAAAGTTTTCGTTTAATTTGATTTTTGCATTCCTAAAATCTCGAGTTATGTGCGAAAAATCACACATTTAATACGCTAACAACACGAATTCACTACAAACAATAAGAGTAATGTGATGGCCAATCTGACAACTGGAAACGACATCAAAAAGGATCCACAACTACAATCGCCACCAGCTTGGGAGTCATGCTACTACTGCCCAATGGAATCGTTTAAGAGTTCTTCGGATTTTGTCAAGTAAACCGCAAATGCTTTACTTATTTATTAATTTATTAATTTTTCATTAATAGGCATCTGAGAGACCGTCACTGCACGAAGGAGGGTGGCTCGTATGTGTGCCGCTATGGCTTCAATGGCGTTTGTCCGTCACTTCCGCTAGATGGTGTCTCTGACCGGGACTATGAATCGCATGTTGCACGCTATCATGTTAACCAACCGAATAAGGAGCCAGCGCCGGAATGGTCAGTCTTCTCGGCAGCACAAAATCTTCCCGCCGTGCTAAACGATCCCGGTCGTGGCAAGCAGGCGAACCTCTTCACCAAGAAGTGGGGCGATAGTTTTGTGGAGAAAGTGCATATAGCGCCCTCGCCGCATTTGGATGATATTCAGTACGATGACTTTGATAGTTACTTGAAGAAGATTGGCAAGCGGTATCGACGCCACGTTCGAATGGGAGCACAGCAGCTTCAGCAACAGAAGGAAGATTCTAGTCAGCAGAATTATCGAAGTCCCACGCGAGAGGGCAGTCTCAGTGAGATTCCAGATATCTTCATGAAAGGTTCTTTGGATCTCAACAATGCGGCCAGTTTTGCTTCGGTATTTCCTGGCATTGGCCAGGGAAACGAAGAGAGCAAGCAGTCGGGTAGATTGCTACAGGAGAAACTCAGCCACTATTTGGACATTGTCGAGGTAAAGATTGCCCGGCAAGTGTCACAGAAGTCGGCGGCATTCTTCCACGCAATGACATCACAGGATGCCATCATGGAGCAAATGAGGGAGGCAGCTATAAATGTGCGTGCTTTGAGGGAGAGCCTCAAGTCACTGAGCAGGACTGAAGTCGTGGACTCGCTACAAATCGTTCAATATGCACAGAGAAAAGGGAACTACGAGCAGACTCTGGATAAACTCTGCTTGATGGCGACGGTACACAAAACGCAGCCCATGCTGCAGCTGCTGCTCGGCACACAGGACTACGTGGCAGCCTTGGATTTGATTGGTGAGTACATCAAATACTAGGTTTAGTGGGAATAAATTAGATGCTTCTCTTTTAATTAGGGACGACGCAAGAAATCCTCACGCAGGAACTGGTCGGCATCCACTGCTTTAAGCACCTACCTATGCAGCTAACCGAAATGGAGAAACTCATCGACAAGATGCTTACTACAGAGTTCGAGCGTTTTGCCACGGCCGATCTGAATCGACCTCTCACTTCGACAAATGCCCACGCCGATGGGGAGGAGTTTGATAAAATCCTCGCCGAGGACAAGCTAATCTGCATCGTCATGGGCCTCTTGCGGAAGAACAATTACGCCTTCATCGACACTTACAAGGAGGAGAGCATCGTAACGATTAAGGCAATCATCAAGCAGCTAGTTATCGAGGTGATAGCTTCATCGGACGCGGAACTCTGTCTTACTGGCGCTGGTGAAGAGGCACAGAGTCTCTCGATAACGGAGTGGATCGCACTTCTGCAGCGCGCCACTGTGGCTCTGCTAGAAGTCTTGGGCAGAGTGAGTGCTGTGACTACGATAATGTTACAAACAGCGAACGCTGCGGCTGGCAGATTCGATGAGGCCGTAAACCTCATGGATTCGGAAGCATTCCTTACCGAGGCAGACTACGAAAGCGTTCGAGAAAAGTTAGCCGAACTTCTGCAATCGGTTTGCAACTATTGCCATGAACGCTGTGCGAACCTGGTATCCAGTCAGAGTTTGGAGAAAAGCGTCGCCACCGCTGAAGAAGTCGAGCAGCTGACAGCAATTGTTGACGAATTCAGCGTAGGCACTGAGGCGATATCCGGGGCACATAGTGTCCCCCTCAAGGTAGCAGTCAAGGTGCAGGCGTCGCGGTTCGCAAACAGATTCCATTCCGAGAGAAAGCAGAAAATGGCGTTGCTTCTCGATTCAGAACGCTGGCGTCAAGTGGACATTCCAAATGAATTCCAAAAAATCATCGATCGCATCGCAGAAAACGAATTTAGTTTCAGCAAGTCGCTGGACTATTCCACGTCATCGATTCACTGCAATGGCAATAGTGCCGCTGCAAGTCCTGTGCTGCTAGTCGAAGGCAAGCCGTTCGCCTTAGTGGGAGCGGCTCTACTGCTCGTCCAGATGATAAGCGAGTACTGCAAGTGTGCACTGCGCCTCCCAATTGTGGCTGGCTACCTCTCCCGCAACGTAGTCGACCTGTTGCGGACCTTCAACTCGCGTTCGTGTCAATTAATCATCGGCGCAGGCGCTCTACGCGTTGCCGGTCTCAAAACCATCACCAGCGGCAACTTGGCACTTGTTTCACGAGCCCTTCAACTAGTTCTATGGCTGCTGCCAAAGGTGAAGGAACACTTTCGCAGCCTTGACTCTACTTCAGTATCCAGCTTTGACACCATCGAAAAGGATTTCATCGGGCACATAAAGGAAATTGAAAATAAAATATATGGAATTGTCACAGATCGTGTTGCCGCTCAGCTAACAAGTTGGGATTCGCGGCCACCCGTTCCCTCCCAATCTTTTCGAAACATTTCGCGTCATCTGGTGAAGCTGCACGAAGCAATCGCACCGATATTACCCGAGCAACAAATTCACGCCATCTATGGAATCGTTCATAAGAACTTCAAAGACAAACTGAGGGAGCAGCTACTAAAGAATAACATCATCAACAACGGGGGGCCCTCGCATGGAGTTGTCACCTCTGAGCTAACTTTCTACATGGAGACCTTGAGAACACTCAAAGCCCTGCCAGCCGCAGAGATGGGCGAAGACTCCATGGAAGACATTTGGATATAATCTCTGAATATTTCCTCTTTCGTTAAATTTCTACCTAAATATTCTTTTACTGTTTACTGTTTTTGTAGCTTACGACTGCCAAATATTCAGTTTCGACGAGGGCCCCCCTACCTCTGGATTGAAGTAAAATTTTTGTTGTTTTTGTTTTTCTTTGCTTTTGTCTTTCGGATAGATATAACTATTTTTTTTTTCTGTTGTTGTCGAATTTTAGTTCATAGACTATTAAAGTATTAAAAATAAAATGAAAAAGTAAACAAAATTACCGCTTAAATAATTTGTAAAATATTTTATAAAATAAAATTTAAGTTAACATAACAAAATGAAGAGAACATAAATAATTTAAAAATGGCGATTAATACCGCATAGTGCCGTTTAGTTTTTGTTTACACAGGTTAAAAACTTGAGCGCGTAAAAAATTTACAGAAAATAAACATAAAAAACTTTTGAGTTGGTAAATTAAAAAATAAAATAAAATGTTTATCTGTTGAGAGTTATTTTGATATTTTTCTCGATTATAGATTATAGAGGCGGTTAGGTTTGATTGAGACTGCAACCCTGCAAGGTGGGCTGGCTGAGTGGTAAATGTGAGCATGGAGATCTAAAGGTTTTGCAAGCAAAGCGGATATACCTCTAGGACTTATTTTACAGAGTAATATGAACGTGACGTGCGTTTCCGTCGTCTCGGACAAGGTCAAGCGGCGATGAATATACACGCAAGTAAATAAGTCCCAGAGTGGTCAAGTCGTTCGACATTGGTGAACATTCCATGTTTCCTATGGCAGAGTTAATACGCTCAGGAAACCTGCTTGGAAGTAGATGACTTGAAGATAAAAAAAAATCATTTTGATGTCCTTACAAGCCGTCCTTACGTACTATGTAGTAAGATACTAAACTCGTTCTTCAGCCATTCAATCAACGGTGGCTACATTTGAACAGCTGGTATATTGCATCGGGAGTGGTGACTGATGATGCTATCAAATCTGCTATTGTATCTTTTGAGAAGTTCAAGTCACCTGGTCCCGATGGAATGCTGAAACAAGGTTTAAGTCACGTTTTGCCAACGTTGAAAAGAATTTTGACCACGAGCATGGCCTTGGCCTATATACCTTCCCCTGGCGTATGGTTAAAGTGTTTTCATATCAAAAATTAGTAAGTCTCACTACACTCTAACCAAAAGCTTTAGACCCATAAGTCTGTCTTCCTTCTTGCTGAAAAGTTTGGAGACTGGTTGAGCTGCATGTGCGCAAAGTTGCTCTTCGATCACATCCTCTCTCTGAGATGCAACATGCCTATCTGCGAGGAAAATCCTGTAGAATTGAAAGTGCTCTTGAAGGAGGCATACGCGTTCGGAATTTTCGTCGATATTGAGGGTGCTTTTGATAATGCGGAAACGTGTTACTGCTTCTTTTGCGATGTAACAGGGGCCTTCCCTAGCACGCCGGGCTCTCCTCTATATGCTTTGATGACATAAGACTTTACTACCTCTTTAGTAAACATGCGTCTGTTTTCCAAGCGAAGATTTTTGCCATCCTAATGGCTATGCGCTATGTTGTGAACAGCAGGTGGAGGGCTAGAGGTATTTACATCTGCAGTGACAGACAAGCTGTATTAAAAACGCTGCTAAACCCTCTTACCTCGTCCAAGTTAGTGCTAGAACTCAAGCTTTCTCTGAATTTGGTCGAAAGACAGAACACAGTAAATCTTGTCTGGGTCCCAGGGAAATGAGATCTCGGATGAGCTTGCAAGGCAAAGTTCAGAAGAAGTTTTCTCAGGACCCGAACCTGTGTTGGGTCTACCTACATCTTTAGTCATGTCTTCCATTGATGCTTGGCTTTCTCGTGAACACAAGATGGCGCGATTGCGGTAGATGTAGAAACGTCTGCATCTATTTTTCTATCCCTTAGGAGAATCGACTGTAGGCTGCTTGTAGGCGTCACGGAGCAACGGAAGAACAGCTCTCCTCATGGAGTGGTAATGTTGCTATCAAAGGGAATTCTGCAAGACTTTAAAAAGTCTCCACGCATTTGCATTGCTCTTGTGCTAAACAAAAGCTGAAGATAGCTTCATAGAATTTATGTTCCATGACAATAGAAAGCACTCTGTGGCACTCTTCTTGTTTATTGATTCATTTTTGCATTTTTTTTTTGATCATTCGTTCGTTTATTTGTTTCGTTTCATTATAAAAAAATATATATATATTTGCACTCACAGCGGACACCACCTCAAACTTCCTTTCATTTGTTAAAAAATTATTCACCAATTTACCTCACTCACTGCCATGGTAACTTGCCGAGGACAACACAAAACAAAAACACCAATTACTTTCCATTCCAACCCCAGCTAACCCATTTAGAAGGAACCAAAATGTTGTTCGGCCAAGAACAAACGGATAAAAGTGACTCAATTCAGGAGATTGCCATTAAACTACTGGAAGATCAATTACGACTTTATAACCTTGAAAACAATCCCAAAGAACGGACAATATTCGTTCTCGGTAGTAAAGGAGCAGTAAGTTGTTTTTTAACAAACAAATCCACACACACACACGGGGACACATAATTGCCATTTCACATTTCAGGGTAAATCTACTGCAATTGGAAAATTCCTAGACAAAGACGACTCAACTCGACCAACGTTGGCGCTCGAATACTCCTATGGCAGACGAACGAGCTCTTCACAAGGAATTCAAACGCAAATTCTAAACGTCTGGGAACTCGGTTCATTGGACAATTCCGAGCAACTGATTGATGCTCCTTTAAGATTCCATGGAGCTCAACATTTTGCAGTGATTCTCTTTGTGGATTTGTCACAACCAAAGAGGATTTGGCTAGATCTGGAGGGCACCTATAAATGCCTAAAAAGTTCCTACATGAATCAATTAAGCGAAGAGGAAATAACGCTGTACAATGAAAAAGCAAGTGAACGCGTTGGAAAAAGTCACCCAGATCTGCAAACGATGACTGTTTTTCCATTTCCTCTGATCATTGTGGGTGCAAAGTACGATATCTTTATGGACTTTGGTAACTTTCCAAATACATAGGTCTCTATAATGTGCAGTTTAATGTGTGGCTGTTTTTTTTTTAGATCCCGAAATAAAAAAACACATCTGTCGGTGTCTGAGATCGATGGCGCACACGATAGGTGCCGGCTTGTTGTTTTACTCCAGCCAAATACCGAAGCTATCGAAGACGCTTAGAGACACATTTAGTCATTTGGGTTTTGGAAGTCCGTCACAGCCCTTTCGCACCTTTAATGTGGACTACAATGGACCGTTGTCAGTATGGTTTGGTTTGGATACCTGGGATCAAATTGGTTGCAACCCCATACCAATAGATCGTATTGGAATGATATTTTGTCAAGATGTGCCGCAGGTTAAGACGAACAAGACTACACTTCCCGATGATCCGGCAAAGGATCCGGGTTTCAGAGAAAGCATTATCGACGAAATGCGAGCTCAGAAAAATGAAGAACTAGCAACAATTATCAAGGAGAATGCAATCAGACACAAATTTGAAACTGTTATTTTATGATGACAGAAATAAATAAATATTTTATAATGAAATTATTTTGTTATGAATTCGAAAAGAAGGTTTGAACTTACCATCAGAAAATTCGTTGTGGTATAAATTATAAATTATTGCTGTTCACGTTTACATGACACTCCCGTAGCAAGCCGCAAGACTTTACAAAGAACCCGTCTATAACTGCACTCGCGATTATATACACTTTATCGAACAATTTTTTATTTTCGTAATTAATTTTTTAACAAACAATCACCACTTGTATTAAAAACTGTTATAACCGCGACGAAATACAAAAGATAATCAACTTGTGCGGTTGCCGTAGACACGAACCATCAATCAAGAACACAAATTTGCGACGCCATGTTTTTTTTTTTTTTTTTCGCTGAACATCACCGATCGAGTTACGTGTCAAATGAATGACGTTGTTTTCTCTCCACAATTGAACATAAATAGGTAACAAAATAATTAATTTAAAAAGTTTAATAAATTTAAGTAATGAAATAATATTCAGCAGCTTTTTTGGATAAAATTTCCTGGAATAAGTGAATTTTCGCCGGGGCCATTTGAATTTTTTTTGTACAAATAATTTTCTTCGAATGAGATTATTTAGAGTTAGCGGTTAAAATCGAAGTCGAAAGAAAATTTTTTTTACTAGTGGGTAGTGATCGTGACAAGTAGGCATGACAGAAAGAGAAAAAAGAAGCAAAAACAAAAATCGCAAGGCAAACAAAATCACAGCCGAAAAAAAAATTCTTGAAACTAAAATGAAGATCTTCATCGAATTGTGAGTTTATAAAATCTTTTCTCGCTTTTGAAGGCGAAATAATGTCTTTTTATGTGTAAGTATATAAATGAGAGCCACACTCAAATCCTTCTTAAAAAAACTTTCTCTGACTCGAATTTCCCTCCAACTAGAATTTTTGAACTCCATTCTGCATTTCATACATGAAAAATTCATTCTGCAAGTGGAAATGCGAAAACTCGAACTGATTTTTAGCTCCCCTTATAAAAATTCTAACTTATTTGTTTTGTTTTTTTTTCAATGCAATTGTAGTAGATTTTCTGCGAGTATCGTTTTGGTTAGAAAACTTTATCAAAAATCAGTAACTTTTGATAAATTCACTTCGCATAGTAATAAGGAAATAACATTTTCCTAAACGAAAGCTAACTTTTGAATACAAAATTAGTTATGGGTCCTAACTTCCAGATAACAGCAGTGTCTTTCAAGCAGAGGTTCTGGCGATCGCGGAAGCCGAATGATATTACCATTTTCGTTGACAGTCAGGCCAGCTATAAAAGCAGTTTCTGCTATCGAAATAAAATCCAAGCTAGTTCACCGCTGCCGTGAACAGCTTAAGACTCTCTGCTGGCAGCACGCCGTAAATATCTGCTAGGTCCCTGGACATAGTGACAAAGCCGGCAATCAGAGGGCTGACGATTTAGCGAGGTATGGGTCTGCATTGGACCATGAGCGAGCACTTCAGCCGATCAAGCCACCACTCTGCGATCTTAGGAAACGAGTGGGGAACAAGATTCGTATGAAATCTAACAACAGGTCGAAAGAACTAACTACAGCTGTTAAGTATCAAGGAAGCTCTGGTCGGAAAACAACAGTGGCCGAACCATCAAACTTCTACAGTTTGACAGTCTAAGCTGGTAGGGGCCCTAACGGGACTGTTAATAAGTAATCACTTTGTAATCTTTATAGGTTCCTGAGCAAATCGTGCGAATTTATTTCGAAAATAATGGTTCAGTTCGCGAAGTTTACCGCAAAATTTTGTTCAGTGATGAGGTCAACAAGCAAAATTGCCGCATTTGGAGTGAAGAGAATTCACATGATACCCTTGAAACGCCATTACATCCACAAAAACTGACTGTTTGGCGTGAACTATGGGCTGGTTGAGTCATTGGGCCATACTTCTTCCGAAATGATGCTGGAGAGTCAGTTACCGGTATAGAGCTATGATAACCGACTATTTTGTTCCCGAATTGGATGGCATGAATGTGGATGAGATGTGGTTCCAACAAGACGGCGCTAAATGCCACACAGCGCACGTCACAATCGATTTATTGAAGGAAACATTCGATGAGCGCGTAATTTCGCGGAATGGACCTGTCAATTGGCCACCAAGATCGTGTGATTTGACACAATTGGATAATTTTCTTTGGGGATATGTGAAGTCGCTCACCTACGCCAATAAACCAGAAACGATAGGGACTTGGAAGCCAACATTCGTGGCGTTATTGCCGACATACAGCCCCAAATGCTTAAAAAAGTGGTTTAAAATTGAACCTCTAGACTTGTCTTTATTCGAACCAGCAGCGGTGGCCAGATGCCCAAAATCATATTTAAGCATTGATGGCATAAAAGTATCCTTCAAATAAAGCCAAATTGATGGACATTAAAACGATTTTCTAGTGTTTTATTTCAAGTCGAAGTTTTATACCTCTTAGGTTACTACATCTTACTACAAAAGCGTTCCACTACTTTTTCGTAACTTGAGGATTTTCTGAGATAATTCCTCGAAAATCCTAGAAATTCAGGAAGTTACTTAAAGATTATAAGGAACAAATTTTTGCTTCGACTTGAATTAAGTATAAGAAATGAAGTTTAAGGAGGATTATTTGCAAAACAAATTTAGGTATGTTAATGGATAACCAGAAGAAAGATTGCTTAAGGTTACATTCCAATGTCAAAAAAAAATAACTTGAAATGCTGATTCTTCAGATTAATTGATTCAGATAATTTTTGGAAATTTATCAACTCAATGCCAGAGCAAGCAAAGTTTAGACGTGCATTTCCGACTTCACTTGCTCTAATCCAAAGATAAGTTCCCTTTCACTTCCATATTCCAGTCGTCGATAAGTTCATCCATTTCCCGTATCGAAAGTACACAGCAGAATTGACAACCAAACTATTCGCTCCGTTCGCTCCAATGTGAAACATGAAACTTTCAATTTGTGTTCTCCTCCTCTTCGCTATAATGCCAAACTCCAGTTATCTCACTTTTCCAAGCAACTTCTTCCTATTGGAATCCAGATGCGGCTATCTACCGCTTCCATTCTGTTTAGAATACAGTTGTTGTCTCACGTCTGTGTCTCACCCATATAGCCAGCCATATACGACACAACGTCACCCACGTTCATCATCATCGTCATCCTTGCTTTAATGTTTTATCGAATCGTGCAACCCACCACTACCCTCCCACACCCTCCGCAACTAACACAACCACGCATGGGCCAGCTCTTGAAATTGAAATGAAATAATGTTTGCCGAATTCGCACAACAATCTCGCTCTCGTGTCTCTGTCTCGTGTTCTGTCGGTCTGCTCTGGCTATGCTCTGCTCTGTTACCTTGGTTTGGTGAGTTTTTCTGTTGACTTCAACTTTGAGTCTTTGCCTTCTTCTTGTGCCGTCGTGGTGGTTGCTCTGCTCTGTTACTTTGCCACACCAAAAAGAAAAACGAATAAATTACAAAAAAAAAAACACCGCCCAACCACTGCAACAGAACCACAGCAGTGTGTTTTCTTCTGAATGAAAAGAGAGTTGTTGTTTTATTTCTTATTAGATAGAAAATTATATTCTGTCATTATTACTGTTAGCAAGCGAAAAAGTGTAACAAGGGCCGGACGAGGAACGCGCGCGATAAATTGTGTTAATTTGTGTGGTGAACGAGGTGAGCTGCCATTCTAGCTCCAACCAATTTAAAACTCCCTCTCTACTCCACCATTCGGTTGTGTAATCGGTTGCTCGATGATCCGCTTTTTCTGTGACCTATAACAGTCAGCCAAAGTTTTTTATTTCTTCTTCCATCGGTTTTGTGCAGTGAAAACTCGAGTTTTCTCGGAAATCGGAAGAAAGGATATACAGCCGCTTCCAAATTCACCGCCCACTATAGAAAAAGGTAATTTTTTTTTTTGTTAAATCATTCAAAATGATGTTTTTGTCATTGAATTATGATTTTTTTTTTTCAAATCGCCATCACAATATCGAGACCTGGGAATTGTTATTTTACGGCGAATACCTTTCGTCATTTCGCAAACGAAGGGAAGTAGGTATCGATTTTTTCCGTTTTCGTCCCCAAAAACATAACAAAAAGGAACAAAAAGAAATCAACCACCCTATTCGAAACAACATAAGTTGGGAGTTGAAGGAAGGTACTACACTTGCTTCTGTTCATCCCTTGGAAGTCCTTCAACCTTCAACCGGTGCACAGCACCATCACTAGCACATTGAAGAAGTTGAGCCACCACCATAGCAATTTGCAAATTTGAGATGAAATTATTGAAAGTTTTAAAGGCAAACGTACTAAGAAATTCCATTCGGTGGTGGCCTTGAGTGAATGGTCTCTTACTCCCCCCGCCTCTTGAGCTGACGAATTTACCAATTGAATTAACTGCAATAAAATCTGGAAAATGTTTCAATTATCCTCCAAATTAATTTGCATACTTATTTATTCTATGCTGTCGCCCCAATACCACGCACTATGATGGGGGGGACTTTTTGTTTTTTTTATCTTGGTGCAAAAAATAGGGCTGCCAAGATTTTGAAATTTGTCTTTGGAATTTTAAAAGCTATTTTCAAAATATTCTGTCATTGAAAGAGAATACTTTGACAGGTTGGACAAGGATATGAACTTGCTTAAATCCAATTCATTCTTTTCCATTTATATTCAGTACAAGTTTAATTAGTGTTTGGCTCAACCAACCAGAAACCAACAACAATTTACGTGTATTTTGGGCCCTTGACAGTTTTAATTTTTCCACTAAAAACGTTAGTTATAAAAATAAAACTGACTTTGGAGAATGGGCAGTAATGAAGAATCTAGCCCTTCGTTTTCAAAAGAGTACGCGAACGGATCACATCATAAATATATGGTGACGTCAGCTGTGTTTAACCTTTTGCCTACAAAAACTTTTTTGACACAAACGATGTTCGAAAACGACCCCTGGCTAACTCCTGAAATAGTAATTCATTCTTAACACCTGGGGGTCCTATTTTATTTAGGTCTTGCTAAGACACTACATTTTGCTATGTGTTACAAGCCATTGGCGTCCGCGATTATGTAAAATTTTAAGGAAAACGTAAACCGACCTGTTTCCACTGAAAATATGTCAATTTTGTTTTCATGAGAATTATGTCAACCAAATTAAAGTCATGTTCATGCAAACGGACGTAAACTTCCATGCTTCGTTTTTCTAAATTTTTTTTGTACACGTGAACGGTATAGTGATCGCCATTCAGTTTTTGTACTACGAGAGAGATTTTACTTGACCAACGAATAAATAAATTTGTGTCGGGAAAGTGTTCACTCAAACTGTACCAATATTATGGTAGGTTACTTTGAGATTTAATCTAAATGCAGCAAAATATTAGTTGGTTCTTGAAGGCAAAAGGTAGTTTAATTGTAATCCCCCGGTGGAAACGTAGCATAAACATATTTTGAAAAAATTTATTGAAAAGTGATCTTGTAGATCTGGTCTAAACAAACCGAAAGCCCGGCCTATCAAATAGAAAGTCGAAATGATTCTTAACCAATGAACTTTCTAAATCTAACATAATCGGCATAATGGAAAACACCATAATATTCCAACAGTTGGTTGTCAAAATGCTTGTTGGCTGTCAATTTAGAGCACGCAACGTCATTTTCGACAGCACCTTACATGTTAACCTTGTTTAGTAAATCTCATGGTTTGGAGAAGAAATCTTCGAAAATTGTCTTATCAAAATGGAGCACCAAATTGCAATTCGTTAAAAATTATTATTATTAAATTATTAAAAATAGAAAGTTATTCATCGCTGAATAAATTTTTACGGATTTTCACTTCTCTAAAACGTTTATCATGGCAACCCTGTTTTCAATTAAATTTTGTGCCACTTCTTCATATTTTTTTTTATATTTTTTCTTTCCCAATTTAAATCGCTGGCGTAAATCTTTCGATTGTGTCCTTCATTTCCCCCCGAAAAAAAAGAGCAATTTAAAGTTCTATTTAATTAAAATGTATGATCATGATCGTTTAATGCGATCACAGACTCTTTTCAATATAGATAGGTTCCTACATATTCTTAATGATGGCTATTATTTGATTTGCGTGTATGTAATTTCAACCTTGAATGGTTAATAAGTAGCAAGAATAGATATAGTTATCTACACAAAAGATCATTAAGAATATCTGAGAGCTAACAGGTAAACAAAAAATTATGACTCACGACGCGGTACCACTTGACGGAGCACATAGACCCCGCCGAAACGTAGTTAATTACCCAAACCTTATTATTGAAGATCCATTATTCGGTATACACGTAAGCTGAAAGTTAGTTAAATATTTGTGAGTGGTAAATTTATACAACTTTTGGACTTGAAATGACCCCATTTTAGCCCACAAAAAAAAAATGAACACACAACACAAAGAGGCACCGAGAAAAAATTAAAAAAAAAAATACAGAACAATCATCAATCATTGTTGAACTTCACAGTGAGGTTTGGTTTTGCCTAACCTATGCCGCTACTCACTGCTGTCATTAGCAAAGTGAAGCTTGATTTTTTTTTTTTTAAATCTATCCTTCCCATCGTCGTCGCAAATCTCATTTCACTAAAATCTCCCATTCAGTCGTTTAACTTTTTACGTGCACATCATTTGCTGCTTTCTCGGTGCAAATGCGATGGTGGTAAGCGCTATCCTGCTGTGGACAATAATTCCCATTAATCCTTGGGAAAGAGGGAGGTGGCTTGACGTTGATGCAATGCAGGAGCAATTTCCTTTCAAAAGTTGGATTTTATGTGTATGACTCTGAGAATGGACTGCCTCGATGTGCAAAGACGTTGTGTTGCGTCAATTTTATAGTTTTAATTTTACCAAAAGCTTGCTGATGCTGCAAATGATAGAATAAATAGGGCTGGAGGGATCTATACATATGTAGAAGAAATAACTTTACTAAAATGGAACAGTTCTAATGGGATTAAAAGATTTTCAAATTAATTTGAATTTATTTTGCAGAAATAATTTTAATTAAAACTATACGATGGCGGTCGTGTGTATAAGTATCGTAGAAAGAGTTTGGACAGATGGATGGTAGATAGAAGCTCTAGAGAGCAAAAGTTGTGCGACAAGTTTTATGACAAAATACTCAAGTGCGAGATTAAAGAAAAACGAATCGGAAGCGAACAGTAAGACAAGATTAAAATTACCATACAATTTTAAATATGTAAACTAAGAAGATAAAAGTCTGAAAAAGTGATCTGGAAATGATCAAGGTTTGCGTAGTTAACAACACCATCTATTGGCGTTATAAAGCAGAGCAAAAACAAAGATCCCTTGTAAAAATAATTTGCAGAAACGTCAAAAGTGACGTCGGTTGCTTGAAATTGACAGCGAGGAAGCTGACAGTTGAAAACCAACTGTTACTGCGAGATGATAATAAATATAACCAACTATAAGATACTGCAAAGTTTTGCACAAGTGTCTTAAGTGTCTTTTCACTAAGAAATATTAAGCAACATGAAAATACATTTTTTATACATAAATACTGCACTGCAACCGAAAGACTTTTCATTCATGGTATTTACGTTTATGACAACCTTCGTTGGATATTCGATGTCGCCACGAACTCTGCATGCAGTATTTCACCCCTCTTGATCTGACTGATTTATAAGGTGTTTATTCGTAGACGGGGAGCAGTTTTAAAGAAAATTATTATTTTTAATCTTGTTTTGTTTTCGGTGGAAACACCATCAAACAGCTTTTGCCTATTATCGCGGTTTATCTCTTGACGGAAACAAAGAATTATTCCTCTTAAAATCTCGAGATTTATGATTTAATTAAAATGTAGGGTTTCCCTCAAACTTTCCTCTCTCGGGCTCTGCGTTTCGAGGTGCTTTTGAATTTTAAAAATGCCAAAAAGTAATAAATGCAGGAATTTTGTCAAAATAACGAATTTGCAGTAGGAGGAAACGAACAATGGAATTCGCAAAATTAACTATGAGTGCTTAATTTTCATCGTCAGTTTAAAAATGTTTTCTGTTTAGCTCGTACGAACCTAATAAATGCCACAAGTACGGCCTAAACAGGTGCTCTAAGTGCTCTCAAATAACTTTCACCTACCCGTCTTCGTTTGTGTTTTTTCAAAGTAGAATTTTGAAGTAGTGATTTGTTTTGCTCTTCACCGTACCATTACAAGTGTATTGGGATAAGGTGCGTCAAGATGCCTTTTTCATGTCGTAATGATTCCGCGAAAAACCCCATTAAACAAACATAACACATAATGCAATGATTTCCTTTGAAAGACAAAATCATTCAAATGCACAGGCACCTCCCTGCTCATCCATACTATTGGTGAAAGTCACGCTCTTGAATTTTGGTCTAATTCGAAGCAAAAGTCATTTCCTCTATCCTATCCTCTATGCATATGTATAATGGCTGCCTACCATTCTGCTGCAATCAACGGAAAAGCAAATCCTACGCACGAGACAACTAGGCACACACTCTCGTCTTTTGATCGGATTACACTATGAAACCTTTCAAATTGACTGCAGATGGGGCTTGCTATGGGGATAAGCGGCTTAGGTGACAAATTTGCAGAGGCTGGCTTGGCTTGCATTTGCAAGTAGGTTTTTGACAAAAACCTCCAATCTGCCATACACCATACGGCAATTAGGCGTAGGTATATCCAATTAATATCAAAACAACAAACACAGACACACCTAAAACCATATAGTTGCATAATAGAAAATACACACACATATTTAGCAGCAACTGCAATAGCGACGACAACAACCGCAAACCAAGGTAGGGTACGATGCAAATAAGTCTTGGTTTATGGAAATTATCGCAATCGCCACAGATCACTTACTCTGCAGGGGGTCCGCAAGAACAATAAGAAATAATAAAGAAAAAAATGCAGCAAACTTCTGAGAATTCTATTTAAAGGAATCTGAATGGAATTGGCGATGGGAGAAGATTGCAATTATATCCACAGTCTGATGTAGTGGAAAGTCGGAGTTTTCGAATCTAGTGCAAACAATTAGGTAGTATGAGATAAATAAATTATCTCCTTCTTTCGAATAATCGAGTGCTCAAGTGCAATGACGGGGACAAACAACCCATTAAAATGCAGTAGATGGTTGCAGTTGCAGAAGGGTTACATTACATTCTCTTTTTTTTTATGAATTGAATTGAATGGACAAATGCTAAACCTTCGAGAGAGAATTTAAGAAGACCAAAGGCATCCCATTGTACTAACGACTATTGTTGTAGTTGCTGTAAAAACAAGTACTCTGCTCTATTATTAGTGAAAGAAAAAGAATGGGTAATTGGATGCAGTGCAGTTACTTCGATTGAATTATTATCAATGGCTGTAAAAAAAACGAATTGAATTGCTTTTACTGGAGTTGAATGAAGAATGGTGCTCTAAATTTGATATCTACCTAAATTTTTTTAAGTCAAATATGTTTAAGTTTCGACAAGCCAAGGCTTCTTTGCAGCTTCTATAAAGCTTTTAGCAGAAGCAAACTCTTTACCGAGATTAAATAGTAGGTACAACTGCATTTAAACCTTTTGGCGAATTAAAATTAATCTTTGAAGACGCATTAAGTTGCCATTTGAAGTTGCAATGAGCCTTTTGGATAAATAGTCAAAATTTATGAAAGACATGTTTTTGATTTGCATGATTTTGTTCTAGCGAAGCCTTATAAATGTAAAATTGAAGATGAATCCATAGAGGATGATGGTGGGTGGCGTTGAAAAAAATCAGAGCCTCACTCGCCATTAAAAAAACTCTACCAACTCCACAAACAATGGGTACGGTACATATTATTGCGCAAAGCTTTAGGATCATGGAATTAAAAATTGCCTCTTAGTTTGACCTTAAACATTGAAGTAATGAGCTGCGGGAACGCAATCGAACGCCGCTTTACTTGATTACAAAAGAAGCATGAAACCTTTATAGGGTCTCTATTACAAATCAAAAATTTAAGGCGGACAAAGAATGACCATAAGCCTAGCTTCTCAAACTATTATGTGGAGGAAGTCTTATTTTTGACAGAATGAATTTGAGAAGCTTCTTACGATAGTTCTTACTCCCGAATGTGTATCAGGCTTTCGCTGGCGCGTTTTTCAACCTGAGATCCCTTCCAACCCCATGAAACCCCATACTTTGAATTTTTGAACCCAAATTGAAACTTTCTTCGAATGAGATAGAAGTGGAAGCATATTTAAAGCTCTATTTGACTTTTCAGAGGCTTTAAAGGTAAAATACCATCGATAAATGCTCGCCATTGAAGTAGGTATACATAGATACTTTGCATCTGGTGAAAGGCTGTCATTGCAAAGATGAAACAGCTCTATTTAAATACCCAAAGGATAAAACCCCCGACAGAAGTGAGAAGTGCTCCTTGAAATGCCTCAACATAATTCATTAACCAATTAAATGTAGCTTTCCTGGTTCACATCTAAACATGCCCCGCCTGATGCTAATGACAAAAGTATATCAGAGTTCATTACACTATTTTTTATCACCATCATGGCATCATCATCATCATCATCATCGTCATCACACTAATGGAAGTCCTTGAGACTTTTCTCTCTCGACATCGATAAACTGTGCGGAAAAAACGAATTGAATCGAAAAGCTTTTATTCTATTTTTTTTTTCCTTTTCGTTTTTGTATTTGTATTTGTCAAGCCTCCACTCGACCTGTCTGTCTGCACGGCAGTAGTACGCTTAAGTTTTATAAAGAAAACACCAAAAGAGAATGCTGGCTAGGAAGGTACTCGTACGAATGTAAAAAATAAAATAAAATAAAAAAAAAATATTTACGCCGTTTACATGATGCAAATGCAAATGCAATTTTAATTTTGCTTTCTCCACGGAGCGACTGTGACTTTTTTTCAAAAATGCCATATTCACATAAAGGGATTCCCCATTTATGTGTCGTGTACTAGTGCCGTGCCGTGCCGGCATTATACATTCCCACACACATGTATAAATATTTCAGTGCTGTCGTCGCGTTGTTGGTGAGGAACGTGTTAAGTGCACCTTATGCATTTATGAAGATGTCGACCTTTTTTAATGGATAAATTACGTTTGCCTGCGTAAAAGATGTCAGCCTTTGACGGTGAAAGGACTACAAAAATGAAACACACTCAAGTGGAAGAAGAAATAACCAACCGCGGAAATTATCATAAATCGATCAGTAACGCTTAGATAAAAACAACCAATATCTAACCAACCAAGAAACCACTTTGTTAAATTACTTACAGCGCACCGATTCGCATATACGATGAGATTAAAAAAAAAAAAAAAAAAACAATAAAAAATAAAGAGGATAATTATTCAACCTATTTTCGTCCCTTGTACTCGCTCGCATGCACTAGAGAAGCTTATTGCATAAAACTATATAGGGATCCTTTTACAGCAAAGGCTTAACCGACCTCATTTGACTATTTATGGAATTAGCACCATCTAGGGTGAGGGTGAGAACATGGTATGGTAACCAAACGCGCGCCGCCCGCCACCCTCGAACACGGGGTGGTTACATTATTATCGAGAGGCTAACTATTTGTTTACAATTTATATCACTGCGAATGTTGTTCTCATAAATGTTGCTGCGAACAAGTAATCCTTATTTTAAATTATACCCATTATATGTACTTATTCTGGCCCAACAGCTCCTTGAGAGTGTGCTCTATATTTCGGCTGTTTTTGAGATAAAGGGAGTGTGTCTGTGTGCTATGGACATACAATTTGCTTATGACGCGTGTTTGTCTGTCTATGAACATCCGGACTGTGGGCAGCTTGTACGCATAATTAGAACAGAGATTAGAAACGTCACTAGCATTCTGGTTAGTGATTTTTGGTGGGCGCCTGTCTAGCTGGCACGTTTTTTCTGTTTTGTAATTCCGGTCGCACTGTTTTGGCGTTTGTCGACGTGTGACTCAAATGCTTGCTGTTGGGTGGTGGTGGTGGTCGTTGGGTCGGCGGGCGGCGTACTTTGTGTAAGTTCGATTAGGTGGGAATGCTTTTATGGGGTTCCCGTGGGAATTCTTTTTTAACCAGAAGATTGAGATACATAATGTGACTAAATTATTGGAATTTGGGATTAGCCTTTGAGCAATCACAGGAAGTGTGTTCGGTTTATGCAAGGTCGAGTTAGTAGCGTAAAATAATTTCTGCTGCGTTTGTGTTTTGCTTCTGTTACTGCATTGCAGGAAAATGCAAATGAATGCTAAGAAAATATGCATGTAGGTGGACCTGGGGTTCAACTTTGGCTGACATCCACTAGTTGCCCACTCAAGGCAGCAAGTCTGGCGGTTTTGGAAAAAAGAAACTAGTAGCACATGTTTGGTAATGAAGGGTTTTCCTACAGCTTTATGTCTAGTCCTAGTTGGTGCCGAATTGTCACAGTTTAATACGCCACATTTACAAAAAAATTAATCCTAGGGCTTACAACAACTATCGAGCCTTTCTAACGTTTCACACCTATCGGCGCCAATCAGTGACTTCACTAACCAAATCATAGAAAATAGCAACGAATTTAAAACGGAGAAAAAAACATCTTTACATCGACTTCAAAGCCGCATTAGCATTTATCGTCAGGAGGTGCAAAACTGATACAACAGTGCCGAGTGTTTCGCAGTAACTCTTCTGAACTATTCCAAACACCGGATTCCGACAAGGAGATGTATGCGCTATCATGTGATTTGCTTAATCTTGTACTGGGGTTGAATATGCGCAAGGCACGATAGGCACTATTTTCAGCTGATCGAGAAAAAAGACAATAGTGCTCATTCCAAGAGGTTTTTCGAATCCCAGGTTCAAGATTGCAAAGAAGAAAACGAAACCATCGACAGAGCCTAAAGAGGTCTCAGGCAGAGACTGCAGTTTGGCCACATCTTTCTGTCTTCTGACCCACTTTGTCAGTCTTCCTCATTTTAAGTTGGCTGTCATAAGGAATTCGAAAGAGTTTTTCCTTGATCTTTTTTTATCCCTACACCCATTCCTCCTATTTTTCGAAAGTTCTAAGTTTACGGCAGAAGACCTTATTAATTTTGTCAAAAGTAGGGACAGCTAAGAATCAATATTTTCCCACACTAAATATATAGACCTAGGGAAACTTCCCATCCTACCTTTCCGTTTTTGCACATTTTATTTTCTGCGTAGCTACCTCAATTTACGGAAAAGGAAAAAATGTCTGTTTCTCCTTGACTGCACATAAGACCATAGAGCACACAGCATATCTAGCATTCCCTCTATTCACCTTTGTATGCCTTTACAAATGACTGCAGTGGTCAGCAAAGCGAATACTTTGCTAATTTCAACAAACTCTTTCCTCCCCTTTGGCTCGTTACTTGCATAACAAACCGAAACCATGTGAACTTTGATGCGTTAAGGGCCAGCTCATATGTAGTTGAAACGTTTTGCGGGTTAACGTAAAAATAACAAGAAAACTACACAATTCATCCAAGGGATGATCATTAAAAAGAAATTACATATTTTACTTCACAGTTAGTAATTAAATTATAATTCAAACCACTATAAACCCTTATCGAGTGAAGAATAAATAAATAAAGAAATGTTTCGTAAAAAAATTCACAACACCATCCTATCGATAACAATGCAATGCAATGTCGGGATTAATTGTTACCAATATCAAAATGAGTGCATCACACTCTCTAGCTCACCCTAGTTTGAAGTACATTTATTTCTGCCCCTATATTAATTTTGTACAACAAGTTCTCACCCCTAATTGGACGACAACTTGCCCTAGTGCTGAACTCGTAAAAATATTTATTTTGTCACAGTAAAAAACGGGAATGAAGAAGAAGGAAATCAATAAAAAAAGAAAAAACACCATCCATGTTTCCCACCACCCAATTGATCATATTTTTTTAGGACAACAATAAATCCGAAAAAGACCAGATAAGAAAAATATAGGGCAATGAATATGAATTTCGCAAATGGAAGGAAAGCAATAATTAGAATTCAAAATCACGAAACTACCATCGAATACGTCAAAATAAAGAAATTTTATCGCGCAGCAAATGACTGCCAACGCATAAAATAAATTGAAATAATCGGTCGGCAACTAAAAAGCAGGCCAACTTTAGAAACTACATACACACTTTACAGTCACCGAAATTCTTGAGAGCATAATTGTTGGTGACGCTAGTCTGGTATACTGGTATTTTTTATTTCCTATTGCGAAATTTTATCAGCTTTTTGCACTTTAACGTTAAAAAAACATCTTATTGTTAGAGATAGGAAATCGAGTTATAAACAGTGTTTTCCTATGACTCTATTGTGAGGTGTTTTAAGATATGACGTAAGCAAGACCAAGTTGCGTTTTCAAATAAGATATGCGTTTGTTTCAAGTGACTGCCTTGTTTCGAATTCCAAAAACGGGATTGTAAAGGGTCCGCCATCTAACGTTTCGTTTTTATTTCAACTAGTGCTTATTTCGCGAATGGTAACACTTAGCTCATGTCTGATTTGACAGACAATTAGTTTTATCCTTCCGCTGAACGAATATGGTTGTGTATACGCTTGAACAACGAACAACAACAAGGAGTGGCCGTTACAGTCAATGGCGATCGTTATCGGGCCATGTTAAACGAATTTTTGTTTACAAAAATTGAAGAGGAGGATATTGGCAACATTTGGTTTCAACAGGACGGCGCTACGTGCCACACAGCCGAAGCTACACTCGATGTTTTGCGCCATGTTTCAAAAAAAAAAAAGTTATTTGACGGACCCTTTATTAAAATGGTGATTATCTTTTAGGGAGTTAAATGAACTACATAGGATTTGTTTTACATCAGAAGATTGGCAGCCTTCCATGAAGCACCAATGGAAGAACGGGTCTGTGTCCCAGGCGAGATCGGCAGCCATATGCCATTACTTGACTTACGGACTAAGCTTTCTCTAACGATTCTTTTTACTCTAAACGCATTAGGTTGCTGAGTATATCTACCTCAATGTTGCTTAAAATGGTCGCGAGGGCCACTTTCCAAATTGATTCCGCAGGGCGATTCTATCGTTTTTAGGGACAGTTTCGTAATATGAACAATTAAAGATTATTTCATGTAAAACAACCATTTTTATTCAAAATCTGAGTAAGATAAAAGCTCGCTTTTTCGATAAAAAAAAACCCATTGCTTCAGTTTTTTGAACGGCAACTTGTAAAAAAGCGCCAGCTAACCATCGACGTCTTATTTTTGTCGAGTTGGATATTAAGTCATAGAACGGGACGTCGTCCGCGAAGCCGACAATTGATGCTTGGAATCAGTAGGTTTATGCAGAACCCCTTCGGTTTTAACCCACTGTAACTACGCAAATAGCTGGATAGGCAAAATAATTACGGATCTCATTTGAGGAAAAAGAACTTCCGGATCCGGACTATTGTAAAACTTTTGCGAGATATGATGAAAAATATGGGACAGCAGACACGCAAAGCCTATGGTAGAGCTCATCAAAATCATGTCAATATGTTTTTTAGTGAATTAAGTGAAAGAATGCTCGTTTTATATGAGAGCCTTGTTAGAATTAAGAACGTACAAAACTCTTTAAACCCGCAAAAAACGAGCACTTTCTTGAGCCTCTCAGTACCAAGTTCATAGAAACGCTAATATAAGTCTCCCAATTGAACATAACGTTCCAAAGTAATGGGAAGCTGGAAGCCTTGCTTCTCATTCTACGAAAACCCCCACAAAATGCGTAAAGCACTCAAAGGTCACTTAAAAAAAAATTACAATTCTGCCACACTTCCAAATTAGAACTTAAAAAAAAAAACCCTTCAAATAAATGATGACATGACACATTTACGCGGTGAAGCCCCTCTTGAAACAAAGAAAGTAAAACGACAACGGTATGACTCAAAACTATCTAAAAAAAAAAACAACTTTTTCGTCACCCTGTTGTTTTCTCCAACAAAGTTCAGCTCAATTCACCATCTCAAAGATCAATATAAAAGCTTATCTCAAACACAAGCTTATAATCCGCCCCTTCCCCTTAGCACACACATTACCACTGTGTATTACCATTTAATTTATACCCTTGTGAATCGCTCGCATGAATGCGAGTGAGTGGTCGAACATTTGTGTGTATGGTCTCTGAACTCCGAATACCGTGAAAAAGCGAGTTCAAATCATGCGATGAAAGTGTGGGAATTACGGTTAAAGATATAGGGTATTATTATATTTTTCACATTTTCTTTTGCTCAGGTTTTTATCAGATTTATGCTTAGCATTGCATTGTAGTTGCGTGGATGTGTGAGTTTGTGTAAACATTTCTATCATATGCTGTCATGTCATTGCCAGAGTTGAATGAAATTTCTGATTAAGTTGGCACGTGACATTTATACCAATTTCAAATGAATAAAAAATTAAATTTTGTTTGAGTTTGAGTAGGTACCTTGGACTGGTTTTTTGTTGATATTTTGAGTCAAGGTGAATTTCTGCATGAAAATAACTTTTTGAGTGATAATAAATTAATGGCGATAACTCGGTTAGAATTTAATTTAATTATCTGCTTTTTTTACGTTTCCATGACACTTTAACAGAAGTAGATAACGTTCATTATTGAGAATGAATTTATTCCAGGGACTACCTAACCTATAGGTGACATGGAAAACAAACCGAGCGTGGTAGGTATAAAGAGATTAGAACTAGAGGATTATGTTTGACATTTTCTGTCCAAGTGGTCTTTGGCTGCAAAATTTATAACCAGAACGCTTAGACGTTTATATGTCATCTGCTGTCTGGGTTTTATTTAACGCGATTTTAATTTCATACGATTGCGTTATTTAAGTGTAACGGGATTAACGAATGCTTATTTTTAATTTTATCAAAAGTTTTCAACCGAGATTAAGTAAATCTTTTCCATTGAACTTTCTCCTGAGCCGCATTCTGGCTCTTAAATTTCCGCCGAAAATGCTGCCTCGCTCTCAATTCTCAGCAGACGACGTCACTTTTGGCATATCGAGGTGGGGTGAGTTTGTGCTGGCTTAATTTGTTTGGTAAAGTTCAAGGTTTCAGCAAGATTTAGAGGGGCTTAGTTTTAATCTCGGTGAAAACGTAGCATTGGGCTCAGAAAAATGCTACCTCGCTCTCAGATGTCAGCAGCCGATGTTTACCAGATGTTAATTTGTTTGGTAACTTTCGAGGTTTGATGAAGATTTAGGGGAGTTTAATTTTAATCTCGGTTTGACGCTCGGTGCGTTTTTACTATTGACAATGGGGTTCCGTTCCACCTTTCGAAATTTCATTGAAAATTTGTTGGCATTTTCGATTCGTGCCAAACATATTGGCTAGGAAAGATAGGTCTAAGGATTATAGTGGGTCATTTGTGACTTAAAGTTATCGTAAACATCGAGATTAAGTGTGTTTGTTTTGGTAGTTTAGTGTAATATTTTGAGCTGAAAGTCGCCTCGTTAAAATTCCTTCAGATTTCATTTAGAAACCTGAACTTCAAAAATAAATCCCTATTCCGATTCTAATTTATATTTTTTTCCATTTCAGGTTGCTTCAAAGGATAACATGCTGCCTCATCACAACTAACGCCTACAGAACAAGTAAGTATCTATGGATATTGAAAAGATTTAAATTTCATCGGGAAAATTCTCAAGTTACAAACTTATGCATAGGGTGTGGTCATGAGCGACAAAATCAATATTTAATTGCAGGCGCATAATGTAGGTACATCATCAGCATCATCATATGACCACTGAGAGTCCACATTCTAGCACGTTTGTTTGTTTATTTATAACCTTGCTACCCAATAGCGAAAGAAAATAATCGAAAATCCGACTAAAAATACTCGTGCAATACAAAAGCAAACAAACAAATAAACAGCTGATTATGATTTAATTTAAATATATCTTTGATATGTAGAAACAAATTGGATTTCCACTATTTGTTTTGGCTCATGTGTATAAAATTGCACTTCTCATTGTTTACCTCAAGCCCAAGTGACCGACTGAGGTGCGCTACAAAAAATGCAGCCATCATACCAAATGTATCTACATGCAGACGTGTATATCTACGTCCACCTATACTTTTTGTGACGACAGCAAAAAAAGAAAAAAAAAAGAGTGAATATGACAGCGCGACCTCAGTGTAAGCTTTGAACGTGTGCACAAATTGTTTTTGTTGTTGTTGTTCGCTATGGGTTGTGATGTATGAACGATTCCCCCTCCCCTTTCACCTTTGCGGGCATTTTAATCCAATCTTATCTAAGAACTTGTGTACCCATATAACAACGATTTACGGCGTCAAGAGTAGGTATTTAGTAGCCTGATGCAGTATATTCGCTGTCATAGTTTACCTGTGGTATTATTTTCTTGGGTGTGTGGTTTTTATTGTTTCGAGTATCTCGAATTCTTTATCGCGTCGCGACTATAAAAATGTGAAAAACAAATAATATCAAATTGTTTATACCAATCAGATGTGAAAAGAAAAATGTAAATAACTTTATCATTGTGTGGATTTATTTATCGCTGTTTGACTGTATGGATGGATGGGGATGTGCAAGAAGAATAAGCAGGTAGCATGATAAATGATAAATGATAAATGGCTTTGGGTGTTACCAGAACAAAACTGGGAGAATTTCCTTGACATTGATCGATCCGGGGGATTTTATCTTATCTAACCGATGAGTTCTAAAACTTAAAACATGCATACTCAGTTGCACGTTATGTTACGGGTTGCCATAAAGTTAGAGTACGTCATTTTTTATTGGTGTCTAGATATTTCCAGCTTTAAACAAAGAAATGTGACGGAATAAATCAGATGTCTACATACAGAATGACGAATACTAAAAACTATTCACTCATAGAGTAAAGAAATATTCCTACTGAGTTTTCCGTAGAACATAGTTCCTCTTATAATTGATTAGTCTCAACTTAAAATTCATGGAACAAAACTATTTATAAGATGTTAGACAGCTTGGATTTGGAATGTATTGCGAAATGAGAAGGAAAAGCCAGACCAACGTGTCTTTAATTTTGAGGCGAATGTGAGTCATTGAAGGAAAACATAATCCGTAAACCGTTGTCAACGGAAATAGCGCTGTGTCATATCATATATTTTTAAGACAACCCGATGACTTTTAATACAGTCCATTCGTCATATTTTGCTCCTAGTTCTGTTCGTTCAAATATAATCGGTCCTTATGGTAGAACATAAAAGGATATTACAGCAAAATTGATTCTCTTACAGTGGGGGGGAATACGAATATCCCTGCAGCGGCACTGCAATAAAAAAGGTCTTGTCGTAAATGACTACTATGAAGGTGAGATATCACAACACATTTTAATGCAACCCGTGGGTTGGTATGACTGGATCTCGTCGGTGTCATAAAAGGAAGATCGAACGAAAAATAATCAATAGTAGCAGCATGTAGGTCGACTTAACTTCGCGGAAGAAATGCAGGTTTAAGTACTCCTAAATCGCACATAAGAAACATAATCAATCCCGTTTTATGGAATGAAGGTGGGTTTAACGATTTATATATGAATCCAAACGCTAGGTAGGATAGTCTATTTTTTATTTACTTTTCAGTTTGAATATTTCATATTACGAGTCATTCCTGCTTTTTCTGATCATACTAGCAGGTTCTTGAAGTTAAATAAACCCCAAATCCCAAAAAAAAAAAACAAGGAATCGTATGGATAAGACTGAAATATTTTCCTCTTTATACTGAAACAATTGAATGGCTAAGTTGAGATGGATGTTCATAAGTAAAGTACGTGCAACATTTGTAGGGTCAACATAAATACTTTTCTGTGCCTCTCACTCTTAGGTTGCTTGTGTAAAGCAACCAGTGCCTTAAAAGCGCAGTTAATTAATACGGCGTCAAAATCACTGTTCACAATATAGACAGAAACTCTGGATATGTTTCTTTAATCGTTTACACGACCTTGCAATTTTTTTTTGGAAAGATGTTTTGGAAGATGATGTTGGGGGTTGTTTGGAAACCCCCAATATGTTATGTTGATCTTGACAGAAATATTTCTTGACAGGAAGAAACTCACACGAGTTGATGTAATTATAAGTGCTTTAAATGCAAATGAAATTTGTAAAAGTAGAACAGGGGAACCCCATAGAGGGACTAGTAGAGTTGCAGTCAAAAAAATAGGAAAGGTATGATCTCTTAATCTTGATTGTAACATCGTCGGAAATATAGAAGAACAAACTGAACTAAAACCAACAACCAACCAAACCCAGAAATAATACTGCCAATTTAATTTGCATTCAGGGATACATGACTAATGCAGCCGGGTGCAAGCCAAAGCAACACCACCAAACCAAGGGTATTGATGCCGGTGGCAAACTATCTGCTGCTGCTGAAAAAAACGCTTGCACGATAAGTCGAGAAAGTAGCAGCGCCGCTTTTTGAAATTACGGTTGCACCTAGCGTCCAAAATTGGAGGCTTTTTCCGAGAGATATGTTAATTACTAGAATAACCAAATTCTAAAATTTAAAATCCCTAATTTCCCAACATACGACAACACTACAATTCAAATTTCTCACCTTTTCAAGCAAAAAAAAAAAAAGACACAGATTCACCTACACACACACGACTGCAGTCTGCACTCGCCGGCCTCCATTTGCGATATACTTTGTCATACATAAGTACACAAAGAAATTGCATGTGTGCAAGCAACAACCTCATAGCTAGTTTGATGGTGATGATGACGACGGTTATAAATTTTCAAATATCCACTCTATTGGTATAAAATAAAATCGCCACAACAACTACTAGCCGAAGAATGGGAAGACTGCAGTAGCAAAGCCATAAGACAGACAGAGAAGCCAACTGGTGGTTGAAGTATTTTTTTTCCGTTTGTTGCCTTCATCGTTCGTCGTATCGTCGTTAAATATTCGTGTGTGAATTGTTTGAGACTCAGCAAAGCCACCACCAGCTGGCTATTAGCTAGAGTAACTTGAACTGCTGGAACGTAGAGTTGTAGTAAAAGAGTTTGTCGCGTCTCACTCGGCTGTCGTGTCGTTCGTTCGTTATTCGTCGTGTCTTCGTTTTTTTTTTTTTTTTTGCAATTTATCGGGTTTTCATCTGAGATTACTAAATCCGTGCTTGTATCTCTGGGCGCGTTGTTCTTATCGTTTCTGTTAATTTTAATTTAAACAAAATCTACACTCACCGCGCGCGCGCGCTAGTGATAGTATTAGCTACCTATAGTAACTGAAAAATAAAGTGAAAACCTGTTCAGTGTTCAATTTTTGTTTGGTTAAACTGTGCAAAATTTTTTTGTGGATACACGTAAATATTGTTGTTTGCAATAAAAAAAAAATTGCAATCGTCATCAAGTTGAATTCAAAATTAACACTTCAAAAATAGAAGAAAAATTAACAAGAAAACTGCTGCGCTGCCAGATATTTTATTCGGAATTATTCACCAACTCTTTCTATCAACCACTGGAAACGGTAAAACAAACCTACCCACACACACAAACACACACACCCAACCACACATTGCAATAGCATAGGTACAAACTTTTATAAAGAATTACTTACTAACTTATGTTCTGAAATTAATTTACATTCCACCAAGGTTGCTGTTGTTCTTTGAATAAGAAATTTAAATCAGTTTTGTCTTTTTACATGCAACAAACACACAATAACAACCTGAAGAGGTAAAGAAGAAGACGCACGCCGTTTGTTTTAAATGCTGTCATGCAAATTTAGGCCTGCAACGACTATAGGATAGGTTCGGTTCCATATCGAATGCAGAATGTTGTGCAACTAGCTGCACGGTTATGTGACATATCTAGCAGGTCGAGCGTATCTAGAATCGTTAAGTGATCACGACGCGCGATAGGTATTTATGCAGTCTTTTTCTTGGAGCCTTTAGTCAGCCGTCTACCTACTCTTTACCTCGGTAAAGGTGTAAGCGCGAATTATCTACCAACTGAAAACATCCTGCTTGTCATACTAATGATTTTTTTTGCGGATTTGCCTTTAATTACTGCATTGTCGTAGTCTTACAGTCAGAGTCATACTCATTTACCTGAATAATTATAGCTAGGTATATGCAATTATACATAGATTTGAAGTCTGATGATTTTATGGTTATTGCATTGGAATTTTTAGTAGCTATCCGATTTTTTTTTTTTTTTTACATTTTTAAGTCGTTTCTGTTATGGATGAGTGAAGTTTTTCACAACTCAGCTACGTAGAGAGTAAGTAGAAAGCTTTGTTTGATTGATGCTCATGAAAGATAGATAAATAGATAGATACCTAGCTACGGAGCTAGAAACGTAAACCTGATCGTAAAAAAAAAACTGCGCAAATATAGGCGCGGAGTGGATAGATACATGATTTTGTTACTCTGTCTAGGTAAATCATAAATTTGGATTGGGTAAAGGTTAATCAAGCGGAATATACGAAATGAGCCGTCAAAGTGTAGATATTTAGTACCTAGCCTTAGGTATACTTTCTTTTTACCCACAGAAAGAGTTGAACATAAACGTGATGAATCACTAGAAGGCGAAGGCTTTGTCAGAGAGCGGCAACTGAGAATACCCTTTGTTTGCATATCTAAAGTATCGCTTATTTAGTTGCATAGGTATACATACGGCACGAAGGCACAAGCTAAAATATATGAAGAAGTTCCCCAATTTCCATGAACAAAATAAATAGCTAAGCCCCAGCTAAATATGCCACATTTTAGAACTGAATTGGATATATTTAAATAAGGCGGGATGTACAGATTAGGAAGTCCTTATATGAAAAAGCTTTGTCCTACATAAAAAAACACATTTTGGACACTTTTCTTGACACCCTAAGAACCCTGACCAAAGTCTTGATAGCTTTCAAATAGATTCACCGAGTTCAAATAAGGGTCTAAGGTATCAAATTAGGTAAATAATTTCAACTATGCAACGCCTAACCGAACATAAAATTTGTGCCATCCTAGACTAAAACCCTTAGAATATATTATTAGGTCTGTTACTATTCGGTTCCAAGTGAAATTTCGTCGAAATGCTTTCAGACTTAACTCTTAAAAGTAACCCAAAGTGATGAAATCGTCAGCCTTTATGTGGCAGCTGAAATTCACTTGCGGCCTTGTTAAAAATCCGACTTTTTGAGTAAGCCTCTGTTTGTTCAATCGTAAACGTAGAATCATTTAGTAAATTGAAGTATGTAAAGAACAAACATGTTTGCTTACCGAATGAGCAGTAAAATGGGTAAACCCTTGCGACAGTAGCAAAAATATGAAACGTACCAGGTGCAATTCGTACTTTGTGGAACAAACAAAATGCTACATTTGCATCGTCACTTCCATTTGTCAATTGATAACTTAGAAGTTTTTCCTAACTGAGTTAGGAATCTTTGCTGGATCCGACGATTGCATACCTTATTCATAGCCAAAGGAAGATGTGACGTGTCTTTATCAGAAAACATTAAAAAATCTCGGAATAACTTGGTCCATTATTAATGTAGACGCCTCATCGTTCTAACTTTGGTAAGCCATTTCTATAAGAATTCACGTTTTGTGTACGTAGGTACATTGGAGGCTACCTCGCTTATTCCTCAAAACCGACGATTTCAGTACTAACTTTTAATAAAATTCTTACTCGCTTAAATGAGCAAGAACGTGAAACAATTAAAAAAAAAATAGTTTAAAGAGACTTCAATTTAAGCTATGGGCATCGTTCCTATGAACCCCCCAAAAGGAGCTTGATTGCTATGAACCTGCCCACTAAAAATAGACAAAAAAAAGCTTGTGGAGACCGTAAATCTGATGCTAAAATGCTCTTTTTAAAGTGGGCTAATACTAAAAGTTTAGTATTTCGTGACTCCCAGAATATTCCAATTTAACCTTCTTAAAAAGCACATGAAAAGTTTTAGCGGAAAGAAGGATTCTAATCATAAATATTTATTCCTTTATTGATCTACAAGCAATATAGACGGGTCCATTTCCATCGGACTAAAGGCTCTTTTCAAAATCGAAACCATCTGTTGGAAATTGTGGTAATGACAAAACCTTGACAGATAATGTCAATATAAGTCCGTTTTTTGTCAGACGAAACTGCGCGCTAAATCCGACAGTGCTGAGACTTGAGATTACATTTTTCAAAAGCAGAGAAACCATTACCCAACGATTTGTTCCTCATTTTTAATAGGTGTCGGGTATTTTAAATACTCGCAGGGATTGAACCCGTTCCTCACTCTTCACAAGTCGTTTTTTTTTCAATGCAATTTGTCTCTATTAGAGTGGCCATCTCGATCCGACTGACTACATATTTAAATTGGCTAGACAAGTACCTATCTTCCTTTGCGATGATTAACTAATTATTATCTTAGTCATGTGCCTGCAATGGCTGTTCCTCTCATTAATCCCGTGCTCAAGCATCTCCTAATGACGATTAAATTTATCCTAACGAGCAAACCAATTAGGTGCCTATGTACGTACGTAGCTATGCACTCGAAACGAATTCCTTTCAGTGAATTAAAAAAAAAAACCTCAACAATGACGTCATATTCCAACAACGACAAACAACATGCCAGGAGAACGCAATGTGCTGAGATTCGTGCCAAACAAACAACAGGAAAACCAGCTTCTATGTTGTGCTTCTTCGTTTCCTTTCAATATTCTGATGAAGGTATTTACATACTTATTTTGCAAAATTTGCATAAAATATGCGCACTTTAATTTGATTTCGCTTCAAAACACATTTCACGTCGATGAGGTCGACGTATTGCCCAACAACGACGACGACGACGACGACGGTGATGGCAGGGGGGAGATGAGTAAATTCAAATTCTAAAAAATTTCATTTCACAAAAAAATAAATAAACAATGAATTAATGAGTAAAAGTAAATTATGACTGATATCAGTTTTAAGGATTCCGTAAACAAAGGGTTCTGTTCGGGTATCTTTACCCCAGTAACCCAATATGGCTTCCTCCCATCGGTGTGGAAATCGATACAGCACACGGGAAGCTTTTCACCCGAAAAAAAAGGTATTTCTTTTTTTCTTTCCAACCTCGACTTAAAGAAAAAAATTAATTCGATACAAAAGTGGATGTGGTGGTGCGTATTTGAAGCTTTTGGGGGCTAGCAGTAGCAACAAAACGCAGCAGGCAGAACAAGACGTATTTTTTTCTTTTTTCAAAACATCACAAACACACAAAAGACCAAAAGTATGCGAGAATTAGCTTCGCGTAAACTGGTTTACAATTCACAAGTCTTGGTCTGGTCTTGCTTGTTGTGTGCTGTATTTTCTTCTGTGGTTTGGATTGGATCTCTTCTCCTTTTCTTTTCTTGGAACCTCGGGTTTCTTTATTGTACTGTCTACGACTGAGAGAATGAAAAAATAACAAAAAAAAAAAAACTGAAAAAGCGAAACTTGACAGAGGTCATTAGAGAGAAAGAGTCTGCAACTGAATAAAATTTATAAACTCGGTGGTAAACTGGAATTACAAATAAAACAAAAAAAAAAAAAACCAATTGAATGTGGATTGGACTTGGACGTGTATAGTTTAAGACCTGTTTTGCAGGTATTTGCTCATTATTCTCGTCGGCGGATTATCTTGTTTCTTTTTTATCGAGAGAGTACAGCCAAAGGAGTACAAGAAGAAGATATAAAGTTGACTTTTGGCTGATGCATCATCATCATCATCATTATGAAAATGGAAAATCTGAATGTGCGCAAAAAAAAACACACAAAGACTTGACTCATGACAATCGTCATAAAATTCTCGAGAGAAGTAGTCAAGCCTTGAGAATGTTTTGTGATTCATTATTAGTTTCGATTGTATTTTTCGCCGGCCAATTCATTTGAGGTGCATATTTTATTTAAATGAGCTTTCTAAGTCGTTTAACTAAATTATAAACCACAAAATAGGGAGGCTTCAACCACTAACTATGCCTAGGTGCGGCGTTTAAATGTTTTATTTATAGGTACACTTTGAGGTAACCTTTAAATAAGCAGGTTTCTGTCGGCGATTGGTATGCCATGGAATCGACACCCGAATCGCAGAGATAACTAGTAACTGAACTCGATGTTATCGCACATTGTTGTCGATGACAAATTTTGGTTGGCGTACTTCGATAAGAAGTTGATAAACATTTAAAGTGACTTTCAATATGAATGCAATGCATAATCTCGGATTTATAACTTCCACCACAGCACTTGGGTTGGCAAAGACTTAAGGGTTCGTGACATTACAATACATTTGCAAGACTCAAGCTTTGAGGTATGCTTAGCTCATTTGGACTAAAATCTTCTTACAATCGCCTTCTATACTTCTAAGACGAGGATAAAGAGCTACCAAAGCTTGTGTTTTGAGGGTGGGAACAAATTTCGGCAATTTAAGTCTTTACCCAGGTCATCGCTGTCTAAGCTGGTAGGGGCCCTAACGGCCATAACTTCCTAAGAAATCACGCAATAAAAATTAAACCTCAAGGGTGACAATATATGTCGAGGATGTGGTAATGAAGAGGTCCATGAGGACACACCTCACTTCCTCCGCCACTGTCCAACTTGAGAAACAGAACACTTGGAAGCTACAACTTCCATGACATACATAACCCCCTCCCCACAAAGGACCTAAGTGTGGCATAGCAGGACAGACCTGATCTGCCGAACCTAACCTAGCCTAGAAATACTGACAGCGTGCTGTGTTCTTCCGATTACCTCCATCCCGTGGAGTAGTTTGACTGCCTTTTAGGATTTTATCTCCTTCGGGTAGTGGTGATCATGCTCGTTTCAAGTATGAAGTTAGAGAAACAACCAAAGACCTTTTCTGACATCAAACGAAGAAGCAGAAGTTTTCCATTATCATCGTGCGCGGTTATACCGAACTTGTTGGGGATGATATGAAAATCTTGCAGGCTAATACGGACGCAATTTCGAGCAAACAAATGAATTGCTCCAAAATCGAAATAATTGTCCGACCACTTAATGGTTTTCTCCAATCGAAATATGTAGTCGGCTTCCCTTAATAACAAAGAATGGTTCAAGACTGTTTTCAGGGCGCCTTCTAACTCCAAAACTGACTCTAAGTTGCAAAAAATGTTTTTCAATAAAAAAGACTCAATGACCGAAATTTTTAACTTTAAAGGTTTTTCAAATACACTGCCACGCCCAGAATTTAGAAAATTCTGTTTTTCAGCTTAAGTTGCGTGAATTAAAGGTTGTTTAAAAAATGAAATATGTAGACCCTGACCACTTTAACCATTTTTTGACACGCACATTTTTTGTTTAACAAAATGTCCAAAAGTTCTTTTGAAAACAAAAAAAAAGTTTAAATGAAATATTTAGACAATATCCTCCTAAGATTTAAGGGTCCGTGACATGACTATACTTCGTCTTTGAAGGCGCCGAGCGCTTTATGAGCTGTTTCAACGAGTTCGCGGCGAAGTTTGTCTAAAAATTGGTTGGAAACACGTTTGCCCAAAAAAAACATTTGTTCTGTTGCCAAATGTTGAGGGGAAGATTTTGAAAAGCTGGCGGCAACCGCGATAGAAAACAACATAGCAATCCCTTCCCTCCAGGGGCAAACACATGGCTAAAATTTCCGTACAAACTACTATAGAGAACGTGTAATGAAATTCACATTGCTAATTAGTTAGCAGTCACTTAGTAAGTTAACAACATAATGCCAAGGTAAGCTTACCCAAGGGGGAAGGAAATGTTCGACAGAAAACAAATATTTACTTGACACATTTGTTGTCCTTCTGGACTGCTGTCATAATTTCGAGTCGAATATATACGCATTAGTTTTGCAAGTCATATTCGCAGCGTGGGTTGGTTCATTGTCTCCCACGCACGCGAAATTTGCGAGACTTTCCATAAATCAGAGAAGAAAAAAAAAAAAAACCTTAAATGGAAACTAGTTTCTTGCTGATTTCAATTTTATACAAACCCGCGAAGGGTTTCTTTTTCCATCCAAATACACACATTTAAATTGCAATTCACATTTGAATTTTTTATTAGGGTGATCAGCGAACATTCAGAATATCCACCATATGGAAGGCGAGTCAATAGCGACTGCTAATGAAATCGATTTTCAACATACACTCCGCTCGGTGGTATATATAATAAGCCCGGCGCCATTAGCACTTTTCTTCAACCCCCATTGTCATTGCCATTGCCATTGCCCAAAAGCGGGTGAACCAATGAATAATTCAACCTTTTAAGGCAAGCCAAATAGTATTTATAGAATATACAATGGCTATCGATGCGGACAAATATCCTGGCATGTGGATACCTCCTGTTTTTATTTTTCATTTGCTATTTATTCGACAATGTTTGTGTCGGTTTTATGTACACAAAAAAAAGATATGAAAGATGAAAGATATCATGGACTGGATTAAGTAGTAATCTCTTGATAAAATTTGTCGAGTAGGTACCTTTAGGTTGGAAAGAAATGTCGAATCTTCGAACAAAGTCCAAATTCAAACTAAGCCGACACGCGCGCTACAAATAGAGAAAAAAAAACCTAATCTTAAACGGTGAAGAGCAAACGTGTCAAGTCTATACAACGCTTTTAGACATTTTACTGCAAAAAATCTACTGCGATCATCGCAAGAGAACCAACATAATATTTACCCTTCAAAAAGCGTTCTGCAAACATGACAGGAACACATTGTCAATCTCGCTCTTATCTTGTCACTACAAAACTGTATTTTAAAACAAATTAAGTGGATTTAGTCTTTTAGCTTTAGATACTTATACTTATCGCATGTGTCGAAAGCAACAACAATTTTGTACAAATTCAAATTCAAATTCATCTTGTGAAAGGGATTAGATGGCTTTTATAACGTTTATGTTGTTTCTGTCTGTCTACATTTTTTTTTTGTTTTTGCGAGTAACAGAAGCTATCCCGGAAATTGATGTCTAACGTTGCAAAAGGTAATTTACCTCGTCGTTGTTGTTGTCGCTTGGTTATAATGGCAGCATACAGAAGCCATTGAAACTGTCGTTCTGTCACACTTGTGCAGTCAAGCGGATTTAAAAAAATTAATGACACAATAGTGTATAGTCAGTCAGTCAGTTTATAAGTAACGCAAACAGCGCGAGAATGAGTAACACACATTTCCATAAGCGTTATCATTAAAACCGCCTCGGTAGGTGTAAGAACGAAAAGTGAAACTAACTCCCTTACTGCAATTTCGCTAATTTCCTTTCAAATTAATATTGAATTATACTTAATGCGGCCCACGCCACGCCACGCCACGCCATGTATAGTAATAATGTATCCGTGTTTTTATTTTCACTTCTTTATGACATAAGGCTATTAATCATCTTGACTAGTCAATATTTACACACGGATCGGTCTTGTTTGAAAAACAACCATAGACGTCTATCTGTGGCATCGAAATAATTCGACGACTACGACGAGCCAATTAACACCAGCAGTCTAAATGAAAATGAAGAGAATTATACAATGATGATTGTTCATGGCTTTGTCCATGGGAGTGAAGTTTCAAGCGATTTGATTTCAATTCAATTATGAAGCTGCCAGCAGCTCAAGAAAATAATAAAAATTTTGTATTATTTTTAATTGAAAAGCCACATAAGTTGCCGGCGGTATTAGCGTCAAATGCGTGCAGAAAAGTGTGAATTGGACGTGAACTACAAATTAGCAGAAACCAATTTAGAAGTTGCTTCGAGGTAGTTTAAAGTGGTGCACTGGATGAAGATATAGATACACACCTATTTCTAAAGCTAGGAGTCATTTTAGGCAGATAACGGCCAATATTTGAGGTCTGTGAACCTCCAAGAATAAATAGCTGTGGATCGACTAGACCACTTAACGACAGCATTCCGATAAAATAAATATTTTTTTTTTTTTAATATTAAATACCGCTGTCAACACACAGATGTTCCGAATCACCACATCTCGATCTCCACTACATACAGACATAAAATTTCCGCCCCCTATTTCCATTACGATTTTCATCTGGCGAGCACTCGTATCTGTTGACTCATGTCGTTATTCATAATCACCATCGATTTCCACTCAGACATTCAGTTCAATCAGTTCATTTGTTCATATTAAGAGGAATTTTCTCTATACCTATACCTACGTGTATAAAACACAGATGGTCAGGGCAGCGATAGTTGACAACGATGCTACTACACACCTATGGCGAGGAGCAAACATCATATGATTGTGAATGAAGAGCTTTAAAATGGATTATATTGGAGAGCGAGAGGTTGCTATTGTGTGCAACGAGAACAAGTTAATGAGTTCATTTGTCAGTGACACTTTTGCAAAATGAGATAAAATCGACAACGGATCCTAGGTCCTTAATGCTATCGAGATTGAGTTCATCCTTTCGATGACTAACTATAACTAATCCTGTTGTACAATTTCTAACTAACCGTTGTCATTGTAGAAGTAATCGAATTGAAAGTGGGTTTGTAGGGGAAAGAGAGAAACAAAAAACAATTACTGAAGTGCTCGTGTTTGAAAACCTATTCGCTTGTAGTTGTGCATAAATTAATTGATTTGAATGGGAATATTTAAATTTTTTGACTAAATGACGATTTCGAAGGTTTATATCTGGAATAAAATAAATAAGTTTAAGGCATTAACAGCCTATGTAGGGCCTAAAGTTTGGCTTCGGGAGGGGAGCTACAATTAAGTGCTGCTTTAAAACTGAAAATTTGAAAAACTTCTCAAGGAAGAAGTGAAAAACTTAGGATGGCACTGGATATGATTTGAACTTTCGACCCCCCGCTCAGTTGTCCAACGAATAACAATTGAACCGCTGCGACCAATTGGTCCACCTATTAGTCCTCTGAATACTTGTGTTGTCACATTTTTGTGATGCAAGTGTTTTAAGGGCTTTCTCACTTTGACGGGTTTCGAAAGATTTGGAAAGACGGGACTGAGGCTTCTATCATAATCTGGTGAATGTTCTAACGTTGGGCCTATTGGGAAGCTCGGCTTTTGGTCCTATGCCTTTCATTTCTGGGGGAATCTATTTCCTCTTTTTCTAGGACTATCGATGTGTTCTTGGTGCAATAAAGCCGTGATCAAGTCAGTGGCAATGACTGTGACACTTAAAGGGTTATTCAGCAAAAGCTGTCACTTTAGCTCAATCTAAAAAAGGCCTATTTTTATCCGGCCAGTATTTTATTAGACTAAGCTCGACCGCCGAACTCTGCGTTAAATAACAGGATGCGTACGGTTACATTTGGCCTAGACAAACGGAGTTAAATCGCACGATTTCGACGTCCGATTAAAAAATTGTTGACACGCAATAGAGCTATGCGGTCATTTCAACAAGGTTCAAGTCAAAGTCAGTCAAAGTTGCTTGGAAAATGTATGGCTCAATGATACATCGCACCACACTGGTATGAGTAGTTTGGGAGGCTTTGGTTTTCGTAATCCCAGATGAGACCTTTTAAGAGAAGTTCAAAGTAGGGGACGCGGCGCCGTGTCTAGCTAAACCATTTAAGATCCCGAGAACTGACTTTCTCACTGGACCCTGCTCTCTTTACCATCCTTATTAATCTTTAAAGACTAATCCCAGACTAGTCCCCAAAGTAGGGGACGCCGCGCCGTGTCTATCTAAACCATTTCCCGAGCACGCAAACGAAAAAAGATACCTAAAATTACTTTGATGGGCAAACATGGGATTAAGATCCCGAGAACTGACCTTCTCACTGGACCCTGCTCTCTTTACCATCCTTATAAAGCTTCAAAGACATGTGCAGGCTATGCCTCGAATGTCTAAAAACGGCTAAACATCAAATTCCCCACAATTTCCCTAAGAAGAAACAAATATTTCAACCGAGGACTAACAGTGCTTCAAGTCGTCAAGATTTCCTCTGCAACTACTATCGTAGGCGGCTTTCTGGAGACCTGAATCTGTCTCAGAATTATATTAGTCAACAGCTATTGTTTATTTAGCGGAACAAAAAAGAAGTTCTAAGCTAGCAGTGCTGCCCTACCCAACCAAATAATGAACAAGATTTATGTTTACGATAGGAAAGCAACCGATATTTCGAACCAAGAGCATCACTTGATATCATGTACTTGAAGTCCTCTCCTTGCCTACAAACCCTTCTTGTTTGTAAACACAAACTTGTTAATATTTAGCTTCCTGTCAGATAGCATGTACTACAATTATTTTAGAGAAAAAAAAAAAAGAAAACAGAAACCTCAAGGAAAATGCAAATAAATAATATTTATATACGCAATGACGTTAACGCTGACTTCGACATCAAACTCTTCTATCGCTCCCTGATCACCTTCAAAGGTATCGAATCTGTAAACACCCAAGGCAATTATTTACACATATCTCTTGGCTTTTGCAAATATGTATAACTTTACTTTCTATCACATTGGATACGTGTGGAGTTTTCCACTTAAGAAAAATTATACATACATATATCTCCGCATGTTTTATCGCAGTTATCAGAAAAACTAAGCACATATTTACAAGAGTCTTATCTAAGGACGTAGTCTTTGTTGTTTGTAGGTACGCCATATCTCATCTTAAATGTCAAGTAAATATACGTAACTATAATAGAGTCACACTACGTATCTGTATATAAATTTAAATAAGAAAAAAATTAATAATAATATTCTAAGGGCAATTGGGTAGCTACTCTTCTTGGGTAGCTTGTTATATCCACCTCATTGTTGTTGCTTGTGGCCGTGTGATTACTGACACTGTATGATAACTTCAGTTTGTATAACTTGGAGTGGCATAATATAAAACTCTGACGGTTGTAAGCTTAATGCGAAAAATTTGCTTGGTTAAACAACTTGACAGGTTTGTATACTTATGTACCTCCCGAAGGCAGGTGTAAATCAATTTGTGGAATTTTTTTCTTTCTTACATGCATAAAGAGTGTTGTTGTTGTTGTTGTTCAAATTTCTGAGAATGGGATGGTTAAGGCTACGTGAATTAAAAAAATAAATAGTTACTGCCATGGAAAATGTAGGGATCATGGGGATTTCTTTTTTTTTTGAGACTACGGATTTTCATTAATTTGTAGTCTTCTGGTAGGTACTCTCTCTCGAAAGACATAAAATGTTGTTAGCAGTTGTTATAGCGGATGTATGCTTAAGGGGCCGTGTATACTTAGGTCTGGGATGCACCATAAACTTTGAGTTTAAAGTTGACGCTTCCTTTGCTTGATGCTGGCAGTTGGGATGACTGTGAGCAGATATCGGAGACTTTTTAGTGGTGGTGTCCTTGTCATCTTGGACGAGTGTTTTTTTTTGACAGGACAATTATTACTCAAACAACTAATAAGACTGTTGAATAAACAAGAATGTGAAGATGAAATTTACCATCCCCTTACTCTTTTTCAGAAGTAAATCTGAGAGATCAAATTATCTCAATAATAAATAGCTTATTCTTAAGGCCCTGTAACACATTTACTCAAACACAAACAGAATCCAAAAGTCTGTTAAAAAAAAAAACATAACCAAACAGTGTTCATTGCCAACAGAAGGTGAAGAAAAGAAGGGCCTTGCAAAGGAATTTCAACTTTCTTTTATATTATTAGGGATCAGTTATATAGAACTGTGATTTCTTGTTTGATCAGACAAAAAGATCAATCACCATCTCGTAAGGTTTTGGCAATCAAATGCTTGGTTGCATTCTTCTCAAATGAAGCAAGTGTCTCCACTGGGAAGGGAGTAAGAGAGTAGTGAGTAAGAATCTCACACTATTATGAACACAAACGGTCGGTCCTCATAAAACATTTTTCGCATGCCATTAAATAACTTAAAATCCGGAAAACTTTTCAGCACTTTAACAGCTTTGCATAGGAAAGAAAACAGAGTTACTATATTCATAGCCCAAGTGCTGTATCCAATTTCAAACTTGAAAATTGACTACGGAGTGCTTCTGTTAGTGGTTTTGAAGATGTGTGGACTCAAGAATGAACATACCTCCATGGTTGTATACTGTGATTCTGATTGTTAGACACATTTTTACCGATTTTAAACTAAGTTTGAAATCAAACCCTGAACCTATAACTAGTGAGAGAAAACTACTAACAGACTAACACAATTAAAAAGCCTAGAGAATCAAGACGACGGACAAAACGGAAATATTCTCAAGAAACTGATGAGAGCTGAACTTTTCCCAGAAGCTCTGATGCATGCCCCTGTATCTATGGTTGCGTCAAAACCTATTGAACATGTCCCACAGTCAATATAAAATAATATCAAAGATTATTTGGAGAAAACTATACGTAAGCTCGACGAAGTCTTACATTAATTGAGCACTGCCTCAGCAGAAACATGACTTAAAGAAAAGGTCAAGTTTACCAATGATTTCTTCAGAAGTTGCAGGGGAGTAGTAAAATAAGCTTATCGACAGCTTTGGTAAAATGCCAAAGACGTGTTCTTCAACTCACTCAATAGGCACACACAATCATTGACCTTTCTAATTCAGGGTAATTTATCGACACAATGAAACTCTGCCATTCAGTAACAAACAATTTTCTGAGTAAATTAAAAATATTTAAAAAAATTATAGAAATGAGTTGAAGATTTATTCGCAAATTGAATTAATGATTCCCTCCTAGTCGTGTGCCTTTTAGAGCCATCAATTTTTTGGTTTAATACGAAATAATGTTAAAAAAAATACTTTTGCAAGAGATGGGGTAGCGGATAAGTGCCTCCAATCTGCCCCCAACATTTATATCCTCCACGATCAATCGCTTAATCTCTTCGCGACAGATATCTAAATATCCATTCACATGGATTATCCTTAAGGCGACCGCATCACTGGTTTTTTTGTCTTAGCCTTACGTGGCCAGAACGCTATCTTTGTTCTTCGCTATTTGAGTCTGCCAGTCAAGATTCCGCAATCGGAAACATGCGTAGTCATCCTAAGGGATCCATATTAAAACAAAATAAAAAAAGGGTATTCAACTTTTGAAGAACGTGAAACGTAGCTGACGTATTCGTTTATCTGTCTCTGTCTGACTTTTTGAATTCATTAAACACGTACGTTCTTTATTTTGAGGCTCACGCCCTTTTTACGGCTCGAAAGCCATACATATTGGGGGAAAAATGAACATTTCCCTGTTTGACTTTAACGGCACTACTTTCCGTCTGGATACTCCATTCCCAATTGTCTAACTCAATCTTATATCCATACTCAGTTTCTAAAATACGAAAATCTTCCATCTTAAATCTCCTCCAGCTTTTGACCATATTCAATTCACTTGTCATTATTTGACGAGTTTTCTTCAAGTGTGTATTGTTGAATGAAGGAATTTTAATAATCTCACACTTGACTTTCCCCAAGTGTTCATGGATTGACATTTTGTATTGGACAAATTTGTACATGTTCTACATGAACTGTCCCGGTCCTAGTGCCTCTTACATTCGTAAAATCAGTGAAAAAACATTAAGTACGAGTGTATTCAATCGACAACAAAGTATAACAAAAAAGAAAAATGTAAAACCAATTCGACTGAATACAGAGGAATTTGTATCTAATTGAATTCTTCAATAAATAATGTATACCAATTTATGCAGTAACCTTTAGCTTTAAAAAGCTCCGCTTGGAGGCATTTGTTGTTCTTACATTCCAATTAGGTACATGAAATCCAAGCATTTAAAAATTCCCTTTGAAAAGAAAATCCCCAAATGTATATATGTATAAATAACAAGAGAATACATTATTCAAATCGCCATCTAAGGAAATTTGTATTTTGAATTTACAAAATCCAGCCCTGGAGACGCATCCATAAAAACCATAAAAACACTCGTAAATCACAAAATTACCCATACTCCATCTTCCATCTTCCACAAACCATTGTTATCTTCTTTTTAATTTTTGATCCAAAATATGTGGAACAACACACATTATCCATTACTTGAATTGCTACAAAATGGTCGTCGTCGTCGTCTCCCATTCTACGATGTGATCTTTTTATGTGACAATTTTCCACACACCAGTAGATAGATGGATAGATGTTGTGAATTACGCGAACCACTCCTCGTGCATCTACTCGTACTCCCTATTCTCTCTTGTTGTGTTGTTTGCTGCTAGGCTAGGGCGAATGAACTCCCGTAAAATGGTCTGGAATCTGGATTAGATACGTTTTTTTTTTTCATGTGATGTAATAAAGAAACAAACAAAATAAAAGAAAGGAACAGAACGCGCACATTACCTTCTGGGTACTATAAAATCAAACATACTACATTGTATTTGCAGGGACAAGCGGTCGGGACGGGTACAACACAGAGAAGAAGAACCTTTTTGCGTCTTCACAGTCCATACTTACTGCCATGGATGAGATTTCCATCTTGAACACAAGCAAATCATCTTTTGTTCCTTTGCAGTCTACGAATCTAACGGGAAAATCAATAGATTAAGAAGTTCATTCTCGGGCGCTCCGGGGTTACAGAAACAAAAGTTGCTTGGAAAATGCAGTCAGGCGTTTCTTTCTTTTCCAGCGAGAGCGTGATGGTATTATCTCCATAAATTTTTTATTCAGCCCAAACTTTATTTGTGGGATGTGCTCCTGGCACCGCCTTTGTTGCATCGTGAAACATTTGTGTTTTAAAAGTAGGTTAAAGCAGTTTTTTTGGAAATTCCACATTCTTCTTTGGTTACAAAAAAAAATTAAATTTTAAATTAAAATCTCCACGTGAACCTTCATTGGTCACCATCATCATCATCATCATCATCAGTTGAGTTCACCAACAAAACGACGAGAAGTGTGCTCATAAAAATTCCAAAGCTACTAATCGGTTACAAGTAAATTTTCGGTATTCGTCTCGCTTTGTTTGTACGGCGACGAGTATTATGTGATTTGGTAGCTGAACGCAATTTGTTCCATCATAAAGGTGAATGACCATTGAAATTTTATACCTTTGTAGCATACGCTTTTTTCGGTGTCTGATATTTTTTTAATGATGATAATCACGCACCTTACCTACTATACGACACATTCATCATAGATATGGGTGGACACTAACTGTCCACTGTTTTTATGATAGATCGAAATCATATCTAAACAAAAACAACACAAATACACTTTGTTGGTGAGACACACCAGAATTGTGGCTTTAAATTGAAAGCTTGAAATTTATTTTTGGGGTTAGCTTAGTGTATGCATAATCTTGAGACCGTGTAAATAGTTGTAAATCTGGTTTCTAGATATTGAATTTTTTTTTTTCTACACGTTTAATGATGAATGACTGTGATGTCATGTTTTCGAATAAAGTATTTTGTTTATTCGGTCTATTCCCGTCAAGAGAGCATGCTTTCACTTGGAAGTTTGGAAGGGAATTTTAAGAATTTTTAGAATTCAGAACTCTATTGTTTAAAGTACATTTATATAAGAAGGAGTTTTTTGCGTGCAATATTGGCACGAGAGAGACCTATAGATCTACACGACAATGATAAGAAGGCCTGTCATTTGCATCAGTTGTTTGGTGGAGTAAGCTCTCCGTGATGTGTTACTATTAACTATTTTCAACGTGCAAATTATAACAAAAAAAAAACTCCAAAGAAAGGTATACTTAGGTTGCAACAGCGCCCTCCCTAAACGGTTCTGTGTCTGCTCTCGATGATATGATGAATTTCCACCCTTGATATTTGTATCATGGGAACAGCACTGAAATTCATCACTCGTTCAAAAAGAAGTGTTTTTTTTTTTTTGAAGACCACTGCTTTGATGACACTGCGCGAGAACTATCCTACGACTCCTGTCTAATGAATAAGCCTCCTGATGCAATATCAGGACTTCGGTACAAATTTCAAAGTTTCCTCAAGAAGCATGGTTTCGGCCAGGACTTGAGCTAGGAGACGGATGTCGGGACAGGTTTTAGGAGCTGGTGCTTTCGTGGAATGTAACAACGTCACGTTTTTATCCCCGTTAAGCAGTTGTCTGTTGTGACTGCATTTTAGGACGCATTTCGCATTTAAGGTTTTTATATTTTTTTAAGTAGAGAATGCGGTTTTGGTGTGTTTGACTTGTTTTCCAAGTTATACAACTTTTTTTGTTTTTTTCCATCTAGTAAACGACACCGCGTATAATCCCCTCTAAAGCTGCGGCAGTGGTTGAAGGTTCTTAAAATTTCCGAGGGCCTGAGATTGGATTGTTACAGTCACAGCTCTCGGCTTTCAACTCAATCAACAATCAGCAGACAACTTGCGTACTTCCAGAAGGAACACCAAGTTAAACTTTAGGCTATGACTATCAGTAGCACCCTATGTCAATGTAGTCAGCCCAGTTTTATCAAGGGATGAAGCTGCAGTTTCGTAATTGCGGCCTAGACTTAAACAAAAATATTAGGCTTACCAAAGTCCATTTACGACTCACTGTAGCACTCAAAACTTTGGATTTGCCGTCTTAAACCTACAGCTTTAGGTCAATTAAACCGCCCAGTGGATGTTGGTCAGACATTTGTAGTTTGTTCTTTCCACTGTGAATGGGTCTTATTCCACCCTACTTGAAGCAGTAAATAAATTCGTTCACGGAGGACTCCCATCAAAATCGGTTTGTTTCTCAGTTCGCTCTACGTGCAAATTGTCTAAACACATCCTTTTTGAATGTCTAATTCAAACTCAAACTCAAACTCAAACAACACTATCATTCGCTCTTCGACATTTACATAATTCATACCTCTTCACTCTCAAAATGAATAGAGTACAAGAAAATGCAAATGCATTTGTGAATCGCTTATTTTTAAATTCAAACTTCAGTAGATGCACTCGAACTCGAGCCACCCGCAAAATATGTACTTGCACACCTAGAATACAGCATGACAGCATAACCCCGAGAGAGCACGTTAAATACGCGATTCGATTAAACTATTATGAATAACTTCCTTAGTGCTTGAGCCCTTCAAACTTATAATAATTAGTAGGTAGTGCTGGGAGGATGATGCATCTCGACAAAACGAAACGAAACGAAACAAACCCATTAAGTTGTTTCAGAAACGTGAAAATATCCTTGCTGTCAGCCAAGTTGAACTGTGAGTGCATCGTTATGTCGTGTCTCACCTCACCTCACCTCATTTGAAATGGAAAATTCACACGGTATGTTGCAGTGGTAGTAGCCAAAGCCATATCCTTGTTGCATAGTAATTTCCTCCCCTACGCAAATTGTCGTTACGTATATATGAATATTTTTTTTTTTTTTTTTTTTTAACTCTGTTTTAGCTCTCTGTTCTCCTTGAAAGGATATACCTTATAAAGTTGATTTGAATTTTATATGAGAGCGAGGCATGACAAAAAAAACCGAAGGAAACTTAATTCCATAAAATAAAATTTTGTGTGTATTAATGTCGTGGGAACATATTTTTTTGTCCTTGTTTTTAGTTAAAGGGGATTGAGAACTTTGGTTACATAAATTTTTGTAGAAGTTAATCTGGTTTTAGTACAGAAGAACCTTTGACGATTATCATCTTTTGGGTGTGCGAAAATGTGACAAAAGCAACCAACCAACAACGTACTACTAATCGATATCTGCATGATCCTTTCAAATCACTTAAACAAGAACAAAAGTGCAAACATTCTGGTCAAAGCCTCAAAACAAAGGATGCATGTATGTGAAGAGCGACAACACATATCTTAAATTGCATCTGCTTCCGAGAAAAAAAAAAAAACAATCTCCGTCGTACGCTGGCGAGGTATAGAAAGGATGACGCTTGTATAGGAGGTTGGTTGTATTATTGGAACCGCTATTACAGCGATGATTCTTCAAAGGAATTTCGTTCACTTGCTTTGTTAGTTGAGTTACGGCGGCGCACAGAAATACCACCACTTTTAGTAGGAAGAAAAGCGGATGTGTGTGCGTGAGAATCGTATTTCCGTTATTATATATGCTACGGAGGACGAGGTTTCAGGTAGATGTTAAATAGCGAGTGCTGCTTGCGTTTGAATGAGAATATCCTCGTGTTATGCTCCGGCTGTTAGCTGTAGAGTACCAGCAGGAGGCCCTCTTAAACATCTGTCAGTTTCATGTTTTTCATGCTCATTTGGCATGAGGATATTCAGATATATATAATTTTCCTTTTTCGTTCAGAGAAGAAGAAGAGGTTCCATTTCGTGTTCTGGATAAATATGATCTATTCAAAAACACTAAAAATCGTGCCTCAAAAGATGGGTGACGATGCTGTACCTACCTAACTCCTTATGTTTGGCGATTTCATTTCCTATAAATGTTAATCCTATGTGAATTTATTTTTTTCTTCATTTTTATGGTGACCTAATGATTTATTCGTATTCAATTCAGGTACGAGTTACTTATTATCAAAAAAGTTGACAGGGAGATGCAGACTTACTTCTTCAGGGGGAAGGACGAAATCATCCGAGTGTGCAAAGATGTTGTGGACTTAATAGGAAATCTCACAAGAGGGGTGACTTGGGATTTAATTTGGCTATGATTTCCGAAAACAGAACAGAATGCAGCATGAAGAAAATTCGCACGAAATTAGGTCCACGAAATAAAGAGAAAGATTATTCGAAGAAGAATTAAAAAAAGAAATAGGAAATGTTCTCATGGTCTAGGGTGGAAATTGGCTCACCGAAAGGTGAGGAAGGGGTGGGAAAATTTGAAGATTCAAAATGATTCAGTATCATATCAGCTGCCAATTCTGATTCTGTTTCGAGAATCCATCAGCGAAGGCCTTTAGTTGTAAAAAGTAACGCTAAGGTGGCAAAGGTATGTACGAGTTTCGCTTATAACTTTAAAAAACTCTGATTCGATTTTGAGAGCAGTTACTTCCACCAGTCGCTCAACTTATTCAACCAACTTTGTTCAATTCTTAATTTAACCCACAATCTCACGTTGCTTGGGCTGAAAGCCTTAAGAGCTTCGTAAACTTAGTTGATCAACTGATTTAATTTTGGCAAAAAAAAAATAAAAATGCTTGGCCGAGTTTTTTTGCCGGTTGAGCTGATTTCTTTTCTTTTAATTTTGATACATATTTGACTGTGTTCTTCGCAGAAAAAAAATGGGATAATTTTGTTCGCTAATGAAAGCCGACAGATTGATTTGTTGTGCGAGTTGATAAATGGCGGCGCGCGGTTTTTCAACTCATCCCGGCACTCAAATTAAATCACAATCAAACCATTGACAGATTAAAAACAAAGAGCAGCGCGTTGAACGGGTAGTGTGCTGCACATTGTTTTGCAAAAATTCTTCAACTCGATAGTCGATACGCAAATATCTCTCACGAGCGACACTAGCAACACCCGCCACCCGAACACTTGTTGAGACACGATATTGATCATCTCCAACGCATTAGTCGACCCGCATTCGAGATTCGAGAACAACAAGTAAAGGCAAACATTTACCATCAAAAACCACTTTTTCAAACACTTCAACCTCTTTGAATGGGGTAACTTCAAAATATGTGAGTTTTTAACGCATTAACTGCTCTTTGAGAACTCGAAAAACGTAATCAATTTTTCATGAAAGATTAAAAAGCAGTCAAGTCAAATCAAAGGTGCCAAATAATGTCTGAACGCCAACTAACCCATCAATTCGTTGTATTGAATGCTCAAAAAGTGCCTTGTTTGAGCCGAAAACGCGACGTGTGAGAATGACCCATGTTCGACGTCGTCCAAAGTTGGCACCGTGACAAAAATGTCTTGTTTTTTCCGAAGAATCAGGCGTACCTACTTTTTATTTTGGATTTTGCTCGTCTTAAAGGTCCAATACGGTCGACTGCTTTTCAAGTTTCGAACTCATGTCAATTGGTCCTTGATTCGTCGCGTGTCGCCAATCGACACGATTCTTTATTTCCAATCTGAAGATGACCGCGGTGCTGCTTCTTTACCAAAAAAATTTAAGATTCTCCATGGCAAAGTTTACGATTGAATCCCAAAGCTGAATTTTTTCAAGTCTTTCTTCTTTTTTTTGGAAAACATATTTCCGTCTTCCATTCCAATGCGTCAAAGCGGAACACAACATACTTTATTCAGTATTCGGCACAAAATTAACATTTCTCTACCTTGTTTATGCACAAACTCCACACAGCGACTCCTCCAAAGTCAGTCTTGCACATTACTAATTCCGTTTGCTACCGTCGAGTCGTCGGTAGTGTCTCTAACTGCGACTGAACTTCGTGATCTTACATAATTAACTTCGGGTCAGGTATTTGCTTTATCGTTTAAAAGATTCCTCGACGATGTGTTTTTTTTTTAGGAGTGCTAAACACTTAGACAAACTTTTCACTAAACCGAAAAGAACAAAAATGATTCACACTCTTGTGTACTGTACCTCCCCACCTCATACTCCAATATTGATTATCAATCCCAACATGCAATAGAAAAACGTTTTAAAATGAAATGCGTTAAAAACAGGTAAATTCTACTACCAAGGTTGAAAAGTTCCAGTCGATAAAAATAGTTTCATGCCGTGAGTCATTTCGTAAATAGCATTGCATGGCATAGAAAAGACGGGTTCTAAGGGCTTAGTCACCAGCCGCGTCCAAACTGGTGGTAGTATTATTTTTTTTTTTTGGTTCTCTGCAGTTCTCGGCAGTCGTTAAAGAGTAAAACTCATCGATTATATCTATTCTAATTGAATGTGTAGTAAAAAAAAAAAAAGAACAACAGCAACGAAAAATTTGTGGTGTGAATTTGAGTCAAACAAACAAATTGAAATAGATAACCAACCGTACCCCTTTTACAATTTCATAGGAACTAATAACTATGTGTTAGTAAACGCAGGACTAAGCAATAGAAATCCGTCTACAACAAACACCACATCCGATCCATACGCAGCAGAGAATAATATCAAAAGCAATTAATACTGCGCGGATATAATTATTCAATTAAAATCAATCAAAAATCGTAATCAAACACCGACAAACCCAAAGAAGACTGTAGTATTAGCTCCCGCGGTTTAGTTTCTGTTTGTTCGGGTTTTTTTTTTATTATTCGTTTTCTTCGTTGAAAGAAGAAAAGAAAGTTGGCGCCGGTTTACTGCTAGCTTGCCTAATTACAAACTTTTCACTGTTATTGAATGGAATTGGAAATTGCTGCTCACGCCTAACTAAAATCGACTAGAGGGAGTTTCTACCAGCATGGGAAATTCATCGTCACATACTCATGAACCCTTAGAACGAGGGTTCACCCGCGGCACATTTGGAGACGTTAAAAATGGGGTAGGTACCATTAACAAGAAAAATACAAAAAAAAAATATATATACAAAACGACTTGAGAATTTTCCTTTTGTTTGAAATTTCGACCCTTACAAAAAATCGAGCGTGTTGTCGTCGTCGTTGACTGCTTTCATTAAATTTCCATTTTTTTATTCCTTAGAAATCCGCATCATTCCGTTTTAGTAAAAAATCACCGAAAAAAATGGATCGTCTTAGGCGATCCTTTCGCGATTCATTCCGCCGAAGAAAGGACCGCGTTCCCGAATCGTCGAAACCCCATCAATGGCAGGCGGATGAACAGGCAGTCAGATCGGCCACATGCTCGTTTGCTGTGAAATACTTGGGCTGTGTGGAAGTGTTTGAATCTCGGGGTATGCAAGTGTGCGAGGAGGCTTTGAAAGTTTTAAGGGTGAGTATTTATTGTAATTTTGGACTCTTTCTCATGTTAATTTGCTCTAAGCTGTCAACATTCAACTAAGGAATTTACGTTTCATGTTGGACCTAATCCAAATTCATTAGCAACGGCTTTCGATGTGAAAGACTGGTTTTCTCATTGAGCTTTGTGTCAACTGAGTTTGAACGGGCTGTATACTACAACCATTTGTGTGTCATCTTTTTGGCACGAACGCTATATTTGAGAAACATCTGAAAAAGAGCCCCAATAGTCCGGAATCTGGAACACCTCGTTTAGTAGTGAAACGCACTTGAAACTTAACTTTTGCTGGACCTACAAGTTCAGAATCTTAGCCATCAAACTTCTTCAGCCAGCTCGATCCTTGACTTGGTGTCTTCAATTGCGTCCGCCGAGTAGGTAAACGAATATGTGATCTTCCTCTTCTGGCTGTAGGTTTTAGCGGTGGCGCTAAACAGCTGGTACGGTTTGTGCTTGAATCTTCCTCTCCATGCGTCCTCAATGCAGATCGCAAAGCGGCCTAATAACATTTTTCTTGAAGATTTAACGTTTGCTTTCTTCAGCTTTTGTTAAAGTCCATACAGAGTCCATACTCTACAGCTGAACGGAGACGATGAGAATAGAAGCGTTTCATTGCTAAATTGTTGTCTCCTTCAACGTCAACGTCGCAGCTATTATCAAGTCTCCGTTCTTGTTTATATTGTACTTATCTTCAGAGCTTAATCTGTCCGTCGTTGCTTTGAAGCTAAAAGGTCGTTGTTTTGCTTTGTTATTGGGGGGACAGCCAGATCCATTTTAGTGGATTCTTATTCTTCTCCACAAAGACGCCAGTGACAGCTCGCTCGGTCCAAGGTGTCGATGTTTTCCTCGTAACTACGGAGTTGTTCCTATGATTGAGGCCCACCACTCAGCCCCACATTTAACTATCGTTCATTTCTTCTTAAAAATAAAGTGCAAACCGACACGTCTCCACTTCTTGTCAATAAAGCTCCAATTTCTTCCATAAAATAACCCCCTGTGGCAGTAGCCAGGCATATCCTTCTCCCGAAATCCCTTATCAATCGAAAAACAAAAACAAATTTGCATTCATGCTTCAATAATTGCGAATCTCCACAAATTGCCAAAGATAATTACACCGGAGGGGGCGAGAACGATTCCGTACAGACCAACTAATAAACCGAACCTTTGCACTCACTAATTAAAATTAATTATTCAATTATTCATTGTCATCAAATTATCATTATGTGAGTCTAGTTGCAAGCCACAGTCCTTTCGCACAGTCCTATCGACATAATCCAGCCCCAAATGTGAACCAAAGGTCAATTTGCTTCTTGCAAACGTGACACAGCAGCCAGAGGCGTAGTAATAGGCTTCCATTCTTCTTCTTTTTTTTTTTGTTAATTTAATTGATACATAATCAAAAAGACGTGATGATTAGGGAGAAAAGTTTGCGCCACCATCAGCACATTAAGGTCATCGACACACGAGAAGATATTCCTTTAAATAAATTATGGGCAAAAGCTACTATCGTCAGCCACCCAGTAGGAGAAGCGAAACGAAACGAAACGAAAAAGAAAGGAACGCAAAAAGGTCAAAAGAGTCGATGAAGTCGCGCGCATTTCTCTTGGCCGATGAGGCTTTTAATTTAATCTCCTTCTCCCCTGTGGCCTGGCCTGATGGAGACGATGAAAATGTATTTAAGTGAAATGTTGACAGTGGACAAATTGCTTTGAGAGATTGATACTTGGACATTTGATATAATTTATTTAACTAATTAATTTTCGTCTTGTTGTTCTGTTTTTAGAATTCGCGGCGTCGTCCAATCCGTGGTCTTCTGCACGTCAGTGGCGATGGTCTTCGTGTGGTCGATGACGAAACTAAAGGTCTAATCGTCGACCAAACTATCGAGAAGGTGAGCTTTTGTGCTCCAGATCGCAATCACGAACGTGGTTTCAGTTACATCTGCCGAGATGGCACTACCCGCCGCTGGATGTGTCATGGTTTCTTGGCCTGCAAAGACTCTGGAGAGCGGTTGTCTCATGCCGTAGGCTGCGCCTTTGCCGTCTGTTTGGAACGTAAACAGCGACGCGACAAAGAATGCGGTGTTACGATGACTTTCGATATGAAAAACTCAACATTCACTCGGACTGGATCGTTCCGTCAGCAAACGCTCACCGAACGCCTTGTGAATAGTGAACGCGGTGTTGATATAAATGGAACACCATCGGCCGCCGTACCACCTCAACCCAAGCCCTATAACCCGTTCGCCATTGAGCGGCCACATGCAAATCCGACAATGCTTGAGCGACAGGGATCATTCCGAGTGATTGGTAGTCAGTCGCCATTCAAGCGACAAATGTCGTTACGTATCAATGATCTTCCGTCCAATGCGGAACGACAGAAGGCATTTTTAGACGCCGGCGGAGCATCACTCACCACTCCAAATCGCAATGTTTCACCTATTCCAGAGATATCGCCACTGCGATCACTCACCGAGGTGGACACCGTTAGCCAGCTGTGTCAGGAACTTAGCCAAGGGTTGTCGCTGCTCACTCAAACCGACGCCGATGACTTGAATTTCAACAACACACTCAGCATCAACAAGAACATCTTGGCCGACAAGCAGATCAACAATTCTCAAGCTTCTACTCATAGCAACGGTTACAGTTCCGTCTTGGAAAAGGTGCCCACAACACCGCCAACAGTTCAAGTGTCACCGCGTGTTGCTTCCAGTCCGCTACCAGCGGTTACTCCAACTACTACACCGACTACACCTAGTTCTCCATTGGGAGTTGTTGCAGCGCCCAGAACCGTTCCAGTCGAGGTTGTGGCACCGCTTCCTAACGCCGACCAGTGGCTGGGACAAGTGGTGAAGAGTACATCACCAGCTCCGATTCTGAAACGACCACCAACGCTAGCGTTGCAAAACAGAACCAAGTCGCTGAGTGCCGCACCAGTAACAGCCGTTTCCCCCAACGATCCATTCGATGCCGAATGGGTGGCCGGTGTAACAAAGGCGGCAACGCCCGAAATCCATCATAACACGAATCCGTTTATATCACCGCCGAAGGCACCTGTGCAATCCTTCCAGGTGCAGCTGTAGAACTAGAGTTTGTCTTGCAAAATTCAACTCCATCCAGGGAGATGTTTAAATTAATTGTTTTATTTCTAATTGTTATTTGTTGTTGATTGATGATCATTTAGTTTATTTCTTTATGACCTCCTTAAAAATTGACCCCTCCCCCCCAAAAAAAGAGAGTGCACTTGATGAAGAAATATGACCGATACGGCGCGACGCGAAATAAAGTCAATGCCAGTTGAATAAGTTACAAGTATACATTTCATTTATCTGAAATGCTTTAGGCCTTCAATGGCTTTATCTCACGTTCCCCCCGATAAGGTATAATAATTACTTTTGATGACGACTTTCTTCTAACTAACTAAAAAAAAAAAAAAAAACAACAAAGACATTCTCTCAAACGTGGATCAATCTTCCAAATGGTTGTTCCCCCCCCCCCTCCTCCTATCTCCCCTTCCCGACATTATTACACTACCTATACTTTATTTTTCTTTTCTTCCTATTTTGTACAAATTGTATTATATTTATATATAAAAAAAAAAAAAAAAAAATTTCAAAATATTATTTGTATTATTATAATTTTAGACAAAAGAAAAATTGAAAAAAAAAATCATAAAATGCTTGCTGCATAATATAGATACAAATGAAAAAAAAATATACATGTATATCTTTTCCCGTTATTAACTAGTTTTAAACATAATAATAGAATCCCTCCATTCTGTTTGTGCCCCCACCATCACAACAACTTTAACCACGTGTCTAGGAATTTATGTTTTGGTTTTTTTTTTTTTTTTAGCTAAACACATTCTCAGAGATGGCGCCTTTTGTTTTTAAGAAATCGAGTAGCACAGCTTTGTATTTTAATTAACATATCATAGTGTAATTGATTTGCGTTTAGTGAATTGTGTTGGTGTCTGTTCGGTCTGGAACTTTTCAATGACATAATTGGGGATAATTTTTTAAAGTTTACCTGTAGGGAATGACGATGTTGAATTTTGGCAATGCGGGCATTGTTAATAAAAAACTATCGTTAGTGGAAAAGAAGGGTCTCTTTGAAGTAGGCGAACGTAAGAGATTTCATGAACTTGCAGCTTATTCGCATTAGAAGGCTTATGCCATTGTCAGGAGTATATTTTAGTAAACACATTCAAATGCGAAGAACTTTAGTTTGGGGACGTAATTTATTAAAAGGTGGCCATAAAGCTGGTACAGGAAGAAGTTCAATGGTCAGGAGTGAAGCGCTAATTTAGCAAAGGAAACGACCGTGCTCTTTTGTCCTTCATAAGTTGCTAATAGTTTTTACATTTTCATACTAAAGTGCATATGAGGTTGAAGCTTTATGTCAAGTTGAACTTAACAACATTCATTATGGTCACTGTTACGGGCGTGATTTAGCCTACCCTGGTTGATTACCAGAAAAAACAAAAACACAAAAAGTACCTCACTAATCCGTACCAATAAAAATTTGATAGCTTCCAGGTTCCAGAAATCGAGTGAAATATATTTCGATTGGTTTGGTAACTTCGAATTTTTTTCGAAATATCTGTCAAAAATGTGACAATTTTTAAAAGTGTCTTTATTTTGGGAAATTATTTGTTGGTTTTAAAGTATAATTAATGAGTGCTGTGTTAATTGCTGCGAGATTGCAGGTTGAAAGGTTCAAATACACACAAGAAAAAATAAAAAGACCCCTGAGAGATATATCTAATCCCTTTGAAATTGGAGAGGCTGCTTATGTCGTAAAAACTGAAAACGAAATTTAAATGTAAAATTAAACAATAAATGACCATTCATAATGGTTCTGAAAATTGTGGAACCTCACTTTGCGCAATCTTCAATTCCTGTCACGTTGCAGACAGTCGGAGTTTTGCGGTTTCTTGGCAAAGAAAATTTCCAAATTTGACAAAATTGCTAACGATTTTGGAGAATCGAATTTGTCTTTTCCATCCACTGGCGTCCTTCAGTGGTGGACCATGACTGTTCACATCTTTTCTTAAATTTTCGGAAAACTTCTGTGACACTTGATTTCCTAAAACCTCTTAGAAAATCTTCAGATTCCTCAGGCTTGTTTAGAATTTAATTTCTCACTCTGTTTTCACCATTTCAAATCGAATGGCACAGATCGATCGATTAGAGTGAAATATAGAACACACAAATTCATTTTCGATCGTGAAATGTGGAACCTAGCTGTAAGTGTAGAGCATCTGTTTTGTGTTCCTATGAAAAATAAAATGAACAAGAATGGAGTATGAATTGAAGCTTTACACTAGATTTAATGTAATGTAACTGCCATCCCTGTACAAAGTCTGCACTGACTATGAACACTCTATTGAATGTGTTAAGTTAAGTTCTGGAATTCCGCCTCAATTTACAGAAAAGTGTCGCCTATTGACTTAGCTAAAACATCTCAATCTGAAATCTTGCTGGACGAGTTTCGATTGAGTGTTGAAAATTCAACAAATGAATTATTTTTCATTTTTTCAAAGATTTGAAACAGAAAGAAATTGAAAAAAAAAAAAAACAGAGAGTTCGAAGATTCAAAAATGTGGGAGACCTTAACGCAATTTTGGGTGTAGTGGTGCCGTCACAACCGAGTAGTCTTTTCATGTTTTTCTTGATTTTCAATTCTGTCATCAGTCTTGAAGCTTTGCACTTGAATTAAACTTCTGTTTGACCCAGATTGATGATGCACATCTTTCGTCCATATTTAACTAAAATATTGTTAAATAGTTTTCGTGCTTTCTTTTAACGAATATTCTATTCTATTCCTCATTATTTATGTCTCACCAATCGACAAAATCTATCATTTGATTCCAAATCCATCCCACTGAAAACAAAAACAAAAAAATTTAAAATTTTTCACTCAAACCTCTCTTCATTCCACCAAAAATAGGTATTATATAGTCACACGCACCTTGTTCCACTTAATAAACACTCTCTCACGAAAGCCAAAATTCTGTGCACCAATTTATGTAACTCAAATTATATCCTTCTTAAACATAAATTAAATGTATAAACAAAAAAATAAATCAATCCCATTTTCACTAAAATCAATAAATCAAAACCGAAAAAAAAAATGCCATCGCTTGCAAAAATGGTGTACTAACAAACATCTCTCCTACACCTGAGAATAAATAGAAGTAGAATAAAAAATAAATCCAGTTTTAGATAAAATATACTTCAAAAAAAAAAAAAAATATTAAAAATATTGCTATACATTAATAAATTTAACTAATTGCATTGATGTAAATTTAAATGTTACACTGAAAAACAAAACAAAAATACACTGTTGATACTTAAGGAATAAAAATATATTATATATGAATTAGTTAATATTAAAATAAAGGCACAAACCAAGTTTTTCCATTAATTTAAATAAACAAAATTTAACTTTAAACATTGACTGCACAAGGAAAGACTTATGTATACCATCATGGAACTACGTTTGCCGTCTAAAGCATACAAGCATTTTTTTTTAATTATGTTTCTTTTAAATAAATGTACTTATTATATAAATAATAAATAGAAAAAATTAAATTTCCATCACCATCTGGACGCTTTATACGATAAATTCAATTCAAATTACGTTCCACGTTCCACGTTCCTGTTCCATCCGACGATCAGTAATTAACAATTAAAAAAAAACATTCCAACTGATCTCAAAAAAGATTTATAATATTCAAATGCGCGCGGATAACAGGCAAACGCAAAAAGTAAAAACAAAGCAATGCATATCTCATTTTTTATACCTTTTAACAAGAAAAACAAATCTGTTAAAACATCTGTATATTTCTACAATCAAAATACAAAAATAAAAAACCTAAGCTATATTTTATTAATTTGTTAAAAAAAATAAATTTAAATTCAATTTATGGTTAGAATCGCATTGAAATTAAATTTAAATACAAAAATAAAGATATTTACTCTAATATTATAAATGTGTATAGGAAAAATGTTTGTAATTATCGTTTTTGTCTTGTGTATCTATATCTAATTTTTCTTCTAGTTAAGTTCCACATTGTGAGGAGTGAAAGACAAATTTTAAATTATGTAATTAATTGTATTGTTTATTTTTGTTTTTTCCCGTGAGGTTAGTTTTAGTAGCGTTCAGATTTTGAATTTAATTCGGCAGTGGAAGGCATTTAAAATAAATAAATAAAAAAAAAAACAATTATTATACTCTTATATTAAATGTTTTAGTTTGAAATTAATTTAAAGCTATTGTGTACTTAAATGAAACCAATTTATTTTTAATACAAATATAAATGAAGTTAATTTAAATTGGGCGTTTTCTTTTTTCCTTGAAACTTTTAGCAATCAGTTATTGTTAAAAGCAGTACCAACTATGAGAAATGTCCACATTCTTCAGGAATATGATCGCTCATGAAAAGGGTCGATTCAGTAAATAGTGGAAGGATATGTTAGTCGAATGGTAGAGAAACAAAAACCAATAAGTATCTCCAACCGCAGCACTATGAGCTTTTGGTGGGCTTAAGCTGCTGCTAGATGCGCACTAAAACTGCAGCTTGTTTTGTACAATCCAGGACACTTTGGTTAGGTAATTTTGGATAAATGGTTTCCCGACAGAGACCGACGGATCCACAATGGATTCTAAAATTGGAGCCAACGTCTTTGGGCCCAACCAATAGGAATGTCTCCTACTGAACTCCATGACATTGAGGTCTTCACTAGAATAAACCTCGGAAGAGGTATCAAAGGCGCCAATATTTAAATTGAAATAAAATACAAGAAAATCGTTTTCATGTCCACCAATTCGGCTTTGTGGGTAGGATAATTTTATGCCATTAAAATATGATTTCGGGCATGTGGCCGCCGCGGCTGATTCGAATAAAGACAAGTCTAGAGGTCCAATTTTCAAGCATTTGGGGCTGTGTGTCGGCAATATCGCCATGTTGGCTTCCAAGTCCCCTAACGTTTCTGGCTTGTTGGCGTAGGCGAGCGACTTCACATATCCCCAAAGAAAATAATCCAATGGTGTCAAATCACACGATCTTGGTGGCCAATTGACAGGTCCATTCCGCGAAATTATGCGCTCATCGAATGTGTCCTTCAATAAATCGATTGTGACGTGCGCTGTGTGGCATGTAGCGCCGTCTTGTTGGAACCACATCTCATCCACATTCATGCCATCGAATTCGGGAACAAAATAGTCGGTTATCATGGCTCTATACCGGTCTCCATTAACGGTAACTCCAGTCAGTTTTTGTGGATGTAATGGCGTTTAAAGGGTCTCATGTGGCTTCTTTTCACTCCAAATGCGGCAATTTTGCTTGTTGACGTAGCCATTCAACCCAAAATGATTGTCATCACTGAACAAAATTTTGCGATAAACTTCGCGAACTGAACCATTATTTTCGAAATAAATTCGCACGATTTGCAAGCGTTGTTCATTTGTCAACCTGTTCATGATGAAATGGCAAACCGAACTGAACAAAAAATAACATTAGAGTTGCCAGATTTGACCACAAAATGTCAGTTTTATCTCTATTCGCAAAACCAAAAACCTCTAAAAAAAAACACCCTTCATCTTCTCAGAAAGTCAAGCGGCTCTTCAAGCATTTTCTTCCAACACAATGGACTCTATGACAGTGAAAAGATGCTGCAATCTCTCGCCAGATTCAACGAACGAAAACTGGAATGGGTCATGGGATGGGTCAGAATCCGCATTATTTGGACCGGAACTATATTGCAGAGTCAATTGGATGGCTGCTTTAAGGCAGATAGACGTTTGGGAGCATAAACTTCGTCTACCTTACTGGGAAGATCGCCCGGGACTTAGACAATCCAAAAGACTAATCTAGGAAATACTAATGCTAGATAAGAAAGGTAGAGCGAAACATAACCAATGTGGTGGGTTTTGCAAATAAAAAGAACAAAGCCATGTTCATCCTTCATTGGCAAAGTCAGTTGAAAAGAACTCTTTAGGATATAGAAGCAACTTTGAGGTCTCCCAAAATATTATCTTAATTGAGACACTAGAAAACTGCAAAGCAAAACAAACGGGCTCAACCTCGTAAAGCGTAAAGATGCTTCGAAATATGAAAATATTTAAATAGAGAAGTCTACTTCTAATCTAGGCTCGCCCGATGATAGTTGATCATTTTTATTCAGTTCTTATTAAGCAAATATTGTGACTTTAGAAAAATTTTATCATAGTTTTTAAAATTTAAAAATATTCAAGTTAACTGTTTCCGGTGAAATTAAAGAGAAAATTCTTACCGCCGCAGATGAAAAGCAAAGTGTATTTCCTATAAAATGTTTCTGAAAGTATCCGGTTTTAGTCTATGCTTAATTTTCGAATATTTTGAACTGCAGTATCATTATTGTGTCCTACAACCTCAGACGCAAAGTTCTGTTGATCTGCATTATCCATTTTTTGGGACACTTCGAGTTCCACAAAATTTCGACTGTATATGCTTAGTTCCATTCGAAATGTTGCTCAGTTCTTTTCAAAAACTACCCAAATATTCAAGACAATTTTATCCGGAAAAAGATTTCCATTCAATTTCCATGGCAGTTGGGGAAATATTTGAATAAAAATGTCTTTACACTTTTTTCCAAGAGATGGAGAATGGTACTATTGCAATTTGCAACTTCAGGTAAAATATAGATGTATTGGAAATAACAACATAACACGTGGAAGAAGAATCCTTATTGAATTCATGAATTTTTTTAAAATATGAAATTTATTTAAAAAACCATTTTAAGGTATATTAAATGGAAAACAGTCTTACAGGAACTTTTTTTTAGCTCGCCTTCGAATAAAGATTTCTGCTGCAGCAAATGATATACCGTTTCTTTAGCTTTTGGGTTACAGTTTAAGACGAATCTCTGCTAAGTTCCTTAACACATGCACATATCCGGCAAAAGTGTAGCAATTGAGCACCACTTTGTAACTAAAGGGAACGAAGACAGCTAACAAACATCGGGTATGGGTGGAAAGCAGTGATATTAATATAATCACTAAGAAAAGGTATACAATGGGTATCCGGTTGGGTAAAGAATTAATAAACTTAAGCTTCGGGAAAGTAATATTAATGCGGAGCTCAGTGGAAACACGTTTTGACTTGAGGCTGGAGGTTGAATTGCAAGATCCCAACCCAACTATCCCTCGACTTCCTGTTAGACTGATACCTACACCATATCGAGGACTCGGAGGCAACCAAATGGCTAAAGAGCTGGCACATACATCCTTCTTTCAATCCTACCTGCAACCAGCAATATCAAGTAAAAGCCAAACCCTCGGAATCTTCAAATGCGGTTCTGCAAATGAAACTCTATCCAGAGAATGCATCAAGCAGCTAAGAAAAGTAGAAACTTTCTACGTCAAAACGTGATATCCATAACTTTACTGACTTCCTTACAAGTAACTGTTCTTAAGAAACACACAGGATCGATATCAGTACCTTGCAAGCGGCCTCCTTAACCCAATTTCAAACGCCTCGTTTCGTAACCATTTAGTGACTTCTAATTTTTTTATTAAAAACAAGGATCAAATTTTTTTAATAAAACTATTGTTATTGCTTTACCTAACAACCCCCTCCATAGTTAACCCACCACCTCTCCTCCCATCAACCCCCTCAAAAGAAAACAGCAAAAAAAAAAATATATATATATCCAAATCAAAAGGATATCCTAGGGTTTGTTACTAACACGCCGCGCGCCGCCCCACCATTCCAAAGACTGTTGCTCTCACTTCACTGAAACACTGAAAGAAAAGCCATACACATCCATCCAATCCCTCATCGTTGGGTTTTGTTTATTTTTTAAATATTTATATAGGTTTACCTATACCCAACACACTTGTGGAACGGTGAATGGTGAAGAAACTCTAAGCTAATTCTACAGAAGCTGTCGTGTTTGTTTGACAAATTGAATCACTGTCGTTATCCCTCGGGGAAATATTTTGTGTCTGTGGTCGCCTTCGTGTTCTCCTCCTCCTTCTGCTACTGCTCTGCGATACCAAGTGACGACTAAATGTCGTTTCTTTGACTTCATCATTGGAACAGTAGTAGTAGTTAGTGTTTGTATGTACGTAGAACAACAGCTATGCCCCAAGTCAAAGTATGTGCACTTTTAAGGAATATTTTGTTTGTTTGTGGTCAGCTTGGTTGTTTTGTTCTTGATTACAAAGGATATTGTGTTTAAAAATGATGAAATATAAACAAAAAGATCAACACTGAAAACGTAACGTACAACGTAACAACGTGACGAGAATTTCAAAATTTCCAGTCGGCTCGCTCTTTCATTCGAATCAGGCATAAATCTGTCAACACGGATTTATGAACTCACGACGACGTGGTATCAAGGACACTGTGAATGATAAATGGAAAAAGAATTGCTCATGTATGCTCTATGAATGAACTCGAGCTGAATGCAGTGCCAGGGAACAGGCTTTAAATGTTGACACCTGTATATGTGGGGTGATGGGAATAGTTCCATTTTCAAAATATTATTGAGTTGCATTTCAAAAGAGAAGAAATGGAGTTCCTGACTTGAAATATGCTTCTGGACACAGCTTATTTCGACACTACATGGTCCATTGTAAAATGTAAAATGGACCCAAAGCGACATACTTTGAGAAGTCAAATCCTTAGTACCACCACACGAGTATGAATATACGTTCGCTGCATTCCTCGATTGTAGAGACAAGTGCAGTAAAAAAGAAAACTTGGAAAAGATCAACGTTAACCATGCTTTTATTAAGCTAATAGTAAATATGCTTAGCGATTACGCATCTAGAGGCACACCACAAGGAGGAGCTATCTCAACTCTATTGTTTAGGCTGGTCAATGAGGAGATACCTGCCAATCTACAATACATTGGGGTAGACTTATATAAAATAAATACCCACGAAAGCAGTTTCGTGTGCCCTAATCGCAGGATCATTCTATATATGTATACGGCAAACCTTTGTCAACATAAATGGAGGAATTGTTTTGTGGCAATTCATAAATAAAGTTACTAGTCCGCACGACTAGTGCAATAAGAAGTACTCTAAGAGCAGGACTGGAAATTATCGGCCATCAACTACCTTTGAATGCAATAATCTGCAGCGAAAATCGCTCTACGCATCTCTAAGTTAAGCATGGACGAATACCAAATTTTTTATAATACACGAGCTCTAAAGGGATTTTGGGGTCCCTTATTATGAAAAAACACAGAGCGGGCATTAAGAAAATTTAGGGATTAGAGGAAAGGAGGAGATGCCGATACACAATTGTTTTGTATCTCTGTAAACTGTAATGTGTTGGAAAAACGGAGCGCGGTAGAGCATTCCACATTCGTGTAGAACGGCTGATGAGCAAATTTTTATATTTCACTGTAGGTCCGAATATTGGCTTAAGGGTGAACTGATGAGCATTCCTAGCGTAACAGGCAAGAGACATTACGACGATGACTAAGAGAGTCCAGCAATATCAATCGCCAGTAAGTCTTATCGCACGTTTTTGGATCTTAGTAAGTAGCTCCAAATATGTTACTGAAGGACCGGACCCAATTCTGTGTGAAAAATGTCTTACATCGCTTGAGGAAGCTAAGATATTATGCAGCGTTCTTAGCGACATCGAATATGTGGTCATTCAATCGAAGGAATGTCATTAACACACATACCGAGGATTGAAAGTCTTTCAGTTTTAGCGATGCAAGTACCAAGAACTCGCAGAGGAATCGATATCCATCTACCCAGATATCTCAAAAATGTATGCAGGCGTCGGAGCTTGAGTATTTTCAGAGAAACTAAAGCTTAATAACACATTACCACTTCCAAGCGAATATATTGGCTGTAGGAGAGGCAATCAAATAAGGCTCAATGACGGGAATATCACGCGATGATATCACAATTTTAAATGATAGATAGGATGCAGTTTAAGCAATCTCTCCTGTCAAAATCAGTTCTAAACTTGTGTCGCAAATGGACAAATGGTTCTTTAAAAGAATATCAAACTCCCCTTGGTTCCTTCCTGGTCGCAGAGGTATAGATAGAAACTAAATTGCAAAAGAACTATCATCTACTATGAGCACTAAAAAGTCGATCTATTCACTCAAACAGACACGTTCCGACCTTAAGGATGGACAAAAAATACTGGAAATCGCAAAAAAAAAAACTGGTGGGACTACTGCAAATTTTTAAGCAGATTAAGAGCCAAAACACCTTCAACAATACTTGCTGGACAATGCCATATTGCGATGATGAAAAAATTCGCGGAAGGATCTAACCAAAAATCCTATTAAAAATCTTTTTAGGTTGTCAGCAACAATGCGGATGGTTAGAGAGGGACTAAATGGACATCGAGAAGGAAAGCGGGAGACTATGTATATTATTGGGACTCACTACGGGCATCACAATGGTCAACGTTGACTTAAGTGTAGAGAAGAAGTAGCAACACCTCCTATCTATTCAACCAAATTCGATCTTGAAATACATTGACTTATTGATATCAGAGTGTACAAAATGTTTGTACGTTCAGGAAGGATCAACAAAATTCTGAGAATTTGTAAAAGAAAAACAAACGACTTACCCAAAACGACATGAAACTTCAAACTGAAAAGAAAAAGAAAAAATAGACTTTAGTAAGTGGTTAAACAAAAATCATTAATAAAGGGAACAAATTTCTAGATAATCACATGGAACAGTTGGGCAGAACCGGCTTGTAGACCTTAAACCTGCCACTGGTATTCGCCCTTATAAAAGTTACCTCAAATCAACTCCCCCACATTCTTTTAAAGGACAATCGAATGAAGTAACTCATTTTAGCAAAATTTAAACGTAGTTAGTTTTTTTAGGACATCTTACTGATTAGAAGGGATACGACATAGATATAAGTGTAACACTAGGAAAGAAATTTACCTAATTAGTAAAAGTCACCGAAAAAGAAAACTTTATTTAGTCTTTTATCTTAATTGCCCACCTAAGTGCGCCATCAGATGAATTCACAACTTCAGATATTCACCGGCCAAAGAAATAAATGCAACTCTCACCATTCAGAAGCCAATGCCCTTCCACTCCTAAGAGACTATAGAGAATTGGCTTTTAGATTGCAAATTGCCAACATTTTGCGAACGCAACAACAAAATGAAACCTGCATATGTAGCGAACAAACCCTCAATGTAGGTAGTTATGCACACACTAGGCACACACTGAATGCCGGCCCCGCTGCTGCCATGTGTCGTGGCCTCAGCCCTCAGACACAAAAATGCAATTAACCGCATTGTCACATTTATTGTGTTGATTTTTATCGGCCTCGACAATTTCCCCAGAGATTTCGAGAATTTTGAACGGATTTTTCCCTCGCCAATTGGCCGGGCTAGTTCGACGTGCAAATTGCACAAGTTTTGTGTGTCCAGCCCAGTCCAGCCAGCATTATCTAGGTGCATCAAATGCACGGTCATCATCATGGTATGTGGGGATTTTGTGTGTGTTTTTTTTTTTTTTTTTTTTTTATTAAAAAAAAAGAAGCAACGAATTTTTGTGACTAAAAAATCGCCCGCAGGCGACCTTGATATAGTTTTCATGTTTGTCCCCGTGGCACCACATTCGAAATCAGATATCTTCGTGGATGGAAAATTAACAACCATCGAACTTGTCAAAAGTTACACAGAGATTTCAGAGTTGATAGGACACGCGCGCAATGGTGTGGGCCATCAGCAAAGAGTGGACCGATCATAAAAGCTAATTTAATATTTTTGTCCTTGTTACCTTTGGTGCTACTCCCGCACAGTGTCTGCTTGGAAAAGGGAGGGTGATATAATCGGGATAAGTTGAAAACGCAATTAATTATACTTATCGCGGGGTTTTTTTTATCCTTTTTTTTTTTTGTTGGATGTGGGGGTGATGGTGCCTTTTTTGAACTTTTCAAATCTTAGTTTTGGGAATATAACTCTTTATTTGAAGTGTTTTTCTCTAAGCCGAAGATAAGACGTGTTTAGCACGTTTCATTTCGCAGGTTAATAGCTTGAGGTGGGTATTTAACTAAAGTTTTCCGCCGGTCGAGCATCATTACACAGACAGAATGTCTTAAACTTCAGACGATTATGGTATGAAATATCGATGCAAGAAACCAAATGGAAGGGTTTAAGAATAGACAAGTCTATATTGTTATTGCGAGTCCTGTCTCTATTACATTTGTCGATGTTACTTTAGTACATTCGCTTAGGAAAATAAACGTAAAGGTTTTGTTCAGCATCGTTTTGTAGGTATCCTTAAACCTGAGGTGCATTTTTTCGTTTTACATGCATGGTCTCCAATGGGTTGCGTCAATTGGTGACAGTTGTATTCCAATGTACCTTAATAATTTCTTCTGTTTCTCTGATATATTCAGTTTTAAGAATTATCGACTCAAAGCTGGGTGTGACCTCCGCCAGAAGATCTGCCAGCAGGGGAACCCCGCGAGGAGGAGATTCTTTGGAATCTAGTGGTGAACAAACTGCTTATTATCGTGGAAGGAGAGAGCTGCAGAGTGAACGCCTATGCTGAGTGGTGTTGCTATTGCCGTAACGGGGAGCGAACGCAAACGACCTTAGACACCTTAAAAGAACTCCTACAAAATTGCTCTAATCAAGCTAACAAGATGGGCTTTTAGTTGTGGTGTAGCCGTCAACCCCCACAAAACTGAACTTGTCCCTTTTACTAGGAAATACAAAATCCCACATGTCGACCCTCCTTCAATCATGGGTACCAGCTTAGTCTTTTCTGTCAACGCCAAATACTTAGGTCTCATCTTGAATAGGAAGCTCAGCTGGAAATCGAATATACAAGAAAGGGTTCGGAAGACTACGGTAGCCCTCTCTTCTTGCAAAAAAGCTATTGGTAACAAGTGGGGACTACAACCCCGAATTGTCTGGTGGACACCTTGATATTTTAAGTAGACAGACAGCTCCTCTCACGGCCATTCGCCTCAAAGCAACCTCTCAATAGACCGAAAATGAAATCGGCCACTCTGTAATTCTGAATACACTCTCCTTCCTAAAAATATAGACTACACCATACGCCAACAGCAATTTGATAGAAACTTCCAGCTAACTATTCCCCCAAGATCCTTTTGGGAGGATGGTGCCTTGCCGGGGGAAGAATCGATCCATTTCTACACGGACGGGTCAAAAACAAATGATGGGGTGGGTGGAGGCGTATTCCCAGACAGACTAAATCTTAGTCTCCCTTTTTGTCTTCCTAATCATTGTATCATCATTTCCACGCGGCAATTATGGCGATCAAGGAAGTCTTATCCTGGCTAAAGAATAGCGTGGTATCCATAAAGGATATTCAAATCAAGTGTCTGAACTCTGTCCCTATTAACTCTTTAATAGCCCTAGGTTGCCGATCATTTCTAAAGGAGATGGCTGAACGCTTATTCAAACGACTTCTGTAGGAGCTGTATGGATGAGGAGGAGGAGGACACCTTCTTTGTGGAAGCCCTGCTCTCTCCCGGAAACGAAATCTCCATCTAGGAGCTTACTTCTACAATGATCTAAACTCGACCGACCCAAAATGTCTCTCACGCCTTATAAGCAGCTCAAAATGGTTCGATGAGTTGGCAGGAATTTCAGATCCACGTGGTATCACAATGGACCTTATATAGGTCTAAGTGAGTCGGACCTCTATCCGACTCCCACTTCAACCTAAGCTAACCTGAAGTTTTATTCAAAAGTTTTTGCCCAGTAGCGAAATAGCCAATGCTGTCTTTTTCAAATTAATAAGGCTTGGAGATGTTGTCAAAGCTGTGTATCTCAAATCTAAGTTATGATCCGAAGCTTGTACATTGATTTCAATTCGTTGCTTCCCGTTTCTGCTTGGCTAGGCAAATTTTATTTTAAATAAGTGATACTTTTACAACTAACTCACTCTTACTATTCTTAAACTTAAAAAAAAAATACCTTCACGACTCCGGATTTTTAAAACTCCACAAAAAACATTATGAATAGCAAAAAAAAAAAAAATTGTATAAAGAATAATATTCCTGGCGCCTTGTTCATTCATCCCGTGCCAAAGAAGAGCAAACATAAAAACTTATTAAATTTTATCTTAAAATTTTACCTTATTAGAGTATCATCACTCGAATTAACTTCGTCCTATTCACCTGAGTAATTCCAGAAGTTTATGTTCCTTTTTTTTTTCCTCTCAATAGACGAAGAGTTGATACAACAACCTTCTCCCGCGCTATCTTTTGAAGTCAAAAAAAGATACAATAACTTTCTGAAGAGATTGTTAGCCGTTTCGCTTCGTTTTTTTTTTTTAACAAAACCCCCGAATGCCATTTAAATATTTTAGAGTTCCAACAAAACTCTCCTGACTATGTGCGATGCGATGCGATGTGATGCGATGCGATGATGTTTGCCAACCAAATTACCAACGTAAATAAAATGTCATCTCAGACAGTAGATATGGCTCCTATCGTGAATCCTTCTTGCTTGGCAAATAAAAAAGTGCAAAAAAAAAAAAAAAACATTTGATATTCTTAATCTTTTATTGCCGATTGTGTAGCATCCACTTACATGGTGTCTACGCTGCCATGCCATCATCATTCTTCCACTGCTGCCACAGCTCTTATACCCTTCTACTCAGCTCGTAAGCTTGTAAAAATAATTTTCAAACCACCATCTTGGTTTGGGTTGAATAAAATTATGCATTCAGAATTTTAATGGGGTAAAGTGGAAATTAAAAAATAACACAAACAAACTGAACAAGTCCCACGTTGTCCCTATTTCCACATGCACAAGTGTGCATTTCCTACCTCCCTCCCATAAAAAAAAAAAAAAATAAACTCCACACAAAGAATTGCAATAATAATAATAACAACTGAAAATTTGTAATCTTCGCAAAAATAATATAAAAAAAGAAAATAAATCCTAAAGGAAGAAGCGAGCACATGCAAAAAAAAAAAAAAGAGTAACTTTGGCTGAATTAATGAATTAATTAATGAACATAAAATGGACACTCTGGAAAAGAAAAAGGAAAAAAAAAATAGTGAGTGCCGGTTGCAAGGAGGTCAGCAATAAATGAAAAAGGGCCAAGGAAGGATACACGGGTGAAAAGTGATTGAAATGAAAATATTTTCCTTCTAAAAGGATGGTGCTCGCGAATAGCACAAGAAAAGAGCATAATACAAAGATTGCTGCTGTTTGGAGGAGGAATGAACTGAATTTAGTTAAACAAAATAAGTTGGACTCTTGAGAGAGAAGTTGCATTTCGTTGTGGAAAAGGGAATTCAGACTACACTTGAGTTGTGAAAAGGTGCATTTTGAAAAAGTTATCCTGTCAAAGGTATAGGTGTAGGTACTATCGTCTTAACTATCGGATGTTGACGGGAGTAATTCTTTAATAGATCCTCTGTGGAGCGAAGATAAAACCAACAAGATAGTGTGGCACTTCAGTCCGTGGTGGACATGAGACTCAGAAACTCCAATTGATGACACTAGGATGAGAAGTCAGAGCATTCTGTCACGTTGCTTCCTATTATTGTTTGCCCCACTTATTCAGGGTGTCAGCACGAATATCGCAGTCGGAATATATGCAGTTGATTTGAATCCAACAAGCTAATCCATGGCTCTTCGTCCATTATGTCTTAGCCATGCATTTTTTTTGTGTCGAAGTTGACTGATGTAATTAACTAATGTTCTTAATGCTGAGGAGTTTTAGAATTTTAATCTAGACCGTCTGCCTAGAGAGGAAGTCGTGTATTGGCAAAAGGACGGTACACTGTGTCTTCAGTGGTGCTTCATGCCTGAGTAGAGGGAGCCAAAGTGGGTGTGGTGGCTTAGTGCGTTGGACCACCTGAAAGTTATTATTCGCTGCCCCACCTCTTGCGAACGTTTGACAAACATCCAAGAGTAAGAACTGCCATGAGAAGCTTCTCAAAAATTAATTGCCGTTCGGAATCGGCATTAAACTGTAGGTCCCTTCCATTCGTGTCAAAAATATATATCTTCGCACACACAGTGGTTGGTGAAGCTAGGCTTTGGGTCTTATATGGCCCGTTTACGGCTAATATTTATTTTTATTTTTAGAGGGAACCAATGTGTTAGTGTGGACCTTAGGGCTCCAAATACCAAACGCTGTATATCATGTGAGTTGTATTTCACTGGTGAGTACAGTAGGCCGACGTCAGCAGAGCGAGATAGTGAGAATGCGCTTCGTACCTATGGGTAAGTCTTTGGATTATGTTTTATTCAATTTTCTTGATATTCCGTTAACATAGCGAGCTTTCACCTTAACTTTGCTATTTTCAGCGTTCTAGGCTACGATCAAGAGCGGTAGCTCTGTGGCAAGTATAGGCAGGAGGTTTGGGTAATCCAAAACATAAAACGCACTCCCTCCGTTTTCCTTAATTAGTTCTCCTGTTAGACAATCCGGCCCAGCATCCTTGTTCATTTTAGTCGTGTTGGCTCTCATTGTTAAGTCACAGTGGTTTACTCTACTTGATTGTGAAAGTCGTTTTCGTCTGAGCTATGAACGACGGCCTAAGTGATCAACGAGTGACTGAGCGACAAAAAATAAAATGCATGAGATGCGTTTTTGAGTCGCAAAATTAATCGAAAATTATAGGTGAGAAATTTATTTAAATCACTTTTTAGGTTTTAAAAAATGATTTTCTCAAAAACGGCACATACGATTTTGATATAATTTCGCACATTGAACACTTTTAACACAATTGTTCGAAATACAAAAAATTATCAAAATCGTTAGAGCCGTTTTTGAGAAAACGAATTTAATTTAAATTTAAGAAAATCGTTATATGAAAAAAAATTAAAAAATCTAAGAAGGCAGATTTGTATGAGTTTATAGTATAAAAAACCTGTAAATTTTTGTGAAGTTCCCTTTATTAGTTTTCGAGATCTTGCCCGTTTTATAAATTACCGTTAATCGATTGTTTTTCCAAAAACTGAGTATGCAGAATTTATGACCCTAAATCATCCTAAACATCCTTAGTACAAAAAAAAGACCGAAGTCCTTGGGAACACTTTCGAGAAAAATAGTGATAAGTGATTTTCACAAAAAAATTGTTTGGAAGATTGTAACCCCAAGAACCTTATATACGAACTTTGAAGCAAAATCGCCTGCCCGCAGCCAATATTATTTGGGCATACCCTGCAAGCTTGGTAAAAAAAAAAAACAAACAATTGAGTGTGGGTGCCCGACCAACACTCAAGACCATCACAACAAAAGGACACACCGATAGTTAAAATTTTAGTAACACAATAGCAAGTCCTCAAACTAAGTATGTGACGAAAGATGGAAAATGTTTAAGTTGGATGCAAACTGCCAGCTTCCAGTTCCGACAATTTGTAATATGAAAACAATCCAAGACAAGGTAATTAAATTTTGCCATAAACTCAAAATATACGAAATGTATTTAGAACAAATAATTTTATTGATTGACTTCCAGTAGATGCTCTGCTGGATAAATGTCACCAACAAAACCATTGTATCCCATTGTATACCATTGAAGCCAACATTTAATTGATTCTGAAAACAGATTTCGAAAGCAGCACTTTATTTAAGGGATTAGGACACAGAGTCCTACGAATGTTAGTTCCTAATAAATGGATTACCCAAACCTCCATAAAGTGCTAAAAACCAAACCAAACCAAACCAAACCAAACCAATCAAAATCCAATCCATCATATCTATATAGAGAAGGTATTTGCAGTTTTAACAACTGTCAACTCTTGTCCAGGATCAAAGGAAGCGAAAATGTATGCAAATACGAGTATCTTAGCTTCATCTCTCTTTGCAGATTCATTCATTCATGTGCACTGGTCCAGTCATTACTTCATTTCCATTTATGTCAACCCCAAAAGCCAAAAGCCAAACTGACATACTGTGTTTGACTGACTGACTGACTGACTGACAACCTACTATCTTCGAATCATAATGTTTGAGACTATACCACACTAGGATAAACATGGACATGGAGTCACAATGTACGCCTTTGTCAATGCAGAACTTTCAATTAAAGTCATCGAAGCGCCCAATCATTTTTGCTGGGAATATCCTTTATCAATCACTTCTAATTACGAGCGCTTAAATAAGTTTCCGCCGATGAAACTTTTCCCGATGACAAATCCTTTCTTGCCCAGCCGCAACTCAAAATGATTCTTCCAAAACCTGTCGAAAATTGAAAAATAAAATAATTTGCATACTCAGACAGGGAGAAAATCGATTCCGTCACTTTGCCTCGCCGCCCCTCTGTCAAAATGGGAAAACTTTGCGACGAATTGGTGGGTAGGGGCAGAGCGGCACCTCACTATGTAAAAAAAAAAAAAACAAATATATATATAAAACGCCAAAGTCTCACCAAAGACATTGTAGTCTCTCTCTCTCTCTCAAGCTCAGACTCTGCTTCTCCCATAGACAGGTGCTGCTGATACTGGTGTAGGAAGAACGTTTTTTTTTTTTTGCTTTCTTTTCTCTGTTCATAGCATGTCGTTGGCGTCCTTTCAACAAACCTGTCCAACTTTATTCCACCCTTGCTATAGAGGAGCTATGATGAAGAGAAAAAAAAATACCCTATTAACATCTTCCTGATCGTTGGGGGTTGATTGGATGATTGGGTGATGCAAAGCAAGCCATCAGAAATAGATTCGAATTCGGAGGTGAAGGCCGCTGTCAATTCTTTTATTTGTGTCCTTGGAAGAGTGGGCTGTTTCCATTCAGGCTCGATATTAATTGACAAACATACAGACATTTCCGCTAAAATGTTTGATTTGCAGATGTCATGAACATGGCAGTGGCATTTGGCTTTTGTCGCTTTGGTGTGAAACTAATTGATTTGGGAACCGTGATTACCCACCCAGCGAGGCGAGTGGGTGTTTGACTTTTTCACGGAGTCACTGAGTAGTAACAGTTTTACGTTGTTACTTTGTTATTTTGTTAACTTAAAAATCCGGTTAGAGTTTATCAACAGGGCAACAACTGCACGAGTAACTAAACCGAGTCCAGAATCATCAGAAGCAGTGAGCGCTATACTTTATTCCCGTGCCATGAATAATCAAACGGAAAGGGATCAAAAATTACGCGAGATAGCAAAGACCAGGACGCTGTTAATTGCCTTTTGTCCTCTGGCTAATGGGTTTGCCCGTCAGGTTGGATAAAACCCGTAAATGAATACTTGAGGATAATACCATCGTGTTGGTGCTCGTCCTCGTCCGAATCAAGTAAGACTTCTCTCTGTGTGTTGTACCAATATATGTAGAAGTGGAAGTGAAGGAAACGAAGAGTTTGAAATTATTAAATGCAATTTACCACCACGCGCAGATACTTATCGTGCGGCGACACCATTAAGCGAGACACAATGCAGTCATTTTCTCCATGAACGTATCGTAGCCCATTTATCGGAATATCAAGATCATAGTGGTCGGTGTCATCCTGCTGCCCCCCCCCCCCAAGCATATGTGTTACTGAAATGAGCTACCGGAAGCCTCTCTGTGTACCCACAAAACCTGTGTGTTGGCGTAGCAGGAATCTGCCAACGACGAATGTTGACATTTTTGTAATTTTTCTGACATTTCATGTTATTTGCGAAGGTGAGCACTGAGAGAAAGAGATTGGGATACAAACATCGTCGCCGGAAATATGTATGTATGTAGTGCACCTGACACTTTGATTAAGCGGAAATGGGATTTTCGATATAAACGAGGAGGAAGAACGAGAGTTACACACAGTAAAGTGAAGTATTGCAAAATAAGAAGAAAACAGTGAAAAGAGTAAACTAGAATCACATTTCCAAATGGGTTTTGCTTTTATTTCTGTTCGGATGCTGTAATGAATTGAGTTTAACAAGGTAAACGAGTTGCACTGACCACGATGTTCACTGTCATTGGTCATTGCGCATTGCATCACAACTCGTGACAAAGAAGGACATTTAAGTGACTTAACGTTCAACAAATAACTTGAATTCATCCCTCATTTCGACAGAACATTCTATTCTCTCTCTCTCTCTCTCTGTTCCTTTTGGAAAAAACAAATCGAATAACTTTTCTAAACAAAATTGATTGTTGATTCCTTAATGCTCGATAACACTCTTCTCTTCGCCTCCCAAAAAAATGAACGAAAAGTTGACCGTTGACAACGATCCAAAGGAAAAAAAAAAAAAAAAAAATCTCACAACAAACTTCAACTCAATATTCGGATCACGGACGCCGACTGGGAATCGTGAAACTTCGTTGAATTTTTATGTGTACCTAAATACCCTCTTATCCTTATCCTCAGTTATCAATTTATCTAGTGACCAAGTCCGCAATACAAACACACGAACCACGCACGCATAAATACAACCGTTTTACCATAATAAAAGAACCATAAAAGGACATTATTGACTTGGAAAGAATAAATTACATTGACAACGCCAATGTCACACTTTGTGTCCCTTTCCATTAAAGAGTTCCTCCTCATTCTCGTCGTCGTCGTCGTCCTCGTTCTCGAGGGATGAAATTTTATTTTTTATGACTGTTTGTCGGTCGGAATCGGAATCAATCAAATTCGATCAATTTATCTTTGGCATTCGTTTAAAGAAATTCAAAAAACGTGCTCCTCTGCATTCCAATACTAATTTGTTGAACACAGTGATTTTTGTCCATAAATCGCGCACGCTGCGAACACATCCCTGATACTGATATTAAACATAAATGAAGTTTGGCCAAAGCAATCGCTGCTTCATGAAAATATTTTTCTCTTTTCTATAGGGATTATCCTCTTTTGCTTCAGGAGTCAATGGGATCCGTGCATACGGATAAACAAGCCATAGTGTTTTTTTTTTTTTTTTGTTCGTCCTCCTGATGATGAAACGAAAACTTTTTCCCAAAACTTGATCGGCATCGGTGGAAATAAAATAAAAATTGGTAAATAGTGCGGAGAGCGTTGGAAACAATTGCGCGCGTTTGTTGTGCCATTTCAATTGCGAGAAAGAGTTGTGTACAAAAAAATAAAAAAATATATAATCGAAAATTTGTGCAAAACTTTTGCAGTTAAAAAGTGTTTTTTTGTTTTTTTTTTATTATTTTGTCGAATTTTCTTTCAGTCGGATGGGAAAATGGTGCATAACACATTATTTGGAAAACTGTGCGGCGACGACTTGTCGACAGCACCTGAGATATGTTACCTAATCCGTATGAACCTGATAAATTATTTCAATTGGACAATAATAGTAAAAACGATAGAATTTTTATAAAAAAAACTTTTCCATTCGAAGGTTGAAAATTTGCTGTCAGAGAGAGGTGCGAGTAGGTGAACAGTTTAACAAAAAAAAAATAAATGGAAACTTTTCCGTTAATGACCGCAAAATATTTACGCTCACTTTGACATAAGCGGGGAAAAGTTTTCGGGTCGGTTTCTATTTTCTTTTTGATACATGGTTTGTGACATTCCTTAGTTTTGGATGTATAAATTTTGAACATAAAAAAATGAATTAGTTTTCTCTCTGCAGCAATAAATTTGCTATAAAATGGGATTCAATCGATATCGTTAGGACTTTTAAGGCATATATCCAAAATTAGGCCTATGGATTTCAAAGCAGTCAAAATTGTTAAACCCTTCGAATGTATTTGATTACCAAAAAATTTCAAAACGGTAAAAGGAATTTCTTCTTCTTCTTTTTTTCTTTTATCGGCAAGGTTAAGATCAGAATTATAGGGATAGTTTGTGAAAGGATTTCAATAAAAGGATTCAATGAATCAAAAAGGTTTCAAAGTAGTAAGCGTTTATTAGTTTAATGTAAGGTCCCTTGGTTAGAGAAACGCTTGCTCAGGAGGAAGAAAGCGCGAAGTCGAGGTGTGCTTAGCTTCTATAATAGAGTAGAGTATACCTTTGAGGTCTATCAGAGCATTGCTGTAAAAGCGGCAAATAGCAACAAAAATCAAACTTGGAATAAGTCTTTCAAATCGCTGTTTCTTTGGGCCAAGTAACCAATTAGGGAAGAAATCATTATCGGCCACAGCCAAAGAGAAGCTGTACAAAACACTCATCATCCAGTAGCATAGACCCATCCCCAGACGGATGAAAGCTGGCTTGTGGCATTCGAGAAAAAATTACGAACCGTGTTGACAAAGCGACATAGGCTTATGTCAACAAAAATACTTATCCAACAGTCGCTGGCTGGGCCATACTAGAGAGAAGTAGATAGTAGACATGGTCTATCTACATCTTCGAAGAAGCAACCATCTTCTGTCTGTCTGATTGGTGTACAAAATTGGAGACGGCTGAAGGGGTATATTTTATATTACGCTAGTCCTAGGAGCACCACATTGACTTACTTTTACATGGTAATTTTGGTAAAATTTGCTCAACATTTTTTTTTTTTTTAAATAGTTGTGATTGAAAAAAAAAATAAATATCCTTCGTCCAAGTCCTCGTGAATTGCATCTCGAAGACCTGTGTAAAATGTCATCAAGATCGGTTAAGTGGTTTTCGAGAACTTTTGACAACCGACTTTGAAAACACAGTTTCGAGAAAAGCGCGTTTAAAGTTTGGATAACCTCAAATAAACCTCGTGATTCAATTGAGTGCGCACCTTCCCAAGGCTGTATCTTCGAAACTTTTATTCGAAATGACTTGAAAATTTAGGAAAACATTCTCGATATGTTGTAGATGCTGTGAATCCCATGTAACCCCTTAAAGGTTTCTGGCCCGTGAAGAACCGTCTCACGTCTTCCACGCTAAGCGCCAATGAAAGAAAGTCAGTAAGTAAATTTTATAAAATTTTAAAACAATTTCGAAGAGACAAAACCATTAGTCTAAGAAAAAGGTTCTTTTTTATCAAAACCATCGAAATTTATACTACATTTTTTGCGGTATAAATGGTTTCCCAAAGTGTGAATTGCAAATTAATTAGCTCTCCTGATCGACTTCAAAACTTGAGCTCTTCCTACTTATCATTCAGAAAATAGATAGATAGACAAAAGATCACCAAATTCGCTATAACCATTAATTTCGTCCGTTTTAAAGTGCTAAAGCAAAAAGCTTCATTGAAAGTGCCAAGCTGAGTTCGGCACAAAACTCGAGGTTGTGTCATAACCTGTAGTCTGCAGCTCGCAGTTTGATAGAAACCAAAACAGGTGCTCATCGCTTGATAACAACTTCCTTTAAAACGATGCTGGCCAGAACGTTACAGTCAACAGTGGTGACCGCTAAAGAGCCATGATTACTGACTTTTTCGTTCATAAATTGATCAACCATGATGTCCAGGACCTTCGGTTTCAACAAGACGGCGCAACATATCACACAGCTCGTGCCACAATTGATTTATTGAAGGAAATGTTTGGGTAAAAACCGGATACTGGCAAGATGAAAGACAAAGATGACATTCAATCATACCACATCTCAGCTATCGAGGAGCCGCCACTTAACTTTCATCTGGGTGATGTTAAAATAAGCCAAAGCCAAAGGCTTCAAAAAAGTGTCATGAATTCGTCGTTTATGTTTAAAATCCTACAAGAGACATACAAAGGTTCATAGTAAATTTCTCTTTTTCTAAAATACATAGTGAGTCGCCATTCAATTGATAGTTATGTGTGTGGGAAATTTTGTTTGGGTTATGCCAGTTGGTCAAATTTTTTTTGGATTGTGTGAAACTACCCTTCAGGCAGGCAGGGACAAGGAGGATACAAAAAAAATGACTGTGTTTATTTGTTGGACTGGTTTGTCTGACTGAGTATGGTTATGGTTCGTTAGAGTCAAAACATGACCAGAATTTTATAACCCGCAATTATGTGTTACTCGATTGGTAACAAAAATATTTTGTAGCAATTGCTGGCAGCGCCATTAGCCACACCATTGGAATTTCAAAGTTTGTTTAAGTCTGGCATTAGTAGCAGTTTATGTTTTTCAGCAGATGTATCGATAGATAATGCAGTTTTGCAGACAAAAACATACACACAATCGTCAAAGGACAAATGATGCATCCCAGACACATAAATGGATACGAATGTGTTATTGTTAGGGATCCAGACTGTACTTTACATGACAGGAAATTGTTATGACGGAGGACATGTTTTTGTAAATTTTATACTTTTTAGGGAGGAACAAGCAAAGCTGTGCGACCTGTTTTAATTGCAGATTTAATTTAATCGTTTATTATTGATTATGAATAAATAAATTAGTAAAAGGCTTTTGTTCTTCCGAGCGCAAGGACGTAAAGATATGTCTGTGTTGGGCAACCCCCAATAAAAGTAGTTTACTCGAGCCGTGATTTTGATGTATGTGGTTTAGAGAATCGTGAATTCGTGAATTAAATGATCTTGGGAGAGACCTTCAACTGTCAAAAACTAAATCTCAATTATTTGCGTCACGTCTTCAGCAGTGGATTTTGTTAGATTCTGGTAACAAAGTGACTTTCTACCGTAGTCGGAGTATTTCGAATCCAATGAGGAGTATGTGTGTATTGCCATGACTTACGCGGTCTTTTCGAGTCTATGAGTCAATCGTACGACCCCTAAGAATGGCGTTTGTTCATAGATTTCTCAAAAGTAAGTTTCATATTGGCAACAAAAAGCCGTCTATTCCCATTGGAAATGCAGTAAGCTGTAAGGAATCTTATGAGACGATGGCAAAATTGAATAAGCTCATAAAATATGAGAAACACCATTGGAAACTGATCATCAGATCATTAAATTAAGAAGGAATTTAAGGCCTTTACGTAATAAATATGTGCGTTTTTTAAATAAGTGACATTCACAAACCACTCAATCCATAGAAATTGAGTTTAACGCCGGTCTACGTAAAAAAGACTGAAGTAAAAGTACTTGATAAAAATGGCAACACCTACTCTTTTGGATGCTAAACTTGAAGATATGTTTGATCGGCATTTATCATTAAAGTTGAGTGAGATGCTTGATATTCTTTTAAAGCTATAGTGCAAGATTTCTTAGAAAATAAAAAAACTGGACATTATGAAGCAACTTCTTCGAGTTTGTTGAAGAATTACCACAAATTTATGGCCTTCACACAAATTTACATTTTTTCCCAGAAAACTTAGGAAGTAATGAACATGGCTACATGAATTTTGGCCCCAATGAACAATGGCCCCAAACCAAAAATTAAAAATGTCCCAAAAAATTTATATGGGAAACAACAACACGAAAATATCTGGGAATTGGGGGCCATTTTCCATTTTTTAATTTTGGGGCAGAAATTCATTAACAAAAATGACCCCAAACTTTGGGAAAAAATACCACTTGCGGCAGAATGCCCCCCAAATTTCATTACAATCACGAAATCATTAAGAATTAAAAAAAAAAAGAAAGCTTGGCGGCCTTTATTTTGCAGTAGTTAGTCAAATAAGATTTTCATTTGTGCCATTTTTCATTGCAACGTGACACTTTTTTGGGGCCATTACTCATTTTGAAAAAAAATTTAATTTATGGTTCGAGGTCAATTTTTACTTTTCTTCCCAAAGATTGAGGACATTTTTCATAATGAATTTTGGCCCCAAACTAAGATATGAAAAATTGGCCCCAAACCAAATGAAATATGGCCCCAAAAATTTGAAAAATTTGCCCCAAATCACAGAAATTTTCGTGTTGTTGTTTCCCATATAAATTTTTGGGGCCATTTTTCATTTTTGAGGCCATTTTCCATTTTTGGTTTGGGGCCAAAATTCATGTAGCCGATGAACATAGTGAACGTTTTCATCAAGACTTCAAATCTTTTGTTGAAAAGGAACAAGGTTTTTGGGATAAAAATATACTGGCGGACTAAAACTGGGCCACCTTACGAGACACTGACACAAATCAATACAAAAAAAAAAAGAGTAAACTAGTTAGTCTTGGGTTTTTTTGTGACTCATGCATGCAAAATGTTTATAGGTAATGAAAACGGAAATATTTTTAAAACTTTTTTTCCGACTTTCGAAACGAATCTAACGTCAAAAAGTCGACTAAAACTTGTCTTAATTTGTCTTGAATAGCCTTTTGCAACCTTTTCACCAGCATTGTTTCTAATATATTGAATAATATTAGAAGTAACGATATTGAGCGATATGAGGTTATCTCGTTAGGTGGTGTGCCAGACTCTGGAATCATTATTACCTTTGCGACTTGCTTGGCACATACCTTTACCTGATTAATAAACCGCGCTATTTTTTACTAAGCTTTTTATCGGATCACGTTTTGGAATATTCCTCCTAATTAAATCAAGCCCTGAGGCCTTTTTTATATTCCTGCATCCTTTTATTTCTTTGACTAGTTCTTTAGCAGTAACTGATAATGTTCATCTTAAAAAATTTTGGAAAATGTCTTTCTAGATATTCAGCAATTGGCTTTACTCTGGTTTTTACCAGGGGAATTTAAGTTATTGGCAATCAGTAGTAAAATCGTCAACACAAATTATTTACATAGATAATACACAGGTTAAAAATTCTCCCGCAATTTCGACAATTTTACCTAGGCTTACAAAAAAAATATAAGGCGTTTACAGAACATACATGCCTAGCTTCTACATAGTGACAAGTGGCAAATTTAGGAATCAATTTAACACTTTCTATTGTTTGTTGTCAAAATTTGATTTGAACCTTGGACCGTTAACTTAGTAACCTCTGTATCCAATCAATATGATGAAAATGTTCAAAATGTTCTTGAAAACGTACGTTCAAATTCTGAACGTTGAGGACCTCCTCAATTATTCGAGGGAAAGAACGTTTATAAAAACTATGTTACTTCCTCTACAGTCTATGCCGACTTAACATTTCTTTTAAAACCGAACCAATTTTTTTTTCGGAAAAGACGAATTTTTAGCACGTTCTCCTATTTTTCTTCTTGCTAGTTCAACATTTCTATAAGTTAAACCGAAAATTCTATTTTCGTCTTTCATTCGCCTATAAATTCGTTTTTACTTATTCAAATTTTCGCCTCTAAAGAGCTAGAGCTGAATCAACAGCTATTAACTTGCAAACATGTTAAGCAAACGCCATATTCTTCGAAGATTCGTATGAGTAAATTTGTCATAAAATCATTAAAACTCTGGCACTTGCTCTGTCTCTGATTCAATGGCATTTGACATTTAGCCAAAGTACACATAGGTACCATCTCCCTCTGAGGTCCTTCGAAATGTTTGTTTTTGTGTACAAAAATAATGAACTATTGTACATGAAGATCAGAGGGGAATAAGAAACCTAACCAACCGTCTCTTCGTTTCGTTCGTCCGTCCGTTTGTCTAAAACAGGTGATGCCCAATGAGTCTTGGATTTTGTCCAACATTTCCCATGGCCGAGCATAGAGCCAGAGAGTTTCTAGTAAATTCAATCAATTCAGGAGCCACCAGAGCACATAGAGTAAACATTTCACAACAGGAATATGAAGAAGGTGGCTGTCCTCTAAACGAGAAGAAAAGAATATATATATATAGAAAATTTCCAGTATGAGAATGAATTGGAGCAAATAAAAGCAAACCGATCCCAAATGAACAAACATTGCAATCAGAGGGTTGACATTTTTTTTTTGTTCCTTCCTCCTCCTCCACTAGGACCTACCTACAAAAGTTTAAATCATCGACTCGACACCCCCTTCTTCCAGTGTATCAGAAATTAAATATTTTCTCGTCTTTCTCAGCGAACATCCTTTCTTAATTTTTAGTCCATTCAAGTCTACAATTTGCGCACTCCTACTCGCCGACGATCCCAAGGTAATTTAATAAAAATAAAAAAAAAAAAAAATTTCAACCCAGTGAATCTGAATTAACAATATGTACATTTGCCATAGATAGGTATGTGTATGCAGCAAAAGCAACAACAACACTGACGAATGAAAGAAATTCATCAAAAAAAAAAACATTACAAACTAACAGAAAATCAGTGAAATTTGATTTCCTCCGTCGAAGGCTTACTCTCGCTCTCTGATTTCTTTCCATTCGCCACGCCATCGCCATCGTCATGTCCTTCTTTTCTTGTATAGTATATATTTTTCTTAAATTTAGTTTCTGAATAGAAATATGTATGGTATAGAGGAAATCCGATGCGAGGCAAAAATCCTTCGTCACACAGTTGCAATTGCAACTGCGGCGGATTGGGCGCAAAGATGGCAAAACAAAAAATACAAAAAAAAAAAGAAAAATGAATGAAATGCGAAGAGGATATCCAACGGATATAACGGAATGGAAATTCAATCAGCTCACTTCAGAATTATTCATAAATAAAATTAGAAAATTTCTTCTGCCTTTTTTCCAGCTCCTTCTTCGTGTAGTTTTCCTTCTTGTTTGCTCACTTCCTTGTGCGATTCTTTATTTAACTTTTATTTTCATTTAAGCCTTACGAATACGAATGGTTGGTTCGTTGTCTCTCTCTCTCTCGGCCTCTCTCTCTCGGCCTCTCTCTCTCTCTGTTAAAATCATTTGCATGGAGGATTGGCTGCATTTGGGAAAAGTATTTTTTGAAAGAAATTTACTGCGAGTTGCATCACTTTGTTTAAATTAGAAAAGGATTCATTTGGCACAACAGCTCATGTGTCATTTTACCTGCTCTCTGGACTGATTGTTAAGTTTTTCAGTCTTCATTTCCCAAGACCATACCTACCCCTAGTCCCATCGACCACACAGTTCCATTACCTTCTTGCATCCTTCTCACGAATTCATGTTTCTTACCCCCCCCCCCCCCCCCCCCCCCCCAAAACGAACCTGAATGATTGATGTGTCGCTATTTCGTTTCAACCGCATTCAGCATGAATAACATGTCCTTAGCCGATCAGCAATTCCGTTTGTCACTGCATTATTCGAGACTAATGTCATTCCGAAAGTAGTCTCTTCATCGCAAATCTCTAACCGCAACGTCATGTCTCCTGTGGCATGGCAATATGCATTTGTACAGGAATTAACTCGATAAGGATGCGGAATAAAATAATATTGAATGGAAATGAGAGTATTTTTGTTTTAAATAAAACATGTCTCGTCCTACTGCGAGTAATTTAAGATTTTTCAAGAGAAGAACATCATTTAAAATGTTCTGCTACGTACGTACTACGTGCAAGGGAATGAATGCTAAAATGATGATATATATTTTTGGGACAAGACCATTTTGGTGAGTTGTATCGTGTCTACGTTGTAATTAGACTGCAACAGAATGTGTGCCCGAAGCCCGAATGTTAAATTAAATATTTCAACGAGAGTCACGTACTTGCAGCAATGAGTTTTTTGTTTTTTTTTTTTTGTTTATTCACATTTTTATTCAATGTCACAACGTGAGGGGGACGTTTGCATTCATATTTAAAATGAGCTTGCTTATGTTACAAACAGTAATATGTAGTTTTGACTCAGCCAATTTTGGTAATATCTGAGATATCTACTTCTGTTTGAATTAGGATTGCTAAGGAATGGATCTTTACTACTCTAGATTTCGATTGGAATCGAAATTTATTGAAGGGGTTTGAGCTTCGAATGGAAGAAGAAGACTATCCCAAGCAAGAGCCATTGCCATAAATAAGTTCGAGGTATAAATTGCAACTAAAATTAAGATTTCGATCGCCAATTCCCCTCAAATGAGAAGGATGTAAGTATAGCAACAAAATGTTGCGTATACGCCACCGCATTCTTGTGCTTTTAGTTCCAGCTTGAATCTTTTCAATTTTGTCTCTTTGATTAATTTTATTAGTTTTCCGGAAACATTGTACATCAGCTCAAATAGGTCCTGTCATTTTGATAACTTTTTTAGAAAGTCCTCTGTGCCAGGACGGCGAATGGAGGAGAACGGTTCACTTCACGGGTCGGGAACATGTTAAGTAAGTTCTTAGAAGTCAATAAGGTACTCCAATCTTATATGAGCAAAGACAGATCAACAATAAATCTGACCAACAGTTGATGGTAGTACCTAGGCACCTAGGGATTTTTTGAATTAACCTAAAGGTATATATTGTAAAGGGTGTTTTTTTTAGAGGTATAGAACTTCGAATTGAAATAAAACACAAGAAAGTCGTTTTAATGTCCATCAATTTGGTTTTAGTGGAAGGATAATTTATTTAGGCTGGTTCGAATAAAGACAAGTCTAGAGGTCCAATTTTAAACCACTTTTTCAAGCATTTGGGGCTGTATATCGGCAATAACGCCACGAATCTTGGCTTCCAAGTCCCCTAACGTTTCTGGTTTGTTGGCGTAGGTGAGCGACTTTACATATCCCTAAAGAAAATAATCCAATGGTGTCAAATCACACGATCTTGGTGGCCAATTGACAGGTCCATTCCGTGAAATTATGCGCTCATCGAATGTTTCCTTCAATACATCGATTGTGACGTGCGCTGTGTGGCATATAGCGCCGTCTTGTTGGAACCACATCTCATCCACATTCATGCCATCCAATTCGGGAACAATATAGTCGGTTATCATGGCTCTATACCGGTCTCCATTGACGGTAACTGACTCTCCAGCATCATTTCGGAAGAAGTATGGAACAATGACTCCACCAGCCCATAGAGTACACCAAACAGTCAGTTTTTGTGGATGTAATGGCGTTTCAAGGGTCTCATGTGGAGGTTGGATTTGGACCTACATTCGTATAAGATTGTCTCGATGTAAGAATGGAAGCCGAAAAACCATAGCCAACGCCGTGAGTGTACAAAGATTGACTGTTTAGTGCGGTTTATGGCATGGCGGCATCATCGGACCTTATTTCTTTCGAAATGAGAACGACGAAGGAGACACCGACACCGTCAATGATCTCTGTCCTGATCTGTGGCCAGAAAAAAAAAACAACATAGATATATCCGAGAACCCTTTGGTTGTAGTTATAAAGGAGAAAGTAGGCGACGAGAGGAGAAGCGTTCATCAATTGGGTGCCGCTAGCACGGGACTTGAAACCACTCCATTATTTTCTCTGGCGCTAAGTCGTCAAGTCGTTAGTCTACCCTTTCAAGCCAACCAAGGCTCGAGGGCAAGATTTGAGTCACCATTGCCGGAATAACGCCCCACATATTGGATCGAGTCATCAAAAATTGGACCGACCGTCAGCGAAGGCGAGGCTTCATTTTTCAAATGAATGTTGAGGTTAAAAATAAAAGTTTTTCTCAAAAAAACCATGAAAGGGCCTCGTTGAAATTTGGCTTGCATTTTACAACTAACCTTAATTTTACTGTGCGATCATTGGTTGCTGAGATCAGATCAGGGATCAAACAAAAATTATTAAATTTAGGAAGAGAGGCTGAAAACAGATCAAATCGCAGCTACATACACCAGATGATGGGGAAAAATTGACTCTTATACGTTGTTCCTTGAGGGAATAGAACAAAGGTTCAAATTTTGTGTCTCGCGATATTTCTTAGAACTGCGCCAAAACTATTTCTTTCAATCTGCCGAAAATTGTTGGTCAAAAAAAAAAAACAGAAAAACTCGAACATCACAATATATTTCCCAGTTAATATTGCAATTAAATTTTTCTTCGCCAGAATCAGAAACCCAAAGTCGCTCGACCACCACAAAGGTGAAACACATATTTACTCAGTAATAATATGAAAGCAGCGCCTTTCAAAGTCCCCCTTACAATGTCAAACTCTTACTGCACTCTCCGCAATGAAACTTTTCAACTTTTCCACAATCCGATTTGAATATGTTAAAACTCTATAAACGCATTTAATTTGTAGGCCTTCTTTCGAACGAAGAAGTTTATTTTCAGATTTTTCGAAAAATTATATAAAAAAAAAATTAGTTCCACCCGCAGAAACAGGACTTGAAAGCCTTCGCCTTAATTTCCTGTCCCATTTATTCGTTTTTCTATTAAGCAGCGAATGACCTAAAACGCATTTTAATTGACTTCTCCTCAGAGTGAAATCGTCGTTCAGATTTTAGTTTTTTTTTTTCGGTTTGTTCCTGGTTACAAGTGCCACAATGCTTTTTTGTTCTATTTGCACAAACAATTCTCAAGAACATTAAAGAAAGATCCAAAAGGCTATACAAAACGATAAGCAAACGACTTGCTATGAGGCAGAGAGCAGAGAGTGGTGTTTGAACCTAACTTTTGAAATTGGAACAATGTGCAACGTAAAGACTGTTAGACCACACCGTACCGTCATGCACACACAATATGAAACAAGGGCGGCATGAAGAAGAGAAGAACACCAACCGGAAATATTTAATTACTACTCTGGTGCCATCTGTCAGCTGAGTTTGCAATTTATGGAATCTTGATAACCGTAAGACGCTATTTACTTCCCTTTTTGTTTTTTGTTTTTTTTTTTTTGCCCCATCTATAGTGCTTTGCAAAAGGATATCGCATTTTTACTTTTGTTTGCTGGAAACGGCGTGTGTTTGTGTGTGTTTGCCAGGTCTAGATAATACACTAGGTCTGAGCTAGGTACTTGTGCTTTACATTTAATCGCTTTTTTTGTTTTGCTGTTGTACTTTTTGGCAAAGAAACCGCATAAATTTCTACCTCTTGAAATGGTCACTAATTTATATAAAAAAAAAAGGAAAAGGAAGGAGTTTTTCTCTTCGGTTCGGTTCCAAATCGTAATTAATATTCATCATGATGTGTTGGTTGAGTCATCCCAGGGCGACCAACACTCTAAAATCAGTTCCCTTAATAGTATCCTCAAGGACATCTCGAATCTAATCCAAGATAAACATCAATAATGAGAAGATCCGATGAAGCCGGAGAGAAACCAAGGACAAGTATTTCAATCGTGAACTTCCAATTACAAAGGACACACACCATGTTGTCTCCCTTAATCTGGAAGAAAAGCGCTCCTCGTAAATATCAGTTTCAATCCACTCCTGTATCATTGTTGTGTGCAAACAATCTCCCATGTCGACAATAGCTTTCAGCGCGCTAATTAGAATATCCAATGCCATGATTATTGCTGAGAACATAGCCATAGCTCGGTTAAGATGTTAAACTCATGGTCTCTTCTCAACACGTCCTGTCGGTCGTCGGCCCTTTGTTCCCCGTTCTTCTGTTCCTTCGTGTTATATATTAAATTCTATTTGAAATCGCACGCAACACAACTTGTTGATAATAATTAGTTGTTATGCATCGCCCCTTCGCTCTTGGTGTCCTTCCTCAGGCACCGACTAAATAAGGCTGTTGTCATTCGAAGCTTATACTACCACTATTCGTTGTGCTGTAACAAGGACACCATCATGGATCATAACAAATAATTATCATCTCGGCAGAGTGAGAAGTCAGACGTGAAGTTAGTGACCAATTAATTATTTCATGTTTCTGGCATAAATCATTCAAATTTATCGATCAAAGACAGGCGAGCGAGAGCGAGAGAGCGCCATACACGTATTATGTGTGTAAACTAGACGAACTTCTGGACAGATACAAGTCCTGGATCTGTTCGGGGGCGACTCAATTATTAATTGAAGCTACCCCATCCGCAAAACAGTGTAACCAAAGCAATTACCAAATCAACCTTAGATGTTTCCATTGTGCGTTTGTGCGTAAATGGACAAGAAATAAGGATTGCAAGGATTAGTATCCATGCTCCGATTGGTGACAGTGGGGGCGGGCGCGTTAATTTTCCCTCCACAATATGGAGTGATGTTGCGAAAAGAGAAACCGACCAGACTATAACTATGGCGCCGAACGTCTATAGCAAATATGCAATTCGACAAAGGATGATTTATACCCTTGCACCTGGATTTTACCACCAGACGACGACGACGACGACGACGAAATGTGATATGCAAACACTGTTTGTTGAGATGACGACAGCGACGACGAAGAAGCATTTAGCTGCAAGAAAGATTTATCTGTGCAGAACTTTCTTTGTGTTTACATCGAGAAATCGGGAGAAAAATCCTTTGGAAAAATGTTTGTCAACAAATCTTTGATTGATGACTAAAGAGATATATCGCCAAGGAGTCACAGTCAGATAAGGACCAAGTTTTCTATATGTTCAAACAGCTCTGTTGATGGCATACGAAGAGAATATAAAATGTCTGCAAAGATTTAACAGAGCAAATGTTGACAAACTGAAGAGAGCGAATCTAGTGTTAAAATTGTAACATTTTCTGTTCTGTTCTGTTCTTTTGGGCAACATGCAGAGAATGTTTCCTAATGCAATGCGCATGTCGTTGAATGTTTTATTTTTTCCACAAGGGAGTTAAATGTTGAGAATTGTTGGTTCCATCAGTTAAATAACTAATGCGGCTCCCTCAGGAGCTGGCGACAAATTATTACGATTTCAGAGATACTGATACTGAAAAACCTTAAAAGTCATTATCAAGTTCGAGATGCCAAAAATGTCAAAATCATGAACAGAAAAACACTTTTTAGCCAAAAACCATGAACAATAATAATAAATAGTAGGGGTAAACGGCTCATACAGGACCCAAAGTCTAGCTTCTCCAACACGAATGGAAGGGACCTTTTGAGAAGCTTCTCATGACAGTGCTTGGATGTTTGTCAGCCTACGCAAGAGGTGGGCCAGCAAATACAAAATTTTCAGGTGGTACAGGTCGGGATTTCAACCAGCGACCTTTCGCTTAGTGGTCCAACGCACTTAACCACTAAGCCACTGGACCCACGAAACCGCCAAAAACCACGACTTCTTTATAATGAACCGGGGGTGGCTTTATCTTAAATCAACAAGGTTAGCTCAGTAAATAAGCTTAAGCCTACTACAGGGAATGTGAGTTACGCCAGAGAAAGGTTACGGAAGTTGAAGAAAAAGTCAACTACGCATTAACTTTCCCAAGCATTTTTGTGAAAACAAAATTTATGAGTTTATAACAGATCTTTGTTAATCATTTGCAATTTCTTCGTCAATCGTCTGAATACTCACGGAAATCATTTTTGACAAAATTTGGATAGCTTTTTTTTGAATATTTTTTTTTAAACTATTTTTAAAAAAATCTCTAAACTGAAAATATGAGTGGAAAAACCAAATTTTCTCTTCAAATTTTGTGCTTTAGATATTTATTTATTTATTACGCCTGAAAAAAACACCTAAAATTTGGCCGTCTAGACCAAAATACCCCCCTAAACTGTAGTTAAAAACACGCTGGACCATCGTCAGCCTTTGGGTCTTTTAGCAATGAAAACGTACAGGGGTTCCAAATATGAAACAAAACAGAATGTAATTTTATTATTCAGTTTATTTTGATAATTTAACTTTTTTTATTATTTATAAGTGATTGAATATTGAATTATAAGTTTCTTCAAGTTAAAACACAGCGAGGCGAATAATGGTTTGTTCGCGCTTGTGGCACAGATGAGGAATTAACCAGATAGTCAACTCTGCAATCCCCTATCACTTTCAACCCGCAAAAAATATTTAATTACGGCGGCAAAATCCTCTCTCAATTTTCCCATCTGTGAATACGTGTGAGCCAGACACATGAAGTTACATCTACTTTACTAGATTACCCGCCAAAAATAATTGTGGGGAGTTTTGCAATATATCCAAATCGCAACAACAAAACAGCTGGTCATGGCGGATGTGTTGGGAAATAGGAAATTCTGCGAAGTGTTGAGTTTATGTGATTCAACTTTTTATTTTATTTTAATATAAATGTTTATAAAGAAACAAAAATTAGTTACCCAATAAAGTTGTTACAATTTAGTTGGAATATTTTTTGCGGTTATAAGAAATAGTTCTCTATTTTTTATCTGCCTAAAAATAAACATTCTTGGGTTTTTGTACTTTTCCATTTTGGTTAATAAAATGAGATAAAATGCATATTTTATTGTATTATTGCATAAATATTACTAAATTAGTAATGTTTGGGTGTAAAATATTTGTAGTAAATAGTTTGCAATGGTTTTTTATATGTATATTAAATTCTTTGATTTTTTTATTACTTATTTATTATTTGATTGTTTTTATTCAACATATGAAAGTTTAATGAATATGTGTACATATTCGGGTTCCGTGCATAGATAAAAAAAAAGTGAAAAAGAAGTATTTGTAATTCTTTTTAAATTATGTTGTGTTACAAGATTTGTACGTTTAGTCAATCAATTTACTTAGCTGATTCTTTTCTTAGGCGCTTTTGGAAGTTTTTTTTTGATATAAGTTAATATGCTTTATTTTAAAATTTAAAGTAAGCGATAGACGGAAGAAGGAGAAAAAAAGGTAGCTGGAATGCACTGCATAAATATATTGGGGGTGCATTTTTTTTATCGAAAATGCTTGGTAGTTGAGTACATCACGAAAATGCTTGGTATTTGAGAACATATCATAAGTAAGCATGCACATTATGTTACATATATATTGAATTAATTAGCCACTTTTTTTAACAGCGACTTTATTTGTCAAGTTATAATGTTTTGTAATTTTATTTTATATGAAAATAAACAAAACAATTTACAACTACTACTACTACTAGGAAGTAATTGCAAATTTTGTTAAAAAGTGCTTTGATGTACCAAAAATAATATTTGTAAGGATTTGGATTACGTTTTATTAATAGCGATTTAAACCAGTGTTCAATTGTGTAGAGTTACTTAACTGCTTCAATATAACCATCCATAATCTACGAAATCCTTGCTAGTATAGTTATACTTACATTTATTGTCAACCGAAAATATATGGTGAACTTACTTATTGTATATTAGTCACGTTAATCAATATTATTTTGATTATTTTTCATTAAAAATTTGAATAAATTAGTTAAAACACAGCTTTATTCTTAATATTATAATATTTTATTATGTTATTAGTTGTGTGGTAAGTATGTTTTTATCAATCCATATTCACCGCATAATGACCATGTTTATTTTACACACCCGAATTGTGAGTTGTAATCTGCTGAAATTCATCAACTGTTCCCAACTTCTTGCTATAAAAAATGACATTTCATGGGCGCGGCCATTAGCCCCATATAATTCGATTTATGTGTGCGTGATTCCCATTTGATTTGCACGTAAAAGTCCATGTAAGTGCAAATTATGTGGGGCTTATCAGTTCGACTTAGCTTGTAGGCAACGTGAGAGATTCGCTCTCGAGTTGACTATCTGGTTAATTCCTCATCTGTGGCTTGTGGGTAAGGACCGACTGATCACATCACAGTAGTCCACGTTCGTCATCTTTGTCGTGTGAACTTGTTTACGTTCTGGTTGAATTCGCGTCGTCGTTGGTGTTTGGTGTACGTTCAAGTTTGGGCTGTTATCTGTTAGTGCAGGTGTCGTCTCGTCTTTATATCCAATTCCTGCAGTGCCTTGTATGAAACAGCTGGTTCATGGTCAATGTTTAATCAAGAGGGTCACCATTCGGAGGTTCGCATCAACTCAATCCTCTGTGTTCTTATATAAAACAAAATTTTTAAAAAATTATTTAAAATTAAAAAGAAAATGCTTCAAGGACTCAAACTTAAATATTCCACGACCAGAGCTTCGCTTTCGGAGAAGAAATTTCAATAACCAACATTTTTCATCAAGGAGCATTTAAAGCAGAGTCAGCAGGCATCCGAACTAATACTGGAGCACTCCGTCACATGGTCGTGATTTATTTTTGATTCATTCAAAAATTGAAATTTGATAGGCAATCACACTGATTCCAGTTATCAGGACCAAATACTTTAGCTTCCGCGAATACTAAGTATTTAAAGCGGAGGTTTCCTTTACATCTTGGATTCGAAGATCCTCTTGTCAATCCGCTCGATATAGCCAAGCCAATTTAGTAGTAGGTATGCTTAAATCCCTTTGGTAACTAGGTTCCCGTCTCATAGTTTTGAATAGCCCGGGTTTCAGGCTTTAGACCAGCCCCAGTAGCTTTGGTCTTCTCGATAAAACATCCGGCTTTTCTTTTTACACTTCGATTTTCCTGACTTGGGAGACTGTGAATGTCATTTTCTCTCTCTATACTCTAGTTTTGGGCTGCAGTGCTGGTAAAGGAGCTGCGTGCCAGCATAATATCTGGGATGGGTTGCTACATATGGTGCTCTGCGCTACCTCCTTCGTGGACTCCATCATTTAGCCTTGGGACGAAAGATACAACTCCTAACGATTTAAGTTCCACACTAAGCACCACGAACTACTACTAAATGGATTTAAGAACTTCATTTGAATGTTGTGATTCTCCCTCTCAGGGTCCCAAAAGTAGTGAAATAACAAAAGAGAATTTTTTTCACAAAACCAAGTTTACTTCCATATACCATAGAAAGTTTCGTATGTGAACACACACGTGTCTGTGTAAGGCAAACGCCGTACTTTTCTGACAGTGCATGTCAGTTTATTTCGTCTGATGAATACCTAACAATGTGTACACTTTATCGAAAGTCCTTCTGTGCAGTACAGGGGGGGTCTACACTTGACTCTATAAAGCCTTTGCTTGAGTTTCTTGTGCATTTCTTGTTTCTTATTTGCTTTCCTGTTGGCCAAGCTAAGAAAACACAACACAACGCGCACGGATAATGCAAAGAAAAGAACAGAAAAGTTTTCTTAAGGTTTTTTTCTTTGTATTTGTGTTGTTTTTATTCAAATAATTTTTTCTTTTTTTTTTCGAGAAGAGAATCCTTGAAGTACATAAGTGCAATTTGACACAGAGGTCATGGAATTATTTGAAATATATATTTTAGAGTTTAGACCATTACTTTCGTTCGTCACGAAACCGCATTCAATCTTTCTTCAGCCATCACTTGTGAATAATATCCAAAACATTCGTTCACACATCCAAAAATTCCATCGAATAAATGTCGAATAAAAAATTTACATTCTCCCCGTAGGACTTTTTCATAGGGTTTTTTTCCTTTTTTCTTTTCATTCGTTTTCCATTGGTAAATCGTCCTCCATAGATCGACCACATAACGATAGTGGCGAGTTCCACACTGTGGACCACCTGATGGGAATCCAATAAAATTTTATCCGAAAACTACCAAAGAGACCTAAGGTCACGGAGTGTGAGCATCTTCCTCTCTAGGCTGTCTATTCACATAGACATGTGTATGTGTGTGTGTGTGTGTGATGGGTGTGATCGGAATTATCGAATGGGTAACACATTTGATTCATTTGTCCTGTTGAATTGGAGGTACTGCGAGCATGGAAGGGGAGAGAGAGAGTTGATTTTTCAACTTTTGCCATGCTCGTCGTACTATACCTACCTACCTACCTACCTACCTACATAGTAGAGCTAGATACTGCGAAAATATTGAAGGAATTCCGGTCACATCCTTGGACACTAATGAGGAGTCAAGGTACTGAAAGTTGATTCAGATGCTATTTCTGCTGCTGTCATGCCACAAGCGTTTAGTCCATTAATGCTATACTACTTCTACGATTTTGTGCAGCCTAGGGCGTGGTGCAATACAGAAAATTTATGCTATAAACCTTTTGAATTAGTCTTCAAGACTAAACACAAGCAATCGGATAGATGGCTTTTCTCATTCGCTTATTGAGCGCCCGTCAATGATAAATCCAATTACAGAGCCTTCGGTCAGAAGAGAATACATAAATTTAATGAATACAAAGTCAGGCGCCAGGACTATGAAAATACTTCCTACTCTGACCGGTCTATAAAGGAGAGGAGAGGAGAGGATTTTAAATCCGTTTTCGGTTCCCTTCAGGTTGTCAACCTACAAACTACAACTCTACTGCACTTGAGGTGCAGATAAAATATTATATAGACGTAAGAGGATACTAGCTTTTGAAAGAAATCCTATCAGTATTATCGACCCTCATCTCACCTCAGTAACGATGGGGTTAACGTGTAAAACTCCGGACACTGTACTAAGAAAGCCAATATAGTGCGGGGGTCGCTCTCTCTCGTCTCATAGTGGTGGTGGGTATTGAGTTTTTGATTTCGATTCAACGAACTGAAATTATTCCATAAATATTTATGAGATTGGTTAGAGAACATTTTTCTGCTCATTGTATGCTTGTTGGTTGGTCAGACATTGGCCAAGCAACTGCTTGGTATTAGTTTCACCATGATACTACGAATAGTACGAGTAGTAGATGTTTCCAAGTTTCTGCCTGCAATTGGCAGAAGTCGAATAAAAAAACACAACTTGAAGAAATTTCGGGTTCTTCCTATTGCTGCTGCTGCTGGGTCACTCTATTCAATTTGTACTATAAGGTATGCTATTTCGATTTACAAAATATTCTCATTAATTAAGAAATGGAAGAGAGTTGAATTTGAATGGAGATGCTGTTTGTTTTTTTTTTAGTACGTTTTCATAGGGTGAGTTAGCTAGGAGTGGTCAGATGAAAGCAATGAAAAAGTCAACGCTTTGTGGAACTTATTTGAAAAGCTGCAGGTTATTTTCTTTGGAAAAGGGCTACTTATGGAGAAAATTAACTATGGGCAATATGAGGACCTTTGAGGTTGTTGGCTTTGTTATTAGGGGTTCAGCATGAAAAATTCGCAAAAAATAAAACTCCATATCCCTCGGCAAAAGCTGTTTCAACATTTTGTCAAAGCGAAGCGAAAATCAAATCGACAGATTCTGACCAGAATTATAAGGATCGTAATCCTGTCTGAGTGTCTTTCAGGTTGAGCTCTATGCGATTAAGAAAGCAGCACAGACTATCCTTCCCATCGATAGTCGATAGTTTGTGGCCCAATATCGTCAGGGTATTAACCGGACACGCTATCATTGGAAACATGGCTAAAAGGCGAGGGATATTTACAAATAATTTTTTCCAGAAGCTACAGAGATGAAGAGGAGATAGAGTCTGTCGAATCCAGCTATACAAGAACGCCGCTTGTTCTGCATGGGAGCAAGGTTCTTTGATAGCTTGGACGACTTGGCTGGGAACCTTTATCAGACTTGAACAACTGCCCTCCTTTCGAGATAGGTCTAATTCGATCAAACTTCCTAACTCCTGCTGTCAAGCGAAGTATCTTCGTCTCAGCTGCTGATGATATTCCCTCAAACTTTTTGTGCATGGTTCAACATTACATTTTGAAACAGAAGAAAACAGAGTTTTTCTGTAGCTTTAGTTACACAGGCTTAGCCGATGGCTGTCCACGTTAAGTATAGGATCCTAACAGACAGACATGTCTAGATCGATATATGTAGCTTCAGTTACAACTTCAAGGTAACATTCACGGAACGAAGAGCTGAGAACAGAATAAACCCACATTTGTTAAAAATGCACCAGTCTTGTATACAGAATGTTCCAAAACCAATGAAAGATGTTGAAGCTGGTGTAGACGGGACACCACAAAATCTTTCGTCTAAGCAATAGAGCACTGTATCCAGAGAATCTAAACATGCACGTCAATGACAAACCCATTAATATTCTATCTGACAGCAAAGCGGCAGTACTTGCTATTAACGCCTTTGACATTACTTCAAAGCTAGTTTGGGACTGTCTCAAACAACACTAGCCAGGACTAACAGAGCTCACTGATCTGGGTGCCAGGACACAGTGGTTTCGATGGGAATGAAAAATCAAATGAGCTGGCCATGAAAGGACCTCTGAGGCACCATTCATTATGACATGACTTTCTGAGGTGTGCCAATTTGCTCCATTAAATGCAGCATCAAAAAGTGGTTAGCAACTTAATCTCTTCATTACTGAAGGGGAAAACAAAAGCAGCACAGACAGAGACAAGCGAAACAATTTCTTTCATCTCCTTCTTCAAAAAGAACTATTCAACTCTTTCAACTATTCAGAGGGCTATCCATGGCTACGGGAATTACTCAAGACAACACTTGTCGAATGGACTGTCCGCTGGGACTAATATCAAAAACACGTTCACGATTGCTAGGTAAACATTGAGAACTGAAATAACTACCTCTTTGTCCAAAATCTTAACTGAATTTATTACGAGGACATCACAATAGACATAGATAGGTGAGTACTAAGTACCACCTGCTTTTCAATCTTATTTAATTGATCCTAAATAATTGAACTTTTTGAACTTGGGAACCACTTCTCCATTCAAATAAATGTCTAAAATAGTTCGAAGTGAGTCAGAGAATGAGACCTCCCAAAATATCCACACAAACATCAAGTGCTCCTTTAAGGGAATGATTCTCGCTTACGATGGTTCCATCATCAGCAAAGACTTAAGGGTTCGACGCTTTTCCTTCCAGTAGCAATAAATAGCTTAGGCCTGACGACGCTTCCTTGATGCACATCGAGTTAAATTGGACAGGCACTCTTCGGTGACTACAGAGGGGCATCAAACTCTTGTCTTTGCTCCATAATCATCTCTACTAAGGTTTCAGGGACTCCTTGTTGTATTACCACCACCCCTATTAAATTTCTTAATTGTCGATGTATTTTTCAAAATTAAACTACCGCAAACTGCTCATCAGGCGCTCATATGTCGCAATCAGCCGTCTAAAGGTGCGATTACACGGCCATTTTTGCGAGTCATTTGAATGACCCTGTGACGTCAGGAAAAAATTACGCACTAGAACGACATTGAAGCTACGATTCGTCATTAGTCATTGGCGAAAAAATGGCGATCACACGCAATGACTAACATTGTCATTTTTGTCCCAAAATATGGGTATTGTCATTTAGTACGATTTTTTTTAATTAAAAAAAAAATATTATTTTTAAAAAATTTCCAAAAAACCTTTTGCGATGATGGTGGAAATTGCGGTGACGGCGTATTTAGCAGCGTGTGTAAAAAAAATTAGCCATGAAGAAATTATTAATATTTTCTTCTCAACCCGTATGATATGGGCCTTAAATGAAAGGGTTTGACAAGTAGAACCAAATGCGCTATGTGACCTATACACTCGGAGGTCCTTGGATCATCGAAAAAGGTCCTTGAATCTTTAAAAAAGGACGTTTTTTGTAAAAGTCTATAAAATCACATATCAAATTACTGATGCTATGAATTTTCACTCGGAGGTCCTTGAAACATCGAAAAAGGTCCTTGAATCCTTAAAAAATTACCTTTTTTGTAAATGTCTATAAAATCACGTATCAAATTGCTCTTGCTATGAATTTTCACTCGGAGGTCCTTGAAACATCGAAAAAGGTCCTTGAATCCTTAAAAAAGGACCTTTTTTGTAAATGTCTATAAAATCAAGTATCAAACTGCTGTTGCTATGAATTTTCACTCGGAGGTCCTTGGAACGTCAAAAAAAGGTCCTTGAATTCTTAATAAAGGACATTTCTCAAGAGTGTCATTATTTGCTTGTTCTACTCTTCAAAACCTTTCATTTAATGCGCATATTATGTGTGTGGGAAAAAAAAAGCATTCCACCATTTGCAATTGATGATGACGTCCCATAACAGAACAACCACAAAAACAGTTTATTTATTATTATGTCCTTTCGCCACGAGACAAACATCCAAATCATCACAGATATTATATTAAATGCTGAAATTTCGTGCCTTGTCATTTTTTAGAGGCTGCCTTTTAAATGACACAACAGCCAGAAAGTTTAGTCATTTGTCCACCATTTTCCTTGTCATTTAAATGACACCGAAAATGTCAGCCCAAAAATGGCGATCACACGAGCGTCATTTAAATGACTGCTTTATGACGTGATTTTTACGTCAGAGCGTCATTTAAATGACTCGCAAAAATGGCCGTATGTAATCGTACCTTAATACGCGCTCAATAGCGTTCATTTTCTGTCACAGTTTCGCCTACGCATATCTCAGTTTCCTTTGTGCAAAGGAAGAAGATACGTTTCCGTTCTTTTGACTACGCATTGGATTGTATCTTATAAGTTTGGAGATAAAGAACCATGAGCCATCTGTTTCCATTTTTTTTCCGAAATTCATGTCAACCGTTTTTTCGTTTTTTGGAGTATCTGACCGCCTTCCAATTCCAAAGCCTCTGTGACTTCATTATCGGTTACTCCGTCATAGTTGGGACTGACTGCTAGAAAGTAAGGCCGTCTTTCGAAGAAAAACGAGAAGGAGCTTCAGTGATGAAGAGCTTAGATGTTCGGCACTCACCACGTCAGGCCCGAAAGTAAGGCCTAATACTGAATTCGTTATATGCCGCCAAGCTTCCGTCAATTTTTAAACTTTCCTTTTCCCTGCTAGCGAACTGTTCGCATAGGGCACCTCATGTTTTCAGTTAAATATAGCTTTTTCCTGTATTACTTCCATTTCCAGGAATTGTGAGTGTTTGTTTTTTTTTTTTAACTATCCGCACCTTTAGAGGAGGATTTTCTATTATCTGTACCGGGATTTTATTTCTTATTAATGCTTTGAATGTAATTTTTTTGCCCGTTTCCTTTAAGTGCAAAGTTTTTAATTTGTACTCTAGAAGTTGTGAATTGGGGGTTTGATGGTTCCAGATAATTATTGGCTGCATCAGAGAAGAAAGAACTTTACAAAATGCATGTTCAACACGGACATTATGTTTTTGTGAGCGAAAAGTTGATATTTTTCATTTTGCGTCTCGATTTCTGTAGAAATTTTTCGCAACTGTATCGGTGTTTGTTCGCCTAAATATGCTCCTGTAATTGTTTTCTAGGTAATTGAGAAACCACGCCGCAACACCGTATGTCACTTGAAAGCAACAATGAGGTAACAAATTTCCATAGCTATATTCGTATTTATGACAGCTGAACATTTTGTCCTTGACAGCAAGGGATGGACCTAAATTTTGTGTATGCACTTGGATTTGCTTTCCCGGGTCGCATCTCATTATCCCATAATAGCGACGGCAACGTATAACATATTGAGAAACTTATCGAAATATCCATCCATCAAAATACCATGAAATCAAGTCAATATGTTGCCACAATGAACATCAAAAAGTTTTCTTTCTTTCTTTCTTTTTCTTTTGGAAGACACAAGTTTAGCTGTACACACACTCTGTTTATCCCGCTGAACAGAGGAAACATATGTTTAGACGAACCCTTTAGTGGGGGAAACTGCAAAAACACACACACACACACACAGAACATCATACGCCCTATGAAGGTTGTGAAAAGAATGGATTTTATGTTTTCCTTTTTGTCTAAGAAGCGCCCACTCAAACTCTGTTGTTTCTTAATAAGTGAATGAAAAAAAGAGTTAAGTGGGGATCGAAACGAAACGAAACGAAGAAACCAAGAAAGAAAGAAAGAAAGTTTAGTCTAAAAGGATTTACGTTCAGCTTGAGTTGAGTACCTAGCTACTTTATGAGTTATTGCAATGTCTGGCGTCTTAATGAACGTATAATCTCACTTGGCTATTCCGTGAGCGATTCTAATCAAAAGTTTCCGAGGCTGGTCGTTGATCTTCTCAGAGCTCCAAGAATATGAAACAAAACAAAACATAGATAGATAGATATACAACCGCCGCCCGCCATCAAGCTTTAAAAATATCGACAAACAACTACATTTCGTAAACAAGCCATCGGATAAGCTAACTCATTATTTCTATGCAAATTTTTATTATTTTATGACTCTTTTTTTTTTACTCTCGTCCTTACCAATCCTTCCCTGCCTTCGCAAGGCTTTGTACATAATATTGAAGGAGTAAAATAAAAAAAAAAATATTGCAGATGAGTACCGCCTGTGTTCGATTAGTACACAGTTCAGTGGGCGAAATGAATTGACCCTACATGACGGAGTTCACCAAAAAAAAAAAAAAACAAGCAAGTGTATTTGCGGAAGCATCATTCAGCGGAATGCGGGAAAACGGCAAACAGCTAGAGCTAGATTATTCTTTCCACAGACGACAAGCACAAATACATTGTCAGGCTCATTTGCAAATTACAAAATGTTTTGTTCCTCCACCGCATTTAATGGCAGTCACGATTTCAATTCGCTCACTATAGTCGGTGGAATATGAATACGAATGGCATGGTGTATGAATGTCGGATGGATGCGGGCGGAAGCAGTGCTGCATGCAACATGCAGTGAAAGGGGTTTAATATTAAAGATGTAAATTTTCTGGTATCCAAAAAGTTGACCCAAAAGTCAAAGTGAACGAAATTCATTTTCAAAGCAAACCATATCTGGAAATCTTAACATCAATCCGTACACAAGCGTTCTCATGCACAAAGTCAAACCGAACCAATTATGATGCAGTGCTAGCTAGTTTCCAATTTTCTTATTTCAAAATCACATCAATTAATCTTTGTACCTCTGAATAATTGTAAACAGAAAGAGCGAGATATGTTGTATCTACACAATCGTAGCTATCTTCTCCCAGATGAGAAGAATGAATTTAACTTGAATAACGATCAGCATTTTGAGTCTTGAAGACTCGCAGAAGTAGAAATATAAGACGGGCTGTTGTATGGGAATGCAACGCTAACAAGCACTTGGTGATTGTAAATCCTCCAAACTTTTCCCTTTTGTTCATTTCTCTCCATCGTCTCTCCTGTATCTGTCTGTATACGTACTTTCACGTGCATGTAAAGGAAAATTTTTGTGTCAATCGACATAGCCAAAACCATGAAAATTAAAGAAAAGAAAATAATAAAAAAAAATGTCTAATGCTGGTAGAAGATCCTTAAAAAAATACACACACACACATACACAGAGAAACATATAGAGAAAAGTATAAAGGGATTTGCCGTAATACTACTAAATATACCAACACTTAAGGTTGAGTGGCTTGTGGTGAGGTTAGGTTTGCCCATCTCTTTCGCCTTTAAGCCGCAAGAGAAATATGTACCTACCTATCTACTGCATTCAACATTCAACTGCTGCCTGCACCAAAGTGTAGTTATACTGTAAAGTCAAGTCCTGGAGGGTGTTGAAGTTAACATTTTGTACGTACATACATATCTCATGCGAATTATGTACCTACACTTTAGGGACCCAAGAAGAAGAACATGAGCTGAGTGAAAACTTCTGAAAAGGATTTTTCAATGGACACAAGTACCTCATTATACGAGGAGTTCCTCTCTATTTTATTATTTATTTTAGATTTTTTTTTTTTTGTAAAAAAATTTTATTTCATATTTTGGTTGCGGATGGATGACATGCGGTGACAGAAAATAGAAAGAAAGAAAAAGTGTTAACTATGTCAGAGCGAGCGAGGAAGTTGGAAAAGTTTTTGAAGATTCTCTTCTCGAAGACGCAAGTTAATATTGTATTACTTGGTTTTACCTTTACCTTTACCATCATCTGGGATCATGCACTTATGGCGTCTTTAAGGGTTATGGGTTTACCGACCGACCGACCATGTACAGTACGTTCTCGTTCATAGAGCATAAAGGGACTCGTGTAAGTCCTCTATCTGACAATAATTGATCATTGGGGAGTGAAATAATTACAGCGATGTAACAACTTCTTCTTGTAAATAGTAATGGAAGTGGAAGTGTTACACAGCAATAGGGGAGGAAGTATAGAAATGAGGTAAGGAGTTGTAAATTAGAAAAGAATTGTATAGAACGATGTGTGGGAATGACATACAAAATGACGTGCATGTGTGACCCAATCAAGAAAGTCCTGCAATTAGAGTGGAAGCAAGTTTGCAATTGTAAGTTTGATAAAAAAGAAAGAAAGAAAGGAATCCAATTCGATTTAGTTAAAAGCTAAAGTCAATGCGAGTTTCTTAACCTTTTGCCCTTTCTCTACTTAACTGCCAACATTTTTAGAAGCTTAGGGCCTGAGATTGTGTTCTTCTTGAGCCAGTGTTGAACAGCAACATAGGGCTCTGTTCGGCATGTTTGGAACTGAAATCAGTAAGGAGTTTTCAAGACTAGACAAGGTTTTGAGTCATATCCTTAGTTGACACCAGAGTTATCGGCCTGCTATCCAAGGGTAAAAGCAAGGGCCTCCAAATTCCAGCTTCGACCACTTCAAAAGCCGATTGTTTTGAGGGAGACCCAAATCTATAGCATCGGATATGTAGAGATGCGGATTTGTCGTGGGTTGAGCCAGCTTAGCTCAAAAGTCAGTTACTCTAGGCAGATAAGTGTAATAAGAAGTAATTATGCATACTCCGCATCGAAGCTACATTCCTAATATGTCCCTTAAAAAATGAGTTTTATGAGCGGTCTGGGACTTCAATTCTAAAGTCGGAACGGAAATCACCTTTGGCGGTTTAGTTGGGAAGCACAGCCTTCCGAAATGACAACAGATAACGCGCGGCTATCGACTAATTGATTTCGTAGCTGCTTGTACTTGTTTCGAACGCAAAATTCTTCGAGTGATTTTCGGGCCCGTTTGCGTTGACGGGCTTTGGAGGAGGAGATTTAACAGCGAACTCTACGAGCTGTGCAGCGATATCGACCTGGTCAGAAAAATACGGATTAGTCGTCTAAGATGGCTGGGACATGTAGAGCGAATGGACACCAACGCTCCGGCCCGAAGAGTCTTCGAATCCAACCCGGAGGGACAACGCAGTAGAGGAAGACCTCGCCTATGGTGGCGCGCGCAAGTGGAAGGGGACCTCAACCAACTTGCGAGTGCGCAACTGGAGGCAGTTAGCCAAAGATCGTGCTAACTGGAGAGGCGTATTGGTTGAGGCCCAGGTCCACCCCGGACTGTAGCGCCACCTAAGTAAGTAAGTAAGCTGCTTGTAATATGGTGATTTCTAGTCCAATGATCTGCATAGCAACCTGGCGCTTTCCGGACGTTTGAAGAGCAAACATAGACACTTTCCGATTAATAAACGTCGACTCTGACCACTTTCTTGTTGCAGCTAGAATTAGAGCTCCACTGTGCAACTAGAAGAAGCTGCAATCTGCCCAGAAAAATGTCCTGCAAGAACTATAGAGCTTGCTAATTGTCGCATATAAGATCCTACCCAAAGTATGCGGCCCGTACTGTATCAATGTACTGTACGATATCCATTGACAGCCAAGCAGGTAACGCTTGGAAGACAAGCTGAAGAATTTGAAGAATTGTCAGATATCTAGCTCTCTGGTCTTTACAGGTTTCTGGAGACTTTGGGATGGCTTGACGGAATTGAGTAGCCACGGGCGGAGGGAAGGAACCACAAGGGAGATCACAATGCCAGCTTAATCCCCACTACAGGGTATCACAATGGGACCTAAGTGAGATTGATCTTCCGAGTTAACCCAATTATCCTAACTTTAACTTATGTGTGCACTTCTCAAACTCTTCTACAACATACTAATCGGAACGTGTTAGGATTGACAGAAGGCTGCCACGTCCCAGGTAAGCAATCCAGTTTTAAATAAAAATGAGACATCAACGAATATCATTTTAGTAAGTTTGAATCGATCAAGAACTACATTTTGACCATCAGTTCGGCATAGTTCTTTTAGAAAAAAATATATAAAATAATATTTTTGACGTTTTTGAAAAATTTCCACAATTTCCTCCTTACCAATTCACTCACACAAAGTTTATAGTCAGTTTCTTTAGAAAAGCTCTTGAATTTATTTTGCATCCATAAAAATAAACCTACATTCAAAAGTTGGAAACAAAGTTCGGGCAAAATTACTTTCAATATATTAAGGAAAATTTTATACTTCAGAGAGGAAAGAAACCGGAGCCTCTTTTAAGCTAGTTTAACTTAAGTGAGCTGGTCATCACGAAAAAAAGTGTTTGCCAAAAGGCGAACAGCAGCAGGAAATGGACGTTGCCTTTTCCCACTCACATGGACTCAAGCACCTAACACCAATGTGTTAAGATGCTCGTTGAGAATACTGAAACCAGCGACGAGGCCAGCTATGGTTCTTAAGTAACTTCTATTTACTCTGAACAGATATCTAGGTTTGCCAATATTTGGACAGATTAAGCCAGTTTTATGCTGTAGACTTACGTATTCATTTTTAGAGCACTTAAGACTCTTTACAATTGATCAAAATTTTTTTAAAATGCCACTTGTCAATTTTTATGAAAGAGGGTGACAGCTTAGTGTTTTCCGCGAGAGTACATAAAAATGGTTGCTGAAATTGGGATTTCAACAAACAAACAAAAAATACAATAAAAATAAAGTGCACGACTGGTCATACGAAACTTTCTCGATACCTGAGATGTGTTTTTGATTCGCAAAATTAATCGAAAATGAATGGTGAGAAATTTATTTAAATCACTTTTTAGGTTTTAAAAAATATAATTTTCTCAAAAACGGCACCTACGATTTTGATGTAATTTCGCACATTGTACATTTTTAACGTAATTGTTCGAAATACAAAAAATTATTAAAATCGTTAGACCCGTTTTTGAGAAAACGAATTTAATTTAAATTTAAGAAAATCGTTATATGAAAAAAATTTTTTTTTTAAATTAAAAAAAACTGTAAATTTTTTTGAAGTTCCCTTTATTAGTTTTCAAGATATGGCCCATTTTATAAATTACCGTTAGTCAATTTTTTTTCCAAAAACTGAGTATGCAGAATTTTTGACCCCATTCTAAACACCCTTAGTACAAAAAAAGACCGAAATCCTTGGAACCACTTTCGAGAAAAATAGTGATAAGTGATTTTCATCAAAAAAAAAAATGTGTATGGCAGGTACCGTTATTTCAAAAGATAAACTAAAAAATAAAAAGATGCCCCGAGATGTAACGCCAAGAACCTTATATACGAACTTTGAAGCAAATCCGTCGAACTGTTTTGCCATACGGTGCCCGGACAGACAGACAGACAGACAGACCGAACGACGGACGGCATTGGCGGACCCACTTTTTTGGAGTTCTCTATAGTCGTAATATCATCCCTCATACTCAGTTTGAGTTCGAAATGTATACGAGAAAGTTAAAAATTTAAATATCTGCGAACCTAATTAACTTTTAAAAATTATATATAAAATTTAAATGTTTTTGTGTTAAATTTGTACCTTCACAAATCCCACACACAAAACCATTCTCTAGAGTGCAATTAATTTTTGTTTGTATTAAGACTTATTTCTGCGCCAACTTGTTAAAAGCATTAAGCGCCTCACAAGTACACAGAACCACATAAACACATAAACACACAAACATGTGTATGTTACTACAACCGCCTGTTTAAGTATAGCACAGGCATTTAAATTGTCTACCTCGTCACACGCAGTACCTATATAACATCAAAACAGGCATTCGATAATTCCAAGTAATTTGCCTAATTGGTTGGCGGTTTGGGAGCCAGCTCCAACTTCTCTCAACCGAACACCGACACCATAAAATTGGTCAAAGCACCTCACATTACAAAACAATAAGACCGAACAAAACATGAAATCCCATTAGCATTGGAAAATTCAAACAATAAAAGCCCCACAACTTAATGCTGTTAACATTGATTTAAACAATCAATTAAATGAGATTGTTATAGGCCTCTTGGGACAAGGACTACAGCGAGAGATGGACTTCTGAAGTACATAGGTACTTACTACCTTTTTGTTGCCTCCCCTCGTCGTCGTCGACGGTTCATCATCATCTGTTAAAGGACTCTGGCTGCTTTTTTTTCCTTTTGCATATACCTAGATGCTGTGCGTCTATTTGTGGCGTGTTGCGGTGTAGCGCTATTGCCATTGATTTTATGTACGAGAATTGTAATAATTGTTGTCATGATAATTGCGTTATTTCTTGTGTGGCGCTATTGTTTTCGTGTATGTGTGTTTGAGGCTCATTCTCAAGTGATTTATTGTTTACCATTTATTGACCGATGTCATTGCGAAAACATCAAAATGTTGTTGTTTCCCAAGGTGAAGTGAAGTTTCACCTTATACACACACGGATGCCTGCCTGCTCAACAGCAGGTGTTTTCATTTTCAGTTGATTAATTTGTTGCTCTGCATCAATTAATATTGTGATGAGTGGAGGCAAACATATTTATTGTTCTCATAATAATCGATCAAACTAAAGCAAACAAACACATCGGATAGTCGACTCGATTGGATGTGTTTATTTTGTGAACAAAAGGGAAAACAGAAAAGCGAAAAAAAAAGAATCTCTTGCAACGAAGGACATCTATTAAATTCTGCAGCCAATTCAGTTATGACACCACCCGACCGACCATCATCGGCAGCCGTGGTAAATCAAACCTTTTGAACATGTAAACGATTTTCAGCGAGTGTTGATTCTGGCCAGTGCTGGTTTTGCTGATGCCTTGCGCTGCGTCCTTTTTATTGATCTGTTCGATGTCCCTACGATGGATGAATGGCGTCCTTCGGTTCGCGAGATGAAGCGCAGTTTTTAGCATGTTTTTACAGCACAGACCGCCGTCGCCGCTCTATCAACCTCTATCAACCTACCTGTTAGCTGGCTACTCTGTCCTATGTACAATGCAGCTAATGGAAATATAAACAGTTTGGCATGTCCTTGGAGCATCAATCAAAGGAGGATATGCTGCTGCAAATTTTAAATTAATTTCACGTTAAAGGTGTACAGACAGCGTACTAACTGAGGACGTAATTTGTTGAGTGCCAAAACAATGGGCCTTCTTCTCTTTAGAAAAGTAGGTATTTCAATTAAAAACGATTAAGATTTAAAAATAAATCTCCTTTCAAGCGGCGCGGCGCGTGGTGGTAGAAAATTCATTGTCTTTCTTCAAACAAACGCCTCCCCGCCGCCGTCCGCCTGACTGAATTGTGTGCACGTTTTTTCAGCTGTTAACAACAGTAAATTTCATAGACCATTTCTAAATTTCAAAAGTACACAAGCAACATTTCGCCCAGTAAAATGATATTATAGAAGAGGCGACCCTGGGATGGTCTGGACTGGACTGTTTGATTAAAAGATAAATTAGTAAAGGAGTTTGGTCAATTTCCCGAAAGCCAAAAGCTATCCATAGTCCAGATCAAAGACCATGATCACTGAAACGCAAAGTAAACATTTTGCTGCTCAACCCTTTTCGATACTGGCATGGCACAAGGACGCCTGCCGCACCACATGGATGGAGGTACATATATTGCTGTATTATTGCAAGATTCAAAAGGTAGGCCAGGTCGTTAATTGAAGCAGGCATTTTGAGAAATCGTTTATAGTGCTCAGCTCATACCCAATGTAACATTATTTCCGCATCGGTTGACTGATTTCCATTATATCTCTCTCTCTCTCTCTCTCTCTGTCTCTCCGTGCTATATATGTTGTGTTGACTGTGGGTGGTACGTATCTCTAGGTATGGAATAATCATTACCATAAAACGGGTATAAAATAACAATTCATCGGAAGCATGCATGTGTCAGGTGTATTCAGCTAGCTGGACCACGGTGAGCGGTAGTGTGGAGAACATCTCGTTTTCTGGCTACCTATTAATTTAATAAATGGAATTTACATATTCCCATGACTGGTGTAGACAGGAGCTCGATTCTAGCGCGCCTAAGCTAGGAAGGAGTAAACGTTGTTTAAATATGGAATGAGATTTTGTGGCGGATCTAGACTTCGAAAACTAGCCGGGGATAATTAACCAGCGCGCGGTTGTTAAGTGAACTGGACTGGCGTTTTGATTGGCGAAAACAAGTTTGCGAAATTCACTTTTTGTTTTTGAAATTCAATGTTTGTGTTGTTGATTTCGAATGACGTCAATGGATGTTCATCCGTTTGTGAGGAAAATCGTCTCTAAAGGACTATTGAATCTCCTTTTATTAAATGGCAAATACCAATTCTTGACACCGCGCTCGTTTAATCGGCGCTCACTTGTTCAGACGATTTTTTTTTTTTTTTTTGTTTTTTCTATCCCAGTGCAGTGGAATTTTTATTGAAACAATGAACCCATGTTATGTGATGTCCTCGAACTTCTCCAGAACAGAATGAGATATTTTTTTATTAGCTCATGGCATCTGAATTCCAATGTCCGATTAAGAATTCGATTTAGAATAGATACATGGGGATAGGGGGCGAGAATGACACTGGAAACCAATAAGTTAGCACTTTTGCTGGTGCTAACAAAATTAAGTACAAATAATGAGCAAATTCATAGACAAGACAAGTTGAATATATGTACATACTTATTGTGTGTATGTATTTTTGCTTTGCTTCCTCATCTCACAAAGCATTCAATTCAATTGCGCGAAAAACATTTACGAGCTGCTAACACTGACTGAACCTTAGTCTCATTTTCACAACCCTACCAACCCTCCTGTGCTTGCAGTGAAATTTATTGTGTAGAAAATCACACAAAAATCAGGAGGGAGGAAGCAACAACAACAACAACAAGAAAGACATGTGGGTTTGTGTTAAGGATGCTGTGGAATGTGGAATGATGCGGAATCTAACACCTCTGTGCTGTGTGAGTTGTCTTCCTGAACCGAGAAAGAGAATGTGTAGGAGTGCAACAACCAACCAACATACCATCGTATGAGGAATCGCAGGCTATAAAAGGGACGAAAGGCGCCGAGATGTCGCCAAAGTTACGTCTCGTAATAAATTTTACCGAAAAGTAGGAATTTTCGTATTCGTTTTTCATACATTTTACATTCACGGCCACCTTTGAAACTGAACTTCCGCGCGCAACCGGAAAATTCGATTTTTCTGTTGTTTTCCTTGGGTGGATGGATTTTAGTTTTATTTTTTTATTTTTTTTATTTTTTTATTGTCGTGATAGTTTGAAAATACGTTTGTCACACAGTGGGGGCGAGATTGGGAATAAATTAGAGGAATTCAAGACATCAAGACATTTTTGGAATGCACTCAACAACAATTGAATAAGGAGTAAATACCGTCATTAGTCTAGCCACAAGTTTTAAACAAAATTTGGTTTTATTTATTTAGTAATCTTAGTAAGTAGAAAGTGCATATGCAGTAGCTTTTCGTTCGGTGCTTTCAAATAACACCTCAGCAAAGATCTTCACATACAGAGGTGATGTTTTGGAAGGGCGCATGCACCACATCATCAACCAAATATGGGAGGAAGAAAGCAGGTTCAATGACAAATGTTTGCTACGTAATGCACAAAAGCCTCAAACTGCAGTTTGGCATCGGATTTTCGTCACATGAAAAAGGTTTTCATAGCTATTGAAGAAAACTGGCTCGGGTTCAATTTTAACTCTACGAATGACAACTGAGTGAAGATCGGACATTACCTTGGAAACCCGTTGCCGTTTCATCCTTTCCTGTAATTTTCTTGGAAGGCACTCATCCTTTTAATTTTAAATTCGAAAAGTCTCAAAAATCGGGTGAAAATATGCGATAGCGTAGTACAGAGTATGTAACATTTTCATCGGTCGGCAGACTTATCGGCATTGATTCTATTCTCTCCATTTAACGACGAGATTATGATCAGGATTACAGGGATCATAACCCTCCCATTTCACTGCATTCCTACTGGTCCGCCTGTGGGGTTCACCGGTTCAACCTCAAAAGATATCTGCAGGCATCCCGATTTTGGATCACTTCACAATCAAATGCTTGACGTTTCTGCATTTGTGTGTTCCAGAAGTTTTTAGGCCAGCCTATCTTACGCGATTGTAAGGGAACGTTGACTGCCATTGCCTTTTTGACGGGGTTCGTAGGATCCCTCCTTTTTTTCGCGATGGGTTCTTTGACGCGAAGGCTTCCTCGGATTCTGGAACTTCTAATTTGATCAAGCTTTGTTACGCTTGCTGTCATGCGAAGCATCTTCATCGCAGCTGCTGTCAACTTAGCCCCATACTTTTGGTACATTGTCCAGCATTGTGAACCGTATGTGAGCGCCGGACGAACAACTGCGGTGTAGAGCCTTCCTTTCAGCTTAGGGGACATTTTTCGGTTACAGAAGATGGCTGTGTTTTTCTGCCACGATGATTGATATCGTCATCAACTGTTGCTTCATTGATAATCATTGATCCCAGATATTTGAACTTTTCACACTTGGGAACCACCCCGTTCAAATAAATGTCTGGAATGGGTTGGCTTGGGTCAAAAAAAGGGCAGTACAAATACTCTGTCTTTTTTTGGCCATTACGATACCCATTCCCCTCTTAAACATCTACCCAAACATCAAGTGCTCGTTGCAGGGAAGACTGATCATCACTTACGATGGCTCTATCGCCAGCAAAAAATCACTTTTCCCTCAAGCAGATAATCAAGGACCGTAATAAAGAGCAAAGGACTTAATACACTTCCCTGGTGAACACCGACTTTTATTGGAAATTCATCGGTGACTCCTGCAGGACATCTGACTTTTGTCTTCGCTCCCTCCTACACTTGTGAACTCCTCGTTGTCTTAGCCCTACCCATATCAGATCTCTTGGTTGTCTATCGAATGCTTTTTCAAAATCAACCAGAATCATATAAAGATCCTTTAAGGAATCACGATGCTTTTCCATTATGATCCTTATACTTTTAATTGCATTTGTGGTTGGTTTTATCGGTTGACATTGATTAGTCAGGAAATTAGGGTTGTATCTGCAGATTCTGTGCTGCCACTTTAAAAGAACTAAGCTTCGGCTTAAAAAACAAAAAGATTCAACAATAAGACTCCTGACTCGAAGGACAAAAAGGATTCTCAAAAGAACCTAGTTCTGCTTTGCCACTTCGAATGCTGAATGATAAGCAGGAAAGGAGAGTTAAGAGAAATGTTCGAATAAAGGAGAAAATACAACCGCGAATTCTATGTACCAAGAAGTTGGATGTGGTAAAAAACATATCAAGCGATGTGGAACGCTAGTGATGCAGCCAAGAGGATCTTCGAATTCCCGCCTGCGAATCAATGTCAAGACGACAATAAAGACCGATTTTAGAGATAAAATAAAATACCAAAGCGCTTGGTATGGAAAATTCAAAGCAATGTGCCTAAAATCGCAGAGCATTTAAGGCTGTCTTGTTTCAGGGAGAGACCTTCACGAGATGTCTATTGTCCTGGACCCATGTATAGTAAACGTAAACACCAGGGGCAATATTGTCTGTCGAAATACTTTAATTAAAAATACAAACATATTGAAGGCTTTTCATATTACTCTCGAAAGTTGCTATAGAAAATTCCTCACTCTCTGTCAGAACGCTAGCAAAGAAAAAGTAAAGTACTGGACCCAGTATACGGCCTTGTGGTACATCAACTGCAATTTATCCTGCAGAAATGGATCGAAAAAAAGTTTAAATTTTTAGAGGAGATAAAGACTTAAGTCTCTATGTAAGATAAGATTCTCTGGACTTCATCCGACTTTATACTGCCTGACGAAAACGCAGGTCAGGCAGACGTCTTCAAGAAGTGCGATAAATGGGGTCGTAATTGAATCTACGTATCTCCCTATCGATAGTGATAGAAACACTTGCTAATAGTTCTCCATTCGACTGAGGTGTCAGAACTGCAATAGATATAAAAAAGCAAACATATGACAAACCCTTTTGTTAAGGCCCCACTGACTATTGTTGACGATAAAACTTCTTTTTTTTTTAAAACAAAAAAGAAAATATCTTCGCAAGAGGATGTATACAAAGTGAGGGTGTTTGGAACAATTTATCTAGTTGCCCGATAAGCATCCTATGTGTTTTCTAATGGACATGTTTGTGCATTTGTTTTGGCTGCAAGTAAAATGGATAGATTAAGGGACGAACACAGCAGTACAGTTGGCCTCTCTGCCTGTGATGGCGATCCCTGAGGCGACTACAAAGTTCATATTATTGGTCCATGACGATGTAAAATCGATCAACATAGTAGTTTTGATTGCCACCGTCAAAGTTTTTACCAAAAAATTGAATTTCACACCACACACACCAAGGAGAGGTAGTTGTTGTTCTTCTTCTTCTCGTTGTTGTTGTTTAGTTTGGCGAAAATTTCATTTAAAAGTCGTAACAACAATCTGTGTCGTTGAGTGTTGTCATCAACTTATAGTTGTTGGTCAGCTGCTAGTTGGGCCTCTCTCTCTCTCTCTCTCTCTTACTATCGCTGGCAAAGAAAAAGCAAAGTTTCTTTTGACCTTTCTCAACTTATCTCATATTGCAAAACAGTTTGCCGACATTTTTTTTTCACCCAGCCCACGCGCGCAGCCAGCAGCCTTCTCCGCCTGATGGTGTGGTGAACGACGATTTTTCAAAGAAAATTCAATTAGGCCGGAAAGGATAAACTTTTAACGAAGAAAGTCGTCTACCTAATGTGACACACGGGTTATTGCTTATTGGTTGCTGTCTTTCTCTGCTCTCTGATGTCCTTCAGGATGTTGTCAGTCGATGGATGATGGGTGTTGCTGATGGACAACTTGTAAGGCCACTCTGTGTCAGATAAGTTGTAACCAATGTGATCCTATAATCACTGCAGCGATTACCACGTCAGGATGTAGGACAGGAACACATACACTTGCACACAGAAAAGAAGAACATACACATACAGAGGTGTATAGGTGTATTGGCTACAAATCAAAGCTCTGAAAAATCACATAAATTTCATTTGATGTCGATATATGGTGCGATTGATGCCAGAGGGAGACCACCTATTGGTTTTGCTGTTCTTTTTTGTTTTTTTGTTTTTTGTTTCGCCTTGAGGGAGTTTATTGTTTGTTCGGAGTTTGAGCTAGTATCGGACTGGACGGATTATGGGGGTTTTCCTTGTAAAATTAAAAGCATATTAGATGTTGGGGTTGGGGCTTGGAGTTGGGGTTAGGTTTAGGTAAAGAGTTAAAGATATATAGGAAGATGTGGAGTATTTGATTCATGGCCTAACTAGGGTAGGCAATTTCATTGCTACAAGCTACGACGAGCTAAATAGGTGAGCTTACGAGTTGCCAACGACCACTAGTCATTTCTGTTGGTAATAGTTGAGTAATTGGGAGAACAAAAATAAGGTAAGCTCAGAGCTGATTGGGACTTGGTAAGACCCCAGAGAGAATCGGTCATGTTTACCGAAATGTGATGAAAGGTTTACTGATGCGTCAAGCAAAAAAGCTGCTCAGGCCCTGACAATGCTTATGCCAGATTTGCAGATTTGCCCGGCTTCTATCATACATTGAGGTCATCTGACTTAAGGTGGGAAAGGACTAGCCCTCCTAAAACGTCTTATCTCGAAAGCGGTAAGTTTTACCAATCCACCTTGCTGGCTCTGTAGCCCACTACCCCCTTACCAATGGAAGGACAGCCTTATAAGTTGTCAACGTTGTCGTTGTGGACGCGTCGAATCGAAAGAAGTGGAATCTTCGTCCCTTATACTGCAATGAGCAGAAGGTTCAGCTGAGGCCTATATAACATCTTCTTCTTTGCCTCGCAAGTTACGTAGATAATGAAGCCGAAGTTTGCTATTCAATACTGGGAACAATGGGAATCGAGAGCTCAACAGTTTGGCATTATGACAGTTGCCGTGATTGCAAAATAACTCTTCTTTAATTTTTTAATATCTTGGGAAATGCTGGTACCAGAGAAAGAAAGTCATTCATGCCAGCAAAGGCTAAACTAAAACCAAAGTTTGACTGGTATTCAGCTATGCACCCTTAAACCCACACACCCCCCAGCGTGCGCTGTTTTACCTTGAATTAAAGATTTGTTAGAATAGATTACTCGCTGTTCCGGACAGTCTTTTGGTTCTTTGAGACGTCCTGACTTTATGCCTGCACACCAAGTTGAAAAGAAACGAAATGATAAGACTACTACTCACCCAGAGTCATCTCCATACATCTGACTTTAAATTTTTTCACAACTTTTCCTTAAAGAAAACGTAAATAAGTGACTTGCCATAAATTGATTTTTTTTTTCTCAGGATAATCGTTTTGTGGGAGAAATTAAAAAATCCATGACATGGATAAAATGAAAAGGAAAAATTACTTGAACTGTGTAATTGATGGCAATTAATTATACAGACCATAGACCAGCCTCCTGTGGAGGTGGAAAGAGAATTTAATTGATTGTCGATGCCGATTCTGACAAAACAAAAAAAAAACACTGAAATCTAAGAGTATTTAGCTGCACTTGATTAGGGAAGAACTAGAAAAATGTGTCTCAGATTTCTATTAGAATTCCCCCAAGCTCATGTGTCGCTTTGACATTTCGAAAAATTCTCTCTATTTAAGAGAGAAGAGGGGAATTTGTTTCCCCTTTTCGAATATAGAAGATTTCCCCCTGAAATAAAGGGAAATATTATCACAGGGAGAGACTTTCGAAGAAATACTCAGCTCTCTTTTGGACAGCGATAGCGATAGCTGTGGAAAGCTTTAATTGCACTTTAGTATTCCAATAGTAACTAGGGTGTCAAGTGGTGAGGGCGGAGTTTAAAAAAATAAGCACGCGTTTATATTTAAATCCAAAACCATAATGAGTTGGAGTCTCAAAAATGCATGTATTGTGTTTCAGAAAAGTCAATCTGGCTTATTAGTGTCAATGTCAATGGGATTTGCTGTGACGCACAGAATAGACTTTCAGCCTCTGATCATTTATGTTGTCTTAAATTTATATTTTTTTCAGATGGGTTAATATGTGTTTTGAATGACTGTCTTTGGACTATCGGACTAAGACTGTGGCATTTGTTTAGTAACCCAAATGACTTGAAAATAAACTGAACGCAAAGGGAAGGCATTTGATTTAGTTTTTGGCAAGCGATTTATTTTCAACAATTTTCACAAGGATTGATTTTTATAAAACCCCCATTTTCATAAAACAAATTTGTTATTTCGAGGCTTACGTTCGCCGACTTATACATTGCAGTTGTGCGTATAGACGAAAGTATATACTTAAAGCAATAACATAAAATATACTGTCATGCTATTTGGATGATAGCTTTACTTGTCTCAAGGTTTCTCAGATCGTGGAATTTTTATAATTAAGGGAAAACCACCAAATTTTTATTAACAATTTTCAGTTATCCTTGCCAGGATCCAGTGGCTTAGTGGGTAAATGCGTTAGACCAATAAGCGAGAGGTCGTTGGTTCAAATTCCATTCGCGTCGAAAAAATATATGTATATCTTCCCACACACAGTGTTTGAAGAAGATAGGCCGTTTACACCTAAAATTTCAACACTTGAACTTGTTTGAGATCTATTCTTGAAAAAAATAAACTCTTTTGTCTGCCAAATTTGTTAATATATTGTTAGAATATTGTTACAACTCTTGTAATTTCTCAAACACTCAGAAAAGCATGTACTCAAAATATTACAGGAACACGAATGTGGAATGCTCTACCTCACTCTGTTTTTTCTGACCATTACAATTTACAAACATTTAAAATCAATGTGCATCGGTTTCTCATGCTTTCTTCTAATTTCTTCTCCTATCCTTAACGCCCCGTGCTGTGTTACTATAACATTAAAAGGGTGCTAACAATCCCTTTTGCACGTGCAAATTATAAAAACAAAAAAAAAAGGAGACAGTGAAAACTTCCTTGTCGCATAATAAAATTCCGTCAAACTGAGAAGGTAGATTGGAGCTTCGCATAAAATACAAGGACGTGTCATATTTTTATGTCACTGATTTACGATGGTGCGAAAGACCTCCAACAAAAACCGGCTTAGCAAGTGTGATAACTTTACTTTGATTACAGCAAATCTGTCCTACAACAAACTACAACTTCAGCGCTCAGTAACTACAAATAAGTTTGAGTGTAATTTTAAAGGAATTTTTTGAATTCCAGTAAGTTGTACATAGTTCTTCATGCGACACTTAGGTCTTAACAAAATATTCCAAATCATATACTAAGAGAGATTGCGAGTTCGGGTGATTCTCAGAAGCTTAAATGGCGTTTTCAAGTGCCTACATGCAGCGAAACCATCGAAAGCTATGCACGATCATGGAGTCCGACACAATAAAGCCCTGGTTTAAGCTACCACAGGAACGTTTTCTAAATTGGCCAAAAATCCTTGCACTGCAGGTGGTGCCCAACTTAGGCAGTTTTCACAGTACTATGAAAAAAAATTCTTATGTTAATGTTGCTGGGCTAGGTTGGGCCTGGATGTTGAATGCAACTATATGCGACCCCAATCCTTGGGAGATCACTTGGCCTTTACTCATTTTAATTATAAATTGCAAGTAAAGCGTTCTTTTCTACTATAATTGATCCACACTACGTAAGTTGTGGGCACCTCTATGGAAGTAAAAGATAATGGAAGACAGCGGATCGGAGGTATATATATATGACCGAAAAAAGCTGTTCTTACAAAATCATATCACTTTTAAGTCTTCGTCGAGAAACTGGTATCATTTGGAGAAGTTTGATATGTTGAATGTAGGGAGAGATATTCCCATGAAGGTCCTTTTAGAGCAAATCGAATGAAGAACTATTGTTGTACGAAGTCTAGAATTGTGAAGTATACTCTAGATGCCGACGGATGAGTAATATATATAGTAGTAAAGTTTAGAGACCATCAACATCACAAAGCATTAGTTGAGATATGGTATATAGAAAACTGAAGGAAATACACCTACTTAAGAATGTCATCTGTTGGCATTTAGTTGGGTTGAAAATTAGCCGCTTTTTGGCACACCAAATCTCGAAACTATTAATGTCGGCCTGGAGGAGATTTTTGTCAACCAGATTGTTGACGATGAAGATGCAGTGGCTAAGTGGTTAAGTGCGTTGGACCACTAAGCGAGAGGTCGCTGGTTTAAATCCCGGCCTGTACCACCTGAAAGTTTTAATTCGCTGCCCCACCTCTTGCGAACGTTTGACAAACATCCAAGAGTAAGAACTGTCATGAGAAGCTACTCAAAAATAAATTGCCGTTCGGAATCGGCATTAAACTGTAGGTCCCTCCATTCGTGTCAAAAATATAACTTCGCACACACAGTGGTTGGAGAAGCTAGGCCTTAGGTCCTGTATGGGCCGTTTACACCCAGAATATTTATATTTTAGATTGTTAACAGATTACTATTGCTGATTTGTACTCATGTTTTTAAATCATTAATATAACAAGAATGAACAAAATAGGACCTAAGTGACTTTCCTGAGGAACTCCAGACTGAGCAGTGAATCGCCTTATTATCATCATCTGAATCATTGCTTCTAGCTATTTTAAATTCCACATTACAATTTCAGATCTAAGGTTTCTTTATTTATTGATGATGGAACTACCACCCACAATAGGACAACTAACGATTTTGATAATATTTTGTATTTTCAAAACTTTGGGTGAATACGGCATAAACAGTGTTTTCTGGCTATGGAGTCGAACGGCTTAAAAACCATTTTGAGTTGCTTAGATCATTGCAGAAGAAAACTCCTAAGCTTAACTCAGCACGACGTTGTTGAATGTTGAACTGCTCCGCCATCTCTTTTAGAGCTGACCGGTAGCCTATTACTACTAAAGAGTTAATAGAGACTGATTCCAGACAATTGATATCTTTACGGATACCACGTTATTCTTTAGCCAGGAACAAGACTTCCTACAACACTACAATGATTGGGCCCACGTTTCACGTTAATACGACGGCGTGAGGGTGATTGTAAAAATGACTGGCAAGTCAAAGAAAAAATACACGATCAGCAGGTTTTGCGGGGACCCCTTAAAATGCCTGCTGTATGTTTTAAGCCCTGAATTGGGCTACCTTCCAATATAATTTTAAAATTTTACTTACTACTTCACCTCATTTTAAAGATATCTTCACGCAAATCTTCAGACGGTAAGAAGCAACAACTATTCCATTGTGACAACACCCATCCTCAATTGTCATCATTTAGCAATTCAATAAACACATAGAGATGAATATCTTACTAAATTAATTGTTCATGGTATGGCATGGCAACGGCCTCTTAACGGAAGCTTATTATCCCACAAAACACCCATTTGGTTTCATTAAATTAAGGTCCATAGACCCACATTAAAATATTCATTGAGGAGCCCTACACCTCCCCCTGCTGTGTCTCTTTGCCATCCCAATTCCCATCAACCGACCGTCGCCGCCGCTGCCGCCGCGCAACCAAACCAGCCACCCCCCAACAACAAGGATTCGGCTCCCCAAAGTAATTTCCTGCACAGATATCCTGCGGCATTTAAATCTCTCCACACGCTTCCTTAAATATGTTTTTGCCACAAACAAACAAACAAACACACACACACACACACACCGATACATATCGTACGAAAGCAGCAAGGTTAGTCGCTCTGATTTCACTTTCTATGCTTTGTTTTGCGTTGTGTTTGTTCTTTCGTTCTTATTTGCGCTGTTGTTGCTGTTTCAAGTTTATTTGGTCCATAGATATGGATACCTCCGGAAGAATGAATGCTGTATCCTCTCACCGGATTGCCGAGGAGAGGACATCGCACTAAAACTTATCCAACGTGTACCTATAATCGACTTTAAAACCAGATGTGCGGGGGGCTGGGGGGTTTTCAGGGCGAAAGATCGTAACAGATATATGTACAAGTAGTCGTCAGGTGCGGAAGGAGGAGGCTGAATTAATACAAAACCTTTCTGTCATACTGGCTGTGGCTAGGGCTACGTGAGTATGAGTATGAAAAGGACTCTCTCAAGATTTGTTTTGTGGCAAGCCACAAATTTGGTTGTACCCTAACCTAACCCTCCGGAGTATGCAGCAAAACTACTCAACTTGTGTACCTACAAAATGGTGATTAACTTGATGGCATAACAAGTTAGTTTTGGGACATCCATTTGGGTATTAGCAGGCTGTTTTGTGTAATTCGTATTTGATGTGGTTAGGCGGGTCCGATTGAATTGCTCCCTCTCTCTCTCTATACGAGTGGGGGATAGGCCACGAAATCATTAACATAACTTTTCTCTTGTCAGGCAAGGGATAGCCGGGATTAAAATCATAATTTTCTACATATCCAAAAGTAATTTAACACATATATTGTGCAGCCGCTTTAATTAACCTGTTATCCTGGATGGCTTATAAAGTTAACCGCAATTACATTCCCAAACTTAATCACCGCTAATTATCACCCTAATTAGGTCTCAACCGGTACCATAATCACTTCCTCCGCACAGCGGAGTTTATCTTCCCACTGCCGACGCTGCCGACGTTGCCGCCAGCCGCCTGCCGCCTGCCACATGGGAGCATTCATAAAAACGAAGAGCAGATAGATAGAAATACCAAAGGATGCCATCAATTTCCTAGTCCCCTACCCAAACCCCAACCCCCTCAGAAACAATTAACGAATCAGCCATGGTAGATAGATAGTAGATACCTTTTCTATTTCCACAACTACCAAGTGGAGTGCAAAGAAAGAAAACGTACATACCAACAAATTTCAAATTGACAATTTATGCTGGGAAAAATGAACAGAAAAAAAAGAGATGCAAAAAAAGAAAAAAAAAAAATATTGTGTGGAAATTTTTTAATCAAATCACCCATACAGCCCTTCCGGAAGTACACAGGAACTGCACCAGTGTACCGGAATTAGAGTTGCTTCGAGGATGAATGTCTATGACGATGATGACCTGCCAAGCCAATGCAGCAATCAATTCATGTTGCTCGGAGGACTATCCTGCAGTATTGCTCGCTTACTGGTTGGAAGAGGGTCATAGCCCGGTATTTATTAATCGAGAGTACCGATTTCGGTTTTAATTTGTCGGTGGGTTTGCTGTCCCGTGGATGTGTCTCTCGTTTTCTTGGTACCAATGAAATGTAAGAATTACAACTTTGTTTTTTGCATCATTACGTGGTCAAATGAATTCAGTTCGTGCAATTAGCCATCAACACACAGCGATACACCAACCGGCACCCCATAAACTTGAATTATAGATTGTGAAATCGAAGAACTGTGCTCTTCGATGGAGAGGAGCGAAATTAGTTTTATGGCAGTCCGCAGACCCCTTGGGTTAAAAATTCGATTCTTTCTTCTCTATCTCCGTTTGCGTCCGCTTTTTGTGAAGTGGTGAGTGGCTTTTCCGAACCGAATTTTATCTAAATTGCTCACGTCCGCTTATATTGCTAATCCCTGACTATTTCGTGTGTTTGCTATTGTGTACCATTGCTGCAACCATGCACGTCACATACCCTTACCCCGGTGCAAAACTGTTTTGTTTCTCTTTTTGTCTGCATCACACAATAATCCGAAACCGCAAAGCCCGAGCTATAACCTATGTTATAATATGTAAGGTTTTATATAGATGCAACCGCAGAAGAAACAGAGATGAAGCTTGTCCGCAAATTGACACACAGAAACGACGAGAGACAGAGAGCAGAGAACAACGAGAAACATGTGTTAAAAAATTTAAACACTATCCTTTGCGTCGCCCGGTCGGCCCCAGGACCTAATGGCAGCACAGCAGTACGGCAACAATACGGCATACTACAGAGAATTCAACTGCTACTACTGAGGTGGAAGCAAAGCTAGCTAGCTGCTGCAGCAGCAGCAAACTCTGGGTGGTGGTGGTGGTAGTGGTGGGTTGTTAGGTTAGGAATTTACGAAATGTGAAAAATTGGGGAATAGAGTACCGTACAACATTTTCTAATGAACTTGATTGTTTCCTCTTGTGGTTGCTTCTGTGTGTGCTGCGCTGTAATGATGATTATGATCTGTGTATGTGGACGGACGATATGTGTTGTCGGGTGTGTGTGTTGTGTGAGCTCTGCGCTCTGTGGGTATCGTGTTTAGTGGATATGAAAGTTCATTAATTATTTGCTATATTATTGGAGTTTGATTGGAAATTAATTTTTATGGACTTGGGGCGTATAGTTATGGATTTTGGAGAATTTTGCCTTAGTCGGGAGGTCGGTCCACCACGGGTGCAATTATTTGAAATTGAAAATTATTTCAAAAGTGAACTGGATTTAAGTCTATAATATTAACGATTAAGTATGTTATGACGCAGTGGGACAGAAGATGGAGCTCGGGGGGAGCTAAAAGCTTGACGAAATTTGTCGGTCAGTTAGGGGTCACAATCAATCAATATCGATGAGAATTTTAGAAACTCCCACAAAGCAGGAGTGTAGATAGTTAACAGTGTGAGCTGTTATGGAACGCTGATACCCCTACTAGATAATCGGGATAACATTCGCTGACTCACTTATCCTCCTTATAGTCCGGTGAACCTAACCTCAAACAGTATTTAATCAGCGCGGTACTGCATCCAGTTGGACACTACAAATGGGGTTCATTCCACTTCTGCGCGGCGCCTTATACGAGGGTTTCCTCTACTGCGTTATGGCCAAGGGTTAGAGTCGAAGATTCTGTGGGTTCATTCGCACTACATGTCCCATTCATCTCAAACTTCCAATGCGCAGTTTTATTTACCAGTTCAATGTTTCTGTTCAGCTCGTATATTTTGTCGTTGAATGGTCTCCTCCAGAACCCTTCAACGCAAGCGGGACCAAATAAGTTAGCAAGAATTTTTCTCTCAAAACCACCAAGAATGTCTTCATAGAGCAGTCCTACCTTCAGCATTCCGATCCTGTAGACACTGCGTGGCCTATTACCAAGGCCTAATGTCGCTTTGTTCATAAGTTTTGAAAGCTTCTGATTTTGCGGTCTTTTAGCTGTCATCTGTCATCAACTAACTTTCGGATGCCATCTGTCATCTTTCAGCTATTTATTGACAGCTGCTATATTTTATCTACGATATGTTATCTGACATCTGTCACCTATCAGCTGTCACCTTTCATCTGTTATAATTCACTCGGGATCTGTCATAAATCGTCAATCATCTGTCATCTATTAGCTGCTTGCCTATTTTCCAGCAAACGTATTTATTGTGCGATGTTCTCTCTGAGTGAAATCTTAAAATTGTATAGACATTTCCAAGTGCTGTCTCTCAATTGCCTCTCAGAATAGAGTCATGTTGATTGCTTAGCGATGCTGCCCTAGCGTTCGCCCGACCGTCCTTAGTAGACTTTCTACAGCAAATATCAGAGCGGTGAGCATCCATAGCCTTAAATCAATTGAGCTAAATAAATACTGCTCCATCGCTGCGTTGACCCATTGACATTGAGATTACTAAATCATCGCCAACCTGAACGGTTTCTAAAGGATGCATATTAATGCACACACCCCATCCTCAGCCATAGAAAATTATTGTGACACATTTGTCCGTTCTTTTGTTGCACCATAATTTATCTCCTGAGACACCACCGGACCGGACAGCATTATATACTCACAGCAATGACAGTATCTATTTCCAAATGGCATCAAATGACATTCAAAATGACTGTAATTTTGAAAGCATCATCTACGGGTACGGTCGTTCTAGCAGACTTTCCAGCTTTAACAATTGCACTTGATTAAATATCAACACCTCCCATCACAAGAAGACCAACAACAATGGCATTACTCCTTGAAATCTCCCTCAAATCCACCCAACACAAAGCACGCATACACAAAACACTTGCAAACTTGCAATGGCACCAAAAAGAGGATGAATACTCCATGGTAGTCCTGGCGGACATAATGCCCATTTTCTGTTTTCTGAGGTTCCTTTTGTTTAAGTGTGTGTTGTATGTGGAAACATATGCTCACTCGATTTGTTATTCAATTCGAAAATCTATGTTGTATCTACTAGTTTGTTGCTGTTGTTGGACTCGATGGAAGTATAGTTTCTCTGGTATTTTGTTAAAGCTTGAAGAGATACATAAATTAGATAAAACGGTAACATTCGTCTAAGTTGACCAAAACCACCCCGAGGGATTGGTTGGACTTTTAGCTTTACTTGTTTTTGTGTGAGTGTTTTTTTTTCTTTCTTTTTTGCACAAAGACGAGACGACGAAGGAGGAATGAATTGTGTTGTAGTGCACACGCCTTTTGAATTAGGTAGGTAGACTGCACACATTACACATAGCATAGTGACTGACATCCGTCTTGTAAGGAGCTGACTGCAAAACGAAAAAAAAAAAAATCGTTCCGTATGCTCTTTGTCATTATAGTTGCTAATGCATTCCGTCCAATTGAATTATTGCACAACCGGAATGACAAAGATAACGATGTAGTAATTCGATGTCTTTTCCTGCTACAGTCTCATTTTTTTGCCTTTCTTGACTCGATTATCAAATGGGACTTTTTTTTTTTTTTAACCCAACCGTGTATTGTTTTGTTTTTTTGCGCAACATATGTACATTGTTTTAGTATTTATTCAGGTTTTTTTGTTTCCATTTGTGAGAAAGTAAAATCAGGATAAAGGAAATCTCGTATCGATTGATATTTTTGGCTTGAATAATCTTCTAACACATTAGTTGAATTTCCGTTTGTGGTTTTATTGGTGTATATTTGGCTTAGATCCTTAAACAAATCGTCTTTCAAATTTGTGGATGTTATCGAAGCCACCAAAGGATTTGAATAAATGCTATTTCTTCTACTGAAAGACGGACAGAGAAGCCGGCATTCGAGTGCTGAAGGAGATTGTATACTGAGCGAAAAAAAATCGTGGACGTGATTTAAAATGACATTTCTTGTGGACTATTTTGATAAACGAGATTAAGGAGGTTTAGTTTTTTTTTTTTATGAAGAAAGAATTTTCTGTGATCTCAAACTAAACCAAACAGAGAAGATTTTTGAACACGGAACGTTAAAATCGACAAGGGGCAAATTATCCATCCTGTCGTTTCGGAGCAGCTATAAAGCAGACATCGGCGCGCGAGGAAGGGCGAGATGGAACGGCCAGAGATTGTTATAGAAAAGAAAGCAGTATCTATTTGAGAGAGAACGTGTGAAAGGTAAATTCACCAACATCTGCCTGATATGTTCTCACGGAAAAGGATGACGATACAAATGAAAGTTCCAACGAGCTAATTACAAAAACTTGTAACTTATATAAGAAAAGTCCGAAGTATGACTTCAAAATCATCCTAGATAGGAAATAAGGAACTCTTTTGGTACACAGTCTAAACGCGATAAACGGACTGGGGCTTTACATTACTGCCCAGCAAGACCACAGTTTCCTCACCTCGAATATTGATATAGGAATATGGCGGTCATCAGTTCATCAAACAGTCAACCAAATTGATCATGTTGTCATCGACGCAAGGCACTCTTCCAGTATTTTAGATATCCTAATATTCGCAGCGGTTGACAAAGACTTAGACCACTATCAAGTTGCAGTAGCTTAGCTGCGTCTTCGGATATTTCAGACACCGCAGAACAGGGAAATACTCTGAAATTTAACGTTGCAATGTTGCAATCAAACGCGTATCCCTCAAGCTCTCGATAAGTCATTTGGCATAGATGACGACCACCGCCACGAAACTTCGATTGCTTCAAAAAGATGAGTGCTCTACGAGCAAAAAAGAAGTGTAGAACGTTGGCGTCTTCGGAGGAAAAATATAGAGAAAGAGAAACTCGTGATGAGGGAAATAGAGAGGTGCTACTCCAGGAACAACTTTGGTGTTTTAAGGGATTTTCAGGGTACTCACAAAGAACTGAGACTGTGTTAGCTCCCAGATCGTAAGGAGAACCGAAAATGCTTTTGTCAAAGTTGAATTATACTCATTCTTTTTGAATAGGGGTCATGCGAAGACAGCTAAGCACAGATGCTCCATCACTAGCGATCATGAGGGCTTTACTATTCGAGCTTTACTATCTACTTAAATAGCGACTCAGTCACTGGAAGGAGTAAGAAACATTCTGAACTGGCCACATCGTTAACATCAAACACACGGTTGTACATCAATCTGTCAAGAAAAAAAGCGGAACATAGTCCATATCGAATCGAATATTGGGGTCACAATTTCTTAATATTTCTCCTTCTTTCGCAACAGTTGGATTGATGAAGAAACTTTATAAAGTTGCTGGAAAGAATTGCAATTCCTTGGCTCACAAGTTCCAATTCCAGCACTCACAGGAACAATAAAATTTCACCCAAAAATTCGTCCCTTATTTTTTTATGACGAGTATACAAAATATTTGTCTAAAACAGCAGAAGCAATAGACGTCATCCCTCTTCAAGTGATAATCAAATCTATCGCAAGCAATAACTCAGCAACAAAAAAGAAAGTCCTTCCTTTCGTGTTCATGTTGTGTGCATGAATAGGGACATATGCTTCAACAGTGCCTAATACAATTGTGCTTAAGTATGCTCGTCTTTCTTTTTAAGTTTCCAAAGTTCTTGTTCATCATGTTCATCGTTTTATTTTTTTTCTTATTTTTTTGGCAGCTTTGTCGCACGAAGTAGATTGATTTTTTTGTTTTTTTTTTGTCAAATGAAGTCGCAAAAATTTATTTAGAATAGAACATTAAACCGATAGGAAATCCTGTCAATCATTTTTTATCGTTTCCCCTTTATGTTGTTGTAGTTGTTGTTGTTCTGTTGTTCGCAGGAAGATAATAAAATTATATTCAATGAAAAGTGAAATATTTCACAAGTTGTTTGCTTCTCACATGATGATGCCAAAAAGTATTACGATACGAATTGAATTTCACTAAAAAGCATTTGGTTTCAATTATTCACATTTTCTCACTATTTTCTCTCTCTTTTCTCACACCTAGAATATGCCTTCTTTTGGAATTCCCACATAAGTGAAAAGGTATTTTCAATTCACACCTTCACCTTGGCAAGGGATTGTAATAGACACACAGTTTTCCAAGTTTTTTTTTTTTTGCTCTTCTATAGTTCTAAATAGTAGCAGCTACCATTTGTGGTTTTTGCCACATTCACATGCACATTCCAGAGTGTATAAAATGCTTCCATAGCCATAGATCAGGCAGAACAGGAAGAAAGAAGAGAAAGTGGCTGGCGGCTATAAAAAAATCTAAAAAAAAAAAACTTAAACCTAGTAAGACAGGTGAAACAATGGACAGAATGGCATCCGGGGAGCATTTTAAATTAAAAAATTGCTGAAAATGTAATTTATTTTGGCAATTTTCAACACTTTTCGGGGGGAATTTTATTGAGTCAGGGGGGTTTTCTTTTTTGTATATAGTTTATCTATTTGCAGTTCAAGTGAGAAGGTAGTTTTTAGTTGTATTCGTACCAATTCAATAAAGAGAAATGTTGCTTAGAGATAATCTTTTTAAAAATGTTTTTGCTTAATCACTTTGCACGTCTATGGCTAAAAGACAAAAATATTGAAGTGGAAGTTGAAACCGATAGACCGAGTTTCTTATCAGATAGATAGAAAGGAGAGATGGAACTGAGATTGATGAATCACTAGCTGAAAAAGACATCGGCAAATGGAAAAGAAGCGAAGTGACCTATTACATCCTCTACCAAAATAAAATCAGTTAAACAGGTAATCCAGGTTTCCAGAATGACAACTCTTAAACTGACAAAATAAACCCTTCTTTTTTAAGCAGAAAAAAGAGCTCTGCAATATTTCATCGGAGTAAGCACTCCTGCAGTGGCTTAGTGGTTAAGTGCGTTGGACCTGAAAGTTTTAATTCGCTGCCCCACCTCTTGCGAACGTCTGACAAACATCCAAGAGTAAGAACTGTCATGAGAAGCTACTCAAAACTAAATTGCCGTTCGGAATTGGCATTAAACTGTAGGTCCCTCCATTCGTGTCAAAAATATAACTTCGCACACACAGTGGTTGGCTTTAGGTCCTGTATGGGCCGTTTACGCCTCATATTTATTTTTTAAGCACTCCGGATAACATAGCCGAAAAATAAAAATAAATAAGTAAAACGACCTAAACACACCCACCAAGGCATAGAAGACTTTCAAGATGGCCCACTTTTAAAGACCAAAGGGCGGTCCCAGGGTGGATTCGAAGTTGTTAGTAGTGAGAGTTGCTGATGTCGGACACACCAAGGAGTGATCACCTATCACTTAATAATTCTCACTATAAGAATGTGAGGAACCAGAGGTTCTGGGGTTGAATTCTTATGGGACCTGTCCATGACAATGGAACTTTCCCTTAAAATCTGAAGAAGCAAAGAAGAGAACTTTAGGTTGTTATGTGAGGATTCCTGGAAGAATGCCGTAGAGCGCCACCGCCGACAGGGTTGCTACGACTTAGATCAAGGGTTATAGATCTAATAATAAAATTGCCCTAGCTCTTTTCGAAACATACACCACGTGATAATAGTTATCAAGTATCATTGATACAGAAAGTGAGAATAGTTGCAATACTGGTCGCAAGAAAGAAGAAAGATTGGAGTGCCGAACAAAGCTTTCAGAGTAGCAAAAGAGATAATCCTACAACAATTGTGAAAAACGTGTCATGACAGAGACTAATGTCCATGAAATCCAAAATCTTCAAAGTCTGATCGCCGATTTGCAACTCATTCGCAATCAATGGGATGACATTTTATACGAATGCCAAACAGTTGCGATTATATTATGAGATATCTCATTACTGAGAATCGAAAAGCAGTAACAAGTTTCGTCGAAAAATACAAATCACATCCATCTAAAGACGTAAAAGCAGAATTAATCAATCTGAAGCAGTCGGACAGAGTCGGACAGAATCCCGAAAAACATAATCCCAAAAGCACAAAATTCCGAAAACCTACAATCGCGAAAAGCCAGGAAATGGATTGCGACATTTTGGACAATTTTCGAAACACACACATCTATGATGCCAGCTTTAAAGCAGACCTCTTCTCTCACCACTGAGTTTCCCTAATGTATTTTTTTCGCAAAACTTGGATACTATTTTCTCAAAAGTTTTGCGTTGCTCTGCGGGTATTTTACACCATACCTGCCATCGTACCTAAATAAATTGACACAATTTATGACGAAAACTTGATGTGCCACACTCTCTGATTTATTTCACTAAAAAATTGTAAAACTCTTTAAAATAAAAAAAAATCTACATTACAATTTTTCAATGATACAACATGCAGAAGTTGTAGGCTTCGTTGATAATATAGGGCTAGTGGTAATACCTAAGCTAGAGTGGCTAGAATCAAAGGCTTAAAAATTACCTGAAGATTAGACAGAAGCATTGCTTATAAGTCACCAATAAAAGAGAGTTTGGAAGTGAAGGTCGTAAGCTTTAGTCTTAGGAAATACATTTCGGAGAAGCCTTCTAAGGTTTTAATTGACACTTTCATGTTCTTCCTCTTCTCACCATATTGGTGAATATAGTTAACTAATAAACAAATATATTAATGCGGCAGCTCAAAACCTGATAAAGCGTTAGAGAAATAGCTGGGTTTCAAAACTCATAGGTTTTTCCTAATTTAAATACGCAGCCGTATGATAAAAAAGGTGACAGTCAAGACTCCTGAGAGCATTGATTGATTGAAGCAAAATGGCGCAATAGTGAAACCAGGAGCACCGCAGGGCTGCATATTTAGAGCAATACTGTTTTCTTACAGACATTTAAAACCAAAGTGCATCGGTATCTCGTCCCTTTCTCTTATCCCCCGCTTCTCTTACGCCAGTATTGTGTTGATTCATAATTAGGGCATCCAAAGTTTCTCATGATCTTCGTCCGAGTACGGAGGACAGCATTCATAGATCTAGGTATTTGGAATTTTAAAGCACATTTCCCCATGAAAAATAAGTGCCAGACTCAACTACGAAATTTACACAATTTAAATTAGCAATAAATAATATTTACCCCTCTGCGTTGCCAATCGATAGAATTATCTCTACATATTTTCATTTTAAAATAAACACTTTCCGACTTCAGAGAATTATGTCAATAGACCATTTAAACCTGCCTACCTATTATCGTTTATTTCACCTGCCTAGCAATACACAATATTAATATAAGCTGACCCCTTCAGGTCATTTGCTGCTGCTTCCATCTTCAACATTACTCACTGGATCATTAATAATTATTGCATTTCCCTGGATACCAATCTGAATTTATGTATTCTAAGCTTGGGCCTACGGCGTCTAATCACAACCCTTTCATGCCGACTCGACCCAAACCCACTAACAAATGAGAAAGAGTCTGCCTAATAGCCTGTTGGCTATTTCTCCGAATTACACCTTTGTTTTTTTCTGTGAAATTTGGAAAACAAAACAAAAAAAAAAAAGCTTAGGCCAAATTAAAATGACAAAAGTTTCCATCATAAAAATTATTATTATTATGTTAATTTGCCAGCGAAAGGAGGACGACACCCGCCATCCGCGCAATTGCCCTAAGGACCAAAATAAAACAACTGTCGAGCCTACAACTACCTTCAAGGAAACTCTTTGTAACTAAGTTACTTGCCAACACACGAACACGCAACGCACGACAGAGGTGTTTTCGTACAGAGCAAAGCCAAAAAAAAACGGAAATGTGTTGTGTAAAAAAACAGATTTTAAATGTGAAAAGAGAAGGGCACCCACCCACCACCCACCCACCCCACGGTAGGCAAAAGCAGACGTTACATTTTAAGATGCCAACGTCTGATGGGTGTGTTTTGTATAATAAAAGATTTTAATCTTCAAGTCGTTATCATTCCAAGCCAAGTCAATTATACCTTGTTCCAGCATCACCACCGGGGGTATGTTTGTTAATGGAAAAATGTTTCAGATTACACGGGGTTCGGTTGAATGGCGGCTATGGTGTTGGTGATGGTGGTAGTGATGGAGGGGCTGACAAAACAAACACAAAAAATTGGCCGTTTCCTGGTTGTGGAAGTTTTTTTTATATTTTGTGCAAAAGAAAAACACTGCAAGGTATTTTCGGAAATAAATATGACTTTATTCGATAGGTAAGGCGGATAGATAGATACCTAGTGCAAAGTAGCGAAGCTAGAATCAACTCTGACATTACGCCTTGAGGTATTCAGTTCATCTCAACCTTTTTCATATATTTTTTTGTTTTTTGTGTTTTTTCGTTGAAACTCTTTCGCTCTTTCTGCCACCGAGTTGTCTACGTTCGAAAGTCATCGCGAAAGTAATTAAACAAAAGTAATTAAGATTAGATGATATTTTTGCCAAAACTTCTATATGGAGGTGCTTAAACGTTGCGTCGTAGTCAGTGCCATAGTGTTGGTGTAATAGTCAGTTTGTTTGAATTTTTGTTTAGCCCGAGGATTTTTGAATTGATGGAACCTACGAAGGATGAAAAGTTTAACTATTATTCATGAGGAGAATCATGACCGAAAACCCCTAATTACTCGAAGGCTAAAGGTAGCCAGTCGGGGGGATAGAATTGAACGATCAAGAGAGTGAGGGATGTTAGAAAGCAAAATTGATGAGTAGAGAGAGAGAATTTTGATGCTGATAAAATGTTTTTTTTCTTCTTCTTCCTTGCATTGGGCTATAAATTAGAAGGACATTGCTTCAAGGGTCAAGTTTTGATATATATCTTGGGAGTGCTTGCTGGTCTTTTTTTTGAAATATGACCAAGAGAGATTTAATTGAGAAGATTTGACGAAAGGCAAAATGGCTTTTAAAAGGTTAGTACGTACCCGATTAATGGGTTTGCTTGTATATTTTACCTCATTCGCAAAGCAGACTAAAACATCATTTCCATCGATGATGATGTGTGATGGGAAAAATTTGTAAACTTTCGGAAAAAAAATGCCATCCAACTTCATCGAAGACTACGACAAAGTTTTTTCCTTCTTCTATACAGATGCATAGTATACCGGAAGACGGAACACATAATGTAGTTATTGTTTCGCCCCAAAATACACAACACAACACAAAAAAAAAATTACGGGCTGTCGTCATCATCGCGTCTACAAGAAGTTGGTAGGTACTAGCTTCGTATCTTTAAGGACTTTAAGTGAATGAATAAATCAACTCGAGTAAGAAGGCAAGGGCACACCGCAAAAAAAAAAAGCAATTTACTTTTAATTCAATTGGGAGGCGCAAAGGTTTCATACGAAAAGAACAAGCCGCCTGCCTCATAGGTCAAAATGTATATTGTATAATGAAAGTCGTGTTGATACAATTTTTACGGCTGCAGGCATCAATTGATTTTGGCTGTTTCATGAATTTCAGTATATTTTTTTTGATTCCCAATTTGTGGTAATCATCGAAGCGTACAAAATTCACCAGGGACGCTAGCTCGCTCGCATTGGTACCATGACAATTAAATTTGTGGAGAAAGTATATCCTTCTTGCAATGCTCGTGATTTGTGAATCATTAAAAATTTCAAGAAAACCTCTACTCTATTCCGAGAGAGTTCTAAATATGGATGGCACTGCTGATGCTGCTGCTGCAATATAGGACGCGAATGATGGAAGGACAAAAGCTATTGAACTGTAAGGACGACAACGACTACCGAGTGAAAATGGAGTAGTAATGAACCCGGGGGAAGGGTGATGACGGGAAGACGGGATGATTTTTCTTGGACAAGAGTTTGGGCGTCTGCAGGTAACTTCGTTACCAATTCAAGAGAAGTTCATTGGCTTGAAGGATATTTGCAAAAGTTAACTTGTAGACTAAACGAATTCTGCTGGATGGCAGGGACAGTGACAAAGGAAACTGTCACGGGATGGTGGCGAACGGAAATGGGTTCTTATCGTACGGTTTTGCAATTAGGATTGAATTCAAAGATTTCACTCATATGATTATTATTGAGAGCTTGTTGATTCGCTTGAGTTTGTTATAGTAATTTGTTTTGTGATTCAAATTGTGAATCATGGGAATAATTTTTTTATGAATTCAGATATTCGAAATATTGATGATGAAGTGGAAACAGTTAAATGAAGAGTTCCACAGGGGTACGAACTAGGTCCGAATCTATTGAATTGTCGGTGTTTTGCATATTGCATATTTTGTGCTGTGCTGGAAGAGTGAATCTCATGAATAGGGAGAAGCAGTAATAGACGAATTCTGGGATGCTCTGTTTGACAACGTGCAATCAACGTAGATATCATTTAGCACCACACAGAGCCAGGGTACAATTTCGGCTTAAGGCTACAGGTAGAGTGAATTTTGGGAAACAAAGCACGTTCACCAAAGCCAATGAGAGCCGAGTGAAGCGACACTACATTTTAAGACCCTGGCAAAGTCAGGAGCAGTGCCAACGTCTCTGAGAAAACCAGATAGTAGCTTGATTGAAGACAAGGATCAAATGAAATTATTGATTTAAGAACCACACCTCTCAAGAAGCTTGTCTAGTACGGACTACTATTTAAACCTCGGAAGGAAGCGGGACAACAGCATCAGCTATCTTGTCCAGAGAAGGACTAGAAAGGGCGCTAAGTTCCTTTCAAACCTTTAAGTTGAAGATGTCCACAAGGTGGCCTGGTAAAAGAAAATGTATTCAAAAGAAACCTAAGATACTGGCCATTCTAAAAGACGACAGAATAGAAGACTTAGGAGCAGCGAATCGACAAACTATAGATAAAGGAACCACCCAATAAATTGTAACACAGATGTATTTAGACCTGATGAAAGAACTGGGAAGGAATTGTCACATGGCAATTCTCTTTGATAGCCAAGCGGTGATCGAGGCTTTTGACCAAATAAATAAAGTTTGCAAAACAGGATTACCGTATGTTGGACACCTGATCATGTAGGTGTTAAGGGCAACGAAGAATCGGTCTCTTAGGGTTCTGAATGATTGAACTCAACTTAGTTTAGGAAAATTGTGAGGGGTTAAGGCGAATAGACTGTCAAATAAAATTGCTGGTAGTCTTATATAGTGGCACCCTCGAATCTTTGAAGATAGGAGTAAATATTTCCAAAGTCAAAACATTTAAGGCACAAACGGCCCATACCAAACCTTAAGCCTAGGTTCAACAAACATTGTGTGTGCGAAAATTTGTATTCAACACTAATGGAAGGGGGACTATGTGCCTACATTTTTAAGCTGCATTCAAGTATGCTTGTCAGCAGCCTCTTGCGAAATAGGTGAAGCAGCGAATAAAAACTTAAGGTGGTACTTGAGCGGATTTGAACTTCACGCTTCGTAGTAGTAGTAATAGGCACAAACCAACGAGAAACCGAGCATACAACTTCATTCACTTTAACGCAAAGTTAAGTAGAAGTTAGAAAGAAACGGCTATTTTGTTCTCTGTGGTTGCCGTCTAAATAATTTCGTTTTATTTGTTCTTTCGGACTTCTGGACCTTGAATTTATGTATTTTATTTATTAGCAGTAACTATTGCTAGTTGGTGTCCCGTTAATGGAATCGTCCCGATTAGAATGCATTACCTTCCAATCATCGGCACGAGCACAATCTTTAAAAAAAATATCTTGACGATATGCGTCAAGGAACTGAAACTGAATCTCACAAAGGTGTTGATTAATAGCTCTTGGGTATCCTCGCAACGGCTGTAGGACCTCAATCTCAATGTCTTTCCCCTTCTCAAACTTCCTTTCAATTTCTTCACCAAAAAAAAACACCTATCCCCACGTGCGTCCGTTATTCAGATTAAACACCAGTCAGTCTTGGATCTCCACTGTTCATTTCAATGATGCAAATGGCTACAAATCAAAAACCACAAAAAGAGAACACAAAAAAAAAAAAAAAAAAAACAACCCCTCCCTAACCCCACAATCCCAAGTCTCCAGCCACAGAGTAGATACCAGTAGTAACTGACTGACTTTTCCGAAGTAAATCCCTGCGGATCCAAGAAATCCATTTCATGTATATTTTGACTGCCTGTTTAAGGGTGGATTTGTAAAGCAACCATAACTTTCCTGTTTTCAGTTCCTCACACAAACACACAAACACACATACGCACACAGTCCTCTGGAATTTTATTCGCATTTTATTCGAATGGAGTTGGATGGAGTATAGTTGGGTTTGCGTTTGGAACTTTTTTTTTATGTCATTTTTGTGGCTTTTTAAGTGTTTGATATGACTCATTTGAAGTCGGGGGAAGTGGTGTTTTGTACAATCTGTTTCCGTAGCTTTAGTGGTGTTTGGTATGTATGTATATTCGACAGCCAATGTCCAGACGAATTCGTTGTCGTATCCCCTTTTCGAAACGATCTTTCTTTACGATTATCACATAGTGTCAAGTTATATGGTTATTGCTTCTCTTTTATTGTTGCAAAAGCATTTCCCTTTTTAAAGTTTTATCCTTTGATTTTCATTAAATTCATGGGCCAAATTAAGTTATAAAATGTTTGTGCATCTTTAAAACGCATTTAAATTGAAACATGTGTTTATCATTTTGTCCGCTTGATTTGCCATCAATAGATTTTCTCATCCCCTAAGCAAATTTTAATAAATACATAACACATACTGGTACAACTTAATTTTCAATGGTGTATCATTATGGGAATAAGGACATCATCGTTTAGAGAATACACTTCTTCTGGTCAGTGGTTGCATAAACAATGGGTATGGGTATGTAGAGCTTAGCGTCTATCCTTGGCTCCTATATAGACTATGATATTGTTTTTCTCCATATGGAAGACTTCCGACAACGTCATCCAAGGACGTAAAATCACATTGCCCAAAACTACACTAGCAAGTGTTGAAAACAATAATAAAGCTGTGTTTTTTCCTTTGTTTTTGTTCTTGTTCTTGTTCTTGTCTATGAAAGAAGCAAAATTCCATCTAAGCATCCCTTTCTACTGTAAGAGCTGCAATGGGTCTGGGGGGCATAAGCAAGGGTACAAGCCGGGCGAAAACAAACAAACAAACCAACACAAGCATTCATGCTGACATAATTTACAAGAATACCACACGTCCTCCTCCAGTTGGAGTGTGAGATTGGCCACACATGCTACCCGAGTAATTTCGGCATACCGGACTGGTTTTGTTGTTCTCAACCAAGTGAGCATTAATGGTTAATTCAACAGGAGACTATACAGTAATTGTGTGTCTGTGTATGTACGAGGTTTTGCTTGTGGCAGCAAATCAGCAGCAGCAGTAGCAGCGGAGAAGTGAGCTCCTGGGGAGTTAACAAGCTAACGAAAACCCAAAAGCATGCCGTTTCTGGGAAGAAGTCAAACAGTTAGCAAATGATTATGGATGCACAGTGGATACAAAAAGTTACTTTTTTTCTGTTTAAAAACAAAAGTAAATACCGCATTTATCATCAACAGAAAAAGCCAAAAAAAAAAAGGGAATAAGGGAACAAGTGAGAGTGGAGCTACACATAATGCAGATTTTTTTATTATTTTCACTTCCTCGAACACAAACATCAAACCAAACTGAATAAATTTGACAAGATTTAGAGAGTTTCCAAAAAAATAAGTGTCTGATAGTTTCTAGTGTCTGTTTGTCCAAAAGTCTCAACGGGTGGTGAATCTTTGTCAGACTCAACATTAGGCTGATATCCAAGACCGTCTTAGTCTATTTCTTTGACATTTCTTAAGTTAGGAAGGAAGCTTTTCTTCTTTTGCGATCCCAGAGACTCTGCTACCACTTTATTCCAGGTCAATCTCTTTGGCATACGCGATGGCTTGGCCTTCAAGACAAAGGTTAGAGTCTTCTTCTTTTTTGTCTCGCGTTTGTTTAAGCGTTTTTGCATCCTTCTCAGTAACTTTCAAAGTTGTTTTCGGTTAAACTAACCAGAAGTTTGGGCCTTGTAAATCGAAGCCAGGTCAGAAGTGAAAAACAATTTCTTGCACAGGTGGAGAAGACCGACACATTTTGCACCGTTCTCGGCGACATCGAATATGTGGTCATTCCCACGAAGGTTGTCATTAACACACATACCGAGAATGGAAAGTCCTTCAATTTCAGGGATCCAAGTGTCATAAATGACCAACTAATTTAGCATCGCTTTAACGATAGAAGCGTTTCGCAAGCATTAAATTCTACAAGCTCTACTTAATCCCATCTAACAATGACTTTAAGGTTAAAATTCAATGAGTTTGAAGTTCCATTTGCACCACCATAAAGCAAGGACGATAGTTCCGGTACGAATAGGATGAACTAAGGGTACTATCATTGGGAAATGAGTGAATTTGGTTAGAAGTATGAACATTTATAAAAATGAGAAATAGAATTGGACCCAAAACAGAGCCTTGTGGAACACCAGCATTTATAGGATGAATATCTTATAACCATCTAAAGCATCTTGTATTGGGCATTTGAAAATTAAACTACTTAACGAAGACATTGATCCTTTAAAATATCAAGCATAACAATTTTCGTTTCACCCAAGAGTGGGGGATTAGTTTCACTGGGGACCTTTTGCTACAAAAGCCATTCTGCCGGTCATTTAAAATCGTTCGTTATTTCAGATATTTCAAGACCGGACTATTAGTCCATAGTTCGGAAAGGAAGGTGATACGCCTTTTTGGGAACGGGTTGGACATGCTCCTTAATACAGCTTGGAGGGCTCTTTAGAACTTTTCCTGAGGAAGCCCAAAAATGACAACTCTTTAATTCGACTGTGCATGTTATCATTCTGCAGTAGGAAAACTATCACCTCTTTATTGGAAGATCATTGTTAAACAGAGGAAAAAGTGTATCTGTATACAAAACCAAAGACTTAAAGGAAATTCAAGAACAGATTCAAATTTCCAGCGGAATTTTTAGATAAAAAACAAAATCATTAGAATTCTTTTGACGTTAACTCACTCACTCAATCATCGTAGGACGTGGGCAACCACAAGCAGAACACGACACATTCCAGAGTCTAATGAAAAATGTTCAAACCACCGAGGGAATGAAATGAAGTACCGTTGTACCTACATATATGTATGTGACTATGATAAGGCAACAGGCGTGAATAGCAGCTCTATATTTCCTAGCAAACTTGTTGCTTCCTTTATCATAGTCGGTGGTAGGTACGTACGACCGTACGACGATGTGGAGGAGGAAATCTTTTTGTAATTCCCTAATTAGCTAGAGCCAGGAAATACACTTTCATCTCGGGCTCTTTTCTCGCTTGCGACGACCGATGGTGTAGGTGACGGTGATAATGATGATGATGATGACGTGGTTGCCTAATTGCTACCAAGTTCCACTACACATATTGTTGCAAGTCCTGGCTAAACGTCGAGGATACTTTTTATTACATTTAATTAGTTGCGAACAATTAATCTTCATGGCGATGATAGAGGAGAGCAAAATCCTTATACAAAATCTCCCCAACATAAGCCCTAAGAGACAATTTAATATCCTTTTTTGCCACCGTTCAAGCAAAGCTCAAATTTAAGGATGAGCCTGTTGTGTCTGCCAATGAAAAAGTACATTGTTGACATGTGCTCCTGAAAAGAGTTGGCAATTGTTTGGGTTTTGTTCGAGTTTACGAGATTATACCGGTTCATCCCTTTTTGCCATTGTCGAAGTAAATACTGAGGCAGACGACTACGACGACGACGACGACGACGACGATGATGATGACGACGACGACAACATCTCCTCATATGAGCATCCTGGGGGTAAATGTTGCCAAAAAAGGCAAACCAAAGTGCTTGTTGTAGCACTCTGGCGCCTTTAATAATAAATGATTTAGATTCCTTATTGCTGCAAGAGTGGTATTGTATTTGACTTTGGGGTATTTTTCGTTTTATTGAAATAGGTGATTGTGTATTGTTGTAGGTTAGGCATTACCTGTGCATGGGCCGGCAAGATTTAGAGAATGAGAAAGAGATAAATTGAGCCGTAAACTTTATGTGGTCGCTTTTGTGGACATTTTTGGCATTATATTCCATGCAATTGTGTGGATATAGTTTGAGAAAGTTTACTTATTGTGAATGAGCTTCTGAAATTAGTAAACAATGGAAGAATTTCGAAATTTGAATTATAGGTTGGCATAGGCACTGATTTTGTTATCATCAATATTTTGGGATTTATTTAAGGTAGGCATAGCTTGAATGTGGAGGTAGATGGTGGAGTTACGGGTGATGACTATCAATTGCTGAGGTACTGTGACCAATGTTTTCTCGAATTGAAAAAGAAGTTGACAGCACAATACTGACAAATTTTGGCTGTTCGTAGGAGTAGAATAAGGACATTAAAATGAAGTGGATAGATTTGAGCAGCAAAGCCTTTAACTCTTACGTAATTAGGTTGACAATAAATGTCCCTTGGCTCAGCGACGAACTGGAACAATGATTTTCGGAAAATAAATCTGTTTTGGATAGAAAGCCGGCTTGAAATTTAATAAAATAAAAATAAATAGTATTAGGAGTACTATTCTCACTTTTTGCATTGCCAAAGATTTAAGAAACTAATGACAAATTAACTGGAGCAAAGTTAAACTCTTCTTCACCACTTAACCTTACATTTTCCTAAATTCCTTTTTGATCTAACACTTTGAACATAAAACGAACCCCCATAGATCCCAATTTGAGAATTTGGATCTAAGGGCATAGGATGGGCCGTGACCAAGTTTCCATAAAACAACGAAAACAATTTCCTAGAAATCACTGAACTAATTTGTCGCTAAATAAAAAAAATCACCTAAATGGCAACTCTGACTGAACTGTGCCTTTGGGTCAAAATCAAGCGTGAATGAAGGTTCAGGGCCAAGTTTCTAAATCAAAAAACCTTTGAAGCTATATATTTAGCTTAAATGAAAAGGATTTTCAGACCGAACGCCCTATGTCCTCAGGGCGTCCTTCACTTGGAACAGCAACAAAAGCCTAACTTACTACATACAACCTATTTTCATGGTTTTGCCCAAATATTCATAAAATGGCAAAACACGCATTCTTCAACTTAAGTCTGTGCCAACTAAGATTAGCTGTATCGGGCCATGTCCAGCTTTGACAGCAATGCCAAAGACATTATACCGTGTGGAATGACTATGGAGAATTCCTAGTGTTCCATCGAAATGGAATAGAACACCACTGAATTGTTTTTATATCCCAAAAAGGCCTTCGAAAGGGTGACGCGCTACTTAAATTCGACTGACAACATTAGAGATGAAATTTTGTAAATCTCTCGAACTACAACGGGGTTAGGTGAAGGCTTCTTCTCAGACAGACTAAATTTTAGCCATCCTGCCCATTGTAGCGTGTTGTATACGATCGTAGAATTCGTATCTTGACTAAAATGAAACGTTATATCTGCCCAGCACTTTTTCGGACGGTCAAATTACTTGAAATTAGTCTCCATAAACTCCATCGTGGCCTTAGACTAAGAGCACAGAAACATTTCTGTGGAATTTTAGACTGATAAACTCGTCAAGCTAAGAACTAAGAATTGCTGCTAGTAAACTGTTGCTAACGTTGGCTGCGGAGAAAACAGACCTTACGTAGACTCATGCGTCTATGGACTAATCAAATCTGATCAAAGATGCAGCTCACACGCTCAGACGACTTCATCTCTCGAAGCAAGTTGAACATCAGCACTAAAAAAGTTATTGACACTTGCTCAAAAACAAGCATTAAATAGGCTTGACGCATTCTTAAAAAGGTTGTTTCAGAAGTTAAATGGACGATTTTACAACGAAGCAGATTTGGCCTAAGCTAGATCTAAGACGCTCCCAGAGTTTGATTACCCTCAATATATTGCACATCAGTGCTACAATTGGTGTCATAACTGGACACTGGCTGATAGGCAGGCATGCAACAAGGCTTGGACCTTATTCAAACGACTTCTGTTTGAGTAGGAGTAGGAAGAGACTACTCTAACCCTTTGCGCCTGTCCAGCTCTCTCCCGGAAACGAAATCTCCATATAGGAGCTTACTTCTTTAATGATCTTAACGATCTAAACTCGACCGACCTGCTTATAAGCAGCTCAGAATGGTTCAACGAGTGGGCAGGGACTTCAGATCGACGTGGTATCACAATGGACCTTACATAGGTCTGAGTGAATCGGACCTCTATCTGGCGACCACTTCAATCTACAACCTACTACTCTCCTTAGTAAGAGCTCCTTTTTAGAATCTTCCTTTTAAAGAGCTAAGTGATCTTACTAACATTAATATTTGCTTCATCAGAGGCCCCATTGGTTTAACGAATAGTTTGGGTTTTTTTTTTGTAAAACCTTTTAGAACCTTCTACATTTCCTAACCTAACTTCTCATATAACTCGCATTAGGTGGATGGCAGAGGACAACAAAGGTGGATTAAGTGATAAAAGAAGGTAAAATGAAGGACCCAACATCGACTGTGACTTACAGTAAAGTCCAGCAAGTACCATAGATTGCATTCTACACCCTCATCTTCCCAGTCCTGCAGTATGTTGCTCTATGTTCCTTCAATCGAAAAAAGTCTTCTTGTTGCTAAAAGTGTCAGGTAAGACTTCCATTAGCAAATTTAGGAAGAGATTTACCCTTCATAAATTTTTAGTGAAAAAAAAAGTTTAGGTCTTTAAACATCGAAACATTCGCTCTCGAAGGCAACCTACATATTGTGTTAAAATCCCTTTCTAATTTACTACGTACATAGATACGTTGTAGATTACATTCGGATATGTTGTCAGCCGATCAATTCAATACCCTTTTTATGCTCTGTAGCTTCCAGGCACCACCTATCTATCTATCTATCTATCTTTGGTGATTGGTTAAGGCCAACAAAGCCATCTAAATTTATATATTGCGGTAGGCTCAATTCATGTCAGAGTGATTCAAACATCTGTCATCGTGTCCTTCACCGCATCATACCAACTCCCAATTCTACTTTAGGGATCAACCACAAAACCTCAATGTCAATAAACAAAAGACTAACCATACACCTCTACCATATCTGACAATGTACACACTCCGACTCCATAAATACCTTTCGAATCACATAAGTTAGTTTTGTGCTTCGAGTCGAGCAGAAAGAAGATCTTTCTCCCCTTTGTTTTCATTAAATACGGCTTAACGAATATCGAAACTTAACTTTCTTGGACAACTTTCCCCATTGATATCGTTCGTATTCTTATAGAAAACTTTCGTTTTCAGGATTAAATAATACATTCACATGGACAAAGTAAGCCCTAGGAAGTGTGTATAGGTACCGTGCCGAACCGAACTGAAGCTGAACGTGTGCAAAGAAAGGAAATAAATGCGTTTTAAGATGTATAGAGCGTAGATGTTGAAACTTTCGGAATAGGGTTACTTACCCCTTCTCGGTTGCTTACAATGATAAATGAATGAAAATTTGTCTGTCTAAGCAAACTTAAGGAGCGCAAAAGGGAAAATATTTATTTTTTTTTTGTTTCTTTGATTTTATCTCTTGATTGTTCATCTTGTTACGTATAATAGGATAACACATGTTTGCCACTAACCTCTAAAGCCCTCAATTATCAATGCTCCTGCCTCTGAGCAGATTACATTTTTTGGGTATAACTGTGTGCAACTCAAACTTCAAGAAAGAGAATGAAAATCGAATTTGATTGTTTGACAAGAGTCGGAAATGTGGAATAGCAAGCATCCTTGCTGCGCGGCGGTAACTTAGCATCTTGCCGACAAATTGCAGTTTAATAAATCACACTGAAAAGTAAAAAATTATTACACTGACATTAGCCATAAAAATCTCATAGCAGGAAGCCATGAAAATTCAAAAAAAAAAAAAAAAAGGGGAGTGAAAATTGTCATCCTTCCTCTTTCGATTGCGTTCCACAGGAACAAAAAATTCACTCCCGTTTGCCAACAAGTCACTTCGGCAAGTCACTTTACCGTGAAAGCTGCTAAAGTCTGAGGTTAACGGAGAAAATTTCTCTTATCATCATCTTTGTCATTTTGTCGCCCGTCTGCGTTGTTCTTGTAAGGAGTAAGATTTGGCCACATTTTTAGGGAAAATTTTACAATAGCAATCACACCGTTTCCATCAAACAAGGATTTGTCCAAACCCCGTCAGAAAATTTGATGAGTCCCCTGTTAATGGCCCATCTCAAGGAGTTTTTTTTTTTTCTTTTTTTTCTTCCTTCTCTCTTTTGTCGTTATTTTGTGCGGTTGGGTCGTTCGTTATGTTTGGCAAAAAAAAAAAAACGACTAACGTGCGTTTCGCGAAGAAAAATGTTCAAGGATGTCACCGTTTGCGATTTTATTTTATCGGTAGAACATCATCATCATGATGATGCGCTAGTTTTAATCCACCAGGATAATAAGCGAATAAGAGTATAATTTTCCACATCCATAAACATGAAATACATTTTTTTTTTGTTCGTTCGTTCGTTCGTTTCGTCGCTCTAGAGATGATGATTTCTTTATTTTCCATTTTAGAAAATGGGATAGGAGAGTTTTGTGGAAAATGAAAATAATGTCCCCAAAGTGCGAGAAGGGGAATAAATGTGTCTGAAGGATGATTTACGGATATGCGGAATTTCTACAGAGGAGATAGAAGTAGATACATCATTGTCTTGGTATGTTAAAGAATTTCAAGTGCAATTTTTGTCATTCTTCGTTTTGTCGAGTAGAAAACAAAATTTCAGTGAAAGTAAGAATTCTGAGTGTTTTTTTTATCTTCGAAATGAGAGTAACTTTCCCCACAAATACATGAAGAAAAATGCCATGATTTAGCTTCTTCAAAAGTTGGGTTTAAAATTACGATTTGTGTTTCAAAGGCAGCAGGGAAAGACTGCAACTTTCGCTATTATTTGTGGATAGGAAAAGCACTTCAACACGGCCAAGTTAAAAATATATCAAGTCCAACTATGGCACAAGTTGCAACAACCTTCATGGCAGATAAATATGTTTGAAAAAGGTGGAATGGAATACTCGAACTTTCAGTTGTATTAGAATGCGAATCTGTGTTTATCTAACTGTTTGTTGCCTCTTCAAGCCTTTAAAACTAATCAAATTTCGACGAAAAAAGGCGGGGCAGTTTCTGGAACTTCGATAAGAAATAAATACTATTTTAAGTTTTTTGAAAATATTCCTCGCAGGCTCAATATCATTTTTCTATTAATTCATTACTTTATCTTAACATATAACACAAGCTGAGTGGCTTCGAACTGATCTCTACTAGATACAAACTGCAACTGATAAATTTGAAAACCAAACTTGCAAGAATATCGCGTGGATCCTCCGTCGTCTCTACGTGAAAGTATATAAGTCCTGTCGTCTTTTTGTACCGTCTATTTACGTTCCGGTTCGATCGTCGTTCGTTTACTGTCTGCTTTTACATGTGTTCGTTTAGGTTGTTTACGTCGCGTCGCCTGTTGATATGTTCCATTATTACATGTGGGTTCATTTATCCTACCGTAGATGTCGTCGTCCGTCTCTTATCCAACAGTGCGTAATACATGTTAGTGCATGCATTTAGTGCATGCATTCTGCAGCTGTCCGTCTACTCCTATCCCACATATGTAGATATACCAATTTTTGTTTACAGCGAATGGATACGTTTTCAGGATATTTTGATGCGCAGTAGACCGTTTTTAAGGCTTTGACCCTTATATTATGAGACGGAGACCTCCTTTCGACGGACAATTTATTTAGTGCAAATTTCTGAAGCGAAACACGGGTATTCAGTCAGTTAGGTATAAATGCGGAAGCCTGTATTCCAAATTTATAAGAAATCTCTAGTCCTGTTATGAACACCGGTTTGCCGCACTCTCAAATTTTGGGGCGTTTCAGATGCAAATTTAATTCAATTTTGTTATAAAGAAAAATAATCTGTTTACAAATGGAAACGGTTTCGTTTCTTAAAACCCAGGTACGGTACAAAACGAGTACAAAACTAAAATTAATTTTGTGGAAATGAATTGGTTACGACTTGGTGAAAGGCAGAGCCCTGTTGGATCACGGCGAAGATTATTGAAGACGGATAAATAACAGTTGGGTTAAAGTGGGCATGAGCTGCGGCGCATTGACAGACACATTTAACGATGTCAAATACTAGTTACAGCGTATCTGGCACATTCCTGAAGACCTTAGACTTTACATATCCCCAGAGAAATTAGTCCAAAAATGTTATATTGCACAATCTAGGCGGCCAATTTACCGTAGCAAAACGTGAAAGGAAGCGTCGTCTTGTTGAAACCAGAGCTCACCGAAACTATGAGCTTGAATTTCAGAAAGCACATAGTCTGTTAACATGGCGCTATAAGGGTTCCCATTGACGGTAACATTCTGGTTGGCCTCATTTTTAAAGATCAATGATTCCACTAATGGGAGCTCTTGATACACTTCGGGTTGCTCTTCAGCCCAATTTTTTTTCTTTTATAATGTACGCGCACGAAAGGGTCGTTGGATACTCTTATATTGAAGTGTCATAGTGCGGGCATTAGTGAAATGAAGGATTAGAGAAAGGGAGAAACCGATGCACGTTGGTTTAAAATATCTGCAACCTATAATGTGAAGGAAAAACAGAGCGTGGTACAGCATTCCATATTCGTTTTGTACGGTTAAGAAACGAATCCTTGTATTTCACTGTCCGTCCGAATATAGGCTTAAGGGTGAAGTGATGTGCATTCCTAGCGGGACGAGTATTGCGATTGAATTGCTGTAGGGTTGGAATGAAACTGGCTATGGTGGGGGTTATACGGAAATTTTGTTTTGTTTAGAAATGGGCTTCATCACTGAACAAAATTTCCCGCTAGAACACCTGATTTTCATTGAGTTTTTCCAGAGTCCAGCTGAACAATTTGGAAACGCTGTTGGGGTGTGAGTCTTTTCAAGAAGACTTGCCACAGTTTGATAGGAGTCACGCGTGATCTTTCAAAGAAAGCCTATTGAAAATCAAATCACCCTATATAAGCAGTCCAACAAAAATTGTCAGCGCAGACAGAATAGGGAAAATTAGGAAAAAGGAAAAGTATTAAACAAAAAAGTTGGGTACATTTGAGTACGTTTCAGTACGGGATTGTTAAAAATCCTCTTCGATGTCGATTTGTCGTTAAAATAGAACCTAAACCAAGTAACATGATGCTAGAGCCTACCTTCTCTAAATATTTATGTCACGAATTTATTTATTATTTTAGTTATTTCAGATATTGGTCAGATTTTCTTCCGCTACCTAATCTAAAAAATGTGTAGATTATTTATGTACCCGTCAGAACGACTCAAAATGGCAGCCATTTGTGTGCCCTTATTCAAGGTGAGCTTTAATGCAGTTTTCTAGACATCTTTAAGTCACATGTAAATAAGTCTGGGGCAATCAAATCGGTTGAGCTTGCGGGCTAGTGCAAACCGCAAGAAGATGGAATATCAGACGACAGGAAAACGACTGCTTTAGAAAGTCGGTTTTGGCCCGTGTTTTAAGTCTGTCACCAAAATACGCCTCAGAAATGTGCGTGCAATGCTAAATTATGTTGAACGTTGCCTAGTTGGTGTAGATAGAGCCCTTGCGGATTTTTAGCGACGGCAGGGATATTCTCGGGGACACGAGGCCTTTCAGGACTTGTCCGGTTCGGGTGCACCAAAATCCCTGACGAATTTTTCATCAAAAATATCTAGACTGACGTTCGTCAGAAGTATAGCTCTCCATTGCATTGATCTACTTAGAGTCAGCCCATAATCACTCGAATTCAAGCTCTCTATGCTCAGCTAATTTTGGGATCATACTTTAAGCCCTATTTATGATTTTTGCCTACAAAGTATAAAATTAGTACATAATGTCTACTCCTTGGCAATGTGCTTAAAGGAAAATGCAGTTAGCTAAAGCTTCTAATCACTTATTGTGGTAACAATGACATCAACATCAACACCAACATCAACAATCAGCATCTAACTCAGAGCAAACAAAAAAAAACAAAATTAATACTTTATAGGAAGCTCCACTTATCACAAGTGAAGCTGACTTAAACTCGACTGTATCGACAGTTGATGGTATAGCGAAACAACATGCCCCCAATTTACATCCACTTTTTGCCAACATTTCAAAAGGTAAAACACAAGCAATCTCATCATCCATCTGTACACCCACACTTTTTCAAGCGCATCATCAACGTCAATGTGTCAGTAAAAAATAATTCAGTCTACAAATTAGGACAAATAAATTATATTTTCGCTGCAATTTGCAAACACACACAACAAATACAAATAGTTTGCCATCTCGCATCGCCCACCACTCAGCACCGACAAGCACAATACAACTTAGATACCAGCGGGCATGCCGCATGCCATATGCCATACGCCATACAAATAACCGCCAAAGTACTTCAAAGGCCAGCCCAAATGCATTTTAAATGTAGAAAATCACCTTCAAGGACACGAAAACTTTCGTAATGAAATGATTGGCTACACCAACCAACCCACAATGCGCATAGGTGTTCATCATCATCGCAAAATCAGTAAAGAAAAGCTTCTGCCACCAACAACAACCTGTCTGTGGGTTGGAAGAAACAAAACAGAAAATATTATAAAAACTCTCTAAAGGAAGAAGCTCCACCAATGCACGATTTATATGCCTATGTGTGACGACGATGGATTCTTCCTTGAGGAATGTTTCGCTCCTATGGGCGATAGGGCGAACTTGACGTGGAGCAAGCAGAAAATCTCCACCAACCGTTACGGCAGCAATTATTTTTCACACTGAAGGAGCTGACTTCAGTTAGAAGAAAAGCCAGGACGGCACCCCCTCTGGTTCCCATGCCACTTTTCAAAGCCGATAGAAAGCTTTACAACCTGAGTGAATGTTCGATTCGAACCATGGAGCCAAAATTGATAAGAGCTGCAAAGCTTTCGAGATTGCCTTCGGGTAGGGATGGATGAAAGGGAGCGCACAACCAGCAACCAACAACCACAGTGTGTAATAGTTGTAGTGTGGTCATGTTACTCGTAAGCATCTTTCCGCAAACAGCTTCTGTATTCAAATCAATCCGTACATGATTTTCCTGTGGGATGTTGTGTTGTGCTGTTGTACACGACAGCATCCGCTAGTACGAGTAGGATCCGACGCGACGGCACTGACTGGTGAGACGACTACAGCAGCGGGGTGAACTTTTCCTATGAATGAAACTGTTTGGTCGTTATCACTTTCGCCTCTGCCAAGTGCCATGCCAATGCCAGTGCTACTGCCAGTGCGATGCGAATGCTGTGCGCTTGGCTGTGTCTCTGTGTAACATTCGGTTTCGGGTTTATTAGAAAATTTTACGGTGGCAAAGCTCCAGTTACTCTAAGGATTCTGCAGGATACGGTCGTTGGTCTCACCGCAAAGTGGATGACTGTCTGTTGTGTGAAAAGTTCGAGAATCGGATTACGGTCATTCGAACATTTAACCGGTGTGTTACATATTCAACTTCTATCGGAAGGAAACAATTTTCGTCCTTAAATGATTGACAGTGCTTGCTGCTAGTTTTGATTTTGTTTTTTTTTTCCCTTTTCTCTTTGTATTCGCACTCGTGTTGTCGTCCTCTTGACGATGCACATACAGAGTAGTGTTTCTGTTTCGCGCATTGTTTATGTGAGCACTCAACGCGGGTGACAAAGATGAATCCCATCTAAATTGACTAATCAGTGAGAAAGGACACATTTTGTCTGTGTGTACATTGTTGTAAGTGATGATAGCCAATTTATCTCCTCCCCATGCATGGATGACAATAATTGGTTTTATATTTTACTCGTGATGTGATGTGAGTGTGCCAATATTAGACTCGCAGAGAGACTCATTGTCAGACTCAAATGAGCTGAAGTATAACGAATAGCCATTGGATAGAGGCGCATATATTTCCCAAAAACAAAAAAAAAACCAAAATGTTTACTTTAAATTCTTATTCAGTACAGACAGACAGACGGTAGTATATATCGATTGTTGGATTGTTTTAGCGAACTTTATTTTTGCGTCTACGAATGCTTCATATCATTCGTATTCCTTCTTCTCTTGCTGCTCTTGTGCCTCTGGGGACCTTTGTTAAGCAAAAAGAAAAAAATTCCAAAATTTACATTTCGAATTGTTACCACGGAAAAAAAAAAGGAAAAGTTATCATCTACTTGATATTCTGTCTTTAACGTGGGTTATAGAGAACACGGTAAAGCGGGAGGAAGAACTTCCATGTCAACCTTTCCCAAAGTTGCTTGCTTGCTTGCTTGCTTGCTGGCTGGCTGGCTATAATAGAAATTTTGCTTTAATATTGTGATGGGGGTTTCTATTAGTTGGTTACGGTAGGGGGGAGAGCTGGCGCTGTAAAGAGCAGCAAAATGCAATTTTCTATTTTCTAAGAAGAGTTTTCAATTTCATTTAAGATGCGTGATAATTTCCGTTAAAACTTTTGTCGACCAATTTGAGACTGTCCTTCTCTCGCTGTCTTTGTTATGGTCATAAATTTAGTTTATGTCTTTTTTATTATTATTATTAGTACGGCGAACGGCATTAATTGGAAGTTTTATCAAAGAAGAAGAAGTGAGAAGAATCAGGGCGGTTAGCAAGGCTAATTTAAAACTTTTAAAAATGTGAGTTTTGAAAAAAAAGGGCTTTTGGAGAACTAGTGAAATTGGCACTAATATTCAATAAAATTTTACTAAGTAAAAGACCAGGCGGAATCATATCTGCCTAATTGCGGAACTGACACTTTTTCATTCTAGATCCTTTGAGATTCGCGTAATTTAATTTAAAGAACCACTAAATTAACTAAAATCCCCAAATAAAGTATCATTTGATATAGATCTGTTTTAAGCCTCTTAAAGCCCAACATTCCCACCAGCGTGGAGAGGTGACGAATCTCGCTTTATAAAATAAAGCTACAACTTTTTAGAGCAGACACATATCAAACTTAATGGGCGAATGACGGATTTAGGGAAGCGGTCGAGTCTAGCCTCAAAATGCGACAGTTGTCGTCGGAAAATGCTTATTTCTTTTTTCGCAACTCGCCAAAAAATATTTTAAAACTGTAAAATAGCTCCCTTATTTCCACAGGCTTCGAAAATAGTCCTTGTCATTGATTTAAAATATCTAAACTACCAATTCAACTAAACAAATTGAAGGTAACGCTGAACGTAAAGTTCCGAATAAGGAAGGTAGAAAATGCCATGGAAGGTAGCTAAAGCAACTGCTACTTCAGAAAAGAACTGCTACTCGAAATGCGAATCTAGACTTTGTCAAAAAAATTTTAACTTTTCAATCTTAACACAACTTCTTAGTAAATTTTTCCTGGTTTAAGGCAAAAGCATTGTTCCATTTCAGCTAAATTTTGTCGGTACCCAAATTCAACATTCTGTGTTGCATTTTTTTTTTCACACCTTTCAAATAGAATCCGAGCAGTGCTGATAGATTTTCATATTTCTAATAACTTTCCACTGGTGTGCCACAGGAATCAATACTTGGTTCATTGTTCTTTACAGTTTTTATTTAAATCAAGAACTCCCTACACCTGCTGATGTTGTATTTAAGACTAAAGCTGGGGCTATTAGAAGAGATCGCGGAAGAACTAAACAGTCTTCAACTTAACCCAAAATAGTAAACGTATTTATTTATCGACACAAAAAAGAAGTTATTCATAGCTCAAGAATATACTTGGCCCGCTTAAGGAGGATTAATTTCGTATATCAATGAAAGTTCAACACGTGGTATACGTTCGCCAAATGTGACCATTTTATACAAATTCGGACCCCTGATTGCTGACTCTTGGAACACTTTTTACACGACAAACTACTGAAAACCGATGAAAACTTCCTAAAATGGTACAAATTTTGTCAGGTTTATTAAGGATTTACCTAGCCCTTACCCAGTCTGAGCATTAAAACGCCCATAATACAGCTGAAACAACAATTTCCTGCCTTATTTCTTAGCCAAAATTTATTTTAAATTAGCAAACTCATAGAGCAACATTGAGAAATTGAGAAATCGCATAAGCGAAGTATTGTTTGCACAAAACGATATTTAAATTATGAGGAAAACAAAATTTGTTTAAAATGTTTAAAGTCTAGGACTTACCTCACCATGTCGAGTATTCTGGAGTATCTATGAAAAAAAAAGAAAAGAAAATTAAAGAACAGGTCAGAAATATGTTAATAAATATTTTTGATTTAATTAATTTTTTAATGAATAATTTGTTTTGAAAACTAGAGCCCGCTTTTGTTTCAGTGAGTATTAACTTGCATCAGTAGTATGCCACCACCATGGAAATGGTGGCAATGTAAAAGTAGTAGCTGTTTTGGCTAATAAAATCGGTTTGAAATAGGATCAACGCAAATGCTTACCGCTGGCTTTTTCAAAAGATCGAATCACTTTTTTGTGTACATGTCAATTCAAGAGAGTCAAGATCAAATCGTTCATTGAATGTTAAAAAATGTTTCCCACATAGGACCCATTTTTAGGAAGCCATTCAATCAATTTTTTTTATGTGTGCAGTGGCATAGTGTTTAAGTGCAGTCTAAGCCATTTGTTGTCCACTTTCTTGTAGGTGCAGTGGAATAAGTGGTTTAACTGCATTGCTCTATCAAGCAAGGGGTTCCACCTTTGACAAATATCCCAAGAGTAACAACTGTCATGGGAAGCTTCTCAAAAATAAAACTGTCTTTCGGAATCGGCATTCAACTGTAGGTGAATTGTAGTTCCATTCGTGTTAAAAAGCATATTTTCGATGGAGAAGGTCGTTAGGTCCGTTTACGCCTAATATTTATTAATGTCAATTTGTTGGAAAGCATAGAATTTTCCACCTATTCAGGTATTATAAATCTGTAGGAGTTCAATATATATTCGCGGCCAACGTGAACGCTACTGAGCCCCGCGATTTTAACGAAAGTATATTTTAACCAACACTACCCTGGTTGTTTTAAGCTATCACTGAACTTTCTGCTTCTTCCCGAAGCTGAGCTAGATGTGAAAATCTAAAAGTTTTGATGTGATCAAATCTTTCTTAATCGCGGATCTGATTTGAATTGGTGGCCACACATCGAAAAATCATATACACAAACAATGTGGTCAGCTTTCTCTAGTCTCTACAACATCGAGCGACACTCTTTATCTAAGGAACTCTGCAGATGGCTTAGTAAGCGGCTAGTAATAGCAATCATTCAAATGGATCATTGGAACAAATCAGTGGAACAGATATTTCTTTTTTTTTTGACAAGTCAGTTAAAGCAATCATTGAAAAGTATCTGTCAGTGAAAGGCCACTGGTACAGGTTTTAATGTTAGGCCGCGTTTCCATTTGCAATTAAACTCGCGGAAGTCTTGCTGAAGTTTCTTGCAGTAGCGTTTAGATTATCATATGAATTTTTGCAATTTCTTTTGCAATAAATATCTTGCAAGAAGGTCTCGCATCATATTGTCGCAATTTGTTGCGGAAGAATTTACACAGGAGAGCCATAAATGTCACAAGAAATTTTGTTGTTTAGTTAAAATTCGAAACAAATCAACCAATCTTAGCCAATAAACCTTAAAACGGTTCTTTCTTAATTGTGGGCGTATTAAAAAAAGTTTTACACTCTACCTTTTCGGGACCCCAGGAAGTATATGTTCCAAATTTCAGCTCCCTAGCTTATTTTTAAAGGCCTAATTTGTGACGGACGGACATTGCTAAATAGTCTTAGATTTTGATGCTGATCATGGTCTACGACGAATCTTAAGGGGTGTTACAAACTATGCGTAATATACCCTTAGCAGAGGCCATAAACATAGACGTCAACCAGCCGCGAGCGCAATATATACGAAACCATTTCGGTAAGCAGCAATAACCGCCGCGAGTCAATGCAAACCTGTTTAAACCTGCAATTAATTGCACTCGCAGATACTCGCAAGAAGTAATGCAACAGCTGTCGCGATCGAACTTTTTCCACTTGTAAGTCACTGTCGAACAGACTGTCAGACATTTCTTGCAGAAGTTTTCTTGCAAATGGAAACGCGACCTTAGAGTTAGTTGATCATTGAAATAAAAACTGACAGTTGAGAATAGAAAGAGAATCGAACACATCAGTGGAACGATTATTGTTCCAAATTGTAGAAACGATTATCAGCTGTTCATTGAAATCAATTTCAGTGAAATATTAAAAATAGATTTAAAGAAAAGTTTAAATCAGAATAAAGTAATTTTGTAAGTGATTAGCTCTATTTTGATACCGCTTTAAGCCAATATTCTTGCCACTATAGAGCAAGAACTTAAAGAGGTGAAGATTAGTCAGAAAATAAGTTTGTAGGTAAGCAATGTATTTTGTGAACACTTCAAAAAAGCCGAAAGGATCAGCTAGTTTGAAATAAGAAGACAAATCTGATTACTACTCAATCCACTTTTGCTTCTAAAACCTAAAAATCTAGAAGTACAATGAACATTTTAACAGGGGCGATGGTCCCCTGGTTAAGGATATATCTGGAATTATTGGGTTTTATTAAATTAAAACAAGTTGGGAAGTTATTTTTAAACAAATCATATAGACATCTGACGTTCTTGACCGATTTATTGTTTTGTGAAGAACCGCCGTGGTTTAAGAGTAGTGAGCTTGTTGGTTGACGTTTTATTATGTCTGACAGAATGCGACTAAATAGAGTTTTTTTCTATTCAGTTAACTTACTCAATTCCAGTCAAGCAGTACAAAACCAACCGCCAAAGATTGGAAATAATTTCTCCATTAGATTTGTTCAAGTAAAATGAAAGGTAAAAATCTGGGTAACAAAAAGGACTACTGAAGTATTTATACAAAACACGGTTTGCTTGCACACAGCTCCAGTTTTCCAGTTAACCCTAAATTAGGCAGTATGAACTTTTGAGTGTGGACAGGAAAATAATCAAATACATGGTGGCCACCACCTTATAAAGGGTTTAAAATATTTAATGATTTCACAGCTGAATACGAGATTAATTTTTGCATTATTGCCAACCACACTTAAAATACATTTTTAATCCTAATCTGGTGGTTAAATGTGAAATGTGAAATGTGAAGGGTCGAATCACGACATTCGCGAACAAGTTAATTCCTTGAGCCATTTAATTACCAAAGAGATTACCCTGTGTGTAATTTTGCTGAGTATGTGTCAGCTGCTGTGTAGGTATTAAAGAATTTCGAGCGATATAGGGGAACTGAATAATACAATATGCCAGCGACGAGATCTCTGTTCTCTGCACAATTAACTCGTTCATGGATGGTTAGATGTTACCATTTTAAACAGATGCATTTGTCTTAACGCAAGATCCGTTCTGCCACCTTTCTGACGTCTGTCAAATTGTCAATGCAATCAACATGAATCATGAAAAGAACTCAGTTGTCTTAGCCTAGTATACAAAATAAATTTTCAGAAAATTCACGGACTTTAAAAACACCGAAAACAAATGAATTTCTAAAATATGGGATACTAAATTCAAGCGTTTAACGAAGCACAGTCTTCTTCGAAAAGTCAATGAAATTACTAAGGACCAAAGGCGTAGATTACTACCTACCAGAGAGAGTCAATGAATAATCAATAACAAAATCATCATAGCTCCATTTTACTAACATAAATAAATTGGAAATTTGTTTGACCCTTTGTCAGTCTTTTTTTTGTTTCCATCGACTTTGCGACAATGCAAATGACGTTTTCGAACACAAAACCCCCACCTCGCTATCGGTTATTTTTCATCGCACAAAGTAGAAAACAGCAACAATCGTTTAACTTTAATGGGTTATTGTTTTCATTGAACAAGCCTTATGTAAAAAAATTAAGCCTGTAATACTAATGAACACTGTGTTCAGGTTTTACGCAATAAAAACATGATTGCCTTTTCACTGGTGTGAAAAACAAATACATTATGTTTCCATCCATCGCAGGGGGACTTCACTAGGCGCATTTTAGGTCTTTGCAGTACTTTGCAGGACATATTTAGTGCTTTTACATTTTACTGATTAAGAACGCACTAGAAGACTAGAGTTTACTCCAAGTTTACTCGAAGAGCGAAAACCCAACTCAAAAGTCGAATGAAACTGTTTTGTTAAAAAATTTAAGGAAAAGAGAACAGAACTTTGACTGATCATTGATTCGAAGTGTATTTCATTCATCCACTTCCTTATAGACGAACAATATAAATGTTTTGGTTGCCAATCAGTAGAGGATTCACATTGTCTTCTGAAGCTTCACGAAAATAAGATAACTCAAGACGCAATTTTGCACTCTGATATGGAACAAAAAATAATGGACACATGTTTAAGGGGTTGAGATACATAAAACACTTGCATTAGTCCTATGGGCCCTTAACTCCAAATCCCCTTACAATCACACCTTGAGACTTTACATGCTAATGGGAAATAAAAAATGATTGCACACGTGTTTCAGTAAATTTTGATTTTGTTCCAATTGTCCATTTTAGGGAGCCAAGCCTTAAGCAAACATATAAAATATTTTTGGCTGATCTAGAAACTACTTGCAACTTTGTCTTTTTGCATTTCTTCAAATTCGACAATTGGCGGGTTTCAATGACCTCCTCTTCAGTTAGGACCTACAAGTGGTATTGATTTGAAACTCTAAAATTATACGGCAGGTGTTTCAGCAAATTTCAGAAAAGTGGCACCTCTTAGTCTTTGCCATTTTCGACTCAAAGGGCCCTTTCCTCACTTTAAGGATTTTGTCATGATTTTGATTCAAAAATATCAGTGGTATATAAAGGGTGTTTTGAGGTTGGTTTTTCGAATAGAGATAAAACTGAAATTTAGTGGTAAAATCTGGCAACTCTAATGTCATTTATGTTCAGTTTGGTTTGCCATTTCATCGTGAACTGGTTGACAAATGAACAACGTTGGTATAGACCGGTATAGAGCCATGACAACCGACTATTTTGTTCCCGAATTGGATGGCATGAATGTGGAGGAGATGTGGTTCCAACAAGACGGTGCTACATGCCACAGAGCGCACGTCACAATGGATTTATTGAAGGAAACATTCGATGAGCGCATTATTTCGCGGAATGGACCTGTCAATTGGCCAACAAGTTCGTGTGATTTGACGCCATTGGATTATTTTCTTTGGGGATATGTGAAGTCGCTCGCCTACGCTAATAAACCAGAAACGTTAGGGGACTTGGAAGCCAACATTCGTGGCGCTATTGCCAACATACAGCCCCAAATGCTTGAAGAAGTGGTTGAAAATTGGACCTCTAGACTTGTCTTTATTCGAATCAAGCCAAATTGATGGACATTAAAACGATTTTCTTGTATTTTATTTCAATTCAAAGTTTTATACCTCTAAAAAAAAAACACCCTTTATTTTGAACTCTTTTTAAGAGGCGCCTATTTTCATATAAAGGGGGGGAAACATTTATATGTTGGATTTAGAATAAATTTATAGATCCCATTTGGAGTGAACAACGAAGTAGGTAATAAACTGGGAAGAAGGAAAATGTTAACTTCAAATCTCGTACTTTTCTGCTCTTCGTAATAAAGCATGGAAGCCCGTTTCAAAAGCAGCTAATTTATGGTTATAATTTCTAGCGGCCCAATGTTAGTAAATCCCTGTTTTTGGTACTTTCCCTGACACATGGATGGGAAAATAAGAATTTATGAAACCCTGGCTTAAGGCTACGTAAATACTCAGACCCTACGTAACTTCGCAGCCATTTAAAAGAGTCTTGGCGACTTCTAAACTCTTAGTTCGAGTGGCCAACAATAGGTCGTGCAACAATTGGTTAGTCTTAAACAGCATGATCTGATCTAACAAACTTGAGCCTGATGGTTTCGGAGCTAACAGCTCATTTCGGATGAACTTCCGCTGAAAAAAAAAACCTCTCAAGTCCTTAGCCGAATTGAATTAAACGCGAAAAACTAAGCTCAAACCACTTAGAAGGTTCAATGAGATCGTTAACTTCCAGAGCCCCTCAAACCTGAAGTTACTTAATACCTACTTTCCTCCCTTAAATCGTAAACCATCCACCTAACATGGCAATAATTATGTCTGCGACCCTTTCGCATTCCGTTCAACCACTGATTAACTACGAACATTGAGTTTGCATTTATTTCAAAGCCAAAAGTGAAAAAAGGTCGCATTTCCAAAGTGACAACACAATTTAAGTGACTCTAATTCAAACCGAATGACTTCTTTGTCAAAATATATAATTAACTGACAATGTTATCAACAGCCTTTAACTATCTATAACAGCTGTTTTGAATTCCCTCGAATTGTCATCAACGCCTTGAACTTTTGTCTCTGTCATCTCTCGTCGTTAAAACCAATTTAGACCCATTTACCCTCATAATTAATACATTTCATAATCCCTAAACAAGATGACAAGTATTTTTCTTTTTTTTTTGATTTTATTATTTGCAAAGGGAAAGAGGAAATGAAACCAAAAAGTTTACCTTCTTTGTTATTCAAGAAATATTCAAGTATAAAAAAAAAAAACATCCCACAACACTTTGAATGAGATATTTTGTAATTTGAACAAATAAAACATCAAAAAGGCACAAAACAAAAAAAACAAAAAAAAAAAAAGTCCTCAAAAGAAATAATCATGTTACTCAACCAACTAAGATCGAGCAAGAACCCAACAACCTCGAGATGAATATAGGATGTTTATCCGTACGGAATTCCGCATACAAATATACTTGTCCTATATATTTAATTTCGTCTGAACATAAATCCTTTTAATTAGGAATTGAGGCAATCCAAGGTGTGTACGCCCCAAGAATACTTAATTCTTTCTGTTGCAGCAGTGGGGACACCACGAACTGACGACGAGGACGACGACGACGAACACAAGAAAAATAAGAATCAACTCTTGTATTCAAAACATGTTTCCTCTAGCCGGGGAGGAATAGAGGGCTAGGAGGGGCACTTGTCGTCGTCTATCCATATAACAATGAATGGTGAGGAAACTTTTCCAATGTTTTGGTCTTAATTGGTCGGACCATCTTTCTCGAGTGACACCCAATTGTGCTCCCATATGCAGCCACAGCCATGACCAATGTTGTTCTCTTCTCTTCTCTTCTTTTCTTTTCCGGTCAAAAGCAGGCATAATTTGTTTAATGAATTTATTTATATTCGACAAAGTTTTTTGTTGTTAGCCTAAGAAGGATTTAAAGCCTTTTTTTAGTAGACACAAATACACAGAGACGGAGGAGCCATAATTCAATCGGAAAGAAGTTTGCCCAAAAGTCTTAAGAGAGTGTTAATAAAATTTGCTCCGACCCCACAAAACTTTATTGTCGGCCAACCTGACAGCATTTATGGCATTATGGCATGGTGTAGGAAGCAGCAAACTATCTGACATACTCACATCACATTCATGTGGTGGGCGGGCGAAAGGTCCTATGTTCGTTCGTTCGTTCTCTCTTTCGTCGTACATATATGTAATCGAAAATCTCGACAGGCTAGAAAGGAGGTATACCGTACCGACAGGACGACGAAACACCACATCATCGTTAACACCCTCTTAAAAGTTCAAAAAGTGAAGAATTCGTTCGCTCGTTCGTTCGTTGGTTCGTTCGTTCGTTCATTCCTCGTTGGTGTACTCTGAGAAACAATGAAGTGTAGTAAAGTGTTAAGCTGATGGGCCCCTGGTGTTTAATTGGGGCCCTCCTACTGCTGTCGGCAACAGCGGGGGACTCCACAAATAAAATCTCTTCCACATCGTATGGCATCATACCACTGTCTTCATCGTTGTCGTCTTTTTCGACGGGAGGATCAGCAGGAGCAGCATCAGGTGGAGTCAGCATATCTGGAGGTGCAGTCGGCGGAGGAATTCTTATTAATGGAATCGGAGCTGGGCTACCCTCCTCCTCGGTTAATGGTAAGAAAATTTAATGTTTCTCTTTTGTTCCCAAATTTCAAAGTTTTAGAGTAGATTTTGGCACAACGACAGTCCACTTGATTGTGACTGAAATTGCCAAAAGCCAATATCAACCAATATCATCCAATAAAGGGACAACTGCTTGAAATTGTATGAATTCTTTCCCTTTGTTTGTTTGTTTGTTCAAGAAATTTCCATATGTGATTAGAATTTCCAATTAAAATGTTCAATATTCGTATCCTGTAAAACAAAATATGATCCCCGCCGTCAGTGGAAATTATGCAATATATCCTGTGGGCTGAGTTGTTGCTGCCCGATACGCATCTGCTTTTTCCCTACGGCAGCAGCAGCATGGCAGCATCAACCTGCGAGGACTATAGTTTGTCAATTAACATCGAAAAGTACAGCCGGAGAAAATCCCACGAGAAAGGGACGCCCAAATGGAATAATAATGCCAAAATAAGCGCAAGGACACCCTAGAACTCCGGCCGGTTTCTACATGCATGACATAGGTATACCGGACAAGATAGATATACATATATGTAATTGTAAGTGTGTAATAATAAGCAGGACATTTCCGATGATCTCCCGCTGATGAGGAGACCAATGCAATTGTCGTAGCTAGGCAGACATACAGTCTGGAATGTTGCAAATGGGGAGTTAAATTCATTTCATTCAGTCCCCAGCTAAAATTAGGATAATTACATCGTGCGGGTAATTTTGTTAGCATTTAATGCTCAAGCAATTGTAAGGCAATGCAAATGTTTCGTCGTCAGAGGCCGCTTATCAAAGGAGTATTGTCAGAGAATCGCATTAATTTCGCACATCTCCGTCCCGCTCTCAGCATCATCGTGTTGTCGTCGTGTAGTCCGGCATGTAATCAGACTGCTGCTGAGGGCACATTGCATTTCAGTCCTGATGGAAATGGATTTCGTATTTGACAAAGGAAAGCAGCGAATAACGCGCTTTTGCAAATTGACCAGTTCGTCTAATTGAATAATGTTTGTATTATTGTGCGGCAGATGGTTTCTGCTGCTTCGACTACTGCCAGCTATCAGCTACCGGCTTTCGGATGCTCATCAAACGACCCCGGGAGACTTGTTAATGTGGGTTAAATTATGTATTAGATGGGTTAATTCAATATACTGATCGTTGTGGTTGTGGATGAAGTTGACGTTTGAAATTAAAGAAGCTGACAGTGGGCCTAAAGTCATCTTGCACAGCGTGGCCCTCGTAATCTAGTAAAAAGTCAAAACAACGATCCTTTGACCAGCAAACAATTCGGTCTCTGTTTGCAATTACCATTACCGTAATTTCTTAATTGAGGCGTGAAAAATGCCTTGCCCGCGCCTGCCAAACATCATGGTCTGGCCACCGATTTAATTGTAATTTAATATTTTCATTTGTAATGCATCCGCGGTACACAACAGGAGAAGATAGAAGTATCTCTGGCTGGCTTCCACATTGCATGCGAATTAAAATGCAATTTTATGAATATATTTTGATGGGTTTTTTTCTCTTCGTAAAATGCTATTTTGTTTTTGTAGTCCTTTTTCACCGTTTAACATTTTTCGTTTCATAGTTTCATTCCATGCAGCCAGAGGTCTACCCAAAGAATGCAAAAAGGCAGCCGCAAAACAGATGCCACTTTTTTCGCGTATTCTTCAGCAATTCAGAGCAGAAATAAAAAAATACAAAAACAACAATTGTTTGGGCGATGAGCCACGCTACGCCGGCCGGACGGCCGCACTGCTCTCGCCGTGTGCTCTGATTGCTCAGTGCACTGTAAGGACAAAATTGTTTTTTCTGATGCGATCCCTTTCTGGTTTTTTTTGTTGTTGCCATTATTGAAATTCGAAAGGCAGGTTGCTGCGCTGTTGCAGGGTAAAAGGAATACATTGAACAATTTATGGACGCTTTTGTCAGTTGGTTGGTGTTATTGTGTTTTCCCTGTTGTCCGCATGTCGTCCTGTCGTCCTGGTGGAAATAGATTTTTTTTATCACTTGTTTTTGTCCTGCTAATTAATGTTGTTTCTAATAATAATAGTTTGTGGAAAAATTGATGGAGAAAGATGTTGTGGGAGATACAATTTGTTGCAACTTCTGTTGTGAACGTAAACGGTGAATAGATGCGTTTGCCTGAATAAGTTTTACGGTTGAGGTGTTTTGTAAAAATTGCCATTTAAGGAATGAAGGTGAGGATTTTAAATGTTTCATTAGTTTGGGCTTTCAAAAGTTTCATGATGGACAAATTATACTCCATATTCCGAGTAAGATTAAATACCGTAGCTGGCAGACCACTTCTTTTGACAAAACCACACTCTGCAGATGCTCTAGGGATGTGAGGGGAGCCATTATAATTTTAAAATTTAGTAGAAGTAGCTCACAGCTTATTTGACACACCACATATTAAAATTTTTAAATTCGCAGAACTTTTCAACGGAAAAATATATCAACAAAATTTAGACGCAGAATTCTTAATTAATGTTTAGACTTAAAGAAAACAACATCATTTACTTTCATTGGCATATGACTTCATAATTAGCAAAAATTAAGAGCCACCACTTATTTGACCCACGACGTTTATTGAACAGCTGCCATCGCTCGATCTGAAGGATAACGGTACTCGTTTTGCCTATGCTTTGGTCATTAAATTCGCAATTAGAGCTAGCATTTTTAGTTTGATTTCGTTAGCGGAACACGTGGGTAAACGCACAACCATCGAACAGCGGGATTAGGTACTAAACTACCACAAAAATGGTCTTTCTCGCCGGAAAAAAAGCTCAATTCGTCATTGTTCGGGCCTGTATGTCTGTAGCGAAGGTCGGATCGAAACAACAATGGATAAAAATGTGTACTTTGATATCCTGTGAGCCACTGTATATATCTCCACCATCGACCTATACATGTCACAATTGAAATCGAAAAATAGTCCAATGACTTTTCGCGCCTACCTCAGGACTGAACAAAAAATAGAGCTTCAAAATTGACTGGAACTGAGAACAGAGTTAAACCAGCTCAAAGTCGAGCATAAAGCACCCAGAAGCACCAAGCGATCCCGATAGCTAAATAATAGTCAAACTTGAACCGATTCGACAAAGAACTAGAATCATCCCTAAGTGCAAGAGTTCTTGGTCACGCCATAACCACACAAATGCATTAAGTCAAAAGGACCCGCACAAAGGCTTCAAAGCAAACATGATATTGAAATAAAAGATCGTTATCCGTCGAAACAAAAATTAAGGACAAACCCAAAAGGGATAAGGAGAAACAGCGAAATACATATCTCTAAAAGAAAAGTGGGTCAATACTAGACTGAAGGCTAAGGAAATGTTCAAATGCAAGAAATAGGGCCTAATCCAGTCGCACAATTCTTCCTAGATCAGAAGAATAGAGTCGAACATACAAACGTATTTTTGAAAACTTAGATGAGCTCGAACATAAACTTAGGGGCAGGCACACTTCACCCTTTGTGATAAGTAAAAATTGTTACGTGGAATGCGAACGGCCTTTGGCGAAGAAGTCATGTTCAATCAAATGATACTGACTTTTGCTTGATTTGTGAAACCCATTTGACGAAGGAATCAGGCATAAAAATTATAGGATATTGCTTCTAACATGGATATCAACCTTTGAAAAGGGCTATAGCCCTTGTTTAGAAAGATAGCATTCAGCGCATAATAAGCACACAAATCAACTTAAGCAATATTCCAACATACTATAGAGGAATATGAAAGGATGGGCCTGACCATCGTTATGTTAATCCAATGAGTGATTTTTGGAGATATTCAAAATTTTTTTAATGAAAGCTCAAGGAAGCCTTTAATTTGATCTAGGGGTTCTAAGACCTGCCACGATTTTATTTATAAACACGTACCACGCTTGCCAAGCTAAGAAACGTTTTATAAAAAAAAAACATGCACAAAACAGGACAAAGGTGCTAAATTTCATGGATTTTGCTCTGCGGTTCTTTATTGGATTTCGTCATTCCTAATTGTTCGCACTCAACAAGTAAATATTTTAACTTATTCCGATGTTCCGCAAGGAGGCCATTTCGGTCCGTTGCTTTTTATTTATTACTTTAATGATATCGTTTTCATGGTAAACAACATTTTATGATGTCAAAAAGCGATTCAATGGTTAAAATTTTAAGGAAAAACGCTTCGCAGTTTCAATGAACAAGTTGAAAGAGTTCACATTCAGAGGCAAAAATAATTAGACGCACAAGGCACAAACTTTTTGAAGCATTAACATTTTTTTAATAAATAAAACAACTCCTGCAGCAACTACAAGCTTAGAACTGATAAATCGTCAAGAAGGACGATGTATCTTGTAAAAGACAGAAACTTTGTCCCAAGTGTACAGTGTTGCCAGCCTTGACGTATACGTTGCATCTATTATTTAATCTGACACCTTGACTTTTGTATAATTTTGTTAAATTTCAAATATTATTAGAAAGAACGCAAAAGCAATTCCTTAAGTATAAACCATTAAAAAAATCACCGATCGATTGCATAAATGCTTCACACTCTCATAAATATTTCAACATCTCTAATCCAAATGAGATCATAATTTATTCCCCAATACCCCACGTCCATAGGTCGGTGGTAACTTTCTTTGAATTTAAATCAAAAGTTAATAAAAAAATAAAAAAGATACAGTAAAGCAAGATAGCATCGTTCTAAACACAAACTGCCTTCCAAAAATTGATGGCCATCATAAAATTCGAATTTAAAAGCAAATTGCTCATCCTCTTGTGCCGCGATGCGGACCATGAAACTCAGACGATGATAACATCAGCAATCAGAGTGATTACCGTATTAATCCTAAAGGGAAGGACACATCACATCAGTCCTTATTTTTTCTTTTTTTTTTTTTTGCTCCTCAAGTTCAATACCTACTACCTACGTACTTCTGCTTCCTCTGTGGTCATTTTAAATAAGAAGCAATAAAAAAAATGGCCCCTCAATGTCGAAAGAAACTCGACCTAACCTGCGCCATAGGTGTCCACTGATCCAAACGAATGTAGTCCTCCTCGTCTCCTTTTAAATTCAACTCCTCCACATATGTGTGTGTACGTACTACTAATTCGGCACAGACCTAATTCCCAGGAGTACCATTTCGGGGGAGAGCAAAATCAAATTTTACCCAAAGTCGCATGACATAGTAGATATATAGAAGGATGACACACTCTCGCTCAGTAGTAGACCTGGTTTTGTGTGCCTGGGATGAAAATGGAAATGGATCGGCAATAGCATTAGCAATGTGCTGTCCTACAACAGAACTCATACATATTACTTCCTCGAGTAATAGTTTTTCACAGAGGACCGACCGATTCAAATTGAATTATCCTCCTCAAAATACATTTGCTTCGAGTCCTTAAGAATACACAGATAGTGAAGGTAGACCCAGTCTCCTCAACCGCCCGCCCCCAACAAAGTGTATGTAGTTATGAATTGTCTTTTGAATTTTGTATCCAGGGCGAATTGTTTGCGGGATCCTTGCAATTGCATGCACGTGATTTGGTTGTTTATTAGTGCCAATAGAACATTTGTTATTCTGATAGATTTTGACACAATGTTTCTTCTTCTCTTTTGCAGTGGTTACAGAGGAGCCCGAATTTACAGAATACATCGAAAATGTAACAGTGCCTGCAGGAAGAAATGTCAAACTGGGATGCTCCGTGAAGAATCTTGGAACCTTCAAGGTGAGTCAAAAATATTTATTTATTCAATTCATAGAGTGCGGCTGTGCGCGCTGTGGTAACCACAACACCAATTAGGTCAGCCACTTAAATGTCACCCCTTATTAACCGCCACTTAATTGACAAGAGCGCAACACCCACCTACCGACCGCACGCCAACGTTCACCCTCGCCAAAAACAGCAAAACAAAAAAAAAAAAAAAACAAAAAAAACTCCAATTAATTATCTCCCCTTATCGGTCTTTCGCCTTCGCCTTTCGCTTTGCCTTATCTTCTTTCACCATTTATGAATTTAGCAAACTTCAATGTGGGAGTTCTTCCCCTCGCCGACGACCGACTCCTGCTTACCATCATTAGCAGACAAATAAAGGAAATCATCTCTAGGTCCCCGGTTCATTGTTGTCCTTCGACAATTGTAATCCACCAATATAGCTTCTTCTTTCTCAGCGAGGGAGAATTTACTGAAACATAATAATCCGCTGATACTGCCATTATCCTTCTTCAGGGGGCTGCCACATAGAATACCCGTGGGTGGAATTATCATCATCATCTATCGACCACCATCACCATCATCATCATCATCATCGTAATCATCTTATTCGTTGGAGTTCGTCATCGTCGTCGTCGTCATCATCGCAAATTACTAGCACTCGCAATTCATCTTCACTACAACCGTCGTCGTTCATAAATTCCGCCGCCGCCGCTGCCGCAACACCACTCCGCGTCCGCAGAAAAAAAAGGCCATCCTTTGCGATTTTCTTCTTGCATCAGTGCGGCGCCGAAGAGTCTGTCCTTTTTGACAGTCGGGAAATTTCAATCAACCATGAAAAAGACGAATGAAAGGGTGAGGGGGGGAGTAAAAAAAATTCTCAAACGCCCCTGATCTCATCGCCCAGTCATTTGCGGAATTGAGCAGTATAAAAAAGGGTAATGTATAGAAAGGCAACCCTGCAGTAGCAGTAGCAGCGGCAGCCAGCCAGCCATTCAAGCCACCACAACCACCACCACGTCGCTAAATGTCGAGTAACAACGAGGGAAGCATTTTAGAAAAAACAAGATAATGGTAATAAAAAGTGCTTGCGATAAGCATGTAATTAGCTCCCTGAAGTAGGGATTTTCTGATTAATTGTTGTACTACACTACCGAAAGGATTTTCATAATTTCCTATCCGTCCAGCCGTCCAGCGGCAAGTAGCTGCTGCCAAAAGGTGGGAAAGGTTTGATTAGTGCGGACAATGTATCACTCGTATTGGGAAGAACGTTGAAGATCCGTGCTTAATGAGGGGGATGCGATTGATTGTTATGTTGTTGTTTGTGTTTGCCGGAGAAGGAAAGTATGAAATGCAAGTCACCCCCGAGAGGAGACCAAAAGTTTTGTTTTTACAACCACTTTGCCAAGAAGCGGAAGATTTTCTCCTGTTCAATGGACCATCATCGAGTCTGAGTGTTCTAGGATTCGGATTTCGTTGAAGAGAGACGAAAACCGAACAAGGAGTATGTGTTTTTTCAAAGGTCCTTGGGATTCATTTGGGCGTATTTTGAAAACTTGTTTTTTGTGAGATCTTCAATCTTCTTTTTCCGGAAACATAGGAAACATAGTAATGAATATGAAAAGGTAAAAACTTGCAGTTAAGGTACCTAGGAGAGTAAATTTTGAATTTGCTGTTAACAGCTCTAGCTTTGGTCAATCCATTATACTGCTTTAAATGAAACACTCACTGGAGCCGACTTACAGCAACAATGAAGTGTAAAACTAATTCCCTGTCCGAACTATCAGCAAGCTCTACGTGTCATCAATTATGCCGTTTTCAAACCTCAACAAAAACTGAATTATTTTAAAGCACACGAATCCTTCACCAAGATTACGTATCTAGGAGGGTTCTACGTAGCTATTTATGTAGCGAGAAAGACTTTTTAATGTCATTATTTGATAGATCTTCAAGACAATCCGGAACCTATGCCCCGGCACCCAGTATAGAGGTGAGCCTTAGAGTGCTTCAATATCTTCACATGAAATGATGGAGGGCTACCATAGAATTTATAAAAACTGATGACACCGATTTTATAGCAGCTTGACTGTCCGACATCACGTTTCTCCTGACCCAAGGCAAGACTTCTTTTATCGCCTGGCATACTGCATCTCTGCATCAGTCTTTGATCCATCGGTATAGGTCGCTCAATTTTCCAAAAAAGGGAATGTTGACTTGGAAGTTTCTGTCGTTGAGCTATGGTGTAGTCAATTTTTCTTTTGGAATGTCCCTGAAAGTATTAAGGATAGCAGACTGGGATAAATTTCGTACAATCAGGATGTCTAGAGCTGCGAAGAGAGTACTTTGAAGAGCTCCACTCATGCATAGACAAACTGATTTTTGGAATATTGCCAATATTTCGCTATTTCAATCCGTACAGAAATATTGGTCTCAATACTAAAGTCCATACCCAATGTGTTCCGTATCACCCGCTAAAGACCGCATTTGCAGGAGAAGAGTGTAATTTGTTGCATTATAAAGCTGTCAGCTTAGCTTTCCATACAAGTTAAGTCCCAAATATTTGCAGCTTCTTTAGAGGAAATCAAGCCAGCACCTTTAATAGACATCCCTTCTGGCTATTAAAGGGTCAATGTGGAATTATGTATTTCCATTTTAAGAGGACACGTTTATTTTTGGGAGGTTTAACGCGAAACCCACAAAGCTCTGCCTACTTTATTAGCTTGTTAAGGGCATTTGAAATGAGTTCTTTTAACATTCAAATATGCTTTCGTTAGACGGCAATTGACAACTTCGTCCGCATTATGCTACGGTTACAGTGTTTGCCTATTCTGACGAACAACAGAACTTCGTTCTAAAGTGTACGTCGAGCAGTTGCTCGTCAGAAAACCCATCCACTGTAAGTAATCACTCTGCAGCCTTGGCTTCCTAGTCATATCAGCAGCGCATTTACTTAATTGTACAGAAGAAGGATAGGGCAACTTTCGCAGTGTCTCTAATAACAGATCTTCTGGCAGACTCTTCACTCTGTTTTGAGTTACTTATCATGGTCCGAAGCGGGTGGGAGCCTCAGATCAGAAAGTGCATTAGCGATAGCAACACATGTTGACGGAAGGCTATACTTGAAAGGTGAGGCTCTTTTTTCACAGATTTGCCCATGAAACAGGCTGAAAACCAACCAACCTTCACCAAACTACGACTCAGTTCCTGGCGCTCTGCTGGTGCACTACGTATATTTAAGCCTGGTAGGTAATCTTCATTTTATTGCAGTTTAAGGCGCAAGCTACAATTCCCCAAAACCTATGCACGACATTTTAAATACTTATAAATCCTCGAGGGTTCGCAAAATAGTCAAAATAGTCGGAAAAAAAAAAAAAATACTAAGTATCATAGTCCTGATTGACGAGGGTCATTTCTACCTCAGCGGACATCTGAGTAGTAAAGCTAGATTGAAGAAGATAACAAAAAAAAAACCTCTCAAAACGCTGATGGAATTGCCTAATTTGCCAGACCTTTGGCCTTTTTGGTGACACAAACCTCAAAAGTGGGACTTTTTTTTAAAAAAAAAATAAATTTAAGAAGCACGAATTTGTTATGAAAGAATTTTTTGCTTGCATCTGCAAAGCTACGCCTACACCTAAACATGCTATCGACAAGTAAATGCTTAGCAATCAATCCCATCTATTATCGTTATACTTGCATATTTTTTTTTATCCTTTTTGGAATATAAATCCCGTTCATCAGAATATTATTATTTTTTTGTCTTTGTGCTTCAGTCGCGTTTATCTCCCTATTGTATCCTTCAAAAACCACAAGCCATTTATGATTAAAACGATGTCGACATAGAGCGATGCTAATGATGATGGCTTGGTGATTACAATAACGATGACTACAAGCATTAGAGGCAGAGGAGGCGAGTGCGCCACACCGCGCACCACTTTAGTGCAAACACTTTTAGGGGATACCATTTTTTTTTGTTTTTTTTTTTGCGTTTTGTTCTTGCATCGCAGAATTTATCATCTTATTCTTCGCTACTGTCATATTATGTAGGGTTAATATTGTAGAGAGGTCCTTTCTTCCTACTTAGCATATAGAGTGACTGGCTTGTATCCTCATAAATTTATCCCTGTGTTTACATTGAACGATTGTTGTGGTGTGCTGGTAAAACTCATAATCTTGAATCTAATTTTGAAGACATGGTAGCAACAGAAAAAAAAAAAAAAAAAACTGTTTGATTAAATAACCCAGCAAGGCAATAAGACGATTGCAGGTGCGAATATGCAGTTTTTCATCAAATTTCGAAAGCCACAATATTGCCACATATGCTACAAAGGCGAATGAGCAGTGATTCGCCGGGCAAAATGTGCTCATATGTTGCTCCACCACTTTGTCATCATCATCATCGCTGCGCTGCTCTGCGCTGTGAGGGAGGGAGATTGTGGGTGGAATCGAAATATGTCAAAAATTACCCCGCACCCAGCGTGCGTGTGGCAAGCAACAAGAAACCGTCATGCTTAGCTGAAGAGAGTTGCTGCGGATGGGAGAGTGGGTGCGGGTGGGCGAAAGCAACAACTCAAAAGGAAGGAAGCAGGATGCCGGAATATATTATTATTATTATGGTGGTGGTGGTGGTGGTGGTGGCGGCGGCGGTAGTGTTGCTGATGTTGGAAACTCTCGCCGAGGGAAATTTATATTCATAACGAATATATGACAGGATAATATTGGTTGCTGGGACTTGTTCATTTTTTTATTCGCTGTACACTGTACGTACGTCTTCTACTATAGTCGTTGGTTTTGCCAAGACATATAATACTCTTCAGTTTCCATCCAAACACACACACTCAGGAGGTGTCTCTGCATATCGCCTGATACATTACATCGCCACACGAACTCGAGCGAGTTAGACCCTCTCTTTTTGCAAAAAAAAAACAACAACTGGGTGTATGAACAGCTCGAATCTTCTCCCCCCGCCCCCTACCTCTATATTGAATCTGTCGACGCCGTTTAAAGTGAATGTCGCATAGACATTATTTAAGCAATCCAAACATACATGTATAGGACTATGTATGACTATTTGTTCAAAGTTATTTGGGCTTGAGACATGAGTTGAGGGTTTCTTGTGAAGGGGTGTGACAGAGCGGAGATCGAAAAAAGGATTTCCCTAAACTCAGCAGGGGATTGAAAGCGATTCCTTGTCGAATGAAAGGAACGATGAAATTTTTAGGGCGTACTTGGTGTCGTCGTCGCAGTAAAAAGTAAAGTCACACAATTGCAATTAATTTGCCCAACGATTTAGATGGTGATATTTATGATATACGGAAGCACTTATTATAAGTATCGGCGTGGTTTTTTTTTCTGTTTTTTCTGTTTTTTGGTGGGGATGCGGATATAAAGATGGAAAGAATTATAGGTCGTAAAATTTCATGTTAAATATCGATTAAAGGATGCTTTATGCATGTACAATATTATATTTGGTAAGTGACGGGTAATAATATGTCGCGGTGTCACTTTAAATTAGCTGTACGTTTTTTTTTATATTTGTTGGCTTGGCTTAAACACGAGAATATCCTTGCTTCGAACCATTAATATTGGTTTACTGAATATTGGCATTGCGTGAAGATTTGTAGATTAAATCGGGGAGAAATTCGGTCTCCGGAAATTTCCATATAATGAAGTATGTCAATGTTGTCCCGTAGTAAGAGACCAAAAGGTGTGAAAGTCCCAATTTCAAATCAATTTCGGAAGAGAGGAATTTGCGAATGGTATAAAACCTGTTCATAACCTTAATCTTGCGGATTCCACAGGGACAGTCGTCTTGTTTCAAAAAAGGCCTTATACTTTGATAAAATCCCTAAAGTCCTTAACCAGATTGGATGAAGTAATTTGATGAGGACTCTAGGAAGACCCTGGTTCAGTCTCGTCGTCGGGCAATGCTTGATCGGACATGATTCCAGACTTTGCGAATCCTTCACGATAGCCGACTGATCGTAAATACGCATTATTGTTTACAGACATTTAAAACCAACGTGCATCGGTATCTCCTTTTTTCTAATCCTTCACTTCCCTAATGCCCGCACTGTGTTACTTCATTATAAGGGTATCCAAAATCCCTTTAGTGCGCGTACATTAAAAAAAAATGTCTTAAATCCCTCAATTCCGCTGCGTGTTTGTTTTTAGCAAAAGGTAAAACAGAAAATGTAAGGGGAACAAGACCCGAACTTGTAGTAGAGTCGCAGCCGGTATTGAGAATATGGACGAACTTTTTCTGCAGACTGCAAAATGGCGAAGACGAAACAAATTCCTAACCAAAATGAACAGAGGACAGCTCAGTCTAAAACAAAATCACCAAAATTTTGTGTCTTTTTGGCATTTCTACGAAACTCGTTCGTTTGTGTAAGATGACGACGGAAAAAACTCGCCGCTGAGTCAAGGTCTTTAACGACCTAACCGAGATCTTTTATGTAAAAAATAAATACAGGCTAGGCTTCTAACTCTTATAGTTTTGAGGCACTTGTTGAAAAGACTGTACACCAGCTGTTAAGTATTTAAATCACATCTTTTCAGTTCTAGCAGATAGTTAGATCTGCTGAATTTTGTACCGTGGATCAACAGCTTTAAGTTGCTGATGTAAAATCTCAGTCATGGATGGATGGCTGTAGGACAACAAAGGATGATAATGAGCTCTGCCTTGCAAAAGCTCTTTGATTACCCTGGATGCTCGTTTGACCCAGGTTAGAGCAACCAAATGAGCATTAAGAACGCTATCAAACCTTCAGTTTATATTGGGGTAACGTTAAAATAGCAGACCTAAGCAAAAGACGGTCTTTGGCAAGCCTGTTCTCAACAGGAAAAACAACGAAGGCAATTATTTTGAAAAAAAATAGTATTTTCTTAAAAAAAAAAATCTCTCCCAATTTGAGCAAACGAACAAAGGACCAAATGGACATTAGGACATTATGCTATGATGATGCTGATAAACTACAAAAATCTTTTCACCCCCAGGATAGATTTTGACTAGATACCAACTCTGATTTCTATTACGTTCTCTGTCTTCCCGATAAACTTCATAAATCACAACAGTAAAGCGAGAAACTTAATTCGCCACTACCCACACAGCGAAAATTCGAATCTGAACTGAATTCCGACAAACGCAACGTTTATTATTAAAATTCATTTTGTTTTTACCTATATTGTGTTTCATAAAACACAATCTTCTGCAAAACAATGAAACACTATCACCAAGCTAATCGTATTTCATCTGAGGCAAAACCACCACCAGCTCTCCCCACCACCGGAAAAGGATGATCATATCCTTTATAAAAATTGCTGCAACACACAATTCATGCCAGCAGCCAACAACACCTTTCCTCCGACCCATTTTGCTTTGTGTAATTCATGTCCTTTTTGTCTATGAACGTTCGCAGTGGGTAACCCAATCTGGTGGGCTAAAAGGAAAGGACCGATGCAGAAAGGCAACAGAAAGTCATGCTACGAATATATAATTTCGTTTTTTTCTTATTCGAACAAAAATAGGTACCCGCATCTTGCGATATTTTTGGTAAACAGTTTAGATATGCTTTCTTTCGCTGGAGGACTCGTTTTTGTTTTCGACAGACGTGTAAAGGAGTACTCGCCAAAGATGAACCGCATTTAGTTGCATTCAAACTGAATTTATTCTTACAACTGCTTGGGGGCATCCTTAATATGCATATCAGGCTTTAACTTGTTTTACATATATAAGGGAATGTTTTATTCTCCTAACAATTTGTCGAGTGGTCATACGCTCTCCAAACTGAACCGTAAACAATTTTGCCATATCTACTAGTTTTTCGTTTTTTGCCTTTTGAAGTGTTGTCCAGTCTAGCATTTGTTTTCTTCTTGTAGAGAAAAATAACTCAATTTTCTGGAAACATATGAGCAACACATACACTCGATGCCATCTCGTCCACTTTCTTGGAACTCATTCGAAAGGAAATAACTCAACCGAAAAGTCAGAAGCTGCCAAGCAAAAACATCCACAAGATGGATGGGTGTGTGTGATGCCATAATGCAATTTCCTTCTGTTCTGTTCGCAGATAGACGAAACCTGCGAAAAGTGAAAAGTTCATGTTGTGAGTAACTTCTTCTTCCTACTACTTTTGCCATCGAAAAACAAGTAAAAACAAAGTCGTAGTCGTAGTCGTAATGCTTCAAAGGTTCTTTTTGCCAGCCCTACATATAGAACTTTTCAAAACCTTGTCATATCATCATAACCTTCTTCGTGAGAAGAAGAAATGAAAAAGAAAAATATAACGAATTGCATCGGTTTTTTCCGAAAAATGTTCTTGTGACGTCGACTAGACGGGAAGAGCAAACAAATATGGACGACTTGTGTGTGTGTATTGGTGTGCATAAACTATCTAAGGATCTCCCCAATTCCCAGTGTGTCTGTTCGTCCGGAACTGGCGACCGACATTGAGCGAGTGGGGGCAAGTATCACTCGTCATCGTCGTCGTCGTCGTCGTCTACGCTTATAAAAATATTTTTTCTTTCTTTTTCAATGCCGATTCTGAGGATTGACTTCAAAAAGGATTCCTGATCCTGACTGCATATTATTTCCCCAGAGGTATGCGATATCGACGAATGAATATTTTCGTTTGGAAAAGTTTTTATTTTTCCTTTTTTGCTCTTTCCAACTTTGACTTTGGAATAGATACACCAGTGCTCCAGTGGTGGATTCAGAAAACATGCAAATAAAGTATGGTTGTCGATTTTTTTTCCAAATAAATAGTGGAATATGTAAACACAATTTGGATTTGCAGTGATTAAGGAGATTTAATTGAAACTTGAGCTAGGAAAGTACTATTGAAGTATGAAGGGTACATCTGGCGCTAACAAGTTTAGAAAGGTATCCATAACTTTTTGATCAAATCATAAAATAATGAATGGGATTTGGCTGATTGTGAAACTATAAACTATTGCCAAATGTCTATCAGTTTCTGATATGTGAAAATAGGTAAACGAATATTTTTTTTGTTGTAAAAAGTGATTGAGTCATAAACGCATAAAATTTTTGAAAGAAAGTTAAGAAAGGGTTTTTCTGCTCTATGGGCTGGTGGAGTCACTGGGCCATACTTTTTCCGAAATGATGCTGGAGAGTCAGTTACCGTGAATGGAGACCGGTATAGAGCCATGATAACCGACTATTTTATTCCCCAATTGGATGGCATGAATGTGGATGAGATGTGGTTCAAACAAGACGGTGCTACATGCCACACAGCGCACGTCACAATAGATTTATTGAAGGAAACATTCGATGAGCGCATAATTTCGCGGAATGGACCTGTCAATTGGCCACCAAGATCGTGTGATTTGACACAATTGGATTATTTTCTTTGGGGACATGTGAAGTCGCTCGCCTACGCCAACAAACCAGAAACGTTGGGGGACTTGGAAGCCAACATTCGTGGCGTTATTGCCGACATACAGCCCCAAATTCTTGAAAAAGTGGTTGAAAATTGGACCTCTAGACTTTTCTTTATTCGAACAAGCCGCGGCGGCCAAATGCCCGAAATCATATTTAAAAATTAATGGCCTGTGGTATTCCTTCAAAAAGCCTTCATTTAAATGAAGCTTTCTTCAATGGTCACCATTTGCACTTCACTTTTAATGGCACTGCAAATAGTGGCCAATATTCGGCCCATTAAAGAGCAACACCAAATGTCCGTCTAATAGATCCCCATTTGCAGTGGATATTCGGTCAATATTTCCAAATCAGAAAATCTAATGAATACATACATGAGATGCGTTTTTGAGTCGCAAAATTAATCGAAAATTAATGGTGAGAAATTTATTTAAATCACTTTTTAGGTTTTAAAAAATTTGATTTTCTCAAAAACGGCACCTACGATTTTGATGTAATTTCGCACATTGTATCCTTTTAACATAATTGTTCGAATTAGCAAAAACTATCAAAATCGTTAGAGCCGTTTTTGAGAAAACGAATTTAATTTAAATTTACGAAAATCGTTATAAGACAAAAAAATTATTTAAAAATTTGCAGATTTGTTGAAGTTCCCTTTATTAGTTTTCAAGATATTGCCCATTTTATAAATTACCGTTAGTCGATTTTTTTTCCAAAAACTGAGTAGGCAGAATTTTTGACTCCAAAAAAAGACCGAAATCCTTGGAACCACTTTCGAGAAAAATAGTGATAAGTGATTTTCACCAAAAAAAAAAATGTGTACCTATGGCAGGTACCGTTATTTCAAAAGATATAGCAAAAACTAAAAAAATGCCCCGAGATGAAACCCCAAGAACCTTATATACGAACTTTGAAGCAAATCCGTCCAACCGTTTCGCCATACGGCGCCCGGACAGACAGACAGACAGACCGACGGACGGCATTGGGGGACCCACTTTTTTGGACTTCTCTATAGTCGCAATACTCAGTTTGAGTTCGAAATTTCTGCACGATCGCACTAACTTTCTCTTTAGTATACGAATGTATATGAGAAAGTTAAAAATCCGTTCGAGATGTCGAGACGCAGATCGATTCATCGAGCTGATACTTATCGAGTCTGTAGAAGTGGAACAATCGATGTGAGCTCTGGTTATATTTCCCGCAATTCGAGTAGTAATTGCAGATTGCACCTAGAAACCGCTTTACTAGCAACGGCTCAACCATTTACTCTGCCAAACACTGCGATTAAGTTGCTTTGGCAAGGCCTTAATCGCTGCTGTCCAACACACACAATGGAAAAATCGCTGTATATTCTCCACATTTTCGTTTTCGAAACAATATGAATGTAAAAGCAAAAAACCAGGTCGTGTGATGGCCATTTTTTCCCGCCTCATTCCAAAGACAGGATGCGAAAGCCTTCCAAGAACAATTTTGAGTTAACCTAACCTTTATGGTAAAACCAAGCCTGGCTGGGCTAAGGAGAACTATTTTAAGACCCTTCGTAAGGCTATCGATTGTAAATATATCAACAGGAAGTGTGTCTTGTAAGGATCCGTGAACGCATGCTTACTGGAGTTGGCCGTAACTGCCAAATGCAGAGCACCATCGAAGTCCAAAGGTTCTACATGTTCTTTGTACAAAAATATATTTTAAGAAAAGTCAAAGTGTACCTCAGCCTTACGTGCCGAATTCAATAACTCTTTTCGGGTGTAGGGGACCCAGAATTATAAATTATAAATTTACTGCACTGGTTACGCACTTATGAATTATCCATGACGTGAAGCCTATTGACGTTTTATCAGATTAACCAAATGCCGCCATCTTGCATTCTGCAGTGAAAAAAATATTCATCAAATCTTTGTTTCCTACTCCTGGGTATGCTTCAAGGTTTGAAAAAAATTCCCCAAAAACGTATTTATTCACTTTTCCTTGGTTAAAAAAAAATAATAGCTTTTAGCAGTTCAAGGTTTCTTTTATGTCCATTTTTGAGAAATATGTTTCATTATTTCTGTTTCGCAGAGTAAATTTTTAGAACAAGCCATTAATTCAATTTTGAAAGCGTTTGCTTGTTCTAATTTCAAAAAAATGCTTGGAAAAATTATGTTGGAAATATCCTCAATATTATTCGAATGTCAGTGGTGCAGGGATATATGTAGTTTTTAGCATTAGTTAGTATAACATATTTTTTAGTTTGCAAACAAAATTACTAACCATTTACTTCCATCATCCATCATTGCGTCGCCATTATGCATTAAAGCAATGATTTCAAAAACACTTGAGCAACACAAACACATTTTTATAGTTTTTAGAAAGATTTGAGCTTAATTTTTATTTTTTCCACACGCGCGCACAGCTGCATTTACTTTACATAAGAGAGACAGGGACAAAACGTGGTTCAGAAAATGGACAGAACACACTTATTTTTATTTCCTAATTTAACACTGGGATAATAGGCACAACCGCAGGCAAAAGAACAAAACAAAAAAAAAATTAGAATGAAACACAAGCTTTGACATTTATTTTTAAACATTATACTTTACAAACTGCAGATTGGCAAAGGAGCGAGAAAAAATTGCTCATCTTTCACTTTTACTATAAACTGAGAGAGCAAAGGAGATCACTAACTCTTTCACTAAAAACACAGAGAGCACAAATAAAAAAAAATAAAACACAGAAAGCACAAATCAAAAAAAAAACACAGAAAGCACTAAAAAAAAAACACACACTGCACTTACTAAACTTAAACAGACCGATCTAAGCCGCGCACTGCACAAGAACTGAATGGTGATGCTGTTCTGCTTTCAGCTTTATACTAAAGCACGGCTCGGAATTTTGACGAAGATCTTGTCGTTAAATTTGATTTATTTGAGTGGCAGTGGGAGAGTGGGTGTGGGCCTCAGTCTGACCTAAATTGAGTTTTGAGAATTTGTGAGCGTAAGAAGCGAGCCGTGGAAATTGCAAATGGTGCCGCCTGTGGTGTGTGGGGCTGGGGAGTGGGAAATAAGGAATTGGTCTGAGTCTGACTAGAATTGTGTTCTGAGAATTTGGGAGCGTAAGAAGCGAGCCGTGGAAATTGCAAATGGCGCCGCCTGTGGTGTGTGGGGCTGGGGAGTGGGAAATAAGGAATTGGTCTGAGTCTGACCAGAATTGTGTTCTGAGAATTTGTGAGCGTAAGAAGCGAGCCGTGGAAATTGCAAATGGCGCCGCCTGTGGTGTGTGGGGCTGGGGAGTGGGAAATAAGGAATTGGTCTGAGTCTGACCAGAATTGTGTTCTGAGAATTTGTGAGCGTAAGAAGCGAGCCGTGGAAATTGCAAATGGCGCCGCCTGTGGTGTGTGGGGCTGGGGAGTGGGAAATAAGGAATTGGTCTGAGTCTGACCAGAATTGTGTTCTGAGAAATTGTGAGCGTAAGAAGCGAGCCGTGGAAATTGCAAATGGCGCCGCCTGTGGTGTGTGGGGCTGGGGAGTGGGAAATAAGGAATTGGTCTGAGTCTGACCAGAATTGTGTTCTGAGAATTTGTGAGCGTAAGAAGCGAGCCGTGGAAATTGCAAATGGCGCCGCCTGTGGTGTGTGGGGCTGGGGAGTGGGAAATAAGGAATTGGTCTGAGTCTGACTAGAATTGTGTTCTGAGAATTTGGGAGCGTAAGAAGCGAGCCGTGGAAATTGCAAATGGTGCCGCCTGTGGTGTGTGGGGCTGGGGAGTGGGAAATAAGGAATTGGTCTGAGTCTGACTAGAATTGTGTTCTGAGAATTTGGGAGCGTAAGAAGCGAGCCGTGGAAATTGCAAATGGCGCCGCCTGTGGTGTGTGGGGCTGGGGAGTGGGAAATAAGGAATTGGTCTGAGTCTGACCAGAATTGTGTTCTGAGAATTTGTGAGCGTAAGAAGCGAGCCGTGGAAATTGCAAATGGCGCCGCCTGTGGTGTGTGGGGCTGGGGAGTGGGAAATAAGGAATTGGTCTGAGTCTGACCAGAATTGTGTTCTGAGAATTTGTGAGCGTAAGAAGCGAGCCGTGGAAATTGCAAATGGCGCCGCCTGTGGTGTGTGGGGCTGGGGAGTGGGAAATAAGGAATTGGTCTGAGTCTGACCAGAATTGTGTTCTGAGAAATTGTGAGCGTAAGAAGCGAGCCGTGGAAATTGCAAATGGCGCCGCCTGTGGTGTGTGGGGCTGGGGAGTGGGAAATAAGGAATTGGTCTGAGTCTGACCAGAATTGTGTTCTGAGAATTTGTGAGCGTAAGAAGCGAGCCGTGGAAATTGCAAATGGCGCCGCCTGTGGTGTGTGGGGCTGGGGAGTGGGAAATAAGGAATTGGTCTGAGTCTGACTAGAATTGTGTTCTGAGAATTTGGGAGCGTAAGAAGCGAGCCGTGGAAATTGCAAATGGTGCCGCCTGTGGTGTGTGGGGCTGGGGAGTGGGAAATAAGGAATTGGTCTGAGTCTGACTAGAATTGTGTTCTGAGAATTTGGGAGCGTAAGAAGCGAGCCGTGGAAATTGCAAATGGCGCCGCCTGTGGTGTGTGGGGCTGGGGAGTGGGAAATAAGGAATTGGTCTGAGTCTGACCAGAATTGTGTTCTGAGAATTTGTGAGCGTAAGAAGCGAGCCGTGGAAATTGCAAATGGCGCCGCCTGTGGTGTGTGGGGCTGGGGAGTGGGAAATAAGGAATTGGTCTGAGTCTGACCAGAATTGTGTTCTGAGAATTTGTGAGCGTAAGAAGCGAGCCGTGGAAATTGCAAATGGCGCCGCCTGTGGTGTGTGGGGCTGGGGAGTGGGAAATAAGGAATTGGTCTGAGTCTGACCAGAATTGTGTTCTGAGAAATTGTGAGCGTAAGAAGCGAGCCGTGGAAATTGCAAATGGCGCCGCCTGTGGTGTGTGGGGCTGGGGAGTGGGAAATAAGGAATTGGTCTGAGTCTGACCAGAATTGTGTTCTGAGAATTTGTGAGCGTAAGAAGCGAGCCGTGGAAATTGCAAATGGCGCCGCCTGTGGTGTGTGGGGCTGGGGAGTGGGAAATAAGGAATTGGTCTGAGTCTGACTAGAATTGTGTTCTGAGAATTTGGGAGCGTAAGAAGCGAGCCGTGGAAATTGCAAATGGCGCCGCCTGTGGTGTGTGGGGCTGGGGAGTGGGAAATAAGGAATTGGTCTGAGTCTGACCAGAATTGTGTTCTGAGAATTTGTGAGCGTAAGAAGCGAGCCGTGGAAATTGCAAATGGCGCCGCCTGTGGTGTGTGGGGCTGGGGAGTGGGAAATAAGAAATTGGTCTGAGTCTGACCAGAATTGTGTTCTGAGAATTTGTGAGCGTAAGAAGCGAGCCGTGGAAATTGCAAATGGCGCCGCCTGTGGTGTGTGGGGCTGGGGAGTGGGAAATAAGGAATTGGTCTGAGTCTGACCAGAATTGTGTTCTGAGAATTTGTGAGCGTAAGAAGCGAGCCGTGGAAATTGCAAATGGCGCCGCCTGTGGTGTGTGGGGCTGGGGAGTGGGAAATAAGGAATTGGTCTGAGTCTGACCAGAATTGTGTTCTGAGAAATTGTGAGCGTAAGAAGCGAGCCGTGGAAATTGCAAATGGCGCCGCCTGTGGTGTGTGGGGCTGGGGAGTGGGAAATAAGGAATTGGTCTGAGTCTGACCAGAATTGTGTTCTGAGAATTTGTGAGCGTAAGAAGCGAGCCGTGGAAATTGCAAATGGCGCCGCCTGTGGTGTGTGGGGCTGGGGAGTGGGAAATAAGGAATTGGTCTGAGTCTGACTAGAATTGTGTTCTGAGAATTTGGGAGCGTAAGAAGCGAGCCGTGGAAATTGCAAATGGCGCCGCCTGTGGTGTGTGGGGCTGGGGAGTGGGAAATAAGGAATTGGTCTGAGTCTGACCAGAATTGTGTTCTGAGAATTTGTGAGCGTAAGAAGCGAGCCGTGGAAATTGCAAATGGCGCCGCCTGTGGTGTGTGGGGCTGGGGAGTGGGAAATAAGAAATTGGTCTGAGTCTGACCAGAATTGTGTTCTGAGAATTTGTGAGCGTAAGAAGCGAGCCGTGGAAATTGCAAATGGCGCCGCCTGTGGTGTGTGGGGCTGGGGAGTGGGAAATAAGGAATTGGTCTGAGTCTGACCAGAATTGTGTTCTGAGAAATTGTGAGCGTAAGCCGTGGAAATTGCAAATGGGGCCGCCTGTGGTGTGTTGGGAGTTGAAAATGGGAGATGGAGAATAAGTCTGAGTCTGAGTCTGACTAGAATTGTGTTCTGAGAATTTGTGAGCGTTAGAAGTGGGCTGTGGAAATAAGCACATATTAATGTTTTACATATTGAGTGCAAATTGCAAATGGCGCCGCCTGTAAATTATGAAAAACATAAAAATATGTGCGTAGACGAACAGGGCTTTAATTGCGATTGAAAATTGTACATGCCGATTAAGAATAGAAGGTAATAAAAGAAATGAGTGTTGTCTTGATTTCATAGCCTAATATCTCAGATTAGGGCATAAACACTGCACCCTTGAAGACATTCAGTAAAAAATAGCAAACTAGAGTATGTTGTGGAAAAGCTGTACCTTCAGCCTGTCAAAAAGAACGATTCTTAGGAACCCAATCAAAAGTGGAACAATTGAAGATGGCTCCGTTGTTTTTTTTTCTCGATCGTTCTCACTTTTTTCATTCAATACAAAATGGCACTGCTGATAAAACGATTCTAAGCGTTTTGAAGGTTAATTCAAAAATTACGCCCATTGTTCGAAAATGAGTACTTGATATTTGGACGACTTTGTGAAAAAAAGATCCCATTTGCCATCCAAGGTAACACGTACAAAACAATGAGAAAGCCTTCCAGAAAATGGCTTGGCCATGCGGAAATCTATTCGCTTCGCTTTAATACCCCTTGCTAGGACCTCAGGACAAGAAACATCGACAAGAAAAGTCCCTTCACCAGTAAAGGATTTATAGATGCCAAAGTTTTTCGTAAATACAAAATCAATGGAACTGTCTTAAACTTTATACGCAACTACAGTATTTCTAAAAAGCGTCACAGAAACATGAGCATTCACTGCTCCTTACCTGTTAGAGACGTAGAAGGCGGCTCAATCATGACCGTTGAATGCCATCAATTATAGAAGACTGTACTTTTCAATTTGTTTAAAGTGGACGCCAGAAAGTGCTTTAGTAAGTCGTAAGAGTTCTTCTTTTTTATGAAATGAAAAAACACAATGGCACCTAAATCTTTGGGCGTACATTCTTAGAAGGAAAAGTTCTGACAGGATGCCTGCCTGAAGTCACTTCCTTAAGTAGCAAATTTTGATCAAACTTTACTCGATTTCACTTATTTGAAGGCTCATATTCTACTTTTTTTTTAACCCAAGCTACAACTTTGCTACTTGAAAGAAAAAAATATTTCATGGGCAACTAAAAACATTTCCAAGGGACCAGCACATAACTACCTATAGATTTGCCTAATTTGTAGCACAGTTTATATAATACCATGTTCATGCGTAACTTTTTGCAATGATCCCAAAATGCCTATGGAAAGCATCCCAAAAATTACCATAACTCTTCGCCTATTTCACATTTAAACATATTCTACCCGCAATTTCAAACTTTTAACAATCCGCAAACACTCAAAAGGACACATGTAGGTATAGTACGCGCCTGTGGCAAACACGGTTAAAATGTTGTTCTTGTAAGCCCAATGAAAGTTAAGGTGATTTTGGAATAACTCCAATACAAGCTCCTTCAGGAGATATTCTTCAAAGGGGACGACTATACAAGTTGGTAAGGTATCTACCGCAAATTCCAATCCTTACTTAACAACGCCAGGCACACACCGCCTTTAAGACCACCATCGAGTGTTTAGGCGTTTCTTTTAGAGTCCTCGCCTATAGTCAAATTCGCGTCTACTCCCCCACGCATTTGAAAATAAACACCATTCCCCCTAACTGAGAGACCGACCCGACGAAAGGATCATTTTGCATAATTTACATGCGAACATTTTTTCTTAAACTGAAACAAAAATGTTTCTCCAAATTCCAAGGATTTCATTCTTTCGTATTATCCTTTAAGAGAAAATATACTAGGAATGTTCTTCATCCTTTTGCTTGTGTTCCCTTAAGCAAATCTCATTTTAAGTCCTTTGCATGCCATTTATATATATATATATTTTTTTTTTGTATTTTCTTGTTCTTACTTTTTTGTACAATTACCAGGCTTTGCTTTGAGGTCTACTATCTATTTTCTTTTTTTGTTCGTCTTATAAATGAAATTAAATAATTTTTTCTGACAAGAGATTTTACAAAGAAGAGAGCGAGAGCGGAGAATCCTTTGTTGAATTGAAACAGCAGCAGTAGGTATGAAGATAAAAGTGCAGGCAGCTGGACTAGGCGAATGTTACTGCAACTGCAACATAGGCGGCGAATTTTTAAATTGATATTAGGGTCTTGAAGAACGTCGAGTCAGTGAAAAAGAAAACAATTGCCAATTCGAATTTATACGAATTGGAATACCGACGTTGCAAAGTTTTCACGAAGTTGACGATTGCCTAAACTTAAACAGACCGACGAAGTGGTTGTCTTGTCTGCTTTAGATGAAGCGATTAATCGCAAGAAACTAAGCTGAGTTTATTGCACTTTCTGGTGCACCTGACACCTCTCGATCTTTGTAGGTGACAAATGGCAGCCAAAACAGCTGTTCGTCTTAAGGCTACATCACAATGGACCAACAAAGCTATTGGCCACACTTAAAATAGGGAACTTTCCTGTAGTAAAATCGATTACACTATTCCCGAATTTTAGTTCGAAAAATCCTTCCATGTCACTATCCCAACGACGTGGGGGTTTTCTCTGACAGACAAAATCTTAGAACACGAACCCCTTACCTGCTTTGTACATGCCCTACTTTCTTTAGAAAACGTAAGCTGCATTCCAGAGCCTTCTTTGTGAAGATACAAGGGATCTGATGAACTAAAAAAATATTTGGCGTAAATGGACCATACAGGAACTAAAGCCTAGCTTCTCCAACCATTGTGTGTGCGAAGTTATATTTCTGACACGAATGGAGAAACCTACGGCAATTTATTTTTGAGAAGACATTTCTTACTCTTGGATGTTTGTCAGACTTTCGCAAGAGGTGGAGCAGCGAATAAAAACTTTAAAGTGGTACGGCCGGGATTTGAACCAGCGACCCCTCGCTTATTGGTTCAACGCACTAAAGCACTAAGCCACTGCACCTACTTATATCTTAGAACAATAATATTAAAAGTCTTTATCACTTGTTAGAAGCTTCAACTGGTTTAACGTGTAGAGAGGAGGACGATCCCTGTGAAGAAGAAGATCCGGAAGATCCGGAAAAATACTGGTTGGTCTTATGCCGACAGCTTCTTCAACTCAACCTAACCCAAAAAAGGATTTGTTCAAAACAGTAACTGTACTTGTCAAGTACAAAAGACAAGTACTTCGGCCATACCTGTCCTATCTCGTTTCCTCTCAACAGACACAATTTCTCAGAAGTTTTTTAAAAATTGGTTCAATCTGCGATATCAAATTTTATACCGAAAATGCCTACTTTGGCAAAACCTTTCTTAAGACTCGTGCATACCAAATAACCCGCAATAGTGGGAGAGGTGAGTTTTGCTATAAGCAGAGATTGGTTTGTTAGCTTTAACGACCTATAGAGAACGTTTTTTAAGTAATAAAGACTTGCGAGTGAGACTTAATAAGACCTTCAAATCTTTAGCCCAATCTCGCTGTAAACTGCTACGTAAAAGTCTCAATTTACTGCGAACGATGGTGAATCGATGTGGAACAATACTGCTCATCAGTCCCACTTCTGCGATATTTTCATTCAACAGAACTGCTCAAAAACGTACAGGTCTATTCGAGGTTTGAATTGACCCAATCTGTACGAAAGTTCATTATTCTTCATTGGTTGGAAATTGCACGGTTTTTTTCGAAGCTTTCAAACAACAACGCAATTCAATGGAACACCCTCGACAAGCAACTTCTGAAAGAGGTTTGGACTTGAAGTTGTACTTGGAACTTGGAACTCGTATTTGGAATTTGTAAATGCCTCGTTGTATTTTTAAAACACTGATTTTCATAAAAACCTCTTTGAAGGCTTCAAGAGTCCACGGCTTGTGGAAATAAACTTTGGACTTCCAATAACCCCAGAGGTAAAAGTCTGAAGCGCTATGTTAATGGTAAGATGAGAAAATTATGTGTCCGAAGAACAAATGACTTTAACTTAAATTTGTCGACGGCTTATCAGTCAGAATTGACATAAAAATGTCCTCTTTCATGGCCCAATAACGCTCTCATTTGACACGTAGGGCTGTTACAAAGAAGAAAAGTTACTTTTAACAAAAATGCTAGTCCAAAAGGTCACATTGGTCGATGATTGACTGATTGGTTCGTATTGATGTCAAACCGAAAGTTTTCTTTAGTTACGGTCCTATTCGATGAAAAATTAGCTCACATAATTTTTTGTCAAAAAATCATCGCCGACTTGAGCCATGTTTCGCATTCCCTAAGCGACGTGATCTGTCGATCGATAAAAGTCATTGCTTTAGTAAAATACGAGAATAACTTGAAGCCAGCCCGAATTATGCGCCAGAACGATGTGCGATGGGTGCCTAACTTTAAAGAGCGGCGATGACTTGATGTTGTCGGAGATCTTTCAACGCTGTTCAATTTTCACATTAAAGTGACGGTCATTGTCGGCTTCGATGACATCCAATACCAAAACTGGCGATGGTAATAATTTTGTTTTTGTAGAAACGCTTCATATTGTGCTCGCCCGGTCCTCATAATCAGACCAAAAAAAAGGTCCACCTTTACAAACAGCAAAAGAGCATATTATGCAGTGTGAGATAAGAGACGGACGACGACACCAACGGTAGGATACATGTATCAACGGGACCAGAACGTAAACAACCTGGACGAACATATGTAGAAAAAGGCAGTAGACGAAGACGAACGACGATCGAACCGGAACGTAAACAGACTGTACACAAGGACGGCAGGACTTATATACTTTTACATAGAGACGACGACGGGACACACGCGATATTCTTGCAAGTTTACAGTTCAAATTGATCAGTTGCAGTTAGTGCCGAGAGGAGAGAAGTTCAAAGCCACTAAGCTTGTGTTATAATTTAAGATCAGTTGCAGTTTGTAGTTCTGAAAGAGACTAGTGAAGCCTTCATACCTTCGTCGTTAAACGAAGAAGTACCCAGCTCTAATCAAAATCCTCCACATTAAACCCCTTCTTTAACTAAAGCTATTTTTCGCATTACTAAAATAAAATCAATAAAAATAGATCCATCTCTCCGCAAAAACGACATTCAGCCTTTGAGTGAAAAATATAAAACAATTCCTCTACGAATCTTTACAAAAATAATAAAAATAAAAAAAAAAACCAGAAACAAAGCTTTTCATTGGAAAGAGAAGAAAAAAAAAAACAACTCTCATCAGGATCAACAGGACAAAGCTGCCACTATTTGTCGAGTACATGGGATTTGACATGTGGTACATGAGACACATCATCGCTAGTTTTGAAAAATTTCATTCTTAACCACCCCCACCGTAGCTGCTGAAGTTGAATCACTGTAAAAGTCATTCAAGCGTATGATTTACTTTTAGTGCGCTGTGCGCTATGCAGTGACATGACAGTGGGTACTAGCGCATTCCATCATCTCCCATCATAGTAGAGATTCATAAGCTGCACGAATGCAAACACAAGATTCACCCACGTGGAAATTATGCAGATAACAACAAGAAGGGAAACAGACAAATACCTAACAAAAAAAAATGTATATACAACCTGATGTAGGTTGTTGGATACCTTCACTCGTATTATCCTTTTTCTGCCGCCCATGTTGTCACCCCCCTTTTCCAGAGAATCCATTACAAATTGCGAATCATCTATCTAGAATATTTTAAGTTTTGTTGATAAAAGACCACCACTTCTCCAAGCATGTGTCAAATGCCTTTCTAAATTTGTTTCCGCTCACAAGCAAACAAAAAAAAAAAAAAAAAAAGGGACCGGGACAGGAACCGGCACCGGGACCAAAGAAATTACCCCACTCCAAAACAAAAAAAAAAAAAAGTATAAGATGAAATTTTAGCGAAACGGATAGTGGTTGATTTATGTCGTTCTAAACGTATCTTATACACAAAGGACACATAGAATAGCAAAAGAAAAAAGGACATAATTTGAATATTAAGTTACCAATGACATACCATGTTGACTTTTTGTGCTATCGGAATACTGATGGTCGTCGGGTGCAGGAGAGTATGCTGTGCTCGAGCAGCAAATACCTGTGCTCCGACATATAAACGCTGGCAGTCCTTCCTGCGATAGTCCTGCCTGTCACTTTGTTATTTATGACCACAAAATTAAGGCTATTCTCATGTATATAACTCTTGTTCCGCTTCGAATGCCAGAGTGAGTGGAGAGCGGCAGCGGCAGCGAATGCCTTTAAGCAGGACGACAAATTAGTGGGCTTTATGATAGGGATACATATTTGTACCTGTATGCGGTGTACAGGACAAATTACGTAAATGGAATATCCTCGAGGTCAATTGGAAGGATGGGACGACGGCGGCGACGACGGTGCACATTCAACATCATCGTCGTCAGTCTGATGGACTTTAATTGCTCGATAAATGTTTTGCTGCTGCTGACAACACTACCTACGTACCCAACCGAACCGAACGCGGTCAAAAGGATAACAAACAACATGAAGGTGGGAGGCATAGTCTTACGGTCATTAATCTTACTTACTGATTTTTTTTTTTTATATATATATTTTAAAAACACATTTTTTCAAGTAAACAGTATTCCTTTTCACTTTCAAAAATGACGTTGACAAATGATTTAAAATCTAAAATACAGCAAGAGTGTGAGTATCTATTTACCTCCACTCAAACAAAGTCAAGGAATTGCAATGAAATGTTCCTCTAATTAACGCACACTAATTGAAAATCAGTCAGTGATTGTGTTCAAAAATCTTCCAAAACACTTGAAGAGTACTCAACGCAAAGTTTTTTGATTAAGAACTATTTTCAAACTGATGAAAAGAGGAGATACGAGCTGGAGACATAGAACATAGTTGACAGACTTTGGCAAACATAATCGCACTCGTAGATCAGAGGAATTTTCGAGTCCGTGTATATCTGATGCGATGTTGCACGTCTTTTCGTCGTTCATTGGCGTAAAATTCTTCCTGTTTCCACAAAAAAAAAAAGGAAAAATAAAAAACAAGGAAAAGAAGAGAAAACATCCTCTTGGTGGATAAGTTTGTTGGCAAAAAGTTTTTCACACGTTCCTCGGAATCCTGCTTTTGTTTGTTCTTATATTGAAGGCACCCTCCTTTGCGATTGTAGATATTTGACGCATTGCTAAGAATTTTAAGATAGGCGCAGCAGCTTCTATGAAGGTTTGCTAAAGTGAACAAAATTAAATGTCAACCGACGAAAATTAATGCTGTCGATAAGAATGTTTAATTCAGAGATAGTTAGGTGTTTTTCAAGAATATTTTAAGAATGTCAAAACAATGATCTTTCGGTTAAATTTATTAAATGGCCTACAAAGAGAGAAATAAAGATTTAGCCGTCAGAAAAGAGCTTTCTGAACACCATTCTAGGTCAAAAGATATGTTAGGTTAAGTTTGATTTCCCACCAAATATTTAAAACAAATCTAGTATAACCCTTAAACCCAGCCTCCCCAAACCATTGTGAGTGTGAAAAAAAAACGAATGGAAGGGATTTTATTTGAGAAGTCTCTCATGACAGTTTCGAACCCTTATATATTTTTCAGGCTTTCGAAAGAAGTGGGTCGGTCAGTGAAAAAAAACTATAGGTGCTCCTCGAGCGAATTTAAACCTTCAGATTCCTCGCTTACTGAAAATTACGATTTCTCTTTAAAAAATTAGGATTGCCCCCGCACCAGGTTTATGGGCTGCTAGCGTCCAAGAATGAGGTTTTAATACGATTTCATTCATTAACCCAGTTAAGACTTTTATTTTGAGTAACAAACTCAGTGCTAGATTTAAATAAACTTGGAGTGAATAAATGAACAACTTAACTCGGCGCTTTCGACTTTTTGCTCTTAATACTCCTATGGCGATCACGTGAAAAACACAGAACCTCCTTAGTATTTCCGAAAGTCTGACAAACATGCCAAGTAGTCGAGACCCAAATTTCACACCATTACTTGTGGAAGGCAACTGACTTCCTTTAGTCAGGCATTGACCGTTTCTGACACCTCATATGTCTTCAGCATACTCTTCACCTTGTGGCTTGCGTCATCACACAACTTCAGCTGCATGGAGTTCGACTACGGTTAGACCATCAGCTTCTTTGGTTCGTCGACGTTATCGACTAACAAATCGCATGACCCATCCGATCGTTCTTTTAAGCCTTAAGTACGAAGAAAAGTTATTGAAATTTTTGACGAAGTTCCTCTTTTTCATTATCAACTTATGGGCTGTCTTCGGCATGATCAGCAGGCCACAAACTCTCTTTGCGTCCCAGGAATCATGATCCAGTCAACCATCTTGATGAAGGACTCATGTCTATCTGGCAGCTCGTCCGGGTGACTTCATCAGCGAGTAGGTATATATATCCAATTAGTGGCGGCGAGGTTCTAGGCTATTCTCTGAGCTACCAAGGGCTTGTAGGACTGTTTTGGAGCCACTCCAAAGCACACAGCAGCTGATATCTAGGCTGTGTTCTACGAAGATCGTTTGCATCAAGCGAGAACCAAGGACGGCTGCTTGAAGTTCGAGGTGATAGAATGGTCTGGTCGCCGCACACAAAAACAAGACGGCTACTTTTCCTTCAGGGTCTTAAGCTTCCCAGTACGGCAAATGCTTGCTTCTTCGCTAGCATCAAAAACTACCCTGAGAAGCTTCTCAAATTTTACATTCGGAATCTCTATTACGCTGTAGATCTCTTTAATTCCTGCCAAATATTTGTCTCTGCACATGTAATGGTTGGAGAAGCTAGGCTCTAGGCTTTGTATCCATGATTTTATTAAGGTCGCTTTACGCATGACTACATACCATGGGTGGAAAGAAAGGCTCGCTGAGGAATTCTAGATCGAAACTGGAGATCGGCAAGGCTGTATTGTGTCACCGATTATTTTTCGGTTAACGAGCTTTGGGAGTTGGAGGACCTTGCAATCAGCCTGGTAAGTTCCGTTGTAAAGTAGATCCGGTGTTGTTAAATGCATGATTCAACTGGAGTGCAACTTTTAGCAACACACGAGAGCCTTCTGCCACACCTCCCTTCTGGCCCAATTGGATATTCAAAGAACATCTTTATACGATAACGGGCCAAGAACCAATATGCATGGCTCTTGGAGGAAGGAAGTGGCAAAGAATTAGTCACACTTTCCAAAAAGAAGGTCAGTGACATTGATTGGTGCGGCAGATTTCCAAAAAACGTACGCCTTCTCGCCATAGGCATGGGAGAGTCCCGAGAACCTACAAGTGGATGCGGGGGTTATTTTTTTGCCACCAAAAATGTTTTGTGTTAGTGCATGAAGCTTAGATTTAGGTAAAAATCAATATTTAGTTTGAAAAAACAAACTCCTCCTTATTAAAAGTAATTCCACTGAAATTCAAGTACTATTTGAATCTCTCGACCTAATCAAGACTTTCATGCAATATTGATCCATTTGCCCTTGTGAGTTTAGTTTTGTCCACTCGAATTTTTCGAATGACTTTTTCATGCGGCACGCTACTACCTTTAACCTAAACAGCTTCTATCTATATATACATATTATACACTGGCACTAATGGATTTTTATGAAGTTTTTATAAAAGCTCGACAAACATTCCCTTTTTGCCATTCTGCAGACTTCTACTGAGAAGGGATTCCCTTGCACTCGCACAGCATAAAGGTATCGGTACCAGTACCAGTACCGACGTAGCAGTACAACAACGTTTCATTCCCATGTCAGCTTTAGAACGCGAAAAAAAATCACAGAACGCTACTACTGCTGGTGTAAAAAAAAAACGAAAAAACGAAAAAACAGAAAAACATAAAGGAAAATCTCTAAAACTTTTCCAATTTTTTTTTTTTTTTTTTATTTAATCTCCATCAAGAGAGTGCTACCAATTCGCACTACCACTGCAGAGGAACTACTGCAAATTTTACCAGCATCATCACTATCGTCATCGTCATCGTCATAGTCGGCGTCCGCGTCCGCGTCCGCGTCCGCGTCGCGCATAGGTGCCACTTTAATGGTACCCTTGCACTTTTAAATGCAGCACATCCAGCTGCTGGTGAATGTAATCTTTGTATAGTTCATATTCTTTTAGTCTACGTGTCAACCACTGGTGGGAAAGTTAAGTCAACATGACACAAGTGTGTATGTATGTATACTCTGTACTATGAATTGCCTTTCTTGACAGATGGAGGTTCAAATCCTATAGTTGAAAATGGGAAAAATATCAAAATAGGTATAACATGGGGCGAAATAAAAATCCCCAAAAGAGACAAAAAAATTAAGGTTGAGGAAGGATTCTTCGGCAGAGGGCATGTAAAAGAAGGAACTCTGAGGTGTAAATGTTTTCATTTTGGAACTCATAGAAAGAAAAGAGCTCAGGACGTGCAGTGAATGTGCAAGAGGATTTTTCTTCTTCCTACTCGTACACCTAGTACAACTGGCTGCTGCGGTACCCTTTGTGTATATGAACGTACACCTGGGAGAGATGTTTTCTGATACGAGGTATTATTTTAATGTGAACCTTCGACACCTTCGTCGAACCGCCACCGACAACGGAGAAAGGAGAAAGGAGAAAGTATCTTTCTCTTGCCCCACTCATCACCTCATCTTATTCACTTTTCCATGAATGCTAGGTACGTCGTTGTACCATACCATTTCCATCACCACCTCGATAAAGGTGGACTTGAATGGCTTGTTCTACAAGAAAAGTACGCTTTACGTACGGTTGCCTGTTGGCACATCATCGGTGTGAGAGAAGACAGTTGATTCGGAGGAATGTAATCCCGCCCCGCTTCAACTTCCGCGTCTGAAAACCAGTGCGACGTGACTTTGGTTTTTATTATTTTTACTATTGCTTTTCCAGGAATATGTCTGATTGTGGAAGGAAGCAGCGGAGGGAGAGTAAATCCCCGACGATAAGATGAAGGGATGTTACTTAATGCCTGGACATTGATTAAGCAATTCACAGGGTTTGGGTTATGAAACGTTCTTACAAATTGGTTCGGTCCAGAGAGGTGGGACCAGTGCGGATCTCGTCTCTCTGTTATGCAAGGTTGATCAATACCCAAACTACGGCAAGTAGGTATGTAAGGGAAGAATTTTTTTTTTTTATCTTTTTCTTTTTGTTTCTGGGAACAAATTTTTTTTTTTTTTGTTTTTTTTCGACGAAAAGTACTTGAAAATGCTCTTTGGCAATGTGCATGATGCATATAAGGAAGCAGAAGTGATGATATTGCTTAACCCTGTAGGGGTTTTGCATGTTCTTTTCGGAAGTGTGTTCGTCGGATGCATTCTCATGGGGTTATGAAAGTAGGAACAAGGTGAAGTTTGTTAAAGACTAAAATGTGAATGAGAAGGAAGTAGGTATCAGTCGTTGGAACATCCTTAAAATTTGCATAGAAATTGCGGACTGAGTGGTGCTGAAGCTTTATTATATTGCCCAATGCGTAGATGAAGGAGGAGGATGGTGACATGTAAAATCGACCACTAGCCTTTCAACGAGAATAGGGAAACTATTTATTCATTTTTATGACATTTGACATTTTAAAATATTGAACTCCAGTAACTAGGGTTTATTTGAACGATTTCCAGGTGAATTTTTAATTTTTTTTTTCTTCAATCACAAACTATTTAAAAAAATAAATTTTAATCAAGTTTTACCAAAATGTAAAAAAGGTCTGCCAAAACTCCAATTTTCACTTTTTTTGTTCCCCTTCGTCCAAATTTTATTTTATGGTCTTCAGTAAAACAAATTTTTTTTTCCGCTTCTGATGATCCTGTCACGAGTTCTACTGTCTGAATATTTTCCTTTGAAAATTTCAGAAATTCTTTTTCAAAAGTATATCTTTAAGACAGTAAAATGTTTGAAAAAAATATTTAATTTTTTTATATAAAAAAAATGTTCAAATTAGAACGTTTTTTCCATTAAGAATCTCCCTTCGAACTCAAGCAAATGTTCAATAAATCTGGCACTGGGTTTGCCATTTCCCATTTTCAAAGAAAGCTGTTATCAAATAACAAAAAGGGCTGGTATTTCACAGAAAATAAAGCGTCCCGCTGTTAAAAGTTGAGGATTTTTTTTAGCAATTGTCTGTTTTTATGATAACTAAAAACCAGCTCCACTCTATCGATGGGACTTAAGTTCGGCTTAAGTAGGCTTTTAATTAGTTTTGAATATTGAAAATGAACTGAAGTTAAAATTTAAAGTGGTTTTGTTTTTTCTGCCCTACTTTTGACGGTGATCAGAATTACAGACTAGTTTCATAAATTTGAGAAGAAAAAAATTCCAGATCGTTGATAACTCAAAAACAGATAGACCGAATATAAATGCGATTTTTTCTTTGAGCATTATTGACGGAAGTCGAACTTGGGGCTCTAAAAATCAGGATTATGACATGCGTGCGTTCACCGTTTTTCCTAAAAAATCTTCTTCAAAAATGGATGACAGCATTCCAACTTTTATGGCATCCCTACTTGTTCACGGGTGGCATTCGTTATGTTTGTATAATCCCGTCGCCATTCTTGCAAATTTTATTCAACATGTCCATGTTGTTTTTGGTTTATTTTCCTTTCACGGCAGCGGTGATCCCCAGTCGTGTCACCCCACAGAATCACATGACTAGACTCGCTATACTCAGCTTTGTTTTTGGGGGTAGAGGAGCTGTAGATACATGTATTAGTACCTTACTCATTCGATCTATTAAGATAAAATGGAGGTCAACGAGTAGCATTCAGTTAGACTTTCTGTGAATAGTTTTAATCCACACCTTGAGTGTTCCCAGAGACCGACTTATACAATCATATATCGTGCACACTTTTAGAGAACAATCTGCTGCAGAATTTTCCATGACTTTCAAGTTTTGGAAATATCGATGATCGATTACAGAGTAGCAAGACTTTATCACTTCAAATCAGCAAATTTTGAAAATCTTAAAAAAATAGCAAAAAGTAGTAATATTTTAAAACAATTGAGCTTAGCCTAGGGTTTTAAAACTTATAGGGTTGCACGCATTCTCCGCACTAAGAAGGAATTTAAGGGTAATCCTACCCCGCGCCAGCATCTTAGGGTAGGATTTTTCGAAACTTTGGAACATACGACAACTCACTTCAAATTTTGAAGGCTTATAAGGACAAAAATTTATAAGGAACAACTGTTAAAGTTTTTCTCGTTGTTCAGGGTTATATAAAAACCTGTATTTAATTTAAAGGCACAACCCATCAACCCATCTTAAATGATTGACGAAAATACAGAGACTGGCATGCATAGGGACAACTGGTGCAATACGAACGTCACCAACCGCTGGTATGGAAGTGATTCTAAATTTGCTACCCTTGGATCTATACTTGCACGAATCAGCTACCAAGAGCGCCTTGAGGATCAGCCAAATAGTCAGCTGGAACCCAGGTCTCGTAGGGCACAGATTCTGAAAATGTATGTAGGAGGCAACGTTAGCTGCGACTACATGTTACCCTGGATGGGCTTTGACAGACCATTCTTCTGCTCCTTTCCTAGCAGGGAAAAATGGAAAATGAATGAACTCTCGAAAATGAAATCTTTATAAATATACACAGATGGATTGTGGCCTTTCTATTCTCAGAGGAATTTAATATACACCACTCCATTAGATTCCAGGCTGAGGTTCTGGCAATCGCGGAAGCGGCCCGTAGTGTATTAATGTCGGCAATACCACGGAATGATATTACCACTTTCATTCATAGTCAAACGACCATTAAGGCAGTTAATGCTATTGAAATCAAATCCAAGCTGGTTCACCGCTGTCGCATAGAGCTTAAGGCTCTTGGCTCAAAGCACAAGGTATGTCCGGAAAGGATCCGATCATGACCGAGCACTTCAGTTGATCAAACCGCCACTCTGCGATCTCAGAGAACCAATGGAATACAAGATCAGAATGAAGGCCGATAACAGGTGAAAATCTACAACCACTTGTGATATATCACGGAAACTATGGCAAGACTATAATAAGAGCCGAAGTAACAAGCCCTTACAGTATGACACAGCATCACTGTCTAAGCTGATAGGTGCTCTAACTGGCCACATCTTCCTAAGAACCCACATGATGAAATTTAATCGCAAAGAAGACGAAATTAGTAGAGGCTGCGGTGACGAGAAGCTACACGAGGACACACCGCACTATCCACTGCCACTGCCCGAGTCTCTGTCACTTGAGGATCAGATTTCTTTTTTCACGACATTATAGAATTGTCAGATGCCTCTGTCTCTAATCTTTTCAGGTTTCTGGAGACATCGGGATGGCTTGACAACAGAGCAGAGGCCACAAAATTGCGTTATCCCCCATCACCCACTGAAGGGCATCACAAGATGATATCGCCAACCCAACTAACCTAACCTAACTTCCAAATCGCATTATACATTATTTTCTAAAATTGTACATTGTGATGGAAAATACAAAATTATTGGATACGTCTGTCTGGATATTTTGATGTTGTCCCAGCTTCGCGATTTAGGGGGGTGACCTTTGAGGGTATCTTCAAACCACGTGGAAACTAAATATAGTGTTTTTCTTTGCCATATTTGGACCGATGAGGGGCTTTTTTAGACCTCTTTTTCCAAAAACAAAAATTGTCTCAAAATAAATGAAATTAAATTGTTGGAAAATATTTCAAGGTGAATCACATTTACAGACTGCAGGCCACGTCACTCAAATTTTTGAAGACAATTCTACCTTTTTGAAAAATAAAGTGACGAATTCCCTAAGCCTAAAACTCCCATTTTGTTTTCAGAGGAAAAATTATTTCCGCAGCGAAGCCACGAGCATTCAGCTAATACAGTAATTCACTTAAAAATCGATAAAAATGATAATAAATAGCAAAAACTTGTTTGAGTTATTTTCAACAAAACAAATATATATAACAAATAGGAAAATTTGAAATATTTTCTGTAAATGCTGTTTGTCCAAAAAAAAAAAGCTTATTTGAACTTTTGTGTTGCATTCGAATTTATTAGCGGCGGGAAAATGTGTGTCACAAAAATGGTTAAGCGAATAATGTGTGTCCTCGCCACACCCATATTACCTTAATTTCATTACCTAATTAACAAAAGCCTCCATATTTAGTGTTCCGCAATTATATTCAAATTTCTAATCACTTAAACAGCGTGTTTACTCAGAGACTCGAATTTCCAAAGCCAGCTGCTGACCCTCATATTTTATATTTGCTTTATCCTTCCTTCCTTTGCCAATTCACATTATGTCATGTCCTGACATATGTGTGAAGGAAGGCAGGCTCTCTCTCTCACTTATCCTCACTGTATGTTTTTTTTTGTTTTTTTTTTGCAGGTGGCCTGGATGCACTTTGAGCAATCAGCGATTTTGACAGTGCACAATCACGTCATAACGAGAAATCCCAGAATTAGTGTGACCCACGACAAACACGACCGACACCGGACATGGTATCTTCACATCAACAATGTCCACGAGGAGGACAAGGGTCGATATATGTGTCAGATTAATACAGTCACTGCTAAGACCCAATTTGGATACTTGAATGTTGTCGGTAAGTACGATCTGATGATGATTATGATTCACCGCATCACATCGAAAATTCAATGCAATTTAAGGAAGCAACGACTACTTAGATGGCGATAATTTATTAGAGCGTGCAAATTATTATCGCAGCTCCTCTGCTCCGTGTTGAAGTTAAGTTATCTCTGACTTGACGCGTCGGTTTCGGCTGTGCTCTGCTTCTCTGCGGAAAATCCCAAATCAAATAAACAAAAGTCAAAGGAGATGCCACACAATTATTATTTAGTGATGCTACTATTCATCGCACGACTCCTTGCCATGGGCCAAATTGAATTCACGGTACACGGTACCAATATACCCCTGCTTATTATCTACGTCCAGCCATGGCTGAACATTTTGTAATTATTTCTTCATTATATTGAGAGAGTCAAGTTGTTGTAGCAATAGCAATAGCAATAGCAATAGCAAGTCAACTGCCATAGCGACCGCAAAAGTTATACTCGCTACTCCGGTGGTGGTGGTGGTGTTGTTGTCTTTTGATCCTGGCAAAAATTTATTCAAAATTGTATTTATTCAATTTAAAAGTGTCGCCGGGGCAAACTTGAAGCTCCTTAATCTTCCTCGTTCCTCTGCGTTTTTGTATAGTGTTTTTCCTACTCGAGAAGGAAGAACTCATTTAGACTTTGGCAAACAAAAACCGAGAGAAGAAACTCTATCTCTAGTCTTTCATTTACTTGTTACCGTAGTCTCGACTAGAGGAGAGGGGCGACAGCGGGAAGACCCAGCAAGAATTGAAGGGAAACACAGTCTGATTCTCTGTAGTAGCTATTTTGAGGTGAATGTGCAGGATAACTACATAGTGTTCGTCGTACAAGTGGATTATCTTATAGAAGCATGGAAATGGAATAGCAGCAGTAGAGTGGTTGTTGCCTGTTGGAAGAAGAACGACGACACAAACACAAAAAAATTTCGTTTTTTTTCTTAACAAACTTATCATCAAAACATGAATTCATCTTTTCATTCGATAGTTAGTCGATGTTGTTGGTGGTTGTGGGTGGTATCCAATCCATGTGGCGCAGGCTATGCACTCTCAAATTGTCTTCTTTCCTACACACTGCCTCCTGCAGGCGAGGATGACGACGTGTCTTCTTATGGTCTGTGCGAGTCTGTGGTAAGGGTAAAATTTTACTTTTTTCCCATTGATATATCGGAGAGAAGCTAAGGTAAACATGCAAGTATGTCATATGATAAAAGATATTGAATCCCGATGCACACATTAAAATTGATGATTTATCCCGCAAGCAAATATTGAAAGGAATATTTACCATTTTGTGTGCTCTTCAATTTGGAACTTGTTGGAAATTAAAAAGGAAGTTGTCTGGCGAAGTTTCTCGTAGTAGTTTGACATTTTTCTTAAAAGTTTTCGCCCAACTTTATGTATAAACAAAAAGCGTTGAAAGAACTACATTAATATTAAATCAATAACAAAAAAAAACTCTTCAAAGTTACCTTAAGCATCTACATTAATGCAAGTTTGTTTTTGGATAGACAAATTTTGCCAAATCGCGACATTACAGAGTCGAAGTCTGCAGGTATTCTCTCTGTTCTTCATTCGTAAGATTTTTTTTTCTATGTTTTCATTCTTAATCTACAAAGTTCCAAAATCCGAGGAAGCCTTCATGTCCAAGAACCAGATAACGAGCACGATTGGTTAGTTTGGTATTGCCATGCTTCCTGCAGCAACACCAGTGACGAAGTGATACGAAACCGAGGGACCTCCAAACATTTTTTGAGGTCGAACCGGCAAACCCGAACAAAGAGTTCAGCCTAAATCTATTCCGACACTAATTTATCATGAGATTTCAGCTGTCAGCTCTCCTAAAACAGCAAATTTTGTTGACGCGCACTTGACAGCTCGATGCAGCTCACTCAACGCTTTCAGATTGTCTTTTATCTCCCCTCGTACTTGACCGTGTAGAATACTCCACGGGACAAACTGAGGACTATCCGCTGCCCTCGATGGTCCTCTTTTCCCGCTTTCTGTCCATCTCCTCAGAGTTCCAGGGGCAAATCTTCATCTCTTTCTTTACTTGCTTCCTTCCTTACGTCCCTTCTCTCCAAGATTAGGGAAACGCTGATGAACTGTCGACTCATGCAATATCTTCATTTGCATTTGAAAGTGATGATTCCCTTCTTCAGTGGATTAGAAATCACCTTTCAAACCGTTCAGTTCGAGTGGTTTTGATGTCTTCAATTTACCCAATATATGCTAGTGTCCCTCAAGGTTCCGTTTTATGTCCGACTCTCTTTGTCGTTTTTATAAATGATCAGCCAATCCATTCCCTTCCCATTCTCTAATGATAGTACCCTCAGCTGCTTTTCATAGTCGTAGCCGTTGAACTGGAACGGTCGAGTATATTTTTCCTGGCCGTTCAATTTTCAAGTATGTATGTATTTAGCTAAGAAAATATGTTCAAAACTTCACCCTCACTCACTTCGTCCCGAATTTAATTGGTCACCGGCTCATTAAAAAAAAACTAAAATTTTTTTTGATATTTCAGTGCCGCCAAATATTGATGATTCGCTCAGTTCCAGCGACGTAATTGTTCGCGAGGGCTCAAATATATCGCTTCGATGTCGCGCATCAGGAAGCCCAAAACCAGTCATCAAATGGAAACGAGATGACAATTCAAAAATAGCAATTAACAAGAATTACGTTGGTAAGGGCGTTGAAATGAAGCAACAAAACTACCCCCCAATATGACATTTACTTTTAATTTGTATCATTTCAGTCAACGAATGGGAGGGAAACACCCTCGAAATCACCCGGATATCCAGATTGGACATGGGAGCTTATTTATGCATCGCATCAAATGGTGTACCACCAACCGTTTCGAAGCGTATAAAAGTTAGTGTGGACTGTAAGTAGGCTTTATGACGTTTTTATGACAGCTCCAAAATGACAGTGACAGTGACGGGGTGGAGATGGTGGTGTGCTTTGACAAAGGATATTATATGCTGTCGTGTCATTGCCTCCTCCTAGGTGTTAGATCTTCCTTCCTTCCGCATAGCAAAAAAGATGTGTAAATGTTTTTTCGTGTACATTTTTTTTTTTTTTGGTTTTTTTATTTTTTTGCGGGCATCCTTCTGACATCATCATGTTGTTTGTCGACACAAAGGTTGATTACATAAAAGGACACACTGAGCCGGAAAAATAAATACTACCAAAACAAACACACACACACACACACACATATTTCTGAGAATGTTATTTTTTAATCCCCCGAAACCAAATTCACATATCATCAACTACATCTGCAGGCCCATTGTTGGTTGGCTTTCGATTTATGTACGAGAGTATTAGGTGCTACCAGCTTCCAGCTTGTAAAAATGTCATAGTGTCCTTTTTTTTCTTTGCTTTTTGCCTCCCCCGCTGCTGGCTGGAATTGAATAAAAATGATAATGAAGCAGCAACACACAGCAAGCACCTTTTTGTCACAACATTAGGGATCACATATGTACGTACGTATCATCAGCAAATTTTGTCTTGGAAAGCAACCAACACACGCCTTTGATGTCTTTTTGATTTTCGTCAAAATAGGTTTATAAGTTTGCTTTTACTTGTCTGCTGCATGCTGTCCGTCTCCAAGACAGATTAGACGCAATTCTTTTAACACACTCTGAGGGTGATACACCCCTACTACTGTCATCCTACACAGCTATACACATTTGTCACATCTGCTTTAAATTCTTGTTGACACGCTGCAACTTTTCCTTTGGCTTACTCTGTGCATTCTTATTTATGTTTATTATCGTGAAACGAATAGGGTCCTACCGGGTCTGGGTTCTGTTCTGCCCTGCACCCAAACACACAGGAAAGACAGTTTGTCAGGAGAGAATTGTCCACCTACAAAGGACGACAGAAAATAGTGTTTCTTTTTATTTCATATCATTTCTGTTACTACTGTAAAATATGCTACTGCACATAGGGACCGATGGCGAATACTGATTTCTCCTGTTTAAGTCAACACACAGAGTAGGTGGTAGGTATACGGTGCAGGACAGTAGAACAGTACACCAACCAAGGACTTGTTCGCTGCTTGTAAATGTACAATCTTGGAGCTACGTTCATTTTTTGTTCTCCTCTTTTCGTTATGTATTCCGAACAGATGTTTTCTGTGATTGAACGTTTCTTGATTTTAAATTAGCAGATGAAACAGGAAAAGTTTTTATGGACACTCCACGGTAGTAGTTTCTATGGGCAGAGGACACTGAGTGAAAGTTGAGTTTCCATATTTTGCTTTAACTCTTTGCGTCATTGGTGCGTTTCGTTTGAAAACCCTCGACTTCTAAATGTTACTCAATTAATACAAATTAATGCAATCGTTCATGTCTGCAGCTTTAAGGCGTGGGGATATTTTTAAAGAAAATTTAATTCATTTCGCAACATTTCGCAACCTTTTGGAAGTGGAGATTTAAATTGTAGACTTCTCTTATTAGGCAGAACACTTTACACAACCTCAACAAAGTTTTGTGAAAAAATGGGATAAACAGGAGATATCGTCATCGTAAGAAATAGTAAGAAATGAGGAGTCATTAATAAAAATTACGAAAATAAATATGTCAGGACCTCAAGCTATGTCAGGAACTCGCTTTAACAGTTCAAGATTATCCTTATTTGCGTTCCATAGATGAGATGGTCAGACATAGATGGTCAGAATTTCCAACGAAAAGTCCGTCAAATTGTGTCATACCCAGAAATATGTGGCAACTCTGCAGCAAGGCAAAAGGAATTGACTTTTTAAATATAACGCGAAGTTCAGCGATTACCACAAGACACTAGCAACTCTGGGCATTCCAACACTATACAATAACGCGGCCGGAAATGAAACTCACTCATGCACCTGTCCGGCACTAGCTAGGTCAAGAAATATTGCATTAGAAAATCCCTTCTTCAACTCCTTTGAGGAAGTTTCAAATGGAATTTTCAGTTCCAATGTCATCCTTTCAACATCCAGGATCAAATCGGCATACAGCGCTACATTGCTCAGCTTCAGGCACAAAATTACTTGTCCGAATTTAGTTCTGATCTTCTTGCTTCCTTTTTCTGACGAGGATAATTAGGAATAAGGGATCATAGCATTCCCACTTTTACTTAATCCATACTGGTCCACCTGTGGTGTTCGCCTATTCAACTCCAAAAAAGTATCCATAGTTCTCCCTCAGTTTTGGAGGGGCTTAAGCCCTGCCAGTCGTCCGCGTCCTTTATTCAACACGATCATGCTCCTGATGCTATTTATTTTGTTTGTTTGATCTCGAATTCAGGTCAAACCACGGACTAGAATGCGCCCTTATGAGATAGGTTTAAGATGTTAAATTGAAGACGGGCTTGGGCCCTAATCCGTATTAGGTCATTCAAAAGCTCTTTTAATGTACATGCCGCCGTGTTGACTCCTATGCCTGGTAAGCTATGGTATTAACGATTCTCTAGACTTGAGCGGAGTCGGTGTACTTTGTCTCTGTTTTAAGATGCAAATATCGAATTTCAGTCTTACTATTTATTAGTTCATAGACTATTTTCATCCGCTCTTAACCAAGCTTCTGCGCCATACAGCAGCACCAAAATGGCAAAAGTCTTGTTAAAAATCTTCCTTGCTGCACGAAAGAGGACTTTGATACTTCATTAGATTCTTTCCAGACAGAAGTAGCATTGAAATTAAAATTAAGTTAACTGTTTATGTACATTTCCGCCTAGATAGGCTATTTTACCCAACGTACTCCCTTAATTATAATTTTAAAATCTGTTATTACCAAATTGATGATTTAATCATTTCGCGTCAGTGGAAACACCTTTATAATTATTTTTAAATCATTTTCCCCATATTTTAGTGAAAACACATAAACGCCTGTTTGTATAGCTACATGAGTCACAAAACAAACGTATCATTACTCTATTTGAAAGCCATAGTCCTACACAAAATTCAACCCACTCGAGAACCTCACTCTTCGTCCTCATTTTCACCCAAGCAAACATTCGCCGAAGCGCAAATTGCCATTTTATGCCGCTGTTATATTTTCATCAAGTTCCATTCTACCAACCTGTCCGTGATCCTTCACTGAACAAAATGCCCTACCAATTAAGGGACGAGGCAAGAGATAAGATGACTCCTTGAATGAAACACGAACGAGTTTTAAAAAATAGGAAAAGCATTAGTCCTGCCCGAAAGGTCGCGCAAGCAATAAAACACACAGAATCCTCTCTCAAATGTTTTCCCCACTTCAATCTGCTAATTTGTACTTGGTAAACATGAAATAATCGACGGATTGTAAGTGTCAGCAATGCGCCGAGAGCAAAATAGAAAAAAGTAGTAGAAACAGATTCCCTTCTATTCATAGAAGGAAGAATATACAATAAGCTAACTCCTAGACATGGAAAATTGCGCCCAAGGACAAATATTTAATGCACTTTAACAAATGAACATCGTTATCCTTCCAGCAGCGGAGAGGAGGCCATCGAGCAGTTGACCAAAGAAAAGAAAAACCAACAAAAGACATCGAAACGAACGAGTATTTTCTTACAAAAAAAAAAAAAACAAGAGTGCTTGAATTAACCACACGCACGAACTGTCATCATCCACCCTGAGAGACGATGGACATTTCCTTATTTTATGTTGGCTCGGTCTGGTCTTACGAACGGCGGCGGAAACAACAACTTGACGTTGTTGAAGCTGAATAAGAAGAAGAAGAAGAAGCAGAAGAAGGAGCACCAAGAAGAAGATCAACAATCAAAAGTACGAAAGTGTTTGACTTTTAAATTATCCTTCAAGTTGACTTGAGATTTTGTTGGGTTCCAGCAATTGATATACTATAGAGCGATGGATTTTTTTTTTTATATTAAAATGTTCATCATTAGGTAATGATGATGTTCGGTTCGAAGGAATATCAATATTAAATATTTAAAGAACGTTTTTATAGCTAATGAAAATAAATTTGCTGAAACTATTTCAATTTGAAATTTAATGCAAGCACACACACACACACACACACACCTATGCGGGAGGTAAAAAATAAACCACGATATTCACCCTTTGCCTGATTTATTTATGAATATTCATTGTGTACAATTCGCCTGCTAATTAATTGTAATTATCAATTTAATTTAATTCATTTGTGTGTGTGTGTGTGTGTCCCCTTTCTCGTTATCGCTCTCACGGCACGACTTTTGGCACGATGACACATTTCAGTTTCGCCAATGCTGCTAATACCACATCAACTTGTTGGCGCTCCCGAAGGTTTCAACGTGACCATTGAATGCTTCACCGAAGCCCATCCGACATCTCTTAACTACTGGACACGTGGCGAGGGACCAATCATACACGACTCGAACAAATACAAGTGAGTTAGCAAATTGAAACCTTTATGTAATGTTTATTCTAACGCGCGTCGCTCTTCTGTGCTGTGCAATGTTTCTATTTTTTCTTCCTTTCAGAGTTGAGTCGAGTATCGGATTTCCCGCATACAAGACACACATGAAGCTGACCATATTAAGTGTCAGTAGCGGTGATGATGGTATTTATAAATGTATTGCAAAGAATCCGCGGGGTGAAACAGATGGAATCATCAGACTTTATGGTAAGTTGGGGGTGGTTTTATGCCGCATAAAATGTACACGAACAGGACGCATAACCCAAACCCAAACCCAAACCCAAACCCAAACCCAAACCCAAGCCCAACACAACACGAACAGACAGAAAGACAGAAAGACAGACAGACGTATATAACTAAATTAAACGCATCCACACATAGATTCTATGTTGGAACATGATGCAAACAATTTCATGGTAACAGTAATAATCATAACTCTGCGGAAGCACGTATATGTTGTTGTCTACCGGATGAGCGAGAAGGCGGTTAGTCTCACTATTAAATTTTCCAATTTAGTTTGCCGACGTGTTAGACAATTCCAAAATCCGCAAATTGTGAGTGGATGGATGTGAGCGAGTGTGCATGCAAGATTCCATAATTCCGCATGTGTAGCTACAGTGGGGCGGAGGAGTTTTCGAACAGGAAAATATTTTCGATTTTCATTTTTTTGTTTGTGATAATTTCTGTTAGCTATTAATTGAGTTTGAAGACTGGTCATATGTATTTTTTTTCAGATTATTAAAACTTTAAGTTATTTGAAAAACACTCTAAATGATTCGACGTTTTCGACCAGTTTCGTGCCAGTGCTCATGAGTTCATTAGTGAATTCCAATAACAACATTTACCCAAACTCCGGAATTGCTACATTTTAGTAGGCAAGAATTACTCTGCTATCGCAATGTATTAGTCAAAATATAGACATCTTCTTGTTTGGTCCATTTAACGGCGAGATTATGATCAGGATTATAGGGATCAAAACCCCCTCCCACTTCACTGCATTCCTACTGGTCCGCCGGTTCGACCTCAAAAAATATCTGCAGGCCTCCCGATTTTGGATCACTTCACAATAAAATGCTGATGTTTCTGCATTTGTGTGATCCAGGAGTTTTTAGGCCTGCCTCTTTCACGCGATTGTAAGGGAACGTTGATTGCCATTGCCTTCTTGACGGGGCTCGTAGGATCCCTCCTTTGAACATGACAATACCAACTGAGTCAGTGGTGCTCAAATTTTTTCGAGATGGGTTCTTTGAATGTGAGGCTCTTTCTTACCGTCTGGATGGAGCAGTAAACAGTTTGATAGCTTAAAATACTTAGGGGAAAGTGTGTCAAATGCCTCTTTTGCATCAATTTGAAATATATTTGAACAATGGCAAGCTAAGCGCAGTTAAGTCAGAAAAAAAAATACATTTTTCGATCCCAGAGAGTAGACGTTGCAATGAGAAAAATAGCAAATAGCCTTCGCGAAGTCAGAAAAGCTTTCACAGCAACCGCGAATAGACATCAACTCCCTATGGTTTTTTTTTCTAGAAATAGATATAGATATGGATTTCAAATGGATTTAATGACTTCAAAGACTTCAAAGCATTGAATGAATTCAGTTACTTCAAAGGCTTCGACGAATCAAAATTATTCAGTGACTTGAAAATGACTTAAAATTTCTAGATTCTTCCTAGCCTGAAGTCAGTATTTAAGTCAACATTTTTGATAGGATTAAATAATTCAAGTCGCTGTGAGTTGAACTATTGATTAATTTCTCCGAGGTTCTAATATTACATTAATTTCTCTTGCGAAAAATTAGACAAACAGTCTCGAGTATATAGTGCCCTTCTTGTTAACATTAATACTCCCTCCACACACTATGTGGCGCATTGAGCATTTGTCATCAACTGGTTAAGAAAGCAACTTGACTGGCAATAAAAAAAGAGGAAAACAAAAAAACGTACATGGTTTACGATTGGTTCAGAAAAGAAAAAAAAAATCGGCGGAAACATCTCTTCTGGATTTAATTCACTTTTTAAGAATGATTAAATGCAATTATCCGATTATAAGTGAAGGGACAATCTAGTTCTGCTCGCTAAGTTTTTCTAATCATTTTTGATAAGCCTCAGCTTGTTAACCCTATTTAATGTTCCCTTCGCTGCCTACATGCCCCAAAACTAGAGCGACGTTTCTTCTCAAATGAATCTTGGATATACAAATCGTTTGAAATCGTCGCGGTAACTACCTTTTTTCTGTATAAAAAAATAAAGTTCGAAGACGATTCGAAGCCTTTGCTACTTGTCGGTCTTTTAAAGAGTTATGATGATTTGTTCTACCTATCTTATACGACCATAAAGATATTAGCCCATTCATCCCAAATACCAAGTTTAACAAAAATTCGTCGACCCTTTTGGGCAGAAAGCCCTTGGACAGACAAACCTACGCCATTGCGGGACAGCATTTTTTTGGATCATTATTCATAGAACTAAATTCAGAGCTTATCTGTATGTAGTATTTGCCATATAACACCATGATAAGTATTAGTTGATGAATTTCCACACCCCACTGTAGGTTCATTCATTCACTCATTCATCACGGCAAAGTGGAACGAAATATGGTAACAACGGGTTAACAGCTACCACTTTTCCGCCTTCTACGCTACGAATACTACGTATGTTTGGATGTATGTACGTGTTGTACATACACACATTATGTATGTATTACGACGTGTGAAGGATATGTGTGCACTCGTTTCGACGACGATAAACAATGAAAATATTTTCCTTATGATGAGAAATAAATTTTCCCAGGCTTTGTACTGTGTGCTCTATTTGCTTCCCTTTTCTCTATATTTTTGCTGTGTATGGTTTCAGTGAGTGATTTTAATGAAATTCATGAAATTGTTGTCGTAAATAATTAAATTGAGCTGCATGTGGCTGTCGCTTCACTTTTTGTGGGTGCCATTCCTTGCCTACAACTAGCATTGCATCCTTTTTGGGTGGATGGCTGGGTGGCAACCAGCCATTATTACTTGATGTACTTTAATGTCTGATGTATTGCCAAAATCTCTAATTGAAAATTAGTGCACTGGCTATGTATGTATGGAGTGGAGTGGAGACCAAATGCATTTTGAAGAAACACTCACAACATTCACAAGTTCATTTTTTTTTTAACGTCACTTCCTTATCGTCGCGTCGTCGTCGTCGTCGTCGTCGTCGGGGCAAATCAACTGTTGGAATGCTTTGGGGATTTGGGGACAACCATCTCTTTGCGAAACGACACGGCACATGTATGAGTTTCAAGCACCTACACTCAAGGCTGTGTGCAAAAGCACGCGATTTCAAAACACCGATAACACTGTTCGAAGCGAGGGAGAGAGAGAGAGAGAGCAATTGATTTATTGGCAATTATCCCTGATAAATTCACTAAATAAGCGAATGACGGTCGTAACTGTGTGTGTGTGTGTGTGTTCTTTCCAAACGATACAGAGCAGCACAGTTGAAAGTTGAAAATGCGGAAAACGTACATTCGGTAGTCGTCGTCGCTGAGGAATACAATAGCATAGCACATACATAAATCTATGCCGAACGGAAAGAGTCCTGAGTGAAAACTTTTAATTTACAACACTCGACGGACCCCCGATAGCATTCTCGAAAACGAAAACGAAAACGAAAACGAATACGAATCCGAATCTAACTCTTGCAGATGTTGTCGATGTTAAATTTTGCTGCTGCTGAGATTCTCAATCCCAGCCGCCGCCGCGCCGCCTCCCCATTAAGAGTTAAACTTTTGCGGAAAGAGCTTGCCACGTGATTTGGAAATAAGAATCGAAATGTCGAAATAGCAATCATAATTCCATTGTTTTTGCGAGGTCATTCTCTGTAGAGGCAAAAAAAAAATTCAACCCCCAAAAAACACTGACAGAAGTCACGTAATTACTAAGATTCGACTCATTTAACTTTGGTAGCTCCAGCTACCTATATCCTTTGCAAAATAAGAAGAAAAATTTTAGTTCGCAGGTAAAAGGTTTCAACTATAGAATCTGCCATCAGCCTTATCTTTGTCCTGAAGGAAAAAAGAAATTACAAAAGTTTCTTCAACACTCTTGTTGGGCAAAGAGAATCATTCTCACTAAACCGCCCTCCTCCCCAATGAGAAGAGTTGAGCACGTGACATTCATGCATCAGAGATTTTTGTTCTTTTGTGAAGCAATTAACTGTTCGATTTTATGAGCGCAAATCTCATCGGAACGAACCAAATGCAAACCTTTAAGGACAGCAGTTGAATCAATTCAATAGAACGAGTACCTGCGAAAGGTGGTAATGACCGAGCAATTTATACGGCGATGTCGTAATTAAAGCTGACTTTACTTTCCTACAGCAAATGTTGGACTTCAGGAAATTAAACAAAATGGTTAGTTAAAGGGAGAGAGAGAGCAACTCTGCACAACGCATGTTTTAGTGGGCTAAAAATTTTACAAAAAGTTATAGCATTTTTTAATACCTATCCCTAACATGTCGTTGGCGTCGTCCATGACCTAGATTGACGTTTAATCTTCAAAAACAAACGTGCATCGCAGTGTAAAATTCAAATTCCACACAGATTGGTGACATTACGTAATGGTATACGTTACGTCGCTCGCTCGCTCGCTCGCTCGCTCGGGATGAATATTAAGGAACCACGTTAGCATATGACGCTTGAAGGGTATTGCTTTTTCTTTTTCTTTTTCTTGGTTCCTGTTTGACATATCTCATGCTGGAATCTCAATTCTCAATCCCCTCTTCGCGGGTAACGTGTTTCAGGCAAAAAGGTTTAATGCGCGACTTGTCGTTTATTGGCTGTATTCGATTTCGCTACTTTACACTGTTATCTTGTCTTGTTTCCACTTTTGGACTGCTGCTGGATGACTGTGGGTCTTACAGAGATACACACTCTCTTCGAATGCTGTGTACGGAAACGCGACAAACGAATTTTAATGTGACGAACGAACACAACCACCCTACATTTCTTTTTTGTGAATTGCTAAGGGCGACAAGTTGAATGAGTAGGAAAGCGGAATCTTCGATCTTGTCGCGCACAAAAATAAAAATAAAAAAAAATAAAAAGAATAAGAATCAAATAAAAGAGGCAAAAAATAAAAACAGACAGACAAGAGAATCTGATATCATCCTTTTTTTTTTTTTTATTTTATTTTTTAAATTATAGTCTCGCCGCTCTTGGGGTATTTTAAATTTCTTATGCAAACGAAAGTGGGTACCTTCTGAGAAACAAAAAAAAACGAAACGTAGATGACGTAGATGTGATAACAGAGTCTATTACATTCGAAGACATTTCATAAGAAAAAGTTTTGAAAGCATTGGCGGTGGCGGTGGCGTTGGCGGCGGCCGGCGGTTGGCTTGACATAAATTACAATGGACGAAATGGACCCAGTTTGGATGGCGACTGTAATTAGAAGTTCAATGAAGATAATGAAATGATAGATTTATTTAGATAATTGGACGAGTTTTACTTTGGGTGACATTAAAGTTGAACAAAAAAAGAAAATGCATTCTTTTCAAATTTAAAGCCTGAAAAAATGTTTGTCACCTTTGAGCTGGGTTCGGTTAGGTTGGGTTGATGGTTAATGAGGAGGCGAGACAAATGTACATTTATGACGCTCTAGGGTTATGGGCCCTATGAGCTCTTAAGCCATCCCAGAGTAATTTTGAAAGTTCTCCGAGATTATGGATAAATTACCTTCCAAGAACTCAGTTTTTTATGTGGCAGAGGGCTGGGCAGTGCAGTACAGGAAGTGCGAAGTTTCCTCGGGCTAAACCATTTTCTTACCAGTTCTTGGTAAGCCTGACATCGTCTCTGTATAGGAGAATCCAGCAGAGTCTTACGTTCAAAAACTCGTAGCTCTTACAAACTTCGATTTTATTTCTATGGCTGAAATCGCTTCCATTCTATTCTATTGCCGCTTGGCTAACAATAAAAAAGGTAATATCAGTGTGTGGTTTTGCCAGGATTTCAGCTTGAAAAACGCTACTGTAGTCAGGAAGCCTAATGGTTAAGTGCGTTCGACCACTAAGCGAGAGGTCGCTGGTTCAAATCCCGACCTGTACCATCTGAAAGTTTTTATTCGCTGCCCCACCTCTTGCGAACGTCTGACAAACATCCAAGAGTAAGAACTGTCATGAGAAGCTTCTCAAAAATTTACTGCCGTTCGGAATCGGCAGTAAACTGTAGGTCCCTTCCATTCATGTCAAAAATTATATCTTCGCTCACATAGTGCATATGGGCCGTTTACGCCTTATATTTATTTTTTATTTATTTTAGTCAGGAAGCCTGACCTATGTATCCTCTGTAGATGGGTATAGAAGGTTTGACAGTCTGTAATTGGTTTTCGTAGCAAGGAATAGCCTTGTGAAATCTGTACTTAAGCTTCAGCCCGTGTATTTTTGTATAATCTGCCACGACAGACCGAGTACGTAATGTGGAAATTAGGGCGTGCTGAACATCCATTGTATGCTGAAATAGCATTACTGCTTCAGTTGTGCTTCTTTGTCTGCACTTTAAAAATCCGATGTTCTGTTCTTTCAATCTATTCATTTCCAATGATGCTCCCTGTACTGTGGAGTGCTGGTTCTGCACTTTGCTAACCTTGATTGAACGCATGCTGATCTGGAGGTATGGCTTTCGAACTCAGTTTATTCGTCAATAGGCCTTTCAAGTGTTATTAAAACTAATTTATTTAGTCTGATAGGTCTAAAGTCTTTAGCGGAAGTCACACCTGGTTAACCAGCTTTAAGTATGGTTTGACTTCCCACCATGATTTTAAATATTTAAAAGAAATTTGGATCGAAATGAACGCCAACTGCAGTTTGTGACGATAGTTCCAGCGAATGTTTAGTTGGTTAGTTAAGCACGAACCCTAAGAATGAGGTTCCCACGCAAAAGATTTCAGCAACTGAACATCAATCGCAATATCCTGAGAATTTTGCATTCTGAAAATTTTGCAGAAAGACCTCGTATTATTTTCTTAAAAGTCCATTTGACTCGGGAATTGAAGCACCCGCTTTGCTTTCGTTTTTTGGGCTTCAGACCAGCTTGAAACTGACGAAAATTTTCATCTTTTCAGATGAGGCGCAGTTTCATTTTGGCGGCTACGTTAACTGGCAAAATTTCCATATTTGGGCCTCGGAAAATCCACACAAATTCATAGAGAATCTAGTACATTCTGAACGTGTTACAGTTTGCCGTGGTCTTTGATATGACCCATTTTACTTCCGAGTCGACAATGGAAGAAATGGTAGAGTCATTGGAGAGCGCTACCGAGTCATCATAGCCGATATTTTCAATCTATGTCCAATTTAGCAAGCTATCTTTCCAAAAAAGATCGATCTACGTGCCACAAAAGACGTTCAACAATCGGTTTATTGCTCACTATAAGTTGAATAATCGTGGTGATGTAGCTTGATCGCCACGGCCCTGCGATTTGATGCCCTTGGACTTTTTTGTTGTGTGAAATTAAAGGTCGATGCTGTCGATGACGTTATTTGGGGCCACACCCGTCGAAAACGTAATGAAAAATTGGGTTGACAGATTGGCCTTCTGCCAAGACAGCCGAGGGAGTCATTTGAATGAAATCATATTCCATGTGAAATCGGCAGTTTTACTACCAGATTATCCCCCTTTACATTCCACAAAGTGAGTATTCAAACACGGTGACGTGAAATATTGCCAAACGAAATAATGCCAAATTTTAAATAAGGAGCCTTGGTAAGGAATGGGATTTCCACCCTCTTTTTGCAGGCGACAAGTACCGCTCGGGGTATGTGCTTTTCGTCAGGCAGGTGCCTATGGCACTAGTACCTGAGTCGCCCGGCAAACGCGTTAGTAAGGGACTTCAACCCTCTTTCCACAGGTGGTTCGATTTGGGAATGAACTAAATGCTTAATTTTTAGAATTTGGCTTTATTTCGTTTCGCGTTATTTCACGTCACCTTCAAGCATTTTACTGCAGGATTCTGTCCAAATTCTTTTGAGAGCCCAAGGCTATTGGTTCTTTTCTAAAAACTTTTCCAAGTCCGCTGGAGTCTCTATTTCATGACCACGACTTCTGACTGGATTTAAAGTTTTCCCAATTTCCTGCCTACTGCATTTGGCTACATGGAACAGTTGAGCATGAGCTAAAAATACTATTTACAATCCAAATATTCGCGTGTGTTAAAATATTACATCGAAAATTCACCACCAAAAGTTAATATTTGATGTTCCCATCAACTGGATAAACACATTTGATAGCGTACTCCATTTAAGTACCCAAACCCGCCCTTCGGTGTGGATCAAACGCTGACTTCCATTCAATGAAAAATCAAAATTTAAATATCCTCAGCTTAAAACAACGTAAATTTGCTGTTTTAAAATCTCCCCATAGGGTTAAATGTTAAATCGTGTTGCACCACTATTCATTGTCATCCTCAGCTAACAAAAAAAAAAAACAAAACTGAAACAAATGATTGTCGCATTTTTTGGAAAATACTGGTCGCCGATATTTTAACACATTCACTTCACTCATTCACTTTGTATGCAGGGTTAACCACTGCGTGTGTAACATGTTGCACCAAAGCAAAGCACACAACCGCCGCACCTTTATATCTATCCACACCACACACACAGTCAATGAAGCGTTCACAATTTTGATCATCATTGAATCGCATATGTCTATCCCGCGGGACACGCAAATGACATCAATCAGTGCGCGCGTATGAGCTGAGTTGAGCTGAGAGGAGCACACGTGCCATATAAATTTTTCAACGATACTCTATGATATATGCGGTAATATCTGCATCAAATGAGCATACAATTATTTGGTCGTTAATTAGCATTTTACACAATTTCCAGACCAATAATCAAATTTTAATTATTCACGCAATGGGAATCCACAAACGACCCAGCTTAATATAACTTGATTTTATTGATTTTAATTTAAATCTTTGACAGTGTCCTATCCACCAACGACGATTTCATCTGGCGTGCAAACTACCGAAGCACGATGGGATCATTACGGACAAAATCAAGACCCATCCAGATCCAACTACCTAGGCACTAGTACTGGCATTGATAAAAGTAAGTAAAGCAATATTTGTGTTCCTTTCATATCGACTTTCCTTCACCTTTCTCACTCTCTCTCTCACCGTACGTGGCTTGAAAAAAACAAAAAAAAACAAAAACATATCCATTTCACCATCCAAAGACACTAGATACCAATCGAACCTAAACGACATTGGCTTATCTGAGCAAAAATCATCCTTAGATAAGACAGGCGTAACCGGCTTCGGATGGCCCGCTCAAGGAGAGGACGAACTCAAAGCTGGACTAGCGTCAGCTAAATGGATTTCTGGTGGACTGCTGCTTGCTGTTATTGCGCTTAATTTGATGTTTTCGCTCTAAAAATGCATACAAACCGCTCCCCGCAAATTTATGGAAATTTCTCAACATATCCCAAGAAAAAAAAAAACCAAATAAATTATATATATATTTAAAAAATATACAAATCTATATATACGTATACATAATGAATAAATTTATATATATTGAATTAGTCCGTAGTTAATTGGTTAAAATTCACTTGACATATCCGAGTGGATGAATTCAATTAATATTATTAACTTAAAACAAACAAAAAAGAAATCATGCAGGGTTCTTCAAGAAACAAAGAAAACAAAAAAAGAAAAAACACTTAATTATATTAATAATTTATAAATTAAAAAAAAAAAAACAAAACAAATACGAAATGTAAATTATAAATCATTAAATATATCTCAAAATGGAAATTAAAAAAAAAAAATAACTACGATGTAAGGAGAAGTGTGATTAAAATATTAATAATAAAAGACAAGCTTGTTGATTTTATTGTTTTTTATTTAAGAATGTATATACTAATGCATGCATTATATATTGATACAAAACAGTTATTTGCATTTATAATGTATATTTAACAAAAAAAAAAAAATAACAAATAAAGAAATGTTTCATTATAAATAACAATCCGATACACACACATACACACACACACACACACACACACACATCCACACAAACAAAATGTAAACACTAAATTAAGCCTTATACAAAACAAAACAAAAAAATAGATATAATTGAATAAATAATGAAAATACACTGAACGGATGGATTCTCTTTTCTATGAAATTTTAAAATTTTTCATCGAATAGGATAGGAAGGACTTTGTAAATTTTCTCATCTCCACCAAGATAGTTGCTGATTGAGGTGAGTTAAGAGATTGATTTAAAAAATATTGTTTAATACTCGTCCAACACCAACAACACATCTAAGTGATATTACATAGAGATATTACATATTTTAGAAGATTAGTGCACTTTTACCGAAGTAAGAGTGAAGAACTCTAAAGTGAATCAGTTATTCTTTATTGACTGACGATAGAGCGAGAATTTCCTTTCTTGATTTTTAGGTATCAGACCACTTCTGAGTCACTTCTGGGTATTTATTGGAATTGGAAAAAGAAGAAACATTGATCAGTAAGTAAGCGACGCGTGCGTCGGTTGGATGCTAACTTCAATACCCGAAAATGCAACCTTAGCTTATCGGAAGGCTTTACACCGCGCTGACTGGACCATCAGCTCCATATGCCCCATCTACAAGAAAGGCGACTCTATGTCTTGCAAGAACTATCGAGGCATATCCCTGCTTAATGTCGCATATAAAATTATATCCACCGTGAACGTCTTTAACTACACACTAATCGGCACGTACCAGTGCCAAATTTTTGAAACTTTAGTGAATCCTAGAAATGAATTCGAAACAGAAACGAATTCCAAGTCGAGACACTCCACCTGAGATGGCCGAATTTGGGATCCCGTCAAAACTTGTGGAAACGGAAAGCTGCCGTGTTTCAGTGTTTTAGGCACTATTCACGGGTCGAAGGCCCAATAAGTGAGTGAAGTAAGTAGGTAAACTGTGCTTACGTACGGTTCACAATATTGTACAATATACAACAAGTACGAGGGCAAATGATAGCATGACAGAACGAAGGGCGATCACGTCAAATAACTCATCTACGCGAATAAGAGGTAAGCCGTAAGACTCCTCGATTCCACAAATGACAACAATTTGATTGACCTTAGCAACGGGATGCATGTAGATGTTCAAAACCATCAAACCAAAGATGGACAAGTATATATCATCAAACTGAGCAAACTGATGTCTTCTTCTTTTTCTCTCCATTTAACGACGAGATTATGATCAGGATTATAGGGATCATAACCCTCCCACTTCAGTGCATTCCTACTCCGGTCCAACTATAGGGTTCGCCGGTTCGACCTCAAAAAATATCTGCAGGCCTCCCGATTTTGGATCACTTCACAATCAAATGCTTGATGTTTCTGCATTTGTGTGATCCAGGAGTTCTTAGGACTGCCTCTCTTACGCGATTGTAAGGATACGTTGATTGCCACTGCCTTTTTGACGGGGTTCGTAGGATCCCTCCTTTGAACATGACAATACATGACTTCATCGCAGCTGTTGTCAACTTGGCCCCATACTTTTGGTACATTGTCCAGCATTGTGAACCGTATGTGAGCGCCGGACTTCCTTTCAGCTTAGGGGAAATTTTTCGGTCACAGAAGATGGCTGAGTTTTCCTGCCACGAAGATTGATGTCGTCATCAACGGTTGCTTCGTTGTTAATGATTGATCCCAGATATTTGAACTGGGATCAATGAACCCCATTCAAATAAATGTCTGGAACGGGTTGGCTTGGGTCAGAGAATGGGCAGTACTAAGTAAACTGAGCAAACTGATGATTAGAAAGAAAAGAAGAATTACACTTTAGATGGCCAGCTGGACTAGAAATCAGCTTGCTTGGAACATTTATATTGGTAGGTCCTTGATTTCAAACAGTAGCAGTACGAACTTTTTTAAAATCCTAAATAAATCAAAAATAACTCTGCGGATTTTCATTATATTTCTCCCTCAAGATCTTCAAGTTACTCGGTCTTCTATTTAGCTTCAGTAAAAGCAATAACCCTCATTTCACTGGCTTGAGCGATTCGAAACTATTTACGTTTTTGGATGTCAAAATTGAATGAATGTGTTGACGCTCAATCCAGCTTAAAACCTTGTCGACAACAAAAGAAAAAGATTCTGTGTATAATGAACCATTACAGAGCCTGATTGTTCTAGGATTTGGATTAGCTTTGAATGAAAAAAAAAAGATAAAAATACCTAAAGGTGCTACAAGGCTGTTTCACCGGGCAAACATGCAACCAGAGTTGAGGTATATTTCAACGCCTTTGGAAAATTGTGATTGAACCGTGAGTTTAAAGTGGTTTAAACCTAAAAACTTCCCCCAGAAGTCACTGCACACAAAACGTACCCACGAAGGTAAATTGATGAAAAAGAGAAAAAAAAACGTTAAGTCGTCTTATGCCCGCGCCTGGAAGATATCACCTTTTAGGGAAATTGCTTATCTGATCTTTTATAAATCCTTTTCAAAATTTTAAAAATACGCAGTAAATCAAATAAATGTCCCACCAACGGACCATTGTCCTTCACTACTGCGAAGTACAAGGCGAAATAACGTTCACTTAATTTTAACCGCTCATGAGTCATTACTTATTTAGATTCACCCCCAAACATTTATGCAATTAGCTTTAAGGACAACACCGATGCTATTCTCTTCATATTTTAACCCTTTTGGTGGCAAAAAGAAATCGTCTGTAAGCTTGTATCCCAAATTAATTAATAAAATCCCATTCTCTGGCAAATACTAATAATAATAATAATAAAAGGAGCAAAAAGGAAAAGACTTTATAATGCATACATTCCAAGAGTGGTTTTAGTAAAAAATACAAATGTTTCATCGCCCATTCACTTATTTATGCTGTCCGCAAAAACACACACACAAAACTCCCACACCTTCCGGCGACTATAAAGAACAATATAGTCCAAGGTAAGCCATGATTACTTTGAGCATGTAGCGGCGCGTTACAGTGTTACCGAAGCAAGAACTGCAGAATTTCCATTCGAAACGATACCCGGATAAGATTGCATCTCGGAATTTTATAACACAGTTTTGCGGGGGAGAGAGCTGGTGCTTGGTTGGATGCTGATGCGACTGCTGCTGGTCATGGTCAGACCGATACCCACTAGCCACATGTTATCAGTGCTTTGTGTGTTATTCGTGCTTTGCTTGTGCTGTGCTGTGTGTGTTTAAATGCGACAGGACCACTCTTTCATTTTACCCAATTTCGTGGTATGCCCACAGAAATAACATTTTTCACGCTACCCTTAGAATTCTTTTCTCAACACAGCACACATGTTCTGCACACGTTGGAGGAGGGTGTAGAATAAATTCTATCTATATCCCTTCCAGGCATGTGTGTACGAAGAGGGTGTTTTTAGTTATACACATACCCTACCCTCGCGACGATGACGACGACGACGACGACACACGGTACCCACAAAGGACGACGAGATGAGGATATGATGATGATGACTACTACGACGACAACGACGACGGTGATTTACATGTAGAATTAACGAGTTTTCGTTAACTTAAGTAGATTTGCACTTATTATTCAAAGTTTGTCTACGACGAGACTACGAGACGATGGAGGAGACAAACTTCCGCAGCACTTTTCACATCTATGTGCAACCGACGCGACGTGTACACCGAACGAGCACACGCTATACTAGCTGCACTCTCAACGTGTGTGTGTGTGTGTGTGTGTTTTGTGGAAAGGAAAAGTAAGCTTGTCCGGCAGTACACCCAGTTGGTGTGTGGACGGAAACAGAATAGGAAGATCTATGCGATAGACGAAGGACGGCCAGTTTGCCATCGTCGTCACGGTATATCCTTGTTAGGCGAGAGTTGAAGAGGAAGAAACTTGCGCAAAAAGGTTGACGATTAAGGAGATGAGAAATGCAGTTTGAAGTTGCAGTTCAATGGTGAAGTATAAGTTAGTGCTCGGCACTTGAGTGATGTTCTCACTAACAAGTTTTACACAAAAATGGTCCTTTCAGCCATAGTGATGCACAAATGGAGTCGTTTTCAGTTGCCTGCGCTAGGCGGTGGTGGTGGTGACGGGTGTTTTGGTTTTTGAATGCTAAACCAGGAAGGGAATTGGATTTACACGAAACGAAACTAGAGTGATGAGTTCGTATTCAAGTTTGATCTTTTTAAATTTTTGAAAATGAGAATTTTCAGTGTGAAGCGAGTTCCCAGGTGTGGAAATTTGAAGATAATATTGGCGGGTAATAGAAACTATGTCAATTTGTCGTTATATTTGTTATGCTTTGGAAATTTGTTAAGGAAATGTCAAGCATTTGGTGGGTCAAGTTGACACGGATGAACATTGCCTTTGCTTTTTTTTGGATAATAAAATTGACCCAAAAACTGTGAATTGTTGGTAAGTTTTGTTACAACCAAGTTTGACCGAGCTGATGACGAAGATGTGAAAGCAGGCGATGGTAGATCCTGAACTGAACAGGATTTGGTGCTGGATGAATATCGGTTCTGGAGTTGTGTCAATGGAATGTGAGATGGAAGATGTGAAAAGCAAAGTCTGGAACATTGTTTGGGGTTTGATGTTGCAGGAGCTGCGACACGAATTATATGAGATCTTGGATGGACTTGATCTAATGATGCTGGCTTCTACTCCTTTGAAACTTGGACGTAGTTGTTTATATCCGTAGCTCCCTTATTTGCGTAGCTGGCTTCTTTTTGGCGTTCCTCTTTGAAAAATTGTGGTACGCCAGGTGCTTTTGATTGCCCTTTATGCTTGATATTAGAAATTTTATGACATTTCTTGCAGTAGCTTCTTGTAAAATTTGAAAGTTAATGTAGCAGTTAATGTAGCATGAGTAGCTGTCTGTAACAATCAGCTAGTCTTCACCATTAAAATAAAATAAATCTGCGGCTGCTACTTGAAATGGAAGAATTGTTATCTCTTTCTCTTCAAATTAGATTTTGTTTTCTTGTCGTTGGTGACGAGTCGACTTGACGAACGGCACACTTTTTGATGTAGAAACTCATGGTAGGCCAAAAAATAACGTCTCGGGCTTTCCGAACACATTTTGCTGTTATTTGTACTGGAATCAAGGATTGTTGTGCTTTAAATATTATTTCATCGACTATCGATAGCTCTTCTCTAAAGTTCTAGTAAGACCTTAGTCCTTTGGGAGACTGTTGATGGTCGACGGCCAGCCTTTCATGATTTAGTGATTGATTTTATTAAGCGTCTCGTCTTGCTTGGTGAATTGATCACTTATCACTTAAATCGCTCAGTACGGGGCTAAGGTCAAAAAATTTGTGAAACTTATTTGCAGAAAAGGTGTTTAAGACCACAAAGATAGAATGTCTTCAAAAACTCCTTATATAATCCAATAGTTTTCTACAATATGGACTTTGAGCACACAAAAATGACAACAAACCACCAGACCTTTTTGCTTCCAAGACTAATATAATTCTGTGACTGGTTCAGATCTCAAAGAATATTTTATCGTAATTGCGGATGAATTCTTGATGTCTTGAGCCTTCTTTGGGCAATTGTTGTTTCCTGTTCTTCGAGGCACAGCCTGCACATTTTTGTGAAGCTTTTGACAATTTTTTTAAGATGGTAAGTAAGGAAGTCAGTTAGTATCTTAATATCACGTTTAGTTAAGACAAGTCTCGATCAGTTGTTTAGCTTGTTGGATTCCCTGATGTACGTTTGACCGCCGCATATGGAGTTACCAAGAGTCGAGCTCTGACTTTATGCTACTAATTGGTAGGCAGCGAAGGGTTTTGGGCCTATAAAATCCACTTTACTGAATGCTCCCGAAAACCTTAAAAAAGGGCTTTGGAAATAATTGAAACAACAGCAGAAGTAAAGGGTCTTCCAATACGGTCTTGACAACTTTGAACTTTCACTGTTAACGCAGCTTTAAACCAATGACCAAACTGTCAATGTCAAAACATTCAGTAAAAACAACTTTTTATCATCATTCAACTTCGAGAACGAATGAAAAAATTCCGAGTCGGTAACGGCAACTTTAGGAGCAATTTTATTCCATAATCATCTTCAGTGATGAAGCGTCTTCGTCAACAAACACAATATGTATAATTGCTCAGGTCAAAACCGTCGTATGCTTCAAAAAAACACAACTTTATCCAAAAAAAAATAACTTTATGGCGGTGAAGTCATTGGACCGTCACGTTACAGTCAATGGGGATCACTTCAGAGACATGTTTCATCGTCATTTCGTTCGTCAATTGAATCGACTAGACCGTGCCACAAGCCACACAGCGTATGTAACAATCGACTTATTGAAAACTCAATTTGACGAATGTCTTATATCGAGAAGTGGTGCTGTCATTTTACGTTAAATCATTGGTCTATTCCAACAAGCCGGCTAAGGACCTCAGAGCCATTGGCCGTTTCCGTCGAAATGTGTGGCCGAGTCATCCGAACGAATCGAGCGATGCAAACGTGCCCGTTGTTAACACAAAATTTTCGATTTACTTCAAACAAATAATGAAATTTTCTCAAAAAGTTTGACAGAGGTCGTCAAGTACTTATTGAGTCTTCCAATGTCATGTAAAAATTTTACAAAATGTCTCAATTCCGTTGTCAAGTGTCAGATGGCAGATTGACAATACTTTTTCGTGGAACATTTTCTAACAAAAATTGAGATTCAACTTTCATTGATCTGACTGAATCTCTTTTTAGGTACTGGGACAGATTTCAGTCGTACTCCAAAGAACTGACCCACTCCACCAATCGCTAATTACCATTCATTAGACGGATCGCATACAATGAAATCAATTACTGCAAAATTTTTACATAATTCACTGCATCGCCAAGTATTTTCGCCCAAAAGTTAATACTGACTAAATCGGGAACAATTTATACTAATTTTCTACCAAACCCCCTTACCTTCGACCCCAAACCACACTCTCGCTTTATGTAGATATTACTCACAATGCAAACAATCCAAAAAAAATAATAATAATAAATATCCCTTCGACAATCAATTCAACAATAAAAAAGATAAGAAGCAGCGACATCGAAAAATGCTGTTTTCTTCGTTCTCCAATGATCCATCTTTTGTACTGCACAGATGACGAAGAATGGGTGATTTCACTTCAATGGGAATAGGATGCTGCGAAAGCGTCGAGGAGCCAAGCGTACTTTGTTTCCCCCCCCCCCCAAATCCCCACACCCCCTTCCCGTAAATAAAAAATAAAAAAATGTCTTAAAGCAATTCTGCGAACAAATTGATCGGATCGGATACCATTGGTTTTTTTTTTGCTCTTTCTCTCTATTTTCGTCTTCTTCAATCAATTCATCCTCCATTACAAATGAAATAATAACACAAAAGGGTTTGTGTGTTGTTTTTTGCTCTTGTTTCTATTTCTATTTATTTCATTCAATTGTGGGCGGTGAATGGGAGATAGCAAATCGTCTCAACAAGCATTACCATTAGGCTGTAAACTGCTCTGCAAGGAATGCGGTGGTGGAATAAGAGGACAAAACATCATCTATCTACCGCCGCCGCCACCACTAAAGATTACAAAACTCATATCGAGATGAAATCGGAAAGACCATAATCGACTCGAAATGCATATTCAGCTTTAAGCCGCATTTATCGCATTGAATTATCCTGATAGATGAAGTGGCTTTGAAGGATTGCCAGTCCTTGTGTGGTGGTGTAATAGATGTTTGAGAGAGGAGACTTTGCATTCCGTTTTGCGTTAGGCATTTTGGTTTCGAATATCGATTACCCACTTGACGAAGGAAGGACCATTGATTGTTTAAGGATATCATGGATTAATCAGCTGAGGGAATCTCTTTGTACTAATAAGCTGATTTGTAATTTATTTGGTTTTCTTTGCATCTAAATTGACTTAATTATGGGAAATAAGTTTAAGAAGATATGATGGAAATTTTGGAAAGGACTTGGAAGAACATACATATATTGTGTAAGGAGTCGGTTGATTTTAATTAATGTGTGTCTGTGGAGTTTCGTTAAAATCTGTCAGTTGTAAGCAGTTTATCCTGCATGGGAGCACGGTTCTTCGTAAGCTTGGACGACGTGGCTAGGGTACCTCTATCAGACCTAAAACTTTTCCTCAACAGATCTAAGTGGTTTTGTTAGTTGCATTTCCTTGCATGTTCAAACAGGGTACTCACAATGGGCCTTTACGGCCTCCGAGTAAAATTTGCTTCTGGTGCAAAACAGCCCTGGCTGGTTGTCCGACTATTTCGTTACATTCCTCAAAACATCCCTCATTGTGCTTTCGTCATCTGTGCAGTGCAGACTTGAGGTTGATACAACAGTGTTAAACTGTCTTGTAGATTAAGGATTATAGATTATATTGCAGTGTATTTTTAGGGATTTTTTGAAAGAGGTACCAAGATCTTATCAGAGCTGGGAAAAGGAGGAGGAACAGGTGCTTCAAAAAAGAGGGATTGAAGATTGGATTGAACAGACAGCCGTCGTCAGCAAAAGTCCCGATTTAAATTCGACTCCCTAAAAATTCACGGTCTGTCAAGTTAAGAATTCTACCGCGGCCGGTAGCTTTCAAAAATGAAAGAAATTACTATAACTACACGTTGGAAGTTTTACAACACGATTTAGTTCTAGTTTACCAAAAATTTGGTCATATTTTGGTCAAAAAAACAAATTTAGATCACAAGGTTCGAAAGTTCAGTTTCTATTTCAAGATCGGAAGGAAAAGGGAGTTTAACTACGGGTACCATATTCCCTTTTCCTTGTTTTGTTAAGATTGACTTGGCCATGTGGGTCCAGCAGTTCGACACAAAATCATGACAGCCGTTGATTTCGGATCACATCGTCGCTGAGGCTAATCAAATTCTGCTGGGGTGGTTGCATTTGAGTAATTGGGATTTCAAAGCACCTACACCTTTTAATGATTCCGTTTTCTGACACTTGATGTTCCACAATTTGATTTTTCTTTCTAAGCTCTTTATAATGCCGACCTAAGGCAGAAGTATATTCCACATATAAACCCGAATCCGCAGAGGTTTTTTGTGAGGACATAACTTTATAGGATCAGCGCTATTTATCGGAGGGTGGCAGAAATATTATGAGGCGATCCCCGAACACGAATACTTTTTAAAAATTATTTTTTTATTTTTGGGGTCTTTTCGACTTTTGACATTTTAGACAATGTCCTTCCCGAAAATTCGCTTTCGTGAAATTTTTTACCATGTCCACTTTTTAGGGGCGTTTTTGGCCCAAATTTGAATATTAGAATATGGTGGTACAAAATACCCACTAAAAAGTTTTTGCAACCATTAATTTAAAAATTTGGTTAAATTTTCCATACAATTTCTCTGAGTGTAGGGTTCAGTTTTTATTCCACAAAAATTGATATAAGCTAAACGCGAAAAATTTAAGACAATATTTTCGGTAGAAATTCAGAAGTCAGAGATTAATTTTCCATCTCTTCCCAATTTTTCGCGATTGTTTTGATCAAAACCAAATAATTTGAAACAATTTTGTTTTTTGTTTTTTTTTTTTTTAATTCCAAAATGGAATTTAAATATTTCCCTATAAATCTATGTAGAAATGAACAACAACAACAACTAAAAAAAGAACAAAAAAAAATCCAAAGCCATACAGAAACAGAATAGGTTGTGGGGTAGTCACTCTCCTTCATTTTCATTCGAGGCACACTCATCTCTTTGGTTGGCCGCCGTCGCCGCTACTACTAGCCGCAAAAGGGTCATTCAGAATTCAGATGCACACACCCTCTCTTTCGCTCTCTTTCACTCTATACATATCGACAAAAGTTTTCTAATTAAATTTTCCAATTTTCCTTGCGTTTTGCCTCAGCTGCTGTGCTATGCTACTGCTCGAGCACTCCTTACGGCTTGTACCCGGTTGTCCGATGTTATTACCGCACAAGAAAACTCCTAGTAGTGGAATTACAATCGAAATACACTTTCGGAAACCATGTTTTTCATTTTTTTTTTTTTTTTTTTTTTCAATCTCTCATCGTGATGCTCATTCTCTTTCCAGAACGTTCCGGCGGACCGCACACACAACTGCATATACTTGTGCATCGCATTTCGCATGACATGAATGTCGATAAGGAAAAGTGGACGGCTAAAGTAGGCTTTTTTTTTTATTATTCATTTTGTCTGTTAGTTGGTTTGGTATTTTTTTTTTTTTTTTTATTTTTCTTTTTAAAGTGGAGCCACTAAGCGAAAGTTGTCCCAAAATAAAAATAAAAAAAAAAAAACTCTTGGCCGGGAACGTGTTTACATTTGGTCTTAGAGACGAAAATGTCTAAAGATGCTGAGAGGTCCTTCTGGGATGACATCGATTTCTTTTTCTTTCTAAATAAAATATTGCGCTGGTTATGATCAACTGGGGAACAGTTGAAAATGCTTGCCGAAAACTTCTTAAGATGAAAAGTTTTAATTTTGTTTTTTCGAAAAATGCACTCAGAACGATGAAGTCCGAGTACTGCAATGGTATTGCCATTCAATTTAATTAATAAGGAACACGGGTTTTCTTCGTTTGAAAAATTTGTTTTAATTGCAAAAAAGTATTAGTCCTTTTTGTGCACTGTGGCGTATTTGGAACATTTTGTATGAAGAGACAACAATTTGATATTCTTTAATTTTTGGTAAAAAAATTTCGATTGGAGATAAGTTTGGAAGGGCTATTTGCAATACCACATAACCAATATCACTCAGAAGCCATAAAGGCCCATTGCGAATACCCTAGTAGCACATGGACCCCAGTAGTATGGGACTAACAAAGTGAATATTTTAACGTCTAATAGGAGAGGACAGAGCTGGACGGTGACATCAGAGAAGCCTCACTGATTTAATTTTCCTTTTCATTAGTAAAAACTCCTAGAATTTTAGTCATCTAACCCCAATGATGCAATATCAGTTACGGATTATTCTAATGAGCACCCGACATTTTCTGTTCAAAGGAAACTTGGGATATGGTTACGAATTGTTCCATTGTTCCTTAACCGAACTCATCGTGACACCTTGAATGGATCTATAAGCTGACTGAGTTAAAGGCAAGTAGAAATTCCAATGTCCAGATCAGCACCTGCCTAGCCTTCCACCACAAATTTCCTGGAAACATAGCAGAGACGGTCTGCATTATGACGGGTTTTAGAGAAGCAGTCAATTATTGAATTGGGGCAGACGTTAATAGGATCGCCGTGTTGATACCCAGTCTTTCTGAGAAAACTTCTGTTCTTGATTTCTTTTTTTTTTTCGAATCACGTGTGAAGAAAGGTTGTTACTCTTTGAAGACAGGGCTGGTCGTCAAACAATGTATGTCCTGTCAATCAGTTATGAAGACTTTGAATCTGTTGAGTCTGCTAAGTCTCTTCTGATTAAAGATGGCAAGTATGCGTCCGGAAAACTCAATCATTCCAATCACCCAATTCACAGCAGAATCTATAGTATTTAAGTTAACCTCCTCAACGATTTATTGGGAGCATTTTCCTCTATTGATTTAGGCTAGTATTGACAAATTTAGCATTCACGTGGGTTTTTATAAGTAGCTCGCTTATTTGGAAACTTATTTCACGGACCTAAGTAGCCGCCGAGTTGTTCCCTATTAAAAATCACAGATTTTCATAATTATTTTGTTCAGCTTCCCGCACCACACTTCGTGGATGTGGTGATGTCTACTTAACAGACAAGACCCTCTGCCAAGCGTTTGATCAGGTTTCGAACATTCCACGTGGATATCGGAACCTTGGTTGTCAATAGTGTATCCTTTCATATCCGAGGCTTTGAGTTACTTCGTTATTACTAATTTTTACGTGGTTGAGCAGTTAAGTAGAAGTCAATGTAGAAAAGCAAAGCGACTTCTTGTTTCGGTCGGGAGTTCCGGAATCAGCAGTGGGAATATGACTGCTGCCTTTGGTCCATTTATTGTTCACTTGCCACCAACCCTTGCTCATGCAGATCTTTAAAGGCCTTGCATCCCAATACGTCGAAGTCAGCACATAACACCTGACTTAATTTGAGCCATCTTAACAATTCGTAATTCATCTACTGAAATCCTCAGATGTTTCCACTTGACCTGAAATCCGTTTGTATTCCAGAAAAATATTCAATTTTACCTCACTTAAATTGGTCCCATTTTTGAGGCAACATTTTCCAACTTGCGATTCATCTCAATTACAGTAATTAACAAATTTATTAAAAGATTGCCCGGAATGGAGCATAAGATAACCAGCATTGATTCATTATGTCACTCTTCATACAAGAGCAACAGTACATTGAACACACGAGCCGGCCTCCTGGCTGCAATGTTAAATTATTCAAAGGACACACACCACCACCACCACCACCACCACCACCAATCCGGTCTTATCCGATGGAAAATTTTAATTGATAGCTTCGCCATAGTATTTGTTGGTCCTGCGAAAAATATTGCATCGCCCAAAGCGCGCTGACTCACGTTCTCGGAACCTCTAAATAAGCCTGCACATCCGTCCGGAATGTCCAACATTTTAATTTCCCAGAAACACCCTATTACGTATGCGAACTTGTACCTATCTGATGCAATGCAATATATAGGCACTGAACTGCTCTCTGTTGCTGCAGATGTTGACGATGATGATGATGATGATACCCAGAGATTTGATATTGTTGGGCGGCGATAATCATGGTTTCGCGCAATAACTTCATTAAAAATAATTTTTCATTCCCGTGCAAAATATGATAGCGCGTGCGAGTTTCTGACACTTTGACAGTTCTTCCGTGAATATTGACACAAGTGATAATTTCACACTTAACGGGTTAAAAAAAATTGTCACTGATGTCACTTCCGCGATAAGATTCGGGATTCGGATATTCCTGGTTGAGATTTATTTTGCAATTCTCTCCCAGCACCACACCCACAGCCATGAGAAGTTTGTAGAAAATGTTTACCCGGAAATGTTTGATAAACAAACAAAAACTAATAAATTGCTATGAAGGCGAATATTAGCGCTATCGCACGAGCACGAGATTTCTGTTGAAGTTGAAGGAAGTTCGCGAATTATCGCAGACGTGCAGTTGCATTTTTGAGAGAGAGAATACCCACACATATAAAGCTAGGAAATACTTAATTTGATGATGGTTTCAACTTAATTCCAACGTTTATGTAATCATTAAGAGGAAAGCAGCTAATCAGTTTTTTAAGCATTCAGGGAAATGATGGGAGAAAAGTTTCATAAAATTAGTTTTAAAAAATGTTTCTCCTCACTGGCGAACAGATTTGTTTTGCCAAGAGCATTCACGTTACCATTTCTTTTCATTAAAGCTATAGTTATGAACGGGGAAGTGGGTATTTTTTTTCAGAATAATGTACATTCACATGAGCGTAGCAAGCGGGGGACAAGATAGAGCAACTTACCCCCTTCCAAGTAGAGAAAAATATAATATAAAAACCATTAGCGTGCGTGAAGTTAATATATCGAAAAGTAACTATTAAAAAGCGGGTTCCTCATAAAATACAAACATACAGTGTAGTGCAAAAAATACCGGAAAATATTTAATTCGCACATATGAAGTGTGGGAAAAAATTCTATACTTTTGGTTGATTTATTAAAAATACGAAACGAATCGCATACCAAATTTATTTAAATCACAATTAGACTTTGTCAAAAACGGCACGATTTTGATGTAATTTCGCGCATTGGATACTTTTAACACAATTGTTCGAAATACAAAAAATTTTAAAATCGTTAGAGCCGCTTTTGAGAAAACCAATTTTATAAGAAAAAAATATAAAATAAAAAAATTCAACAAAAACTAGATTTGTTCAACTTAACCTCTTAAAAAAATAGTAAAATTTTTGGGACCATAGTATTTACAATCCTTGATACCATTTTTGAGAAAAATAGGGATAAGTGATTTTCACAAAAAAAAATTGTATAGCAGGTACCGTTTCAAATAACGATAAAGCAAAAACTAAAAAGACGCCGCGAGATGTTACCCCAAAAACCTTATATAAGAACTTTGAAGCAAATCCGTCGAACCGTTTCGCCATATTGCGCCCGGACAGACAGACAGACCGACGGACGGCATTGGCGGATCCACATTTTTTGACTTCTGTACAGTCGTAATATCATACTCTTATGGAAGTTAGTTACAGTAGAAAGTTTTGTCATCACCCCAACTCAAGTTATATCCAGTTAAAGTCAATAATTACTATTTTCAGGTAAAACTACTATAATTGATATAACTTTAGAAATATTACATATAGCTACAAAAAACACTTAAGATATTTTGTAGACCTAATTCAATTACGCAAAAAATGGTAGTAGTAGCATCGTGTGATTTTATAAACTCAAAAAATTATGACGCTTTAAGTAAGATTTTCGGCTTTCTATTTCAAATGCATTTTTCTCCAAACACGAAAACTTTGAATTTGAAAATCATTAATAATCAGACTTTATTTTTATTGGTTAACGTTTAGCCTAGATCACCGATTGACCAAGCAGGTGATTGCGGAATAAAATTACTTTTTAGCAGGTGACACTTCATAGCGCTCACCCACGACACAATATGAGATTAAATCTTGAATGATTAGTGTTTGTGGTAAGCCGCCAGAAAGTCCAATTTTCTGCAGAAAAAAACCACTATTTGTAATACCACACTTCCGTCCAAATAAAATGAAAGATGTATTATTATACTGTGAGAGAATTGGGCCGACAGTTTGGAATCAATAAGGTAACAATAAACTCGTTTTTAAGGAAAGAATCCCCATCGAATTAAAACAGAATTAAATAGATATAGTCATGTTCAACATTAACCGTCAATAGGCTGACGAAAACAGGTTGCGCAATCGAAGGCAATCAGTACAGGAAAACAATGATATTATGCAAAAGAGTTTGTCCTGACTGACTGACTTTGAGGCCATACCAGTGTTGTTAAGTCGTGGGAAATTTACTTTTTTATGGGAATTTTGATGGTTTTGTTCGTGTAAGATTTTTCCCTCGTTCGAAGAATGAAGAAGAATTAGCGAATAAAGTTGTGATATACTGAGACTTTTCAGTATCAGTGTGTAGAAATCCTTTTAAAGAAAGTACATATGCTTCGTTCCTATAGGTTCAATGCAAGTAATTTACCGCAGACCTAGTAGCCTTAGGTATCATTCCATTGTAAAAGGTGATTTTTTAAAGTTAAGTTTTTCAGGCTGGTAGCACTGGTTAGTAATGGCGTCCAAACGTCATCTGTCAAAGTGAAAAGTTGTCAGTATACTCTGCCACTTAATCATGGAAAGACTTACAAACGAACAACGATTGCAAATTATTGAAATTTATTATCAAAATTCGTGCTCTGTGAAATATGTGCACTGTTTGTTACCTGGTGAGTCAACAATTCGTGCTGTTATCACCAAATTTCGCACCAAATTTACTTTGTTGGATATTAAACCATTGACTCGCATGGGTACAGTTTAGCGTCCAATGTTAAGAGGATCGTGAAATTGTGGCCGTTCTCAGCAATTGGGCATGTGTTCCTCAACCACATGGACAATTTTACGTGTCGATTTGCCTATAAAAGTCTATTAAGTTCAACTTGTGCAAGAATTGAAGCCGAATGACCAACCACCACGTCTAATATTCGGTAAATTGGACTTAGAACAGCTCGATAAATATCCGCAGTTTTATCGAAAAATTGTGTTCACCGATAAGGCTCATTTCTGGCTCAACTGATACGTAAATAAGCAAAACTGTCGCATCTGGAGTGATGAACAGCCAAACGAAAGTTTGGTGTGGTTTATGGTCTGGTGGCATCATCGGTCCATTTTTCGTCAAAGACGACCGTGGAAGAAACATTACCGTCAGAGGCGAACGATATCGAGACATGATATGCGACTTTTTTTTTTTGCCCCAGTTGGCTGAGTTGAACTTGGTTGAGATGTGTTTTCATCAAGAAGGTGCCACATGCCACACAGCTCGTGAAACAATGGAAATGCTGAAGGATGAATTTGGTGAGCAGCTTATCTCTCGAAATGGAGCTGTGAGTTGGCCGCCAAGATCATGTGATTTAACGCCTCTCGATTATTTCCTATTGCCACGGACAACATTTACATAAAGTTGTCTTTAAAACGTAAATGGCAAAGGCCTATTTACCGTATTACAATAAACATTTTGACTATTTGATGCATATTTGAGTATTTTATTCGATTAAAAAAAAATAACTACGCTTAAAAAATCACCCTTTATTATGGGTTGGGATTTGCTATGACAAAATGCCACAAAAAAGTTCACACTAATATTTGGCTAAGAGACTCCAGAGGGGTCTCCTTTCTTGAACCAGCTCAAAAATATACAGTACAAATGACATCATTGTTTCCCTGTACTAAGACAACAGGTCACATCAATAAGATGTGTTGTCAAGACAGTCCAACTCTAGAAAGAATATTGAACTACTAATATACATATCTACGTGCAGAACTCAATTGGTGGCTCTGGTAAAAAACGGTATCAACTTTTTGTTAAGAGCAGCTACATATGTCGTCTACGCAGACATGACAACTTCTAAGAAATTTTTAGAGAAATAATAAACTGTGCAAGTTTTTTTATATTTCCAGACATTGCTGGGATAAAAGACTCAAAAAAATTATGGCTCAACTTTCCAAAGAAGTAGCAAGAATTTGCACATACGAATACAATAATTCGATAGAAAAACTGTTCAAAATAATAAATCCAACATCTGAATGTGAGGTGATGGAAATTTATAATAAAATTATTGGTTTAAAATTTACAATTTTTGTACTGAAATGACAGGAAAATATGGATGTATGAATGCGTTCATCGAAATGCAGCTACTTTTTCTTTGGTTTGTTGTTGAATTTTTTTATACTTCTCTTTATTTCAGTGACCAAATACCGAAGTTTGTTTTTTGATTTTTGTAGGGAATTTTTGTTTTTTTGTTGAATTTTGGGAAATTTTTTGATTAAATCCGAGAAAGTTTTAAAATCCTTTTTAAATCAATTTTGCGGTGAGTGTTGCCACACCCACTGTTGCCATAGGCGCCTGCCTGACGAAAAGCAAATACCCCGAGCGGAGCAATGAAGTTGCGTGAGCGGTACTTGCCCCCTGAGAAAAGAGGATTGAAATCCTTTAAACTACCCAGGCACTGTTGCCATATTGTATTCATCAATATTTATTCCATTTGATTGAAAATTTATATGTTTTTCACGACAAAAACAAATTTTTTTTTTGGTTGAAAAGTGGGGTTAAAACAAAAAAATTAAAAATGTTTTTTAACAATTTGGGGAGGTCTCTTCACTTCCACATTTTGAATATGTTCTACTGAAGCCACTACCTACGTCTGGAAAAAAAATTAACTTTCAAAGCGTTCTACCTCTTTAGAAAGTAGCCCCAAAAATATTTAGCAACATTTCTGGAGCACCGGTTCTGAAAGCCGAGTAAAACACGCTGCGTATACAACTTCTAGGAATTGTCTTAAGCATTCAAGAATATAATAAATAAGGAACAATAACAAAAATATATGTCAATCAAATACCTTGATTTGTTTCCAGCATGCTTCGTCATGCCAAACTCGGTTCAATGGATTCCCTTTACATTCTTTCGGGTAACACACTTCAATGGTTTATCACTTTAAATATCGATACCAAACTATATAAATGGAACCGTCAACAAAATATTAAAACACGAAATGAAACAACACGAGCACTTAACCTTCGCACTGAACAGAATTAACGCACAGAAATCACTCTAAATAACGGTGGCAAAACATAAACGAAAACAATCATTTTTATTTTCACATAAAACGCATAACGAGATCAAATTATGAGTGGAATATATTTTGCACTTCACAATCTGGCTTCATCGAACAAATAAATATAAAAAAACCCGAAGAAAAACCGAAATATTATTGAAAATTGCACATATTTCGCACGAGAACAAAGAAACTGACGAGACGAGACGAGACCACTGCACTACCGCACTGAACAAGACAGAACACGCAAACGCACAGAATGACTTTGTTAAAAACTGAGTAAAAGGGAGAGATTTGTCTTGATAATAATTTGACGAGAGAGAGATGATCGTGGGCAAGTACAACGACGAAGCAAACTCATTTAACGAAAAATGTGTTGGAGGGGATTTGGTGTGGGCCGGGTACACAAATATGAGAAAAAATGAGAGCAACAGATCTGAGTCAAAATGGTCGAACATAGTTTGAGATCTGAATCCTCCAGGAAGATATGTTCTCTCTCTCGATTCACGAAATTAATCAACAGAATTTGATTTGATTTGATTTGTTCGAATGTGCTAAATTCTGCCTGAATAATTTGTCAGACAAGTGCATGGCTGTAGGCCACAACAGCCGAATTGGTTGCTGAACTCAACTTATTAAAATGCCAGAACCAAGGGCCCAGGAACCAGATAAAACAAAGCCAAAGCCGCTTTCATGGTTTTTTGCATAAGAGCTCCAAGGGTGAAATTATCTGACATGTTCCGATGACGGAAGGTTTCAAATTGGCTCTCTACCACCCGCATAATTTGTTATAATGGTAGAGTTTCAAATAATAATTGAATGAAAATTATGGTTTCCAGCAGATTTGTAGAAATAGACCTACTAAATAATTTCCCTTTTACAAAAATTCGTTGCTACTCTAACTTTTTGAGGCATTTTTATTGAGATTATTTGTCCCTTTCAGATAAGAAAATAGTGTCCTAACTAACAAAAATGGGTTCCCAGTCCGTGAAAAGTCTATGAGTTAGATACTTACTTACTTAGATGGCGCTACAGTCCGGAGTGGACCTGGGCCTCAACCAATACGCCTCTCCAGTTAGCACGATCTTTGGCTAACTGCCTCCAGTTGCGCACTCCAAGTTGGTTGAGGTCCCCTTCCACTTGCGCGCGCCACCTTAGGCGAGGTCTTCCTCTACTGCGTTGTCCCTCCGGGTTGGATTCGAAGAATCTTCGGGCCGGAGCGTTGGTGTCCATTCGCTCTACATGTCCCAGCCATCTTAGACGACTTATCCGTATTTTTCTGACCAGGTCGATGTCGCTGTACAGCTCGTAGAGTTCGCTGTTAAATCTCCTCCTCCAAAGCCCGTCAACGCAAACGGGACCGAAAATCACTCGAAGAATTTTGCGTTCGAAACGACCAAGGAGATCTTCATCCGCCTTTGTATGAGTTAGATGTGAGTTAGAAAACAGACAGTTTTCTATTCTCCGTGAACTCGGGTCCGCTGCTTTTGATAATCCAGCCAATCGTCTCGAACCTGGGGTCTGGGATAACTGGAGCATTTGGCCAAAGTAGCCAAACATTTTAGAGGCCTATTTGACCTAAATATAAAATAACCCCAGTTATTTAGGCAAAGACGCTTGGAAAATAAAAATATGGAAAGGATATCGAACAATACAGCCCTTCCTTGAACTTTTTCGCAGTATTGAAAGCAGCAAAATACAATTCAATTTTATTTTTTTGAAGAAGAAAAAGAGAATTTCACAATAAGTACTCGTACTCGTACTTCTGTATTCCACGACCACGTTTCGAGCACCTTTCCTCGCGTTGAACTTTCAACTTGATGTAAGGAGCAAGAAATGAAAAATGTAAACAAAGTTCTCGTGGTGTAGATTTTAATATGCAAATGGATTTTGCCAAACAAAAACCCTTAACTTATTAAGCGCAAGCCAAGCAAGCTATTCAAGATTTTCATCAACCTCATCATTCATCATCACGAGTGCGACTTTCATGGAGTGTGACTTGTTTGTCATGTTTTTTTTTTTTTTTGTATATTTTGCTTTCGATAGAAGAAAAAAAAATCTGTTAGTTAAAACAAAATTCTGTTGCTTGTATCAGAGAGGAAAGAACATGGACAACACTATCAGTTGACACTGATAGAATGAAGCAATATTTTCTTCCACTTGCATACATACATAGATTTGACAACATATAAGATACAACATCGATAGAAGTGCGCGCGACTATTTCGATGGTTAATTATTTTTTGTTCGTTATTTATTCAAGAGAATTTGCACCTCAGCAGTCCTCATCATAATGTATTCATAGTGCATACAAAATTTAAAATGTTCTGTCGTTGGCGCGTCTTGGATGCCGTTTTTCCTTTATGATGAATAATATCCTTAAACAAATGGCATCACGTAAGTGTACCATGATGGGATGCAAATTAGATGGGTCGATGTGTAGGTAACGTCAACATTGTACATTGTAACTGTGTGCGCGAGCTAGAAAATCAAATTTTATAGACTTTAGATGAAATCTTTCAGGCGGGGTTAAACTTATAGCTGAAACAAATTATGGATCGGATACTTGAAACTTGCCCGTGCTATGGTACATGTAACTAAATTTTATTTTATCTTAATCGGGAAAGTTCTACAAGTTAAAAGTAACTTTGAAAGGCTGGTGGAGACATTTTCCGACACAAACAGAGCTTTAACGGGCTCATTCTGTTTCGTTGGATACTTGGAAACCTTTCCACACTCACGGGGTTCGTATTAAGCCGACATCTCAAAGTCTAAACTGAAATCGAAAAAGTGTGAACGAGAAAAGGCAGTAGCATCGACAATTCCATTAAATGTTCTGTGGAGATAACTACCTAAGAATATTGCAAAACTGAAGCGTCAACAACCAGAGGCACAATCGTTCAAAAATCCGTCCAACTACTCGCATACACCGACGATATTGACATTGACGGAAGAATGCAGCGTATTGTCAATTGCGCTTTCGTGAGTAGTACTGAGATGGAGGCAGTGAAGATCGGGTTAACGACTTGGTCTTCCTTGCCACCGATATAAACTCAGACAACGACTTTAGTGCAGAGACCAAATGATCAAACTACGTTGCTAACCGATGCTTCTTTGAACTAAGAAAACAGCTCTGTCAGTAGCAAAGCCCTCTCTCAAACAGCTAAAGTGACCTTTTATAAGACTTTGATTATCTCAGTTCTTCTCTATGGCGCAGAGGGATAGACTTTGACAAAAGTGGATGCGGTTGCTCTTGGCTGCTTCGAGAGGTGATACAACGACGAACTGTTAGAGATGCATAGCGACATCGACCAAGCTAAAAGAGTGAAAGTCCAACGACTGAGATGGCTGGGTCATGTAGAGCGAATGGAAAGCAATGCTCCAGCACACCCGAGAGTAGTCGTAGTAGAACAAGACCGTAACTTAGCTGGCGGTCACTAGTGAAAAGGGACCTTAAGCAACTTAGCGATCGAAACTGGAGGCAGCTAGGTAAAGATCGAGCTGGTTGAGGCCCATTTCAATCCCAAGTAAAGTAGATGATAACAGCGCCCTGCAGTCAATGTTGAATCGGGTCATCCGCAAATTAAAATGCTCAAGCTTAAAATGCGGAATAGGTATATAGCTAAAGTTATGTCAAAATATGAAAATAATTTGCCGATAATTAGTCAATAGCCCATTCATCCTTATCAATTCATATAGCACCCTACGTCGGGGCATACCCTGGGACCTCGGAATTATTTCACAACCAAATTACAGTATATGACACGAACTATTCTAAAGGCATGTTCTGGCCCTTCTTTTATGCTCTTGATAACCCAAAATTGTCCATCTATCCCGATGTCTTAGGAAACATGTAATATTCCTTAAAAATTATGGAGGAAGAAGTTTCCAAGTATTTTGTTATGTAATATAGGCATGAGCAGTGACACAAACATTGAGGCATGCGCTGCTAGTCCCGACAACAATTCCTTGTCTCTGCGACTGTCGTCACCCATAACATTTAGACTACATTGCGTGGTTTCTTAGAAAATTAAATTTTGATCTGTTAAAGCACCCACAAACCTAGAGACAGCGATAGACTGAGGCCCAACTACAGACCCTATCGTCATGATATCAAAATTTTGAGTTCGAGCAACCTTAATGCAGTGAAAGACGTCTCGGAAAATATTAAATAAATTAATAGTGATGAGGAGATATGGCAAGACAAGTTTCTCAAAAATTGCACAGAAAATTTTTTTGGATGAGCCCATTGCACAACCAGAAATATATCATATTAAATTATTGAATCAGAAATATACCAAACGTCTGGGAACGCATAAGAGCATTCTACTCACAGCCACACTTCCTTACCTGCAGCTACTTGCGCCAGTTACTTTACGTTACGTCAGACGATGCACTATACCTATAATTATAAATCTCTGAAAATCGTTGGGCTCACTTCTTAAGTTACAAACAGAAACTAATTACGAAAGAATCTCTCAAAAGATTTAATTAGTTTCTGCTAAGGATCATGTTGTTAGCTTTGCACACAAGTTGATAACGACAAGGCGCCAGAGAGATACTTCCTCACACCATACACTCGACACTCTATTTTTTTTTTTTTTTTGTACAACAGTATCCCTAAGTAGTTTGCGGTCTACCGTTGGGAAAAATCTATTCCAACACCCACTCTGTGAGTTTAAAACAAGTTGTGATGACGTTAATGGCACGACAAAAACTTCGCAGAGCCTCTCAAGTCGGATTCCCACCATCCCGACACGACGACTTATGGTTCCGTTTTTCGCATATACCACATATCAGTGGCATGCCGTCGTCTACGTCGAGGTAATTTTCGACAATAATCCTCTCCTTCTGCAGAAGATGATTATTATGATGATGATGACGATGGTGATGGTGTAACTAAGAGAAGTTACCTCTGCCTAGTGTTACAAATTGCTTAATAAATGGGTACAAGAAATTGTTCCACCTGAGAATATGGGTGTGCCTGTGCATGTGTGTGTGTGTGTGTGGTTTAGTGACATACATCCTCAAAGAAATGATTTATGCGTAACAATCCGGTGCATAAATTGCATGAAGATAAGGTTATGAATTTGAAAATAGCTTTGCCAAAGGATCGGATCAGGATGAGTAATTTTATTGCACTAAAAACTTTGTTACAAAAAAACAAAAATAAAAACAAACACCTAAAACAAAATACAACCGAAATGATACAAGGAGTAAGTTTTGCTGTTGGGTATCTTCAAAATAAATTTGTTTCATTACTGAGTGAGGAATGGACCTGGAATGCAAGTTTTGCAAAATTCGTCCAGTAATTTTTAATAAAAGATTATTATGGCAACAGATATGATTGTAGATACAGCAAGATGGATGAAAGGTTTTAGCTACTTGTTTTTGTGGATCATGTGGTAGTGGATTCCTTCGGAATAAAGTTTTAACGACTTTTAGAAATGATTTATTTAAGGGTTTTTACTATTAAGATATCTCGAGATTGGAACAGGGGTTTAGAATATCTTAGGAAAAACTCCCTAGAATTCGTTGAAATCAACCTACATCGATCGAATACTTTAGAAGTTAGAGGCTTTTTGTGTACAGCGCCATCTATTTTGATAAATGTGTAAATTTTAACTCAATCGAGTGGGTAGCTTTGGAGTTCATATAAAGAAGACTAGCAGAACCTCCGAGGAGGTTAAAGAGATCGCCTACTTCAGAGTCAACTGCTAACGACACCTTAGCAAAGGTTTTAAAAAAACACCCCAAGGAAACCGCTATTTCTTCGGTTTAACAAAACAAATTGGTTCAAAACTTAGAAAACTCTATAAAACACAGATTTTTCCAGTTCTGCTGTATACGATGAGCAAGAGAACAATCATAGTTTAACCCGTAGCACACGCCAGAACGCTTGATCTGGATAACTGAAAGCAGCGGGACCGAAAAGGATGGAAGACTAGCAAGTGCCATTTTAAAAAATAACAAAAATATTATACCCCTAAAATCTGTCCAGTTTGCACGACTCCTAGATTCGATTTTCTAAATAAAATCCCTATGAAGTCCTCTGGCATGTATCAACAATGGAATGGTGCCTCAGAAACCACATTCACGACGGGCCTCTCGCAATTCGCAATGCACCCACAAATATCCTTCCTATGAGAACACACTCGCTATGCGATGATTACTTTACCAATTTTTGGCTGCAAACATTCCAATCCCCCCAGCTCAGGAGTCCAGAGACCGCTAAAGAGATTTGTTGCATGATGCACACTGTAACTGTAACTGTTACTGTTACTGTACTCTGGGCTGCGGCATAGCAAATCAGAGGTGTGGAAAAGATGAATTAATTTTGTGTGCGCTCTCTGGTATTCCACAAATCTTCTATCACTCCTCGTGGTTAGAGTGTGCAGTCATTATCTTTCCGGAACCGTCCTTCAGAGGGATTTTCCACAACAAGCCTAGATGTTGACAGCCAGCCGAGTTCTCCTAGTTTTCGGTTGGCTTTTGTGGTGTTTTGTGGTGTTTTGTGCAGGAGAAATGAACAACAACTTTATGTCGTTTCTCATTCACCAGGTGTGAAAGTGTTTTTGGGGAGGTCGCCCACCCCCACGCGCAATATAAACAAAGAAACCCGGTAGAAGTGGGTTCAGGGCTCAGAAATCAACCAACATAAATAAACCAGTTGCGGAGGGTACAAGAAGAGTGCACAACCGTGCATTGCATCTGGTTAAAGGAAGGAGCGCATTCGCTCTTTTGTTATGTGCGGTTACGTCCCTTTCGGTAGTGTTCCTGTTGAATATCAAGTGCAAGGGCATTTCATTCATTGGGGTGTGGCTGAATTCGATTCTAACACAGAATAGGTGAGAAAATACTGGTAACGACGGACTCCGGACTCCGGACTCCGGACTCCACGGAGAACCACTTTATTTTATTTAAATCGCGATTGAATACGGATTTATGGCTGCTACATGGAATGTTAGCAACTTGTGGTTTCGGATTTATGGCTTTGGAATGCGTTTTTCAGAGTCGCAGTGAGTGTCCCTGCGACTATACTTTCGTCCTATGATAGAATTTATTATGTATTCCGAATCGGAAATATTGGCCTAGTTTGGCATGAAGTACAACTAATACCATCAAAGTTAATAGAGCTCAATAAAATATTTCTTCCTTTCGAACAAAGCGAGTAGTGTGGAATTTTAAGAACGCAGATTGTAGGGTTGGGAGATAATTTTTTTTCCTATATAAAGCCTGAAGCAGATGGCAAAGGAAAACTTTATACCTTCTCAGTGAGGAAGGAACAAAAAAGAAACACACACACACACACATACACAATTTACAATGGAACATAATTTATAAGTTAACTGAGAAAAGTATAAAAGAAAGGAACTCTGCGTTAGAGAGGGAAAATTATAATTCGAAGATATAGAAATATGATTTTCTTTTGTCTATCCTGAATCTATGTGAAGCGGAGTTTACTTTTTTTGTGTTGAGTCTATGTTGTGTACGAAAATATATGGTGGAATGAAAAGGTTCCAGATATGATTTCACTTTTATGTTGAATTTAATTTCGTGGTCTGGCGGCATATTAAATATGAGACAACGCAGTCAATAATGGAGATACAAGTTTAAAATAGAAGAGACTAAATGTAAATTTGTTGAAAGGATTTCCAGAAAGAATATAATCTATTTAACCTCAGCATTATTACTTACTGCACATTGCAGATAGTAGGGTAGAACAAGTGAAAGAAAAATTTCGTTACTACGTTACTCCTCAAAGCTCATACAGATAGTTGTAAACGCTGCGATGCATGCCGCTTCAGAGTAAAGGCTTAACAACATTCGGCAAAAAGTGAAGTACACACACGAAAATGTTTTTTCTCTTTCCACACCATTTGCAATTTGTATCTTTCTCTCAACTTTTCACAAAGAGACATACCTCTAATTTCCAAGTGGCACACTTTGGGAACTGATCTTACGCTTAGATGACTCTGGATGCAAATGTTTCCTTTTTTCGTTGGAAAATTCTTCCTGTTTTTGTTTATTCTTACTTAGAGCTTTTAAAAGTCAAAATGGATACTTAGTCCAGTTTCTGAATACGAGGGGCAGCAGCGTATGTATGTGAGCTTTGTAAAAGTCAGTTTTTCCACTTTTTGCCGAATGTAGTTAAGACTTAATGTACCTAGGTAACGCTGACGTGTTCATATAAAGCTTTTGCAGTTGCATATTACATGATCCGCATTGTCGTCGTCTTCGTTGTAAAATCTACCGATAATGTCGCATACCAAAAACAATTAATTTTTCCTTACTCTCCTTCGCTCTATTTTACGTACAAAGCGGGACCATTGACTTAAACTCGAGTAAGGTACATCCTCCGTTAACCATAATCTTGTGTTTTGACGTAATAGTGCCTGGAAAGTATGTCTGTGAGAAGTCGAATCTTATACGTTACACCTGCTGCATTTTATAATATGCTTAAAATATCTTTCTTAAGGGCTATTGATCCGTGAACAGTCTCTACCTGTGACACGGCATTGCTTCCAGCTTCGCCTGATCAAATTACTATGGCATTAACGGCGGCTCTGGTTATGGTTTCAAGAAAGTCTTCTTTGCAGCCTCGATCTACTTTAATTGGTATCCGCATTTTCTTTACTTTCATATTCGTAGTAAAATGCAATCCTAGACTTAATTGCAAGTAAGTCTGAAGCTTACATCGCCATGTTTTTCGATCCATCTGTGTTCCAAACATGAGCATCGTTAACAAATGCTGCTAGGTTATTCATTTCCAATTTTAAGAATAGTTTCAAAACCTACCAGGTTTGAAGTGATGAATTCGTAGAACCCTTCCTTCCCTTCCTTTTTATAAGTCTCTATATTGTGAAAAACGGGTGGAGGTAGGGTTCCCTTTTCAGCACTTTGTTCTGCCCGCCTTGAGTCAAAACTGTCCTCTGCTTTCTCTAAAGATTAAAAATATCAAAGCCCTTGAACGTTTTATTTGCACAAATAAATAGGGTTTATGTTCAGAGTCAGGTTGATTTACATTTTTATTTCTTGGCCATTTTTCCCCAAGTTTATGGAGCATTTTTAGTAAGTTCTCACGGCGGGAAGATTATTTTCTGTTCTGTTTCTGTTATTACTTAGGGCACGCTATGGTCTGCGGTTGACATGGGCCTCAACCAAAAAGCCTCTCCAATTAGCGCTGTTTTTGGCCCTCCAGTTATGTACTCCAAGTTGGTTGGAGAATTCCACAACTGCATTGTCACAGATTTTGCAAGCTGGAATGTTGGTATTCATTCGCCCTAGATGTTAAGCTCGTAAAGTTCGTGGTTAAATCATTTCCTAAAGAACCCGTCAGAATTTTGTCTCTCAAAACGACCAAGGATATCTTCATCCGCCTTAAAAACCTATACTTCATTTTTCTTTAGAATATTCAGTGTCCTCCTTTTGCATCGATCAAAGATGGGAACTCTGGATGGAGGGGCCTTAAGCACTTAAGGCATTACTTACTTATTTAACCACTTCTAAGTGAGGAAGACTCACACCAAACAACAACTTCTTTTTCCTCCGAGCAGTCATACTGAAATCACGGGAAATGAGATCTCCAACAAATTTGCTTCTCAAACTTGTGTTGGGTCTGCTGGCATTGATAGTAAGAGCTTGCATTGATGACTGGGACACAATGTACTGTTTTCACTATAAGGCGGTAGAAGACCAAACTAATTCCGTCTAAACTAATTGTACGCAGTCTTCTTCATTATTGCTATTACTAGCGAGAAAAGACTGCGGACATTCTGACTGAAAATCAGGCTTGCAAAACACCTTAATGTGGCCCTGTGAATGTCCCTCATTTGGTAGACTCCAAGCTCTAGGTGTTGACGTTGTGAGTGCTGAATATCTTATACCTGATGTGGCTTCTTGACTTTCAAAAAAAAAACGGCTAAATTACTACAGTTAAAGGAAGTATCTGCCTGAAAGTGCAATGGACCAGTTTCTGAGTATGAGTGCCTCAGCGAATGTACAAAACTTCCGACAGAAAATTACTGCCTAGGAATAAAGAAATTATCCATAATAATAGTGTTAAGGAGTTGCCTATCAAATGGGCATCTACTCCATCATCTTATCGCCACCCTGAACCCATAAATATTTTCACTCGCATACCACTTATACACATGTACCTATCTCAAGTAAATCCAATAAGAGTTTGTGAAAACAATTATACATACGAGTACGAGTACATTATACATTACAAACAAATCCAAAGGCAAAGGCTCTCCATACAACGCCTCTGCAATATTTCATATTCAAAGCCAATTTATGTCGGTAGACAGCTTTGACTAAATATCTCATGCACTATATCACCTTCAGTTCTGATTCTCCCTTAAGTGTAGTATATCGCATAATTCGACCCCCCCCCCCTTTCTCTATCTCTCTCTCTTTCACTAAATTCCTCAGCAAGTTCATCCCCGATCTCCTCTCTCCTCCTCTGAAATGGAATGCGCTGCAGCTATTGATGTTTTTAGTGTGACAAATTTAATCTATGCACTTGATTACTTCCTTCCTTGTATATTTCCTCCTCCTGACACACATGTCATATCGTATTTGTGTAGCTTTACCACACAACTTCTGACAGAACCTTGACTAAAAATTATATCAGTAACTGCACGAAATATTCTATGGGTATGTGCGTAGTAGTAGTAGACTGATATCTGATGAGATTCAAATGAATATGTCACGCGAAGCAATATGATCAGGATGCATTCTATTGGTTGCATTGGAAAGACAGCTGTCTACCTCCTTTCGAAGACTACTTGAAAACTAAGTAATAAATTCATCCCTTCGTACAGTCAATGCTAGGGATTTATTTTTTAATTAATACACACATGCGGTTGAGGTTATCATTTGGATGATTAACCTCGCACTTTATAGCATTCCTTTTCTGCTTTACTGTTATGCCTCCAGATTTCATATCATTCGTCAATGAGGCAAAAAAAAGGATGTTTTTTTTTAGAGGTTGGTTTTTCGAATAGAGATAAAACTGACATTTTGTGGTCAAATCTGGCAACTCTAATGTCATTTATGTTCAGTTTGGTTCGCCATTTCATCGTGAACAGGTTGACAAATGAACAACGCTTGCAAATCGTGCAAATTTATTTCGAAAACATTGGTTCATTTCATCGCAAAATTTTGTTCAGTGATGAGGCTCATTTGCCGCATTTGGAGTGAAGAGAATCCACATGACACCCTTGAAACGCCAACAACATCCACAAAAACTGACTGTTTGGTGTGCTCTATGGGCTGGTGGACTCATTGGGCCATATTTCTTCCGAAATGATGCTGGAGAGTCAGTTACCGGTATAGATCCATGATAACCGACTATTTTGTTCCCCAAACTGGATGGCATGAATGTGGATGAGATGTGGTTCCAACAAGACGGCGCTACATGCCACACAGCGCACGTCACAATCGATTTATTGAAGGAAACATTCGATGAGCGCATAATTTCGCGGAATGGACCTGTCAATTGGCCACCAAGATCGTGTGATTTGACACCATTGGATTATTTTCTTTGGGGATATGTGAAGCCGCTCGCCTCCGCCAACAAACCAGAAACGTTAGGGGACTTGGAAGCCAACATTCGTGGCGTTATTGCCGACATACAGCCCCAAATGCTTGAAATATATGCTTGAAAATTGGACCTCTAGACTTGTCTTGTCTTAGCCAAAGCCAAACTGATGGACATTAAAACGATTTTCTCGTGTTTTATTTCAATTCGAAGTTCTATAGCTCAAAAAAAAAACACCCTTTACATCGATATATCGAAAAACATCGATGTTACTATTCGAAACATCGAATCATTACCGATGTATCGATGTATTTCATTCGATGTATCGAATAAAAAAAATTTTAAATTAAATTCATTATATATGCTCTCATCTCTTTCGTTTTGTTAACTTCAAGACCCTTTGGCTTGTGCATATGCAATTCAAAAAATTAGGGCCTCCAGCTGAATCTGATTCGGATAGTTCCAACTAAATATCGGAAGATATGCCTTTGGAGCAACCATCACGAACTAGTTCACCGAAACTGGAAGGCAAACAAAGTAAAGAAAGTGTTTGTGATGAGCTTTCGGTCTACCTATGGGCACCTGTTGGTTGGCTTAGTGAAAATCCATTGGAAGTATGGTCCGCGTACAAATATTTAACTATTGTATCCAGTTCCCTCAGAAAGTCTTTTTTCGAAAACTTCACAGATATTGAAGCAGCAAAGAATGAGAATCCAAGGAAAGCGTGTAAATTAAAAATTATTTATGGAAAGTTCGGACCGGAAGTATTAAAAAAAATTATAAAAAAAACATACAAAGTTTAATAAAACAAAAAAATGTGAAAAATGTCTCATTTTTCAATTCCTATTTTAAACTCATGTAAAACAATTTGTTCTTAGTCGATGCACCGAAAACGTCGATGTATTTGTTTAATGAGCATCCCTATTGCTGATGTTGTGAGGCCTTCAATTTTTCCAGAAGTTAAACGTTTCTGGTATTTCGTTCTGTAATTTAGAGATATTTAGGAAAAGGACTTCTAAGCATCTAAGAGCGAAGCAATGAAGTTAAAAAAAATTAAAGAAACAAAATTGTTCGCCACTCTCACTTTTCGGGTTGTTTGTGAACAAAGTTCGAATGGCAGAGCTCCGAAACCATTCAATGTTGCAGTAGGTTTTGAACTAATTTTTTATTTAATTTCACAAAATGTCGCACTGTCACATATGTACGGTAAAAGTATACCTATCTAACGCGAAGCCGAACGGCCCTAGCCGTTGCCATTGACATGTAGATATGGGGAGTTTTATACAAGCTAAAATATGGAGATAAGATACTGCGTGTGTAAGGTATATTAATCTCACCGCTGGCAAACATTGTGGTAACAAATACATTCTGGTACTATGTATGTACCTACTGTAGTTAATAACGGATACCTTTTATGTATAAATTGGTATGTTTATTTTGTATTAATATTCAGAATTGCGAATATGCATGTGCACAAAATTACTATTCATGGAATACATTATACGTTTTGGTGAAGGTTAAAAGAATTTTTTTTATTCTATTTTTTTTTTTTGCTACCTATTTGTCCTGTGACAGAAGGAGTGTGAAAATGGTTTAAAAAAAAAATTAAATTATTTGGGAATTTATGCATCAAATGGGCAACATTTGTCAATTGCTGACTTTCGATTAATGACAATAGAAATACCTTTAAAAATAAAGTGCACGATTGCGTCTTAAATCGCCTCAAAAAGAATGTTAACATTTCATTCACATACCAAATTTATTTAAATCACTTTTGAGGTTTTGAAAAATTGGATTTTCTCAAACACGGCACCGAAGATTTTGATGTAATTTCGCACATTGGACACTTTTTACATAGTTGTTTTGAGTACAAAAATTGATCAGAATCGTTAGAGCCGTTTTTGAGAAAACGAATTTAATTTAAATTTAAGAAAATAAGAATTTTTATTAAAAAAAATTATTTCAAAAATCGTAGTAGACTTTACTTCATAAATAGTAAAATTTTTCAGAATTCCCTTTATTTGTTTTTGAGATATTAGCGATTTAATAAACTACAGTTATTCGAATTTTTTTCCCAAAAACTGAGTATGCAGTATTTTTGGCCCCATCCCAAGTATCCTTAGTACAAAAAAAAATCCATTTTCTACAAAAATAGTGATAAGTGATTTTCACAATTTTCACAAAATAAAAATTGGATGGCAGGTGCCGTTATTTCAAACGATAAAGCAAAAAATAAAAAACCGCCGCGAGATTTAACCCCTAAAACATTATATATCTGTCACCCTCTCAAACTCCATTTGTCGTTATCAAAAAAGCAGTAAAATACAAAATTGTGCGTGAGTTTTGATCTAATAAGCCATGTGGAAGGTCACCTCGGTCACAAATACTAACTAACCCAAGTGGCACTGCAGTCCGGGAACCGGCTATTGCCCTCACCCAGTAAACTTCTCCTGTTAACTACCTGCAGTTACGCCCTCTAATTTGGTTGAAGTCCGCTTCTACTTTTACGCGCCAACTAAGGCGAGGTCTTTCTCTACGGCGCGGCGTTGTGCCTCTGGATTATAGTTGGATATTCTACGAGTCCGGCGCCTTGACGTTCATAAACACTCGACATAGCCTTGACATCTTAATAAATTAAGGCCCAGTTTTTTGATTTTGTCGCTGCTGTACGACATGTCTTCTCTATAACCAGGTAATAGCTTAGGTTAGGTTTATGGGTCAGCGAAGCAGAGCGGTATCTTTTCCGCCACACACATGTAGGTTCCTATGGATCCAAAGTGATGCACTTCCGTAAGGATTGTCCAGTGCAGTCTCCCTAGTGCACTTTCCTTCCTGTTTATGATTGACCAATATTGTCCAACCATCCCAATGTCCTCAAAAAACTGTAAAGATTAGGAAGTGAAACTTCGGATAATTCTTTCCTATCTTTTATGTCTTCTCTTGCTAGATCGTCAGGCTGAGTTCTGATAGTGGTGTCTCTTCGAAGTCGCCCAAGCTGGCGAGAAGCTGTGCTCTTAAGCGCCGTTCTTGGAAACCTGGACAGGTGTTCCACCGATTCAATATCGTATTCGTCTCTGTCGCTTCTGCAGAAAGTAAAAATTCCCAGCCTCGGATTAGGTTTCTATCAAACCAAGCTCCTTCATCTGATATTATCGATGGCGAGCCACAGGCTACGAGCTATAGCCCAACTGCCAATGTTGTTAGCTGAACTTTTCGTGATACCCTCATTGAAGCTCTTTGCTACATTCAAAGCAGGTAGTACCGGTCCGGTGTCTTGTTCCATTTCACCCCAACTTGTCTGATACTGAGTGATGGCAGCTTTTTCTGAGTCCCAAAAGGCATTTCTTGACGCATTTTAGAGTTGGTTGCTTTGAGTGTTGCTTTCTTGACAACAAAAATAGTGCACTTTTAAAGGCTACATCCGTGCCCATTAATTTCTATCATATACCACAACAAAATACAGAAAATCACAATACACAATTCACCCTGTTACAACAGACAACCGTATCTAAACTCACAGAGAATGTACTTTTATTTTGAACGCTGATAAGATGGTACGAATCGAATCATTCGAATTCCTGGACCACAAATTCATGTAACACACACACACACAGCTAAATGTAATCTACAAAACCTGTTATCTTCAAGCTAATACAAATAAGTCGTGTGGATACTGTTACCTGTCAAATAAGCTTACAGTTATCAATTTTGATGAAGTATGATTGGAACAACCAACCGATACTTTTTTTTCTTTCCCATTGGAATATTAAATTTAATGCTTTTCTAACCGCAAAGCTTTTCAAAAATTCCTACCTACAAAAGAAATAGAAAGAGACAACATTCCTAAGCTATCCATGCACGAAGAGAGTTCACTTCGATGTCACCACTACTACGAATGGAAAGCCGCATCTACCCCAAAGGCCAGGCATGCATAAAAGGATGAATCAGCATCGAGATCGAGATACAAAAAAGAAAAAAAAAACCCAACCAGAAGACAAAGTCGCCCCAAACCTGGTCGGTCTCGTTTTGAATACACAAAAATGTCAAGCAAACATGAAACCCATCAAAAAATTACGAAAACAGGAATAGCTTCGCAGATGGGTGAACGGCGCTAATATTGGAACAGAAAAAAAAAAAAAAAAACATCATCATTTGCCGCTGGCCCACACTCCGACACAGACCGACTTGAAACTACCCCCCCATTCATAAAACCGGCACACTAAAGCTGAGATTCCCCCCTGCAGTAAATAGGTAGGTTGAGAATATGCGGTTTCGTATCCCGATAATATCAGCAAATAGAAAAATGGATCTTTGTTTGGAATATGATAGGGATAACGAAAATACAAACGTCTGTCTCTCAACTGTCATTCGTTGGTTCTTCTGTTGTGTGTGAACTATGCTCATCTTGTTTGTTTATAGGTACCTATACCTAACTTAGTATAGCGAAGGACAACATACCTCGCTAGCTGCCAACAAAAACAAAAAAAAAAATATATATAAGAGGGGGCTACAGAATGAACACACAATTTTATGGCAGGAATATTCTTGTCAGGATTAAAAAGAATACGTGACTAGAAAATTAAGTCGGAAAAAGTCTTTCTCTTCTTTTGGTTTCTTTTTATTTGGATATTATTCTCCTGTCCGCTGGTTTTTTTCTTTTTTCTATTTTTTTTTTTTTTTGCTGTTTTGGTAGCTATCGTTTGTTACGTTTGATGGAAAAACATATCATGTGAATGTTGATACAATTTATCTGCACTACTCATCCCTTTTTAAAGTAAATAATATCTAGGTGTCACTACATGACATTTCAATGCAGATATCACATTATCACATCTTTCCGTTTTCAAAATGACTCATCTCCTGGGATGTTTTGAGTTTGTAGTTTTGCATTTCAGAATCGAATCGAATCGGATCGTATTCTAAAGGGGATGATGATAGATTAGTGTTTGTATAGATATTCTGTCGAAGCAAATGAATATGTACATAGATGGGACTGCGAATAGTCAATAGGGAAAGTAATCCACTTTAAAATGGTGGAAATATTTAAGAAAATTCTATTGGGGAAATGTCCGTTTATTACCGTTTCACAAATTTGCTTACAAATGCGGCGAACTAATGACACTTAAAATTGATTGCATTTAACAATTGGGGAGCTGGCATAACAAAAGCGGATAAGTCCAAATTACACATTTTTAACAAAAAAACTAGTTTTGATTTGCAATATTTTGGGATATTTTATATATGAGTTCTGAGAGCCCTAAAAAAGCAAAAATAAACAAAAACCAGCTCCTCAATCCTCTCCTAAAAGAAGGGGAAATTTTCTTCAAGATTTAATTACAAAATCAAAACCTTACCTTGATTTCCCTTAGTCCTTGTAGCTGGACATTTTTATCAATCACCTTGGACACTCTTGTTGGTTCCAACTAGAAAATTCACAATTCTTCCAAATAGCTATTTATTAAGCAAAAAGCACGACAAAAGTAGAATAAAAATCTGAAAGCTTTTTCTATAAATGCTTCGTACTTTCAAATTTAAATTAAAAAAAAAAACTAGGTACGAGATTAAATAAAAAAAATTCCAACAGAACTGAACCTGTTCATCATTATCACTTTTAAACAAAAAATCTTATTTTACATGCAAAATTCCCTCGATGCACTGTTTTCCACCAAATAATTGAAGAACATCTGGCTTAAAAGTTTTGCCATACAAAGCAATTTGACAGAGGTGACATTTTTAACAAAAATATTGTTATCACGATAAATTGGAAAAGGGATTATATTATTGGTGGATAAGGTACCCTTAAAATAATACTAACACAGCACTGGCATTAAATGGAAATGAGAAATTAGAAGAAAATAGTGGCTTGGGAAAGACCAGCTCGTATTTGGCGAGGCCACTTCGAAAAACGAGTGGATTAACTTTTTTCCTAAACCAATTGGAAGTTGACAAATAACGTAAAATTTTTTTATCAAACAAGTCGTTTATACTACTTACATACCTTCATGTCGTTTGGTTTCAACAAAAATTGTATGTCTGAATGATAAAAATCGTTTTAAAGACAAAAGTGGAGCAGTAAAGGGGGAGGAGTAACGTGGGCTATCTCTGGAACTACTCGCTTGGTTTTACGAATTCTTTCCACGTTGGAATGGTTTTCTTAGGATATTATTCTAACAAAATAAATATTAGGCATAAACAGCCCGTACAGGACCCAAAGCCTAGCTTCCTCTACTATTGTGTGTGCGAAGATAATTTTCTCGTGATCTTTATTACTCTTGGATGTTTTTAAGGCGTTCGCAAGAGGTGGGACAGCGAATAAAAACTTTTAGGTGGTACGGGTCAGGATTTGAACCAGCGACCACTCGCCTCTGCAGCCACTAGATATTATTCTAGTGCAGTATAAAGTTGGTCTCCAGTTAACAGCCTGTCACAAAATGTCCCAACTAAAAGGCACCTAAAATTTTACGCCGATTCCGAAGGGCAAATAAGCGATTCTCATGACAGTTCCTTACTGTGAGATTTTTGTCAGACTTTTGCAAGAGGTGGAACAGTGACAAAAATTTAGGTGTTTAATCTGGTCCCATGTCCAACGCGGCCCTACGCATCAAATACTGAGCCGTTGTCTAAAACCCAAGCTAAATAAAATAGTTTGAACTGCATGAATTGTACCATCGACATCCTCGCCAAAGAAAACTGTGCCCAATTTCCCTTCTCCTCAACACTTTCCTTCCCAGATAACAAAAAATATTTATGTACACCACCTAGAAAGCATTTAGGTGAGGTGGCTTAGTGGTTAAGTGTGTTGGACCACTAAGCGAAAGGTCGCTGGTTCAAATCCCGACCTGTACCACCTGAAAGTTTTTATTCGCTGCCCCACCTCTTGCGAACGTCTGACAAACATCCAAGAGTAAGAACTGTCATGAGAAGCTACTCCTCCTCTCATTTTTTGAATATTTGACAATCTTAATTTTTTTTCGCGCAAAACTACGTAAACGTAAAAACACCTTGAATCTCTAAAACGTGCAGGAAGCTTCCATAGTTCACTTCACACATTAAAGCCTTTTCAGCAGTTCATAGGTTTATTAGAAACTTATTAAGCAGGCCGCACATTTAGCGGAACTGAATGAATAGGCTTTCCTTGTTGACCAATTAAAATGAGCGAAGGACATTTGATGACCTCGCTTAGAGATAATTTTGAAACCTAGCCCCAGATGAGTAATTAACCAGATAGTCAAATCAGGAAATTGCCACAAAAATCCTCTCTTAAATTTGCTAACTGTGAATACGTGTGAATTGGGTTGTGATTGACATTAATGCTACAAGACATTTTTTTCAAAATGGATTCCTTGATGCACTACTGTAATTGGCTGCGATTTGCATGCAAAAACGTATACAGTCACAGTTCTACGCCTTTTTGAAGCAAATAAAAAATGGACGGCGAGAGAGCCATAAATCTGTTTAATCACTCAATGAGTACTTAGCTCGTCAAATACATCAACCATCTGGGAATCAAGTCTGGGAATCGATTATGAAATTCTCCATATTCTTGTCTATTCAGGTTAATTTCATGGATCCATTTCACATTTGAAGTGTCCATTGCCAAAAAAACAACCTCCGCTAGAATTTCCAATCATTTCCATTCCGTTCCATTTCCTTCCAATCCATTCCGTTCTGTGATAATGTGCAGCCTGCTTTAGGGGTCGGTTATAGCAATCATTGAAAAATTTCTGTCAGTGGGAAAGGCCACTTTTATAAGTTTTAAGGTTAGAGTTGATCATTCAAAGCAAATCGGACAGCTGAGAATAGAAAGTGAATCGAACACATCAAAGGAACGATTGTGTTCCAAATTCTAGAAACGAATATCAGCTGTTCATTGAACTCGATTTCTATCAGTGAAATAATAAAAATATATTCAAAGAAAAGTTTAAATCAGAATTAAGTAATTTTGTTTGTAGAAAAATTCTATAAGTGATTAGCTTTATTTTGATACCATTAAAAGCCATTATTGTATGCTTAGTCGTCTTAAAATCGGAAAACAAAATATTCAATGTTGCATTTCAATGATAGCTATAACTGGACCCTTACTATATAATTTTTTTTTTTTAGGACAAAAATAATAAAAAAAACTTCTTCCAATTTATTTCACTACGACGCTGATTTCTATATTTTAAAAAATATTGTTTTGAACATTGCTCGGTCAAGGTTCACTAACAGCACATATGGCATCGTTCGAATTTCATTCGAATTAAATCTCCGTAAGATATGGAAATGAAAACAGAAATTGGAAATGCAAACTTTTATCCCTCCATCCAAAACAAACGACACAAGAAGGAACCTCACATGTCCAATATAATATCAAAAATGAATATTTAACCCGACAACGAATAGTATCGTTCGAGTTCTGATTAACATGAAAGTTAAATTTCCCTACACATATTCTAGATAGTATTTTTGATATAGATTATAAATCGATACAGCAACATAATAACCGTTGGTTGTACGTTTCCATGGAATGAAATCGAAATTGTTTCTGTTTTTACAAAATGACAGGACTGATGAGTTTTAGTAGTTTTGATAAATAACAAGCTATCGAATTTTTTTAAGGCAAACTGCAGTGATGGTAACTTAACTTTCAAAACGAATACGTCCAAAGTTTTCAATACCAAGCAAAGTTACCGATGATGACATTTATAACGACAAATCGAATTAAGCTCTTTAGCTAAACCGGAAACCGGAAGACAGGATTTCCTTGAAAAAGCACTCATATGAATGTCACATGCTCTATGGGCTATGAGGGATTGCTTTAATTCTTCTTCTTCTCTCTATTTAACGACGAAATTATGATCAGGATTATAGGGAACATAACCCTCCCACTTCACTGCATTCCTACTGGTCGGCCTCTGGGGTTCGCCGGTTCGACCTTAAAAAATATCTGAAGGCCTCCCGATTTTGCATTTGTGTGATCCAGAAGTTTTTAGACCTGCTTATCTTACGCGATTGTAAGGGAACATTGATTGCCATTGCCTTTTTGACGTAGGTTCGTAGGATCCCTCCTTTCAACATGACATAACCAACTGAGTCGGTCGTGCTCAAATGTTTCGTGAATGCTTCCTCGGATTCTGGAACTTCTAATTCGATCAAGCTTTTTTACTCCTGCTGTCATGCGAAGCATCTTCATCGCAGCTGTCAACTGTCAACTTGCCCTCATACTTTTGGTACATTGTCCAGCATTGTGAACCGTATGTGAGCGCCGGACGCACAACTGCGGTGTAGAGCCTTCCTTTCAGCTTAGGGGACATTTTTCGGTCACAGAAGATGGCTGAGGTTTCCTGCCACGAAGATTGATGTCGTCATCAACGGTTGCTTCGTTGTTAATCATTGATCCCAGATATTTGAACTGGGATCATTGAACCCCATTCAAATAAATGTCTGGAATAGGTTGGTTAGGGTCAGAGAATGGGCAGTAAAGACACTCTGTCTTTTTTTGGCCCCTCTGAAGCATCTACCCAAACATCAAGTGCTTGTTGCAGGGAAGTCTGATCATTACTTATGATGGCTCCATCGCCAGCAAAAAATCACTTTTCCCCTTAAGCAGATAATCTAGGACCGTAATAAAGAGCAAAGGACTTGAGACACTTCCCTGGTGAACACCGACTTTTATTGGAAATTCATCGGTGACTCCTGCGGGGCATCTGACTTTTGTCTTTGCTCCCTCCTCGTTGTCTTAGCGCTACCCATATCAGATCTAGTCGTTGTCTACCGAATGCTTTTTCAAAATCAACCAGAATCATATGCAGATCCTTTAAGGCATCCTTCAGGGATTGCTTTAATTCATTAGAACAAATTCAACGGAAAAGTATTTAGATTTCATGCATTCTTCTACTGTGGAATGCAGATTTGCATAGCTCACCAATGACATTAATCGCTATGGAATTTACCTACTTCAAGTAATAATAAAGTGCATGTACTTAACGAATGCCAGCATGCACTTTGCATACCCTTTTTTCGCATTAGACAATCGCAGACAAACTGCCTTTAAATCGTTTAAATTTAACAGCCAGCATACGAGTGGGGTGCCACGAACGGAAAAAGTATTGGTGAAAGAATGAGTCCACTTTCTATTATTAAAGCCACTCTCATTGAGCAAACAGACGGCCATATGGGAGGAGTATTGAATGGCTGATGGGCCGAATACTGGGGTCAGATCGAATGTGCCACCAGGTGACTCGACAGGCTTTTGGCAATTCCATACGAAATGTGGTGGGAGTCGAAGAGTTTCTGTAAACATTAAGGGTAAACTTGTCCGTAGCCGTTTGGTATACATGCATTCAGCATCATCGGCAGGCGGCAGGAGTCATCGCATCCATCCATAGTCGGGGGCCATATACAATAGACAACGATGTCATATTTGCCATTTGATTTTGGGTCAATTGAATGTATCCAATGGAACAGGGTCAATCAAAGACAAAGCAAGATAGACAAAAACCGAAATGAAAGCGATTTTTGAATATTGAAATAGCTGCAGGCGATTGCATGCGGAGCTTTGGAGAAATATCAATTTTATTGTGTTTTAATTTCAAAAACGTTTCTATACATTATACCAAGCTGACAGTTGTTATCCATTCGCGGACGGAAGAGACACGGGAATAGACTCCGGGATAGTTTGGTACAGCGCACCCATAGCCCCAGGAGACAACACCGACTAGAGTATCGTCTTGAACCAATGGGCCGCCAGAATCTCCCTGGCATGCGTCCTTGCCGCCCTCCTTAAGACCAGCACAAATCATTCGATCTGTAACACCTCCATAGCGAGAGTAGGCACTGTTGCACACTTCCTGGTTGGACTTGGGTACCACAGCAGAGCGTAGATTGGCTCGAGACTCCTGACTGTTCTGGGTATTGCCCCATCCAGTCACTGTCAGCGATGTTCCGTCGGCCACGTCCTGTCCTTGCTTAGGTAACTTCACATTGCCCAAAATCAAACCGGTGCTGTTGTAGCTTTCCAGCTCGAGAACAGAGAAGTCGTAGTCAATGGTGGATGGATTGTACTGAGCGTGTTGGTTGATTTTCTTGACACCGACGACTACACCCCCACTGGCGTGTTGCGATGAACCAATACGCACCTTCATGGAGGCCGCACTTGATCCGCTCGTGCAGTGAGCAGCTGTTAAAACGTGGCTCTTTGAGATCAAGGATCCTCCACAAATGTGACTGCCGTAGCGTTGCAACGATATTTGATGTGGCGCTTGGGAAATATCAATCTCATTGCCACCGACAATGCGTCCATCAGGCATAGGTTTTTGCAAAAACCTAGCAGAGTGGGCAAAAGCCAAGAGGCAAGACAGAACCACCACCAAACGGAACATGTTAAGAGATGTAAAAGACTATCGAGCTAATGGAAAACTGATGGTTTATATACTCTGTGCTTTGGCATTGACTTACATATTATTATTATTTTTTTTTTTAAAGATATGGCGAGAGGATTAATACTTTAAAGTGGACACTAAAAGATACCATGGCGCGAGTACTCGAGTGAAACTTTTATTATGACGACTGTAACCTTGTTCAGATTTCCAAGTTCCAAGAGGCCCACTAAACTATCTTATCGCTGGAAAATGATTTACAAGCGCGCACTTTATTAGTGTACTGTACGTTCCTACGCTGGCTTTGACCGTAATCCAATTTATTTGAAACGTCTGAAAGTTTTGTTTTACTTTCTTTATTAAACCTCTTCACAAATTGGTTGCTATTTATCTTGCCCTATAGAATATAGACAATACGATACGTGTCAGTTTGAAATTATTTATTTGACCGTCTCAATTCGAATAGCAATAGCAAGCGTATCCAACACATAAGCCACCATTGGTATAGTTGTAGGACATGCAGACCGCTGCACATTGAGCAGTTGCTGTTGGGTTGTAGTTGCACGGATCTGTAAGAACTGCGATTTTAGAACACCAATCTTGGATGTCTTGAAAATATGATTTTACCGTTACCATAGCCATAGCCTCCATAACCATAGCCACCGTAGCCGCCGTAGCCACCATAACCAAAAAATGATTTGGCCTTTGTCGCTAGAACGTCACGGAATGGAACTGTATTCTTAGAGTCCTCTGCTCCATTACTATCCTCCGCTCTTGGTTGAGCCACAATAGTAACGATTAGTGAAAACAAAAGTAGATACTTCATAATAAACTACATAAGTGTTGAGAGGGAATAACATTTCAGTTACTTTTATACTTGTGAGTTTGTTCGAAGAACGATACTTTCCGAATGCAAATTAGGGCGATTGATTTAAGTTGTCAAGATAAAAAATGAATTAGCTTGACGTGAGAAGCGATTAGCATGGAGCAGTTTGCACAAAAGCCTATATGGGAATTTAAGCGGCACTATTCGCGATTATTAAAGAACAATTAGTAAGAAAATAAATATGATAACAGATGTTAACCTAGAAAACAGTTTGTCCCTGCGCTGACGAACGAGTTTAAGAAGAGATTTTTAAGCATAACTTTTTTCCTTTTTACGTAATTTTAAAAAGGAATATAACTCACAATGTTGCACGATGATAAGAAAAAAATATTTGATAGGCTTAAGAGGCATATAAACTCCAAAACCACTGAACATGATAATTTGAAACTCTACATGGTTATGGAGAATAAAAAATAATTAGATACCTGTTTCAGGAAATTTTGATTTTGTCCCAATTGAGGGGTTTAAGGGACTAGCCCTGAAAAAAAGTTGTTGTCAGATTTAATGATTATAAATATAATTCATTTGGGTATGAAACGCTTTATCCCAAACAGGATAGAGTATCAAACCTAAGGGAAACGCGTGGTTGTGACTTGAGTTGTAGAGAAGCTATCAGGGCTAATCCGAAAAAAATCCGCTGGACCAAATAATATTTCCCCTATCGTTCTGAAGAGGTATTCTTCCACGCTGGCAAAACCACTGCGTAAGCTTTTCTATCTGTCCTATTCTTCAGGGCTCTTTCCGAGAAGGCATTTGACAGAGTTTGGCATCAAGCTCTCTTGTCGAAAATGCGTGCATTTGGGATCGATGTTACCCTTCTTCAATGGATTGGAAAATTCCTTCCGGAACGTTCAATTCAAGTTTGTTTTGGACGGTTTCAAGTGTACAACTTACAAAATAAATGCTGGTGTTCCCCAGGGTTCCGTTTTGTCTCCGACTCTCTTTCTCATTTTTATCAATGACCTCCTGTTTGTCACTTCTAATCCAATCCACTCTTTTGCTGATGACAGTACCCTCAGCTTTACATATTCGTCTCCTGGGCAACGCCCCTCATCTTCGGGCGTTGAACTGGAACGGCAACGTATGTTAAGCTCATTGAATTCGATCTTGACAGCATTCTTATGTGGGGTAAAACCAACAGAGTGGAATTTAATGCTTCCAAAAGTCTTCTCTCATTAAAACGAAACCCCAATACTCAGCTATTATCCATGGATGGCACTTGCATCGCCGAAACCGAAAGACTTTCCATCCCCGGTATGTGTGTTAATGACAACTTTCGTTGGAATGACCACATATTCAATGTCGCCAAGAACGCTGCGAAATATCTAGGCTTCCTTAAGCGATGCAAGAAATATTTTAGCCCTTCTGATCTGGCTAGAATCTACAAAGCGTTTATTCGCCCCAAACTTGAGTACAACGCTCATATCAGGTTTGGTGCACCAATTGCATATTTGGAGCTTCACGAAAGGTTTCAGAAACGTGCGATTAAACTAATTGGCGATCGAGATATTGCGAGTTCGCTTGACCCTCTTAGTCATCGTCGTAATGTCTCCTGCCTATCGTTGTTCTATCGGTATTTCCACCACAAGTGCTCAAATGAAGTAGCCAGTTGCATTCCACCCCTACAGCAGTTCAACCGCAATACTCGCCATACTGGGAATGCACATGATTTCACCCTGAAGCCTATGTTCGGACGGACTGTGAAATACAAGGATACGTATATGCTCTACCCCGCTCTGGTTTTCCTGCACATTATAGCTTACAGACATTTAAAACCAATGTGCTAATCCTTCACTTCCCTAATGCCCACACGTTGACACTTCATTATAAAGGTATCCAAAGTAACTTCGACCCAAGATGGGTTTCCAGATCCCCTTCTTAATTTTCAGAATTTAAAAAAAAAATTGGATTAGGAAAGAAATGGGACTTTTTGGTAGATTTTACATGCTCTTTCCCGACCCTTCATACCCAAACCCAATCAAGGAAGGTGCTTTCAAACATACGTAGCCTCTTTATGCTTCTGCCTTAGGCGGGGCCTTATAAAATTTTTAAGAAAACTAAGGCAAATATGTGTTTCAATTTTATTTCACAATTTTTTTTGTATACAATTTTGCAATGTGAGTCCTCGCCGTTATACCGAGCTTACAGACGATATCCAATTGCGAACAGCAGAGACACGGGAATAAACCCCAGGATAGTTGGCTACTGCGCATCCATATCCCCAGGAAACAACACCGACCAGAGTATCGTTATGCATTAATGGACCACCAGAATCTCCTTGGCATGCGTCCTTGCCACCTTCCTTAAGACCAGCGCAAATCATTCGATCTGTAACACCTCCATAGCGAGAGTAGGCACTGTTGCACACTTCCTGGTTGGACTTGGGTACCACAGCAGCACGTAGATTGGCTCGAGACTCCTGGCTGTTCTGAGTATTACCCCATCCAGTCACTATCAGGGTTGTTCCGTCGGGCACATCTTCTCCTTGTTTGGGCAATTTAGCATATCCCAAAACCACACCACTGCTGTTGTAGTTATCCAATTCCAGTATAGAGTAGTCATAGTCAGTGGTGTATGAATTGTACTGAGCGTGTTGGTTGATTTTTTTGACCGCGACAACAACACCTCCCTTGGCATATTGCGACGAACCAATTCGAACCTTTAAGAAAGCCGCAATTGATCCATCGGTACAGTGAGCAGCGGTTAAAACGTGGTTCTTTGATATTAAGGATCCTCCACAAATGTGACTACCGAATTGTTGAAGCGATATCTGATGTGGCGCTTGGGATATATCGATCACATTGCCACCAACAATTCGTCCATCTGGCATAGGTTTGGGTAAGAACCTAGCTGAATGAGCAAAAGCCAAAAGGCAAGTTAAAACCACCAAACGCAACATGGTAAGATATAAAACAGACTATCGAGCTAATGGAAACTGAAAGGTTTATATACTTTGCGTTAGGTACTGTTCGTCATATTGCATTGTATTGCAGAAGATACTACAAAAGGCTTTACTTTTTCAAGTGGACACAGCCAGCTTTTCCTGAACTTAACTTAAGTAGTTACAAAGAAACCTCTTGACAAACTCTTGTTGTTGCGTTTGTCTGTAAAAGCTATTAAGATAGGAAAGATAGGTACTACCTGGACAATTGTCGAGGGAATATTGTCCGCAATGTAACATTTTTTATTTTCGTGGGTAAAAACGATCCGGTGCAGACATTCTGGCCTACCCGGGCTTCACATTGTTCACTAAGTGCTAATGCGACTGTAAAGGTTTCAGACTACCTTACTGTCTAAAGAGCTGGGCAGTATTGGTATACTTCCATTTCCTGTCCCATTTCCTTTCAAAACATCGACACAAACATTAAGTGAGGCTAAGGTTTGTACACTTCTACAAGGCGTGCATGGAACGGGACAAGTAAAAAATGGACTCCCAATTTAAATATGTTTTCCTGGTAATCTTTCATGGACTTCCAGAGCAAAGATTAAAATATTACACCTCTAGGAAATTTGAGGAAACGACGAAATAGATAAAAACAAGACTCACTCACGTTTCCGGAGAAAGGGAGCCATCATTTATTTCCAGCAAGGCAAAGTCAAAGCATTTGTCGCCTAAATAACTAAAGGCTTATGAAGGCGTTGGAAATACATAGTTAGGCTGAGATAAAACTACTTACGTTTTTGCTGTGCTACTCGCTTCCAAATTAGTCAATTTCAAGTACCTTAGTACTTTCTTAGGTTCCGGTTATAGCCCATACGTAGAACGCAACCGTTGCACCTTTTACAAAATATATCTATAACTGGGCCCTTAGCAGTTCAGAACTGTATGACAACAAATATGAAATTTGTGTAAAGGTTTTCTATAAATATTGTCACCAATGGTCAAAACCTCACACAGATTATTTGGCCTTTTTTTACTATTCAACTATTGCTCATTTTATATTGAAAAATTTTGAAAGAATATTTAAAAATTTAAATCTTTAAAGTTCACCCATAAACCGCAGCCTTTGACAACCAGCTGATTGGAGACAAACACTGTTCTCATACTTTCACTTTTATGGTAGGTGTACTAATTTCTTGTCGTTGGTACTAATATGTAGATGGAAGCACATTTATAATAGTGATTTATTAGAGATGTGCGCTAAGAGCATAAACAGACTAATCGCACATTTTAAAAGCTTTAATGTTTCCTTATCGCTTAAGGATTTTTTTTGATACATTATATTTTATTTTAAGAAGGAAGAGAACCAAATTTATAATTTAAAAATGCGCCATTAAAAGCAGATGTAGTTTTCTTCAAAATTCCCAAATGGAAAGAAAGATTTTGTCTTTTCAATTAAAGATAGTTTTGACAGTGACACATCCACACTCGGTTTGGTTGAAATGAGTAAATACTTGCAAGTCTAAAGCACTGTTGCCATTTTACAATTATTTTTTAACTGCTAAGATTTTGTATGGAAATCAGTAACTTATTATTTAAAAACCAAAAAAAATTGTAGGACATTCGTTTTCATTTAACTGATTTTTATTCTAAGCAAAGAATACTTAGTTAAAAATAAATTCACGTGAAGAACTTCACTTCAACTGCTGTCAGTGCTACTCCAACTGTTCAGTTCTGCTCTAGCTGTAAAGCAAGTTTAAGCAGCATTGACAGCAGTTGGAGTAAGATCCGACATTGTGGATGGGTGAATGGAAATCGAAAGAAATTTAAGTTTTTCGTTATCGATTTATGATTGTTCTGTTTTTATAATAATGATAACGTTCGATCAAACTTGAGAATGTATGAGTATCTAATTCTACGTTTCCACCAAAAACCAAACTGACATAAATCTTTTTTAAATGCCAAGATTTGCCCTACTAAACACAAGAAACACTTTAATCCGGTGAAAACGTGTAAAGACTTATTTTTAATCTTTTTTCCTATGATCTCGGTTTATCTTTTGGTGGAAATGGGGCATAAAACTAGACACATAGCTTTTCAAATGATACAAATCTGAATGACAGTGACAGGCGGCAACTGGGCAACCAGCTTTTTAACAGTTTGTGCGCAAATTTAAGTGTCGGACAGCGTTTTGAGAACAGTGGAAACGCTTCTTTTTTAATTTAATTTATTTAAATGATTAGCGAAAATGTACGGAAAATTCCCAGTTAAATTCATATAATGTTCATTTAAAAATTGAAATCATCCACATTCCCCAAATTTGGACAAAACAAATTAGAATTGTGGGAAATCTTCAAGCAAAATAAGATTAACTTACCAAATAAAACATCTGTCAATTCTCACAAACCTGCGGAATTATATAAATGTAATAAAACCAACAACCATTTTTTTACCACCCTGTAAAAAATTTCTTATAGGAAAGCTTTTCAACTTTCATGTACTAAAAAAAGCACTGTGCCGCAACAGTAGGTCCTGAACGCAGCCTACTTGGAACGTTGGAACATGCGCCATAATACGATTTACTGTACCAAAGATTGAGTGTTTTTTTTTTTTTATTTTATTTGTGGTGTTGTATCGCTAGAATGGTGGAGTGAATTTATTGTGAATTTAATTTTACCACAAGTAAAGCAAAAGAAGAGGAAAAAAAAAAAAAAACTAATGTAAAACACAGAGTCGCCATTTAAATGTAAAATCGTAAAACGACATTAAAGTGGAATGAATATATGAAAATTGTTGTTCACTATCGGTTTTCTCGGGTAATACCACATATCATCAGCACAGCCCGCCTCGCGAGCCCCTTAAACAAAAGAAGAAAAAAAAGAAAAAAAAAACCAATATAAAATAGAAATACTAGTACGTATGAAAAATACTCTGCGATTTGTACAAAAATATTCGTTGTTGCCCAAAAAGAAAAACTGTGGCACTCGACGGAATCGTAGTTTCGTAGTTTAGTGAATTATTAAGTATTTTCTCCCTCGGTTCACGGTCCACCCGAATAGTGTGATTAATTTCGACAAGAGACTAGTTTTTTCCCATTTTTTTTTTTTTTTTTTTTAATTGTAAAGAAAACTTGTAAAATGCACACAGATTGTCGTGGAAGTTATAAAACCAATATTACACAAAAAATGTGGCTGCGAAGATGGTAGATAGTTTTTTGGGTACAATGTACATGATTATTTGCAACAAATAAAATTCTCAAATATTCCAATATTAAAAGTAAAGAGCAAAAGCAAAAAGAAAAAAAAAAGTTTTCCAATGAGAAAAATGTCGACGAAAGTTAACAAAGCAGCAGAAGTTTCATCATCAGCGTCCTCTTTGGGAGCAGCAGCAGCAGCAGCAGGGGGCTCCCCATTGTCGTCGGGAGGCGGCAGCGGTGGTAATGGAGCTACGACAAATGGAACACCACAGAGACGCCTACGGACGAGAACTTCGCAATCGGCCAGTGGTAGTGAAAAAAAGAACAGCAGTGAACGTATGTGTACATCGACATCGCATTCGAGTGATTCGACGAGTTCGTCATCGTCATCGCTTCCTGCAAATGGCTTGACCGAAGATGTGAAGAAGAAGTCCCTGTTTACACGTGGTAAGGCGGCTCATACGCAGCCCCACTCGTCGTCGACGTTCTCGCAGAACAAAAACGAGGAGTTTCATTTCGATACGCCACGTGAGTGTCCAGTATTTAGACCGACAACAGAAGAGTTCAAGAATCCACTCGCCTACATAAGTAAGATTCGCCCGATTGCTGAAAAGTGTGGCATTGCGAAAATCCTACCACCCTCCGAGTGGCGTCCGCCATTTGCTGTGGATGTGGACAAGTTGAAGTTTACACCCCGTGTCCAGCGACTGAACGAGCTGGAGGCCAAGACACGTGTAAAGTTGAATTTTCTTGATCAAATCGCCAAGTTCTGGGAGCTGCAAGGTTCGTCATTGAAAATCCCCATGGTCGAGCGGAAAGCCCTCGACCTGTACACGCTGCATCGTGTCGTGCAGGAGGAAGGTGGCATGGAGCAGACCACCAAGGAGAGAAAGTGGGCAAAGGTTGCCAATCGGATGTCGTACCCATCGAGCAAGAGTGTTGGTGCAACCTTGAAGGCCCACTACGAGAGAATTCTTCACCCGTTCAACGTGTACACCTCGGGCAAGATCATCGATATGAAGCTGGAGGCAGAAGCTGTGGATCCAGAGGACGGTATGTTTGTTTTTATTTTTATTTTTATTTTTGTCTCTTCGTAAGTCTATTTCTGTTTCTTACGTAATCAAAATCATAAGATAAAGTCTCTCCTATCGAATGCTATCAATTTGTCATCGAAAATTGTTGAAAAAAAATATTGTGTGTGTTAATTTTCAGGTAAGGACTACAAGTCGCACGAGATTGTGTCGCGGCAGCAAATCACTCCACCGAACGAGACTACAGCCCGGCGATCGAAGCGATTTGCAAACTCGGGTAAGGGTGCTGTATGTGGCTTGGGAGCCACGCCATCTTCCTCGTCGGCAGCGCACATCGAGACGAAGGAGGACTTTAAGCGCAATCTGTTTGAGAGTTTTAATGATCCCAAGAACAACACGTTGGCGGTGGACCCTCTGATGAAGTATATTTGTCACATCTGCAACCGAGGTGATGTGGAGGAGTCGATGCTGCTCTGCGATGGTTGCGACGACAGCTATCATACGTTCTGTTTGATTCCCCCTTTGGCCACCATTCCGAAGGGCGAATGGTTGTGTCCGCGATGCGTTGTGGAAGAGGTGAGCAAGCCCACCGAGGCGTTTGGCTTTGAGCAGGCCGAACGAGAGTACACACTTCAGCAGTTTGGTGAAATGGCCGACCAGTTCAAGGCGGACTACTTCCGCAAGCCCGTGCATATGGTGCCCACCGACCTAGTAGAGCGTGAGTTTTGGCGTATTGTGTCGTCGATTGACGAAGATGTGACGGTCGAGTATGGGGCTGACCTTCATACCATGGACCATGGGTCGGGATTCCCGACGAAGAGCTCGCTCTACCTTTTGCCCAGTGACCAGGAGTACGCTGAGTCACCGTGGAACTTGAACAACCTTCCCTTGCTGGAGGATTCCATCTTGGGGCACATCAACGCAGACATAAGCGGAATGAACGCACCCTGGATGTATGTGGGCATGTGTTTCGCTGCTTTCTGCTGGCACAACGAAGACCACTGGAGCTACTCCATCAATTATCTCCACTGGGGGGAGCCCAAAACCTGGTATGGAGTGCCGGGTTCGTGTGCAGAAGCTTTCGAGGAGACCATGAAGAAAGCAGCACCCGAGCTGTTTGCTTCGCAGCCCGATTTGCTCCATCAGTTGGTCACAATCATGAATCCGAACATCTTGATGAACAACGGAGTTCCAGTATTTCGAACAGATCAAAATGCAGGTGAGTTCGTAATCACTTTTCCACGAGCATATCACGCTGGCTTCAACCAAGGCTACAACTTTGCTGAGGCGGTTAACTTTGCCCCAGCCGATTGGCTGAAGATGGGCCGCGAGTGCGTCAACCATTACTCAATTCTGCGACGATTCTGTGTGTTCTCACACGACGAGCTGGTCTGCAAAATGGCTTTGGAGCCAAACAAGCTTACATTTGGCATTGCAACTGCTTGCTACATCGATATGGCCGACATGGTGGACTCTGAGAAGAAGCTGCGCAAAAGTCTGCTGGAGTGGGGAGTCACCCGGGCCGAGCGAAAGGCATTCGAACTGATTCCCGATGACGAGCGTCATTGTCAGGAGTGCAATACCACCTGCTTCCTGTCGGCTGTCTCGTGCGAATGCACCAATGCAATTGTTTGCCTCCGGCACTACACCGTGCTGTGTGTTTGTCCTCCCGAGAAACACACCCTGCAGTATCGCTACACTTTGGACGAAATGCCGCTCATGCTGCAGAAGCTAAAGGCAAAGGCTCAAAGCTTTGAGAGGTGGCTGTCGCGATGCCGCGCCATCATCGACACAAACACGCCGACTGTCGTTTCCCTTTTCGAACTGCAGGAACTGACAAAAGAGGCCGAGGTGAAGAAGTTTCCCAGTTCGATGTTGATTGATCGCTTGAATGCTGCCGTCCTGGAGGCAGAGAAGTGTGTCACTGTTATTCAGCAGTTGGGTATTAATAAGGTAAGTTGTGCCTCATTTATTTTTTTTTGTTGATTCTCAACTTGGAAATCTATTTTCTTTTTGCAACAGGTTCGAACTCGCCTTGACCATTCAACTGACGCCGCTCAATACAAACTCACAATGGAGGAATTGGAATTATTCGCACAAGAAATCGATAATCTCTGCTGCATCATCGAAGAGGGGCGCAGTGTTCGCGAGCTGCTCTCGATCGGTAAGGACTTTGTGGAACGCGCAAAGGATATGCTAGCCAAGGCCACAGACGTGATGGATGAGAAAGCCATCGAGGGACTTCTAGACGAGGGTTGTTCGCTTCGAATCGAAATGCAGGAAATGATCGCGCTGTCAAACCGTTTAAAATGCATTAAATGGTGCAAGCGCTCCCAGATGCTACGAAATGCGACCGTCAAGATGACATGCGCCGAAGTCAAGAACCTTATAAGTACCGGACAAGCGATTGACACCGACTCAACAGTGGAGAAAGAAATGCGAACGCTGCAACAAATTCTGTCGCAAATCGAAACCTGGGAGAAGACGGCGGCCAAGTATTTCCGTGGAAGTATTCAGCACGAATTGCCAGAGATTGAAATGTTTTTAAAGAGCGGCGATGAGATCAACGGGCAACTGCAATCGTATGGGTCGCTTAAGGACGCTATTAAGAAGGCTAAAGAGTGGCTGAAGTCGGTAGAAGCACTGCAGGCCGATGATCACTTCCCGTACTGTCACACGCTGGAGGAAATTGTGCAACGGGGCAAGAACATTCCCATCCAGCTGAAGGAGCTATTCCGCATACAAGGGCACTTGAAAAGCGCCAAAGAGTGGAAGGAGAACACTGCGAAGGCATTCCTCAAAAAGAACACATACTTCAGCCTGCTGGAGGTACTTATGCCACGGCTCGATGCAGTTTCCATCGATTCTGTTAGCAAGAAACCATTTGAGGCTGATTTTCTAAAAGATATGAATCCCGCACAGATTGTGGACTCGTTCAAGACCGCAGAGGAGAAGGAAATTCGAAATATGAGAGAGTTGCGGCGCGTTAATATGGGAAAGAATCCACTTAAGGATGAGTACTGTCTGTGCAACAGCAAGTTCCAAGGTGTCATGTTCAATTGTCAATTGTGCAAAGATTGGTTTCACGAAGACTGTGTTAAAGAATTGGGCTCCGGAAAGTCGCGATCGGCAGCGAGTACACCCACATTGACTGGAAATCGATCCCCAGTTCTGAATGGAGTTCAGGTGAAGCCGAAATATCTTTGTCCCTTGTGTGTGCGATCGAAGAGGCCGCGCTTGGAAACGATCCTACCGTTGTTGGTCTCACTGAAGAAGCTGCCCATCCGACTGCCGGAGGATGAGGCATTGCGGTGTCTAGCAGAACGTGCAATGAACTGGCAAGACCGTGCTCAAAAGGCATTGTCCAATCCAGAGCTGGCTTCGACAATAGAGGCTCTCACCCGGAATAGGACGACAAAGAACGAAAAACCCAATCGACGTACCCTCCAACAGCAGAGGAAAAACGCTGTTCACCCTGAAAAACAGTCCAGCATCTCCGATGGCGAAGATCGCGACAATGATGAGGACGAAGACGATGATGACGACGATGAGGGGCGGCTGCGAATCGACGAAGACGCTTTTAGTGACGAAGAACTCTCCAATCATCAGGAAGACGACAAGAACTTCCAACTCAAATTGACTGACACAGAAAGTGATGCCCTCGAAGAGCTAATGATGGAGGGCGACCTACTAGAAGTTTCTCTAGATGTCTCACAGGAGCTCTGGCGGATAATAAAATCCTCCAATCCACACGCCTCCGATCTTAGCCATTATCAACAGACCTTTAATCTCCCCTCAGAAGAATCCAACGATAGTCTAGTCCACCAGCACACAAACAACAACTCGAGTAGTAGTAGTGGCAGTACCAGCAACGCTTTGAAAAAGCGTCGTTCCTTAGATCCAGCGGTCCTGTGTCCGGTGCCGCGCAAAAAGACTGCCACCCCCAACAAGCTGCAGCAGTCGAACAATAAAAAATCCACCACTGGTCGCCGATCGGAGCCCACGAAACAAACTACCACAATTCCGACAGAGGACAACACTGAGAACAACACCCCGCCCCAGACAAAGGGCGGCGGCAACAATAAAAAACGAAAGCGCGCCACTAGCAAAAAACTCTCACAGCGTGCTCAACTCGCCCAGCAGGAGGATGACGAAGAGGAATGCCGTGCCGAAAACTGTCACAAGCCAACTGGCCGCGAAGTTGACTGGGTCCAATGTGATGGCGGCTGCAACGAATGGTTCCACATGTTCTGTGTCGGACTGAATCGCAGTCAAATTAAAGCCGACGACGATTACATCTGCATACGCTGCGCCAAAGCAAATCCATCGCAGAACACCAAAAATCGATCGCAGGCAAGGTAGACACTACCCCCCCTCAAGCAGCTACATCTATAATTTTCTTTTATTTTTACTTTATAATCTTTATTTTTTTTTTTTTTGTTTCTCGTATAAGAACAGCAGAACACTTGGAGACCCAATTATTAATATATAAATATATTTTTTTTATTTCTTGTACACAACACTGACAAACGAATCGAAAGAGGAGGATCTTTGCTGAAGCATTCCTCATTTTGTGAAATATACGTTATTTTTTGTATCCTTAAATATATTCTGTAAAAAAACAAACAAACAAATATCTAAAAGAATAATACTATTCTCCTGCACAGAACCATATATAAATAAATAAATAAATTTTGTTAATTTATTACTATAAATTTCTTCTTTTCTTTTTCTTTTATCTGAACTCTCTTTTTTTTCTTTTTAAAAAAAAAAATCCCCTCCTTTCCAGGATTCACATAAAACAAAAAAAAAAAAAAAAAAAATAGACATATATATATATTTATAAATAAAATAAATATCCATTAAAAAAAAAACGTATCTAAAAATAAAAACAATGATAAAAATGTACAATGTACTAAAAATAATGTAAGTGTGTACAATAACTTTAAATAATAAAATAATTTAACTTGTAAATGTTTCAAAATTTTGTTGTTTTTTGTTTTAAAGTGTAGATGGGGTTGGTTGTTTTTTTTTCAGCTAAAGGGTGTTTTTTTAGGGGTTGGTTTTTCGAATAGAGATAAAACTGATATTTTGTGGTCAAATCTGGCCACCCTAATGTCATTTATGTTCAGTTTGGTTTGCCATTTCATCATGAACAGGTTGACAAATGAACACAGATGAGGAATTAACCAGATAGTCAACTCGAGAGCGAATCTCTCACGTTGCCTACAAGCTAAGTCGAACTGATAAGCCCCACATAATTTGCACTTATATGGACTTTTACGTGCAAATCAAATGGGAATCACGCACACATAAATCGAATTATATGGGGCTAATGGCCGCGCCCATGAAATGTCATTTTTTATAGCAAGAAGTTGGGAACAGTTGATGAATTTCAGCAGATTACAACTCACAATTTGGGTGTGTAAAATAAACATGGTCAATATGCGGTGAATATGGATTGATAAAAACATACTTACCACACAACTAATAACATAATAAAATATTATAATATTAAGAATAAAGCTGTGTTTTAACTAATAATCATAAATAATATTGATTAACGTGACTAATATATACTATGTAAGTTGATCATACGGTTGACAATAAATTTAAGTATAACTATACTAGCAAGGATTTCGTAGATTATGGATGGTTATATTGAAGCAGTTAAGTAACTCTACACAATTGAACACTGGTTTAAAACGCTTTTTAATAAAACGTAATCCAAATTCTTACAAATATTATTTTTGGTACATCAAAACACTTTTTTAACAAAATTTGCAATTACTTCCTAGTAGTAGTAGTAGTAAACTGTTTTGTTTATTTTCATATAAAATAAAATTACGAAACATTATAACTTGACAAATAAAGTCGGCTGTTAAAAAAAGTGGCCAAATAATTCAATATATATGTAACATAATGTGCATGCTTATTTATGATATGTACTCAAATACCAAACATTTTCGTGATGTACTCAACTACCAAGCATTTTCGATAAAAAAATGCACCCCCAATATATTTATGCAGTGCATTCCAGCTACCTTTTTTTCTCGTTCTTCCGTCTATCGCTTACTTTAAATTTTAAAATAAAGCATATTAACTTATATAAAAAATTTCAAAACCGCCTTAGAAAAGAAACAACTAAGAAAATTGATTGACTAAACGTACAAATCTTGTAACACAACATAATTTAAGGAGGATTACAAATACTTCTTTTTCACTTTTTTTTATCCATGCACGGAACCCGAATATATACATATATTCATTAAACTTTCATATGTTGAATAAAAACAATCAAATAATAAATAAATAATAAAACAATCAAAGAATTTAATATATATATAAAAAACCATTGCACACTATTTACTACAAATATTTTACACCCAAAAATTACTAATTTAGTAATATTTATGCAATAATACAATAAAATATGCATTTTATCTCATTTTATTAACCAAAATGGAAAAGTACAACAACCCAAGAATGTGAACTTTAAGGCAGATAAAAAATAGAGAACTATTTCTTACAACCGCAAAAAATATTCCAACTAAATTGTAACAACTTTATTGGGTAACTAATTTTTTGCTTCTTTATAAACATTTATATTAAAATAAAATAAAAAGTTGAATCACATAAACTCAACACTTCGCAGAATTTCCTATTTCCCAACACATCCGCCGTGACCAGCTGTTTTGTTGTTGCGATTTGGATATATTTCAAAACTCCCCACAATTATTTTTGGCGGGTAATCTAGAAAATTAGATCTAACTTCATGTGTCTGGCTCACACGTATTCACAGATGGGAAAATTGAGAGAGGATTTTGCGGCTGTCATAAAATATTTTTTGCGGGTTGAAAGTGATAGGGGATTGCAGAGTTGACTATCTGGTTAATTCCTCATCTGTGCAAATGAACAACGCTTGCAAATCGTGCAAATTTATTTCGAAAATAATGGTTCAGTTCGCGAAGTTTCATCGCAAAATTTTGTTCAGTGATGAGGCTCTGAAGCAAAATTGCCGCATTTGGAGTGAAGAGAATCCACATGAGACTCTTGAAACGCCAACAACATTCACGAAAACTGACTGTTTGGTGTGCTCTATGGGCTGGTGGAGTCATTTGGCCATACTTCTTCCGAAATGATGCTGGAGAGTCAGTTACCGTTAATGGAGACCGGTATAGAGCCATGATAACCGACTATCTTGTTCCCCAAATTGGATGGCATGAATGTGGATGAGATGTGGTTCCAACAAGACGGCGCTACATGCCACACAGCGCACGTCACAATCGATTTATTGAAGGAAACATTCGATGAGCGCATAATTTCGCGGAATGGACCTGCCAATTGGCCACCAAGATCGTGTGATTTGACACCATTGGATTATTTTCTTTGGGGATATGTGAAGTCGCTCGCCTACGCCAACAAACCAGAAACGTCAGGGGACTTGGAAGCCAATATTCGTGGCCTTATTGCCGACATACAGCCCCAAATGCTTGAAAAAATGGATCATAGCCCGAAATCATATTTAAACATTAATGGCATAATGGCATATCCTTCCAATAAAGACAAATCAATGGACATTAAAACGATTTTATTGTGTTTTATTTCAATTCAAAGTTCTATACTGCTAAAAAAACACCCTTTACAATTAGTCTTGTATGTGCAGAGTTTGTCAACTTTCTGGTATACTAAAGAGAAAGTTATTGCCATTGTGCTGGGATTTTACGGCAGGGGTGACTGGGTAAATGCCGTCCGTCCGTCTGTCTTCCGCTATAATGTTTATAACAACAAAGAGAGAGGAGAAAAGAAGACAGGTACTGATGCACGTTGGTTTCTTAGAGTGATGGGGAACACAGTGAAGCAATGCATTCCACATGCGTGTTGTGCGGCTCACAAATTATTTTCTTTATTTGACAGAATGTACAACGTCCGATGAGGCACGACTCGATGCAAGTATTAAGGAAAAAAAACGGACGGAATGCAACTGGCTGTTTTATCCGATCACTGGTGATGGGAAAAAAATGATAAAATAGACAGGAAACGTTACGTAGATCAGAGGTGGTAAAGAATTTCTTGCAGCGCTAAAGGAAACTTAGACATTTCGCAGCGTTCTTGGCGACGTCGAATATGTGGTCATTCCAACAAAGGTTGTCATTAACACACATACCGAGAATGGAAAGTCTTTCGGTTTCATTCATGAATAATGACGGACTATTCAGTTTCCGCTTTAACGATAGAACAAAGCATTGCGTTTTGGAAGCATTAAATTCTAGACGGTTAGCTGAACCCCATTTCATAATGAGCTCATTTGCACCGCCGAAGAACAGAGACGAGAGTTCTGGAACTTATATAGAAAACTGAGGGTACTATCATCAGCGAATGAGTGGATTGGATTAGAGGTTGCCGACAAGGAGACAAATCGGAGCCCGGGGAACACCAGCTTTTATACAATGAATCTGGACTCTATTGAAAGCCCAGAAAGAAAATTTCTAAATCATTAAATGAAAAGAGTCATCTAAACATGTAAAATTGTCATTTAAGGAAATCTAACCCGACGAATTGCTGACCTAAAAACTTAGCTGCAATGTTGCTTAGGTTGATATATTTAAATATTTGAATTCCTTCAATACAGACATGGAAGAATTGGACCATTGGTTAATATGGCAGCTATCGTCAATTTCTTGACGATTCGTACCTTAGAATGGTACTGACGTGAAGTCAGGGCAAGTTGTCGAAGATATTCTTAGTTTTCATCAAAGGAAAACTTTTCCATATAAAAGATAACCAAGTCTTGCGATTTCATCTGATAAACAAATCATCAAGGATTTGCTACCATTTTCAACTCTACATACATGCTAAGCTTGTCTACTTGAGATGAAAACGATTTGAGCTGTTTTTGATCTCTCGATCAACATTCAGTCAAACATAAACCAAATCGGCGTAAAAGGTCAGTGCCTATCAGGGAAGTCCCTAATTTTTGTTGACATTTTATTATATAATAAAATTGTACCCACTATTAAAAATAAATTACTCTACAAGGATTCTTACTGAAATGCTTACTCATTGCGTTGAAAGAGATGTGACCCATTGATAAGTCACTCCCGGTCATACACAAAAAAACCAGATCAAACTAAAACCTATCATAGTGTAATGCATTCTGCAATTTTTTCTCGGTGGACCTGAATCCTGAATTTCTATAGTTCGAAGACTTTTCGCATAGAGAAATTGTAAAGTACAAGAGTTTCTGCCCAAAGTTTTCTATTGTAAAAATATTTTAAACAAAATCTCAGTGCTCTAGAATGACAGGGAAATTCTGCCGACCTTAAAGCCATACAAAATGGAACGCCTCAGTTTATAGATATTTTCTTCTATATAAAAAAATAAGCATGTCCTGTTAACGAATAAAAGAACCATACCGCCAAGCCACAAACCCTTAAGAGAACTCCGTTACGAGTGCGAGATATCTGGGAACCACCCTTGATAGGAAGCTAAATGTCAATGAAAGACTAAAAAAATCAGCTAATGCCTTTTACATATGTAGCCGCATCTTTGGCAGGAGGTGATGACCAAATTCCAAAATAATCCTTTAGATGTATACGGCAATAGTCCGGTCAATACTCACTTATGGCAGCATAGTCTGGTGGCAAGCCTTGAGCAAAGCGACCAATCTTAAGTCAATGGCAAAAATACGAAGACTGCTGAACTAGAGGCAGTTCTTTATTTAACACCTCTGAACCTATATATGGAGGAATTTGCAACCAAATGTGCTTTAAGGATTAGCCAAACTGATAATTTTGGTCATGCACATTGTCAGTTCTGAATATAGGCTCTCCAACTGGACTTCAACCGACCATTCTCCATGTAAAACCATTCTCGGCCAATAAAAAGTTTTCGACTTTATTTAGACTGGATTCATACTAACACTTGCATGTTTATTATATGATGTGACTGCATGACAAGTGGTCATATAATTTCCATTTCTGATAGTTTGCGCTTGCAAAATATGATCATTTAACAGTGAAATGGTCACTATTTCACCAATCGGCTTTAATGGATCTTTAATAGGAAAATTTGGTCAAATTAAACTGCAGTGTATGAGAAAATTGTTGTTAACCAGAAATATTTCTAATCGATTTGTAGCAGGATACGAATGTTGGTAAGAAATTTAAAATTTCTACGGTTAACCACTGCATATTTGAAATTTGACTACTTCTCACCTTAGCTACTACAAAAGCGTCCTCTTAATTTTTAGTAAGTTTCTCTCTTTGTTTGAGAATCTTTCTACTGAATCTAACTGCCATTTTGACAGTCTTGAGAAAAATGTTAGGGAAAAGACCTAAAGTGTAATTTAAGTTTTTAACAAGTTATGAGGGGAATTGACCGCCTAGCTTCGGAGACCAAAATCAAAAAAAAACTTTATATGGGAAACTTGTAAAGGAGTTGACTATCTACATATTTTGTAAATCGTCTAATCCTTTATCTCTTCAACATCAGCTGAAAAAGGTTTTTTTCTAAATTGTGGACCTAGGGAGTATTCTTTCCAAATTTCAGCTTCCTAGCGTAAATTTAATTGCCTCAAAAGTTGATACGGACGGACGGACGTACGGACATTGCTAAATAGTCTTAGGTTTTGGTCCTGATCAGAAATGTATATACTTTTGTCAAACTTAATATATCCATAGGATAGGGTACAACAAAGCGTGAATCCCCCTTTGACTATTCAAAACCAAAAAGTTCTCAACGTTATATACTCCATTCAAAGGCCACCAGGAAGATTCAATTCTTTGATCAGCATTAAACTGGGAACAACAACATTTAATCTAGAAGTAGTAGCCCCGTAATTGGGTGCTGGTGATGTGAATGCATAACACTTTATCTGTTCATTCACGCCGTGGTATAATCTTTTTCTTAAAACCGTCGTTAAAATTATCACATCCAAAGTTTAATAGCATACAGAGTGATACATGGTAATTCGTCAGAATCAACAAACAATGACTGTTTACGAATATGATAGGACGTCATTTCAACGTGGTTATCTTATCATAATTTTAAAATTTAGAATTAGTAGGACCTGGAGTAATAAATCATGAGAAAGTGGCCATGCTAATTCAACACGAACTGGGGGTAGTGCAATATATGTTAAAAACGAATGGAACGTCACAAACATAGTAAAAAAATCTATAGATTTTCAAAGATGGTTTCTAGCATGCAAATGTAAAAATAATGGATTTGAAATCGTTTTAGTTGCAATATATAGATCGCCTAATAGTTCTGAAAGAGAATTCTGTACATTTTTTGAAGATAGTATTGAAAAACTGACTGAAACAACAAGTAATATTTTAATTGCTGGAGATTTTAACATCGATTGGTGCAAAGATCAACTATACAAAAGAGAAATTGAACGGATTTTGAATGACAATTGTCTATCACAAAAAATGGAGGAATATTCTAGAGTTACGCCTACATCAAAACAATGAACTTAAAACTCTAAAAAATGAAAAAATTAAAAAATATCAAAAAGCCAAAATACTTAACAACAATGAAAGCTGGCGAGATTACATACTTATACGAAACAGATACAAGGTTAAATTAAATACTGCAAAGAACATATATATAAACAACAAAATTGCCAAATGCAATGGACAGAAAGAGATGTGGATGCAAATAAAAGCATTAGTATTGAAAAAACATAAAAGCAACATAAAAAATGTAATTTTCGAAAATGAAGAATATCATGATGAAACAATAATAGCTAACAAATTCAACAAATATTTTATAGAAAGTGTAAAAGAAATTAGTAAATCAATTGAAAATACTATATTTAGAAATCACTTAGATCGACACGATAGCGTATTCAAATTTCGCCGAATATCGTTACAAGATTTAAGAACAATATGCAAATCATTAAAAAATAAAGCTGATTTCGATAAAGTAAGCCCTATAATGATACTCGACCGACAACTGGAATAATTTAAGTAACACCATTTTGCAATTAATAAATAAATCACTTTTAGCTGGTGAATTTCCTAGTTCATGGAAAGATTCAATGATCACCCCGGTTGAAAAAATTGCAAACACCAACAAATGTGAAGAATTTAGACCAATAAATACTTTAAGGACAATTGAAAAAATATTAGAGGCAATAGTTAAAAAACAACTAATGGAATATATTGAACAAAATAATATATTATCAATTTACCAATCCGGTTTTCGAAAAAAGTATTCGTGTAAGACTGCAGTAAACCATTTAATAAATGAATGGAAAAATTGTGCAAAGAAGACGAAAATAATTGCACTTTTTCTTGATTTTAAAAGAGCGTTCGAAACGATTGATCAGGAAATTTTATTACAAAAATTGTATAAATATGGTATCAGGAATAAGGAACTAAATTGGTTCAGGTCATTTATAACAAATAGAACACAGAGGACAAAAGTTAATAATTCCATATCGGAATATATTAAAGTAGAACAAGGAGTTCCTCAAGGATCAATTTTAGGGGCGCTCCTATTTATAATTTATATAAACGATATGCCAAGAATCATGCAATTGTGCAAAAGCGTGTTATATGCGGATGACACTCTAATATACGCTGAAGGAGACGACACTGAACAATGCAGAACCATGTTAAACAACGATGTGAAACATCTAGTATCATGGCTAAAAATGAATAAACTGAAGCTTAACGAACAAAAAACTAAGTTGATGACAATTAATATAGATAGCGAATTAACTATTGAAATTAATGGGAATTCGATCGAAAATGTTAAAAGCATAAAATATCTAGGAATGATAATAGATAATAATTTAAAAATGGAACAGCACGTCGACTTTATATGTAAAAAAATAGGGAAAAAGATTGGATTTTTTAAACGAATTCGAAAAAGAATGGACTATATAACAGCGGTTAATGTATACAACACTATAATAAAACCACATTTTGAATATTGTTCTACAATTTTGTTTTCATGTTGCACTCAAGGTCAAATCGAAAGATTGCAAAAACTACAAAATAAAGGTATGAGAAGCATCCTGAAATGCAATCGATATACACCTATAAGGCAGATGTTGGATGCACTGAGATGGTTGGATGTCAAGCAGAGACTGGAACTGAATGCACTTCTCACCGTTTTCAAAATAAAGTATGGCGAAGCACCAGCATATTTTTTAACACGGGAAGTTGGGCTAGTAAGTGAAGCTCAACCTTACAGACTACGAAATGCGAACGACTTCCGACTGAATTTGCAAATGTCAGCAGATGGACAGAAGACAATACTATACAAGGGGATCAGGCTATTTAACATGTTACCAACATATATAAAAACCGAAGAAAATTTTAGAATTTTTAAAACTAAATGTATCAAACATGTAAAAAGAAATATTTAAAAAATTACTGTAAAAATGAAATTATATAGAAAAATTGTAATTATAAATGAAATTATAAAGTATTTAAAATACTAATAAATATATATACTACTACTACTACTAATATGGAAGGGTTCCATGTCTTTGGTTTAAAGTTTTTTTTTTTTTATTTAAGAAAGACAAACTGCGAGATTAATCACAATAAACTTTACAAATTTTATAGAGGGGGTGATCGCTTGATCTTCCATGCGAATCGATGAAACACATTCGTCAGTGCCAGATCACAATCTAAAAATCATAAAGCAAACAACAGTCACGCTATACATACATACATACATACCTTCTTGTTATTTTTTTTTAACCCACGTGAAAGTCATTTAAGACCTTCTCCTGCTCCTGCTGCAGAACATTAGAAACAACAACAAATTATTATTTTCTACTTTTGTTTTCTCATTAATATATTTCCTCAATTGCATTAGTTGACATTAGGTTTGCAGCATCCAATCGATAATTTTGGTAGGTAGGTAGTTTTTTTTTTTCTGATTATAAGTAATTTTTTTTTTGTTTTTTGATAATTTTGGACAAAGTATTGAATTCCAAAAGAGTGAGAGACTGCCAAAAGTTTATAATTTTTTTTTTAATTGTCAAGATTTCAAAAAGGCTAAACTTAACGAAACATTTTCATTTTGACACATACACAATTCCCCCGTATTATAATTTACATAAAAAATAAAAATTAAAAAAAAAAAAGAATAGGAAAAAAAACAAAAAAAAAAGAGCATGCCTCGCATTTAACTAGCAAACAAATTCTATGTGCAATTTTTCATTTGTCATAATAGTAAGTATATATATATATATGTATGTATGTTTAACTATTTACATTAATACTTTGATCGGTTTTTGTATTACATTTGGGGTCTGTCTGAATTTTGAACTCTTTAGGGAATCGGCCCCCAAAATCGAAAAAAAAAAACAAAAAAAAAATGTCCCTAGGTGTGCGCGCAACTGTTTCAGTGGTGCTATTGCTGTATCATATACTTTGCGCACACACTTCCACAAAACAAAAAGCAGCGGCCAGCAGCACACACACACACACACTCAAGACGGAGGTAGCAATTTAATTTTTTTTTTGTTTTCTTGTTAAGTGTATATAAGGAATACAAAAAAAAAAAAAAATAATAATAAAGAGAGGATGTGGAGAAATCAGTCTCTTAAAACCTAACTAAAAGTTATTTAGCGCATTTATGAATCTCATGAGTTCTTATTATCTAAACTGTTGATTGTACTGCCACTGATATCCCGACGGATGTAGAACAGAATGTATGGCTTGCAGTCAGCGACTGCCGATGAGGGCACTTCCTTGACCGTGTGATCATTGAAATGCAACCAAGAGCCGTTGTTGATTGCGAACGATGTGTAATGGCCGCAACTTGAACTAAGAACAAAAAAAAATTTTATTTACAAAATGTTTCCATTGGCGCTCGGTCAATCAGTCATTTGAATCTCACCCATTTCCGTGGTGAACAATGACTGCTGCCAAATCGTACACATTGCACGACTGACTATTTCTTCTGGTTTCTGGAACAGTGTTCAGGACATACTGAGACATGTCCAGCGATTTGATTGGAAACGATATCCTCAGGTCCAATTTGGTTCTGCAAAGATCAGTTGTTGTTGTTGTTGAACGAAACGATGGCTATATCACGCTTGCTGGTTGCTTACCTGAAAAAATTGTTCCATCTAAAGCGCTTTATATGCAGGCAAAGCACATTTGGCAACCGTCGAATCCAAAAACGCTTGGTGGACCGCTGCTTGCACTTGCACGAACTGCAATAGTACAACTCAGTCTCGGCCAACTCTTCCACCTAATAAAAAAAAAATAAATCAATCATAATTGCCAATTTGACGCTATTAAGCCAACCTCTGTAAAACTGGACAAACAGTCATTTATATTGCAAACTGGCTTCACTTTGGGTTCCGCGGCAGCATTAGAACTATCCGCTGGGCCACCCAAGACTGCATTCTGTCCGCATTCTTTGTAGAATTTCTCTGGAATGTCTAGCGACAAGTCTAGAAATGGATCATGCTTCTTGCTCTCCATTCCGCAGATGAGACACCGCACCTCACTTTGCAGTGTTCCACCAAACACATTTGTTACAATCGAACTGCGTCCGCCCTTGTAATTGCTATTTGCTGGTGTAGAAGGAGATGCAGATGAAGATGTGGCAGATGAAGGTGATAATGTGAATGATGATGGTGAAACAACATCTTTGTAGCACGACGCACCAATTGTATTCAAATTCAGATTTGCGTATACAACCGACTTACCATTGTTTCCAATTGTCGTTTTGCTGCTGCAATCACTGGGCGCCGCAACCTGCAGCGGGATGATGTCAACGCTCAGATGTTGTAATTCTGTGTGCAATCGGTCGAGCATGTAGCGCAAAAACTCATGGGCATCGTGCTGTCGATGGCCACGGAATTGAGGAACGACTTTCCAGATGACAAGAAACAGACATTCGGGTGAGATTGCCTTTGATCCGTCGCCTCCTTTGCTAAGGTTCAGCAGTACCTTCCTCAGCTCCTCGACAACATTCGCATCGTTCATGCTCTCTTTGAGGCTGCGCGAACAGTAGACGCGTTGCTGTTTTTGTTTGCCGCCAACCTCTAGGCACGGGAGTGCATTAAAATAACAACTAAACTCTTTGATGTTGCTAAGCGATTGCAGAACAGAATTCATGAAGCAAGTGTTGCCCAGATTTCTCAACCCCACTACCTGCGGAATGAATGACAAAATGACTGCGATGAGTATACTGTCAAATTGACAGTGGGACAAACCTTGCGCAGTGATTTTCTCTTCGCCGTAGCACTGTCCCCGCTCTCGCTGGAGATTGTGCGTTTGCGTGGACGCAGCTTTCTTCCAGGCTTGGGAGTGTCCTCCCATCCCGAGTCATTCGAGGAGACACTTGCAGTCTCCTGCTGAGATTTCGAAGACGACGAAGTCTCCGAGCAGGAATCATCTTCGTTCTTCAGTTCCTGTCGCAGTTCTTCCACGAAGCTGGTTTCATTTATAACAAAATCGTCGCATTTATAACTGGAAAAGGAAAATGTGTCAATCAGCTGCATATTAGAAAGCCTCCAAGGTCTGTTACCAAAAGACAGAGTAATCGAGCGTGTTCATGCAAACTTTGTGGCTTTTCACCTTGAAATGATTAAGGGCGTGTGCCTTCTCAAATCGGCCGCACAATACCGATCCACAGTGCAGACAGAGCCAGTTGTTTTTGTCCGATTTGCATTCTGGAATGAAAGGGGGCATATTTTGTACTATCAATGACGTAGCGTTCGAAGCACCGACAAACAAAAAATGCTACTTCGAGTCTTCTTCTTACTCGTGGAGAGTTCCACGCGCACATCTCTACACAACAAATGACAGACCAGTCCACTCCGCACACTGCTCGTCTCGTTTATTCGCATGTCGCAATTCATCGCGGAAAGTCGTCTCCGCAGAATCTGCTCTTCAACAAAAAAAAAAGAAGAAACAACAAAAAAAATAGCTCCCCTTCGTTATCCACTTTGTTATCCAACAGCCCAGCAACACTGCTTCTCCGACATCGATTTTGACGTAATCAAATAAATTTTGAAATACGATTATCTATGCTTTTGCCCATGGCCAGAGGACAACATTCACTTCGATTACCTTCTCCGCAACACGAACACACACTCACACCAAAAAAATAAGTGTAGTGAAAAAGTTTGCTTCGTCCTCGCCCCACCGAGCTGAGAGCTTCCAAACCTCATGTAAAGTACAAGGTTCTTCTTTTAATTTACCTGAGCATTTCCATAATTTCTGCTGGTGATGGCCGCTGCCGGGTGCAACTACTGCTGGCGAGGAACTCGAAATGCTGCTGCTGGTGACTGTCGCGAGACCCGCCCCTGCTTCCGATGGGCTGCGGCTACTACCACCACTCCGCCCGTCAATCAGCTGACACTTTTTTGTTCTAATTAGCCCACGATTTATCTTGCAATTATCACTCAAATGCGGACAGTCCATGACAGGATAGGGATTGGGGCACAACCTCTCGCCAAGTTCGCTACGTCAAAGTCCAAAGGCGATGCGAGTGACAATAACAATAATAATTAATACTATCCAGGATCTACAAAAGCTACCCAGGTGAATATTATGGAATTGAGAAAACAATGCTGCGGACGATTTAATGGACGAGTGTGGTGCAGATTTAACGCGAGTGCGTATTATGTGTTGTTCAATCTGCAACTCTGTCACGCACACACTATTTTGAATACTTTGTCTCTCTCCCTCTGTGGCATGGATCGGTAGTTTTCTTCTTCAGTTTCTTTGCTTAGATTTTCTGGCGTTTTTCTTCTGCGGCACTTTGTACAATGATTTTTATTTTTATTGTTTTTTTTTTTATTTATTTATTTTTTTTTCTTTTTCTTTTTGTTTGCCTAAAGCCACTTGAAATAGAATGAACGCGTTTTTACGAGCGAAAGGTATATTTAGTAAAATAAAAAAAATTTAGCTTTTCATCTTCATGGGTTCTGGAGAGATAGATTTTCTTAGCACTTGTGATTCTCCTTTTCGGTGTCCGCTTTGCGCTGCGGCGGTGGTAGTGGTGGTGGTACAATGAACGAGCCGACGACAAATTCGCACTTTTTACGCACATCCACATACAACGAAACTTATGTACTTATTTTAAAATATATTTTTGCTCGATGCTAGTTAGCTATAGTGTAGATTTTTTTATTCCCTAGATCGGCACGACGCACACAGCCAAGACCCAAGAGAATGAAAAAAACAAACGAAAAATTGTGAAAATCGAATTTTGGTTGGGATAAAATCCCAAAATCGTGAATGTATATGGGAAATTTTCAGTTTGACGAGCTGTCTCGTTTTGATTTTGTAATTTATCTGGCGCTCTCAGTCACACTGCCGATGACAGCAAATTTTAGGTCTACTACAATTTGAGAAAGTTAAACAGTAATGGAAGAAAACTAAATAGATACAAGGAAGTGGTCTTCGTTTTGTCATATCCTTCTAGAAGGTATCTTCAGTCGATTTTCATTGGGCCGATCGATTCACTGCGGTCAGAGCTACTCAAGCCTTAACGCAAAAGTTAGAGCAGCTCTAAAAACAGGGGATTGGCTCAGTGAAAATGGATACTAAGTATAAATTGGCATACTCCAATAATAAATTTCAGTTGGGCTATGTTTTAGAGTTCCTAATCAACCAAACGGCGACTGCGCGAACGCAATATTGTTTAATTTACGAACTAAGATATTTTTTTTTATTAAAATAAAGAGATTGTTCCTTGGAAAATCTTTAATTAAATCTAGTTACAGTATGAATTCACGCACTCATAGAACAGAATGTATTTCGGTTAATGTATAGTACTACCCATCATAATGCACTAAAAATCTGAATTCGTGGTATTATCGAGCTTCAAAACTGAACAGAAATTTAATCGTAGCAACTTTGGAAAACCTTCTTCTGAAATGGAATTTTCTAAGCGTAATTTTAGAAAACAATACTAAGCAAAACTTGAAGTTTAAATCAAACCTACGGCGATTGTATAGAAACTAGGCAACTGGATTAAAAGCTACCCTAAGTTAAAATTAGGATCATCAAACCATTTACAGCCATAAAAGATAAAAAGCATAATTAGTACGTTTACGTTGACTTGTGAGTGGAAAACTGGTTTTTCAATAGATAATCCCTGTCGAGAGGAATATACTTTAAGTAATGCCACGTCTTCACCGAACACTAAAGCGAGATTCAGATTAATCTGCACTTTTTTTTCCAGACACAACTACAGGTCCATTGTACTACCATTCAGACACCTTATATTAATGTACTTAGTTTTCCCGTCTTTCGAAGAAAACCGAGAAGGAGCTTCAGTGATAAAGAGCTTAGATGTTCGGCACTCACCACGTCAGCCCCGAAGATCCGCCACCTGATGCGAGCATAGGCCGGACAACTGCAGAGAAAGTGTTCTGCTGTGTCATCCTCCTCACCGCAAGCAGGACAGGTAGTGGTGTCGCTTAAGCCCAACACATTTAAGTGTTTAGCAAAAGCTTGGTGGCCCGAAAGAACGCCTACAAGCAGCCTACAGTCGATTCTCCTCAGAGATAGAAGAAAAGATGCTGACCTCTTCTCTTCTAATCTGCCCTTAATCTACCTTAAATCTTAAATCCTAAACACAAGATTAAAAAATAATCTTGAAAGAAACTGGGTTTACATGTAAAAATCTGTTTGTGAACACAATAAATACCAATTTACCATACCTGAATATGTCAACAGTGACGTTGGTTGCTGAGAATTGAGAGCGAGGAAGCACATTGACAACCAGATGTTGGACATTGTGTTTGCGAGCCAAAGAGCGGGTTCGAAGAAAACCCCTATGTTAATCTTATTTTTTTCGGTGGAGACGCGAAAAGATTAATTTGTAATCTTTTGTGCTTAATCTCGGTTTAGTGTTCGGTGGAGACGTAGCATTAGGGGAATTATTGAAAATTATTTCAACATTTTTGCTTAGATGACAAACCTCGTAACTCCACTTTTGGTAAAAAATTACATTTTTCTGACAGATATGTTCTTTCTTCCTCTAAAGTTTAACATTTCTGAGTTACGAGATTAATTAATCGCCCAGATTGCTTGAACAGATTGGCAAGAGTTTAACAAGAGAGGAGAAAAATCAGTGCAATTGGGTAGATACTTAAATTGATAAAAATAACTTCAACGAACCACTTCGAACGATTCTGTCAAATTTGGTCGAATTCTAAGGTTTCTATAATTCCCAATGGAAAAGAAAAGATACAAAAATCTTCTTTTTTTTGTCCGCTCCAACATTTAACGCAAAGCAAAAGAGAATTAAATAATAATAACTTTGAACAGTTCTTAAAACATTTTACCACAAAATCAACGCTTTACACTCGAACTGTACGAGTCCATTAGAAATGGTTGGGGAAAATCGTGGAACTGGAACTACCTTGCCAATTGGTTTCATTCTCAACTGGTCCTCATGCTCAGTCAATTCGCAGCTGTCAACTTCTCTGTTGGTGTTCGGGAATTGTGCCGTCGTTTTGTCTTCTTTTTCTTTTACTGCATCGCAGAATCTCAAAATAAAAAAACCCGATACATTTCACTAGAAAATGCCTACAAAATAATACTCATGTATTAAACAAAAATTGTAAATCAAAGTTTCGTAAAAAAAAAACAGTGTTGTGTCTCGAAAAAAACAAGAAAAAAAAAATTCGAATAGATTTTTCCCCAACAATGCAATTCTAATGCAACATTCGCGAAAGCCGAATTTTATGTACAATCACTTTCGGAAAAAAGGTGCTGCTGTTGCTCAACAAAAATGTCGAAAATACCCTATCGCAGTCAATCGCGTTATTCCACTTGGACCAGCTCGTCTACCACAAGAAACTCGCTGGCGTTCGCGTTCGTTTGTCTGGTGATTGTCTACGTTATTTGGGCATCAGTAGCTTCCCCGTCGGAATCAGGTAATCTAGCTGCAAGTACTTTGCATCATCACAGCAGTATGCATCTGATGAGATACAGCCGAGACGAGAATGAAATAATGTCCTCCGTGCCACGAACAGCTTCAGGTGCTGCATCGGTTTCTTCGCAGCATAGACAAAGTGAGTAGGGTTGCCACATTTCACCATACGCCTCTGTGTGTACAAAGGACACACGCATTGTGTGTTTTGCTTCAGACATCTTTTATAAATTTTAATTGTATAGATATTTTCAATGTTTTATGTTTACTTTTCTTTATTATTAACTAATTTAATATTGTGCAGTGTTTTCAAAAGGAATTCATTTTGGGTCATCCATCATTTGCTAAGGGTTGCGTTGAGAGTAATCTCTCTGGGTTGACAAGTGAAGAGGCAAATAAATTGAACTGTTTGTTCGAAAAAAATACGGATAACATTGTTTTTTATTGTGCGTAGTTAGTTAGGTATTTATTGTTGCAAAAATATCTTATCATAAATCTGTTCGATTTTTTCAATTTTACACACTTTGCGCAGCCTACCTATATCATGAGTTAAGGCAGCTCACTAGTGCTGAAACCGCTTTCCATTGGAAATATGTTTGTAATTGTTTGTTCGAAAATAGGTCTGCGAATAAATAATGCATTTTCCATTACCCCATACGCATTATATTATTTTCTTCAATAAACTGCGGCCAAACAGTCTTAAAACCTTTTCCAAACCAATTATACAGGGTCCGCCATCTAACGTTTTTTTTTTCAACTAGTGCTTATTTCGCGAATGGTAACACTTAGCTCATGTCTGATTTGACAGATAATTAGTTTTATCCTTCGGCTGAACGAATATGGTTGTGTATACGCTTGAACAACGCTGGGAAGTGGGCCTGCGATCGACTTACGAGAAAATGTCGATTTTGCCAAAAAAGTCATCTTTTCAGATGAAGCTCATTTTGATCTTGGCGGGTATGTAAACAAGCAAAATTGTCGCATTTGGGGCACAGAAAACCCGCTGCGGATTTTGGTCCGGAGGCATAATTGGGCCATTCTTCTTCGAAAATGGGCAAGGAGTGGCCGTTACAGTCAATGGCGGTCGTTATCGGGCCATGTTGTTCACAAAAATTGAAGACGAGGATATTGGCAACATTTGGTTTCAACAGGACGGCGCTACGTGCCACACAGCCGAAGCCACACTCGATGTTTTGCGCGCTGTTTTTGAAGATCGCAATATCAGCCGCAGAGCTGATGTCGTTTGGCGATTTGACACCGTTGGACTATTATTTGTGGGGTGCCGTAAAAGATAAGTGTTACGCCGACATGCCAGAGACAATTGACGCTTTAAAGGACAATATTCGTGAAGCCATTGGTGCACACAATCGATAATGTGCTTAAAAATTGGACCGATCGTGTTGGCTACTGCATGGCCAGCCGAGGCAACCATTTGAATGAAATTATTTTTCATTATTAACCGGAAGGTCTGTACTTTCAAATAAAAAATAAATTTGATCAGTAGTTTTTTTTTTATAGCATTTTCAAAAAAAAAAAGTTATTTGGCGGACCCTATATTTGATTGTAAGGTTTAATATAGCAGTCAGGCTTTTACTTATATTTTTTAATTTAATGTAGCTACTGCCTTTGAGACCACACAGCTGTATAAGCCTTGAGTAATAAACTTGAATAAGCTACAACAGTTTATAGGCAGCGTTTTTGAGTGAACAAAGTTTACTGTTCTAAATGAGACCAAATATCCGTACATTAATTTAGTTGAAGAAATGTCATATCGCAAACTGTCAGTGTCATTTTTATTCAGTAATCTTTGAAATTTTATCCTTATGTCAGAAACTCTTCAACAGAGTGAGGTTCCAAAGTTTAAAAATTTAACTCAAAAATGATTGCTCTTTGCCCCAAGCTTGCCTGCTGATTTACCAAAAATTGCGTTCAACACAGAGGCTGGCATTTGTGTATACCAATTAGTAACATTGTGGAAGAAGAGAAGGTAATACAGTGAAACCTTCGTAAGTTGGCCAGCTGTGGTGCAAGAATTATTGGCCAACTTAGACGGGTGCCTATGTTTTTTTTTTTCAACACATGTTAATAAAAAACTTATTTTTTTTCATATTGTGTTTTTAATAAAAATAAATTCAAAATTGTTTGGTTTATGATTTTTAATTTGCCCTTATGCTCCTCAATTTTTGTTTGTTGTATTTTTCTTATTTCCCACGAAACAAGACAAGATTTAATACGAGCGTTATTTTACCGCTATGCCTGTCTGCACATTTTGTTCAGTGCATTTTAAACACTCACACAAAAATGCAAACGCTACCAGCAGCAGACGACTATGTTGCTGGCCAACTTTCGATGGTTATTTTGTATGAAAGGTGTAATAATGTATGAAAATGTGCGGCCAAGTTCCAAGATAGATAGGTGGCCAACATACAGAGGTATTTGGAGGAACAATAGTATACAGTTTTTTGGTGCTACTATATATTGGCCAACTTACAAGAGTGGCCAACTTGACAGGTTTTACTGTACCAAAAATGTATAGTTCGGTGCGATTTAGAGCCTCGTAAGGTCATCGGACCATATTTTTTTTTCATGAACCTTATCAACCTGTTAGGGTCAACTGAAGCTAGAGAGTCGTAATTAATGACTGTCGTTCTCCGATTTAATGACATGAAAGAAGAGTTGTCGTTTCAGCAAGATGTTGCTACGTGCCAAAAAGCAAGCAAATTAATCAACTTCTGGAAGGAAACATTTTAAATTAGCTAGCAAGATCGTTTGATTTAACTCCTGTTGATTTTTTTTTCTTTGGTGATACAAAATCGTCGTCTTGGAATCCAACTTTATTCGAGTTTATCCAAATGTTTAAAAAATTTAGTCCAAAATCTTGCCTCTCGGACGACAATCATTAAATTTCATGTGTTTTGTTCAAAGTTAAAAAAAACTCACCGAACTTAAGGTTATTGCTAAATCATCGGCCTTAACAATCGTAAGGTTCATCAAAGACAGACCTAGGATTGTCGCCAGACCAAACTACTTACTAATCACAAAAAATCAATTCTTGGTCGGCAGCTCCATTTAAAAAAAAAAAAAAACCGTCGACATAATTTACAAAAAGTTCGAAAAACCTGAAATAAAAGTTGGAAATGGTTAGTGGTATATCAAAAACAATGATATCTGCAGAGAACCGTCAAAGATGAAATACTCGTCTTCCCAATTATGGCAATAAATCCATGCTGCAAAATTTTGATCTCGTTTTATCCGACTAAGACGTAATAATTTGAGATAGCCCAACAAGGTGTAACTGCGAGATTTTGGCGGAATAAGGGTCTCCGCTTGAAATAAAAACTAAAACAAGTTGTAGCATATGTAACTATTTTGAAGATCGTTTTTAAATTCGTTTTCCCTTTTTAAAACATCGTCAAACGAATTCTGGTATTCTACACCAAATTTTCACAACTCATTTCGAAATTAGCCGAACAAAAGTTTTACGTTTATTTGAGTTTACGCTTCTTATTTGGCCGTCCTATCACAGGCATTTCATTTCAGCTAAAACAGGGACCGATTGCATCAATCTAGTCCGCAACCGAAATTGTGCTTATCCAATAAAAAAAAAATCTGTCAAATTCATGAAAGTACTATGTTTGTCTTGTTATAATTATTTACTTGATGTTGCTTCGCTCTAATGTTTCAATTAAAATGTAATCATTCCATATCTTGCTAACTTGCTTTTCTATTTAATCACTTCTTACATCATCAGTTGATCAGTGCGCTAATGAAATAGCCAGTTGCATTCGCTCTACATTATTATTATTTCTCGCAATTATTGACGACTGACAAAGGCGAGCGACTGCATTACTAATTTAAAATTATATTTTTTATTTCCAAGTCCGAATTGTGTGGTAAAGTTATAAAAACTCTTGTTTTAGGAGATGGGTATTAAAAGCAAAAGCGTTAGTTGGTGTTCCATTCCGATTCCGAATACCGATCCGGCACACAATAATACGAATACAAACACTCTAACTGCACTTACTTAATGCTTACTGAAAAAGGGGTACTGATAAATAGAACGCTGACATTGACATTGATCAGCGAAGGGACAGATCGTACACGCTCACTTTTTATTTTTCATTTTTTTGTTATAGCTTATTGTGAGTTTTTTTTTTTTTTTTACACAAAACACTTGCTTTTCAATTTTGCACACTTTGGATTAGATACACTGAATGTTATCGCATGAGGAAGGGGATAATTGAAATATGCTCATTTGTAATGAAAAAAAAAAAAAACAGTATTTCCAAGAGATCTCATCGAGAAAGGCAAATACACCCGCTAAACGCAGAATGGGTTCATACTTCTCAATTAAAAAAGTAGTTAGCGAGATCGCTTATTAGCTTCACGAGATGCGCTCGTGCATCGGAAAACATGTGAATGGTCAAGATACACACAGCGCTATCCTAGATTGCCTTATGCCCTGTGTAACAACTTTTAGAATGAAACCTTTGTCCATAAGCTTGACACAGCGACTTTAAAGGTCGTTTGTACCGTAGGGGAATTTATTCTAAAAGACCACCAAGACTATTTTGATGAATGCGAATGCTAGCAGCATTTTTTAACTCCGCTGACAAACGTATTTCCCGTATTTCGTATTTCTGTCTCTGGGCACAAATTCATCTTAAAAAAGGTATCTTAGTCCGTAGTGACCTAGTTTTCTATTCCTCAAAAAATCTTGATTGTTTCTCAATAGGCTAGGCTGTTTCAAACCCTAAATCAGAACCAACTCCAGGTACATTGCCCGCAATTCTGTGTTTCCTGGAGACCCATCAAAGTCTGAAGATATATTGCAGAGTTAATTGTTGTTCTAATTCAATGCCGACTTTGAGACTTTTTTTTTAAGGTTTAGTATAAATTGATTTTAGCATGAGACAGATTTTCAATGGAATTAAGACTTTGATGTTGGGTAAACAGACGCAAGCTACAACTCCAGATTCCATTTTTATTCGACGGCTTGTTCCCAATAAGACTAGTATTCCCTAACCATAGTCTCCGGGATTGTACAGAACATGTCCTAATATAGTTTAGCGGGCATTGTGATACCCTTTGTTGAGAGCGGCAGCGATTCGTCTTAGGCTCTAAACCAAATGCCTTGAGCTCTAGGCGACAGCGGCAAACAAGCTTGGACCTAATTTCAATAGTAGATAACGTCCTTACTTCAGACTGGCTATTTCGCCACTTCTAATTGCTACTACTGTCGCTTGGAATACACTACAGTGATTAGATAGAGCTTAGTGTCTTAAAAAACTGGTCCAGCGTTTCTTCTTCGATCCATCGGTAGAGATAGAAGGTTCATTCGCATCCCATTCTTCCCTGTTTGGAAACGAACAGCAGAACGGTCTTTCAAAGTTGTCTTGAGATGGGACTGTGGCCTGTGGTATCTGTCTTGTGGGTATTTGTGCCGAAATTGCATTGTTTTGTCCGCAAGTTAAGTGTCCGTAATAAGCTTTGTTACAGTCCGCTTATGGCTAATTATGGAGTATTTTTTTTAAGCTTCTGACTCGCCGCTGCGATAGGGACTGCACTATGACCTAAAAGACCTTTTGTGCTAAATGTCAAAGATGTAGCTGATGATGCGATCAGCAGAAAGTTCTTCTGGTAATTACTTCTCTAAGTAAAGTTGTCCTTTTTATTGCGTAAACGTCCGGGCCCTCGCATATGATGTGCTCTGCGGTTTCGTCTTCTTCAAGACAAAGTCGGCACTCCGGTGAGTCCCCTATTTTTGTGGTTTGTGGAGGTGATATCTTAATCTGTGATGGGCGGTTAGGTAACCAATAAATTTCTTTTTATCGTCGTTTCTGAAGGGCTGTATAGCCTCTTTGGTCTGTCTAAGACCTGGGATGCTTTTCCAATAAAAGATGCACATGTTGTGTTCCCTGCTTTTTAATTTTAGATTAATGGCTCATTTGTTTATTGGACAAAAAGGCTCGGGTCCTATAAAGGGCCAATTCGTCAGCTTTTTCATTTCCCTCAATTCCCTCGTGTCCGTGAACCCACCAGATTTTGGTGTTTTTCCTGGTACTGAAAGCAGTGTAGTACTAATTTGAAGTCAATAATTGGCGAGCTAAGGGCTTTTATAGCTTCAACAGCTTTACAGCTTGACTGTCCGTGAATATATGCATGTTGGCGCCTTTAATACCAGAGGTGTGAAGTAGGTTTGCGCCTTCCTTAATGGCATGGAGCTCTGCCTGAAATACACTGCAGCTTTTTCCCATGGGTACTGAGATATTTTTGTTTGGACCGTCACCCCAGAGTTCATTTTTGAACCATCCGTTTACCACATTAGGCCGTTTTGGGCAATTAGGTGGGTTGTTTGTGCCCATGCTTCTCTGTTTGTGATTTCAGTAGAGAAAACTGTGTTGAAGCATAGCGTTTTTGTTGTTCGATCTGTTACCGCGCAGTTCATGTCTAGTTCGGGGATTCCCGATAGTAGTTGCATTATTTCTAAGTTTTTACCAATGGTTTGCTCTTTCGTTTGTTTAAAACTTGCAGTGTTGCATATTGCCACACTTTTTTTATGAAAAGGAGGGGAGTTAATGCTATTAGAGCCGCTGTGGGGCAGTTTCTCATGTACCTTATTTAGTTTGTTTATCGCGGACTTTTGGGTGGTTTTCTTCCACCATATGATAGAAGCGTATGTTATAATGGGCCTGATCATTGCTGTATAGATCCAGGGAGTGATCTTTCAGTAAACATGGCTTGCAAAAGCAATTGATTTAACCCGTCTGTTTTTGTTTTAATTTTATTAAATCATTTATGACCAGAAAAAAGAGTATGGGGGCGATGACTCCACCTTGTGGCATGCCTCTGGCAGCTGTCACTCTTAGGTCAATATCACAAGTGTTTGCGATGATATCACATTCATAAGAGATTGGTCATCTGCAGTACCCTCTTTACCGCACACGTTGTGACATTGTTGAATGCCGCTAAAATGTTTAGGTATAACGTACCACCGGATTTGGGGCCTACAAATGCATAGGTAAAAAAAATTACCAAACAATGACTAAATGAATCCCTTTTGAAACCACTGAAATAACTCTAGATGATTTTGTTGTGTTAACTAAAAAGCTTTGTTTTTTTTGTTTAATAATTATTTTGTATTTACGCCTAAAATTTCAAGATTAATGGGAAAAGTGGCAACCCTAAACATTTATTTTTTTTTTCTATTTTTTTGTCGAATTAACACTATAGTTTTGCCAGATTTTCCATTAATTACATTTTATTTCTTCTGCTCTGTTATACCATTTACATATTGTATGTATGTTTATTGTATATAGATGAATTAACATTCGAAACTGTGCATAGGTACAAATTAACACTTTTGGTTATGGTCGAGCGATAAAATGTATCACATCCCCATGTTAAATATGACCAACAGCGAAAACAAATCGCATCGCATCTAATCAAAGTGCAAATGTTGTAGATACATAAATCAAATTTATAGACCTGACAATGGCAATGGCAATGGCACTGCCAACTACATACCTACTATCGCGCGCGTGTTAAGTGATTTATTTTTAATTAGCTATATTTCTAAATGAACTTGGAAACCTTCAAGTCGGAATTCAGGTGCTAAAAACCAGGTTAAAAATGTGAAAAGGTGGTGGAGAGTTACAATTTTTATTCCAAAAAGAAAAAGAAAAACAAGTTTCACGTAAGAATATGACGAATGAACGTAGATGAGTAATAAATAACAATAAAGATATCAATTGCTTTAGTTGATTAATAATTTAGGCAGATAGTGTTTAGTGTTTTTCCCCTCGACATAGCTGTTTTAAATGCCAGCAATTAATACATTATTTAATCTTTTAGTTGGTTGCTTTATAAAGGGTGTTTTTTTTTTAGAGGAATAGAACTTTGAATTGAAATAAAACACCAGAAAATCGTTTTAATGTCCATCGATTTGGTTTTGTTGGAAGGATAATTTTATGTTTAATTATGATTTCGAGCTATGATCCATTTTTTCAAGCATTTTGGGGCTGTATGTCGGCAATAACGCCACGAATGTTGGCTTCCAAGTCCCCTAACGTTTCTGGTTTGTTGGCGTAGGCGAGCGACTTCACATGTCCCCAAAGAAAATAATCCAATGGTGTCAAATCACACGATCTTGGTGGCCGCTTGACAGGTCCATTCCGCGAAATTATGCGCTCATCGAATCTTTCCTTCAATAAATCAATTGTAACGTGCGCTGTGTGGCATGTAGCGCCGTCTTGTTGGAACCACATCTCATCCACATTCATGCCATCCAATTTGGGGAACAAAATAGTCGGTTATCATGGATCTATACCGGATTTGGGAAGAAGTATGGCCCAATGAGTCCACCAGCCCATAGAGCAACCAAACAGTCAGTTTTTGTGGATATTGTTGGGGTTTCAAGGGTCTCATGTGGATTCTCTTCACTCCAAATGCGGCAATTTTGCTTCAGAGCCTCATCACTGAACAAAATTTTGCGATGAAACTTCACCCTTTTTTTGGAAATAAATTTGCACGATTTGCAAGCGTTGTTCATTTGTCAAGCTGTTCATGATGAAATGGCAAACCAAACTGAACATAAATGACATTAGGGTGGCCAGATTTGACCACAAAATGTCAGTTTTATCTCTATTCGAAAGACCAACCTCTAAAAAAAACCACCTTTATAAAGTTACAAGAGTGTCATGACATGTCGTGATCGTGAGTCTTGCCTTGACTGACGATGAGAAGTAGATACATATGTATGTATGTAGGTCATGTTGACTTCTGCCAACAAAACATTTTAATTGATTTCTATGCCGTGCGGTCTGTGTCCATAATCAGGCGACAACAACTCGAATTATTGTCGTTCAGTAATGTATCGATTGTTATCTATCATTCGTCGATTATTAATGTTTGGCGTTTTGTTTGCCTGTGAACACAAACAGTACTATTCTGCCTGATGTTATCCGTATTTGTATCACATTATGCTGGCTACGAAATTGTACAACAATAGTTGCATAAGTAACGTCCGAATTGTGACGTTACTCAGAGGAGGAGGAAGAGTAGAGATAGACAACCAGTTGTTGATAAATTATTCATGTTTTTTTTTTTCTTCTTCTTTATCAAGGCCTAAAGACCCACAAACAAATTCACAAAATACATATCTATATAGCTAATTTATAATAAAACAAAATTTTTTTTTTATCGAATTATCACTTGGCCGCGGAAATTAAGCAGAAAATCGCCGACAAGCGAGAGTGTGGTTTTGTTTGTTTCTAAAAATATTTCAAAACAATAGCTGACTCAGCGTTCGTGAATTATATTAGTGTGAGGTTGAATTACTTGAAATTTTATGAAAATGCTAGGAATTTAATTCATTTATAAAGGTGTTTGTGTGTGTACAATTTTTTAGTATGTTCTTAAGATAAGAACTGAGATTCAATTGAAGTGATTGATGAGAGAGAGAGAGTTGGTTATTTGTTTTTGGTAGGCGATGTGCACCACTTATTCGATGATATGTATTTCTGTGTGTGTTATTTTTGAATTATGCAAATAATTGCGAGTTGATGGGCGTTTAGAATTTTGGCAGTGATACAATCGGATGAATGTGTTTGTTTCTTTGACCTATTGAATGTTTGCGGATTAAAATACGTAAATATCCGGTCTTTGACAAGTTTTATATTTGCATATTTTGATTGTTGGAATATTGATTTCATTCTATGGGAATTGACGTTTGTTGGTGACGGTAGTTGATATGACTTAGATCATTCTTTATATATCTTACTTATTCGTCACCAAAGAACAAAGCTGTACATAGACATTAGGAGTTGCTATTACTCAAAATATATAGTCCGAGAGACGTACACATGAAAAAAGCAAAAACAGTTATGACTATCCATAAAAGGAGGAAATCGATTGAACTGACATTGCACAATAACATTGATCTGATAGCTGAAGAGGAATATTAGTTCAAGACTGAAATGCTGACAACACCTTCCCTCCATATCCATATCGGCTAAGGATGAGTAGTGTGTTATTGTACAGAAAGTCTCCAAAGTAATTCTGTGGATGAACACGACAATTATGGGTCACTCACATATGGCAACAACCCTCTCTTCAGCTAACGACAAAAATAAGAAAACTAGCAATCAAAGGCACAACCGGTGCAATGAGAACGACAACGAACGTTAAGAACGTCCACGTAAGACCCAGGTCTCTTAGGGTACTTGGGTCATATACAAGTTTCTTTTTAAAACTGAACTTAAATGAACAAAATTAAATGTTTTATTAGTAAGAGCAAACATTCCCATTAATTATGGAACACAACGTTGTCCAAGTGGCTCAAGTGCCTCGGCTGGCAACTTGTCACTTATTCTTTCATTCCAATTTTCCAAGACCTTGTTTGCTTGACTCACGGTTTGCTTGGATGATATTGGCCTTAAGGTCTAGAATAGTTTCCGGATTGTTGGCATAACATCGGTCCTTCACAGTTCCCCACAAAAAAAAGCCGAAGGGGTCAAATCGGAGCTCTGAGGCATTGACATCGCCAAGACGGCTGATATCAAGATTTGGGAAAAGATCGATTGTGGCATGGCGCGCGTTCTGCATTAACCAGATGCCGTCCAAATCAATCTCTTCAATTGTAGTAAAAAAAAGACTCGATTAACATGGCTCTGTAACGCCTACCGTTGACCGGTACGTTGTCCCCAGCCTCATTTTCGAGAAGAAAAATGATGCCACCACTCCCTGGTCCGCACATTTTCGGCTACAGCCGCCACATTCTCGCCTGTACGTACAGGTGTCATGCTCCTTGATCCCTACAATTTTTTCCAAGCTGAGGTCCTGACTATTGCGGAAGCGGCCTAACTGTGTCATTGAATTTTTCAATATTCTTTGACAGCCAAGCGGACATAAAAAAAAGTTATAATACTAAAATAAAGTTTCAACTTTTCTGAAGATCTTCAGGCTCTTGGCTCATAGCACAAATAAAGTCTATGCAGGGTTCCTGGACTCAGGGCTGGCAACAATATGGCTAACGAGCTAGCAAGAAAATGATCCGAAACGGTCGTGTCCGGGCACTTCGGTCTATCAAACGGCCACTCTGCAATTGGCGGAGAACGATTGGAAAGCTAGATCAGAATAAAGGGAAAACGGAAATTATTGCCGGTTTAGGGGTGCAGTGGATTAGTGGTTAAGTGCGTTGGACCACTAAGCGAGAGGTCGCCGGTTCAAATCCCGACTTGTACCACCTGAAAGTTTTTATTCGCTGCCCCACCTCTTGCGAACGTCTGACAAACTTCCAAGAGTAAGAAATGTCATGAGAAGCTTTTCAAAAATAATTTGCCGTTCGGAATCGGCATTAAACTGTAGGTCCCGCCATTCGTGTCAAAAATCTTCGCACACACAATAGTTGGAGAAGCAAGGCTTTAGGTCCTTATATGGGCGTTTATGCCTAATATTTATTTTTTTATTTTAGTGGAAGGAAGTTGAAGAAACGACCTCAATAAGACCACAACACCGGCTAATCCCAAACTGAAGGGAATCACAATGTTATACCTAAGACCCTAAGTATGGCGAGTAAGAGACCGAGCGACTGCTTCTGCGACCAATAAACCTGACCTAACCGAAGAGATAACTGCCCTGATTACAAATATATAAGCCCATGACGTTTTACCAGTCCTTGATGCAAATGCATTCTCAAGCAGCCAAATGACCATATTTGCAGTATAATGGGCAACAAAGCAATATAATTGTTTGCGGGCTCTCGGTCTAAAAGTTCTTCTGGGAGTTCTATATCAGAGTCTAGTTCTAGCGTATCCTTGGGCATCCTGACATGACGCAATTTTTATTACCATTTCGAAAAATTATTGCAAAAAAAAAAAGTTCCCGCAGAAGGACAATGCTTTCGTCAAAAATATGGCACGTTGATTCTTCTGCCCAGGCAGTAACAAGTTTTTGATAAATAGCCTTTTCGACTATAATTTCCTAGAGGCACACTTCTTCTTAATTGATAAAGCCTTGAAGTGCTCTAAGCGACCGATACTGCACTCAGTGGAAACGAGCGACAGAAAGAAGGGGACATATTCTAAGACCGCTTGGTGCCCGTTGTGGCAAAAGAAAAAACCTCTGTCAAGCATGAACGAACCCGATGGAGTAAACTATTTCCGGATGAAAAATGAGCAGACTCAAAATAATTTAATTCAGTAGGTCAATTTCTTGACATTTTTACGCAACTTGAATCCGAAGTTACGAAAAATTCCCGACTCACTTTGCCTCCAAACAGCTTCCGCACTGCTCAGTTGCTAGAGTTACATTACGAAAGAGATATAAAAGTGTCTTTTTGCATAATAGCCCCTGTTACTTTCAGTTTTTTGTTGTTGTACACTTCTGACAAACACAACTTCTCTGTTTATAATTTCAGCAAGAATCAATGTCTAGAGAGGTCAACAACCGCCCTACTACTTATTGAGTTGCAAGTCGTTGATAAGCTCTGACTAATTTGTCAAACCAACAATCACTTCACTGTCGCAATTTGTCCTTGATATTCTTACTGCAAATTCAACAGTGTGAAGTGCTTACGCCTTTTGTAAATAATAAATGACGGACGTCTACTTTCATTAGACTGGAAAAATACATATATAAATCTTAGCAAAACTCCCAGATACTAGAGTCACGATAAATCGGCTTATCAATTTATTTTCTCATCACTTCTCGCCTGCTCATTGTCTGTCTGACCTTTGTTAAAGAATATTTTGATAACGGTGACGATGGAAATCATTACTATTTGCTCACACTCATATCGCTATCAGTTATTGCCATCACGAGCGCATAATAACAAATAAATATAATTGCTTACTCATTCCGAATTTTTAAGCTCTGCACAAAAAGAAACGGTCACGTTTCGTCTAGGAATTGAATATCTGATTGTTGAAATTCGTGACTACATTTTGGTTAACCGTAAGATCTAGCACACGGTGGTAACGAACTTCCAAGTCCATCTAAATGACTCATTGCTAATTGTCAACGTCTCATGACACAAATTAATTCTTCACCTCATGTGTGCTATGTGCACTCACTATTCGTAAATAATGATTGTTTTAATAATAATTTAACAAACACCATCTAACTATAGTTGAGCACGGGTTGTGGCCGATGTAATTCAATTGACGCGTGCTTTATTGTTCATTGTTCGTTTGAGGTTGAATTGCTCGGAATCTGTTTTCTTGGAGAAAGCTTGATAAAAAGTTCATAAAATTGTTGCTAATAAATAGAACCGTTTCATATTTTGTGAGCTGTAGCTCATTAATAGCAAAATGATTGATAGGGGGGAAAAGCTTAGTGAAATTTCGTCTTGGTATGTGGGGTTTTGCAGGGCATGACCATCGTCGTTGGCACTATGTAATACAGGGTGTTTTTTTTAGAGGTATAGAACTTTGAACTGAAATAAAACACAAGAAAATCGTTTTAACGCCCATCAATTCGGTTTTATTGGAAGGATAATTTTATGTTTAAATATGATTTCGGGCATGTGGCCGCCGCGGCTGGTTCGAATAAAGAAAAGTCTAGAGGTCCAATTTTCAAGCATTTGGGGCTGTATGTCGCCAATAAGGCCACGAATGTTGGCTTCCAAGTCCCCTAACGTTTCTGGTTTGTTGGCGTAGGCGAGCGACTTCACATATCCCCAAAGAAAGTAATCCAATGGTGTCAAATCACACGATCTTGGTGGCCAGTTGACAGGTCCATTCCGCGAAATTCTGCGCTCATCGAATGTTTCCTTCAATAAATCGATTGTGACGTGCGCTGTGTGGCATGTAGCGCCGTCTTTTTGGAACCACATCTCATCCACATTAATGGCATCCAATTTGGGGAACAAAATAGTCGGTTATCATGGCTCTATACCGGATTTGGGAAGAAGTATGGCCCAATGAGTCCACCAGCCCATAGAGCACACCAAACAGTCAGTATTTGTGGATGTAATGAAGTTTCAAGGGTCTCATGTGGAGTCTCTTCACTCCAAATGCGGCAATTTTGCTTCAGAGCCTCATCACTGAACAAAATTTTGCGGTGAAAATCAGCATCGATATCAATCTCATTTTCGGCCCATACACCAAAGTCACGACGCATTGCATGGTCTCGCGGCTTTAATTCTTGCACAAGCTGGATCTTGTAAGGTCGTAAGAAGAGATCTTTGCGCTAAATCTTCCATAAAGTTGATGGACAAAGCTCCAACTGCTGTGCACGGTGGCGAATCGATTCATTCGGGTCCTCTTCAACACTTTGCTCTACAGTGGGAATTGTTTCTTCGGTGCGCACTGTTCGACGTCTCTGCGGATGCGTATTATCATATAGAGTAAACGTAGTGCGGAAACGATCCATGGTTAACCGAATTAATTGCTCTGATGGACGATTATGTCGACCATAAAATGACATTAGGGTGGCCAGATTTGACCACAAAATGTTAGTTTTATCTCTATTCGAAAAAGCAACCTTTATATTTATTTTGTGATTTCCAATATATTGGCGATTCACAAATTGGGACCACAAGATCAATACACGAGTGCCATGTAGAGACACTAATGTGTCTTTGGTCTATTTTTAGCGAATACAATTAGTCTTATCACAAAACAAACGACAGAGTTTTATTTGCTTTAGACTTATGCCGTGCATACATACATATTATGTAATATAGGCCAAAAATTCCTACATATTTGTCTGTGACAATTAATTGAAAGTGTTGTGTTTTTTTTTTTTTTTTTGCTCAATGGATAGCTTTAATGGTGGACCAAGGTCAACTTGAATTGATTTAAATTAAAATAAAAACATAAGGAAAGGCTACAGTCCGCTTGGAGCGAACAGTATGATACCCTATCCCTATCCCTATATGCCCCAAAAAAAACCTTAAGAAGATGATGGATAGCATTTTATTTCATTCTATAAAATTTAGAAAAAAAAAAAACATTTTTTGAAAAAACGCCCCCAAAAAGTGGGCATGGCCAAAAACTTTGTATGGGCGATATATTGGAAAAAATATTGGCTAAATATCTTGTTAAACATTTTTTTTCGGTTTCTATGAAAATTATCGAAGAAAACAGCATTTTAGTGAAAAACGCCCACAAAAAGTAGGCGTGGCAAAAAACTTTATATGACAAACTTATAAAGGAGGGCATTGCCTACATATCTTGTGAGGGTCGTAACACTCTATCTCTCTAACTTTAGCTTTAAAACGGTTTTTTCTAAATTGTGGGCGTGGCAGTGGGCGTATTCAAAAAAATTTTACACTTAACCATTTCGGAGCCCTAGGGAATATGTGGTCCAAATTTCAGCTTCCTAGCTTAATTTTAAAGGCCTAAAAATTGCGTACGGACGGACGGACGGACGGACGGACGGACGGACGGACGGACGGACATTGCTAGATAGTCTTAGGATTTGGTCCTGATCATAAATATATACACTTTTATGGGTCTACGGCGAATATTAAGGGGTGTTACAAACTATGTGTCAAAATTAATATACCCTTAGGATAGGGTATAAAAAGCCGAATACGTAGAATTTCTCATTTCGTAATTGCTTACGAATGCAAAAAGTAAAAAAAAGTAAACAAAATGAACATCAAGATTAATAACAAGTCGACATATTTGAATTTCTAAATTTCTTCTCGACATAGACACATAAAAATACCCGACACGTAAATGCCCTCGGCAACATAAATAATGTACTTGAAAATTTTATGAAAATCAAAGAGGCATCGACTTTATAAACAATTACCAGGTAAATAAACAAAGAGATTAATTTTCAAAGAATGCGCCCATGAGTACTTGTTTTACTTCAATAAATACAGTACATATGTTTGGAAGTCATTTTCGCACCTCGAAAATCAGCTGGGATGCAGGAAAGTGTGTGGAAGTTGGAAGGGGGTTTCTTGAAGGATTCTCTGTAGACGTGATTTTAGAACAAAGCGTTTGAGATGATCTCCACTAGTTGATCCAAAGGTCGATTGGCCAAATTGATTTAAAATTTGCAACGTTGATGGAGAAGCAAAAATTATTTGATATGACAGTGTTGAAGTGTCATATGCAGATACTTAAGGCACTATCTTCAACAGATCCGTTCAGGTACGTCCAGGGATATGCGGACGATATTGACATCATCGGTCGCTTCCAGCATGAAGAACGGGCGACAAGTTAAGTTCGACAAGAAGTCAATGGGGAAATGACGAAATACATGCTATCAACAAACAAATAAGCATCTGTCCACCGAATAGGACAAAATGTCACTATTTATAGCAGCAACTTCGAGGTGGTTAAGAAGTAGTAGTTAGTAGCGATCCGGCGAAGAATTACCCCAGGAAAATGATGCTACTTCGGTTTGTCGAATGGTTTCAAAACTCGAAACTGAATGAATGGGTTCTACAGAACCATTACCCTGGCAGTTCTACTACATGACGCCGAGTGTTGGACGATAAGCAGGAAAGAAATACCTTCGAAGGAAAAATTCTTCGACAAATATTTGGTTCTGCATGCGATGTGGCGTGACGTTCGATGTATCGTGACGTTCTGTCCGATTCGTCGATGTTGTGTGTCCCTTCTTGTGGACAGCATATATTTCGTTTTGCCCTCATTCACTTCTAAACCCATTTTTGCCGCCTCTGTACTGATACTTGCAAACGCACCAGTGACAGCTCGCTGTGTTCTGCCAATGATGTCGATGTCGTCGGCGTAAGCAAGTAGTTGCACAGACTTTTGGAAAATTGTGCCCCTGGTGTTGGCTTGCGAGTTTCGCACAATTCTCTCAAGTATGATGTTGAAGAAGTTACATGACAGCGCATCTCGGTGAGATTGTTTCCGACCTCAATGGAGCAGCGAGAGTTCTCCATCGTCATCCTGCACAATCTGACGAGTTTGGCAGGGATGCCTCTGTATAGCTCGTCTCTATAAATGCTGTCATATGCGGCCTTAAAATCGATAAAAAAAATGGTGAATATCGATCTGGACTTCTTGGGTTTTTTCCAGGATCTGCCGAAGTGTGAAAATCTGGTCAGTTGTGGACTTACTGGGCCTAAAACCGCACTGATAGGGTCCAATCAGTTCGTTGACGAATGGTTTCAGGCGTTCACACAGCACGGCAGACATGTTGAGGAGACTTATACCTCTATAGTTGGCGCAGTTAAGGGGGTCTCCTTTCTTGTGGATCGGGCAAACAATGCTGAGGTTCCATTCATCAGGCATACTTTCCTCTGACCAAATCTTAAAGACGAGTTAGTGTATGCTCTCTTCCAAATCATCTCCCGCTGCCTTGAAAAGTTCGGCAGTTAAGCCGTACGGTCCAGCAGCCTTGTTGGATTTCAGTTTGGATATTGCTATCCTCACTTCATTTTGGTCAGGTGGGCGGGAGTCTTGGCTTTCATCGCCCACGTTGAATGGTTCCTTTATGCAGACCAGTACCTTCTTATCAGTAGAAAAATATCAACTCTATTTCCATTCCAAAGGCTATTCACTGTAATGGTTTTGATAATGGTTTACCAAAATAATTCTATTTTTATTAAAGCAACCCCCCCATATCCGCGCTGGCTACACAAATACATTTCTATGATTACTTACAGCGCTCGATTTATAGCACTCCATTAATATACTTTCAGCGTAATTAACGGAATATACCTTTTTGCTTTTTTGCTTTGCATTATCTTCATTTTTTCTCTATTTATTTGGAAAAAAAAAAATTTATAGCACCTACACCTAGACCTATGAAATTAATTAACTAAAAGATCCCTCCATGATATTTGTAACCTTTTTATTCGTTCGAGGTACTTCATGCTTCACACCACTTTCTGTTAATGACTTACACAAATAGCAGACGACTTGACTTGCATAACATTTAAAAGGTTAATCAATAAAAAAAATGTGTATAGCTAGCTACGCCTGTATCCATTATCCATTGCAAAATGCTGTGTAACGAATGCGGAACAACCGGACAAAATGAAACCCCTCATCCCTCATCCAAATCAAATGTCATAAAAAATAAAAAATAAAATGTACAATGAATGGAAATTTCTACATAGAAATTGAAATACCCGTACAGCGCAATTTGTGCAGCAATGCACGTGAGCCTTATGCGATTTATCCCTGAACGTGTTCCGAATACATGAAAACCCCTTAGATAGCAAGTGCCGCGCAGAATAGAGGTGTTGTTTATTTATGTATTTAATTAAGCCCATTTTGCTGTATCCTCTGAGTTACTTCATTGCAACCGTACGGATAGTCCGGATATGATGCAAAAAAAAAAAGAAAGAAAGAAGCCGCACTGAACAGCTCGTCATCCGTTGTGCCATAACCACTTTATTTCGTCCTCTGTGGCGTATTGTAATTGTTAGTATATTTTTTTTTTGTATTAAATTAGATTAAATGCAACTAGATAGATTATGTATATGTATGTTCGAGTCGTGTAGATGTGAGATGGTTAGTCAGGTTGAATAAATCATTCAGCCGATTGGTAACTTAATTTTCTTTGTTTTATTTAGACACATTTGTTACCTGTCAGATAATTTCCGGGAGAGCTTGTCTTAAAAGGCGACAAAAACGGGGAATTCACGTTTGTGAGCTTCCACATTGAATTCAATGCAACTCGAACACTTAAGGTGCAAGAGTAGCATTTTCATAGTGAGGACAATTCAAAAGAGCCGTCCGAGGATGAAAATCGATCTAGAGATTAACAGTGTCGCGAAAGGCAAATCAAGCAAAAAAATAAATAAAATTAAAGCTTATTATTACAACTTACAGCCTTTAATAGCAAAATTTGATTATAAATAAAAATAACAAAAAAATGGCAAGTCTAAGGGGGTCTGTAGACGCTACAACATGTTACGACGAAAAACCTGCAGACAATAAGATCAATCACTAAAGTTCTACATCTTGATTTTGGTAGAAGCGAAATTGAAAGTTGGCGAGACCAAGTAAAGGCCACAGACGACCAAATGTTTACTTGAACCAAAGGAAACACCAAAGTCACAACAGCAGCTTTTGGTTATTCAGTGATGAATTATTCGCAAATGGGAGATATGCCGAAACTTTTTAAGGTCGAACCGGGGATCGTTTTATATGTCGGAAAAATTATGATTTCGCATTCCAAGTCCATAAAACAAACGACCGACTTATCACCAATTAATTTGCTTTTTGCACCAACCAAAGATTGGATTTGTCGGGGCAGTGGCTAAGTGGTAAAGTTCGTAAGCGAGGGGTTCCACCTAAAAGTTTTAATCTAAAAGAAACATCCAAGAGTAAAAACTGTCGTGAGAAGCTTCTCAAAAACCTAACTACCTTTCGGAATCGGCATTAAACTGCAGGTACCTTCCATTCGTGTCAAAACAATGTCTCTTTACAGACAAGATGGTTGGAGAATCCTTAGCCTTTAGGCCCTGTATGGGGCGTTTATGCCTAGCATTTATTTATTTTCAAAAAGTATCTCACCAACCAAAATTGACTGAGTTTAAAATATCGATTTGAAAAAGCCTTCTTGATTTTAGTCAATGTTTCGATTGTACGTAACCTACTTTGTAAGGGCTCTGCTTCTTAGGTTGCGCGCACAGTAAAGCGAGAAAGCAGTAATGTCTTCTTATGTGGCGCTTTCTCGCTTTACTTTGAACACGTGCATAAGAAGACATGTAAACTGTTTTATCGCAACCTTAGATCTTAGTCTTGTCTTGGCCAAAAGACAGCGATTTGAAACACATTCTTTGTTTGAAGTGTAAAAGAGCTTTAAGCAACCAATGAAAACGCCCAAATGACTATTCAACTGAATTTTTAAAAAGCATATAAAATGCATTTTCTTAATAAAGTGGGTTTTGACCATCAAAGCTACTACTTTTGTCCACTGTGCGCTGATAAGGGGTGTAGTAGGGTGTATATTGACAGCGCCCACACGTATGCCAGGAAATTTAAAATAAAATGTTCTGCCTTGTGAATTGTAATGATCCCAACATCAATAATGATAAAATCCATCACATATTTTCAGGGTTATGATGTTGATTTATGTCGTTTTCATTTGCTAATGCAAAAAAATTCTAAGAACTCGATTGACGAGAATTTTGATCTTTAAATTCAGAATGAAAAAATCAGACTGGAAAATTGCCAGTCTATTTTTACTGTGGAAGGTAATCGTGTTTCAAGACTCTCCTCACTTTCCCTTTAATAAAGGATAGAAACGATACCGCAAAAGGAAAGTTGAGGTCTCTGCTTGTTTGATTGTCATCCCTGATAGGAGAGTTCTACCGGATTACGAATCGCTATTAGTTATTTGTGACAGCCATTTTCTGCTCCTGTTTCACAGAAATATTCCGGAAGTATCAGCGACACAGCCAAATTGGCAATTTGGCAAGTCCTTTTCTTTTGTCTTAAACACCTTGAGTATACAGTCGACGTCACGTATAACGACGGTGAAGGGACCGAGCAAATTGAATGGTTTTAGCCGGCCGCTGTGGTTATATCCGCCGATTCTTTTTACAGGTTCTTTTAGTAAGAACATTTTCAAATTAACGAAATATGATTATTTTAGCCGACTTCTGGTTGGTTACAGGCGTGGTCGGTATAAGCGACTTCCACTGTAGCTTCAAAGAAACATAGAAACGACATAAACCGATTTTTCTCATAATTACTTCTGGGATTATGAAATTTTGTATCGCCAGTGTGTGCATTCAGAAGTTTAATGCCTGTCAGTTCAGTTCTGACATTGAGAGACAATACAAATCAAGAAAAATAGACGCACGAAATTCCTCGGTACATCCGACAAGTAGAGTCAGACTGAAGGCCAATTTTTTGGCCGAAGCCGAATGTTTTGCCGATGGTTTCGCCGAATGTAGTCGAAGCCGAAAATCCCTGCTATAACTTTGATTACTTACTTAAGGAGTTACATGGGTTTCACAGCTTCAAAAAATCGATTTTTTTTTATTTTGTCTTTTTAATTTCTACAACATGTCGAGAACATTATCCTTAATTTTCAAGTCATTCCGTATAAAAGTTTCGGAGATACAGCCTTGGGAAGGTGCGCACTCGATTGAATCACGAGGTTTATTTGAGGTTATCCAAACTTTAAACGCGTTTTTCTCGAAACTGTGTTTTCAAAGTCCGTTGGCAAAAGTTCTCGAAAACCACTCAACCGATCTTGATGAAATTTTGCACAGGTCTTCGAGATACAATTCACGAGGACTTGGACGAAGAAAGAATTTTTTTTTTTTGAGCAAATTTTACCAAAATTAGCATTTTTTTTGTAAAAAGGTCTGCCCAAAAATCCAATTGGCACTTTTTTTATTTCCCTTCGTCCAACTTCTAGTTTTTGGTCTTAACAAAAAAATTACCAAGATTTTTTTTCACTTCATTTGATCCTGTCACGAGTTCTACTGTCAACGGGGAAGCACCTTTTTTCGGAGGGATCACCGGAAATGACGTCACAATGACGGAGTTTTGAATATTTTCCTTTGAAAATTTCAGAAATTCTTTTTCAAATGTATATCTTTAAGAGAGTAAACATTTTGAATGAAATATTTTATGTAACCCCTTAATGGACTCTCGACCCGTGAAGAGTCCCTCTGCTTGAGACACGGCAGCCTTCCATCCACTACGATCCCGGCTTCCAGTTATCCAGATCAAGTTAGGCTTAATCGTGTCCTATTTGAATTTGTTGCCTAGTTAGAACAGTCTTCCGAAAGAGTATAATTGATTGCCATGGGACTAGCGGTTAACGAGAAAATCTTAAGACCTTTGAAAAACAATTCTCCAGTTCATTTACGAAGTGGTAAATCTCTGCCTTTTATGCGACTTTTCCGCGTTTAAGTGGACAACCTTCTGTTTCCGTTATTAGTTGCATTTTTTAGCCATTTCTTTTCCATATAACGAAAGAGTTACTTCCCAAGGCTTTGATAAGATAATCTTCTATAAGCAGTTTTTTCGTTCCCCTTTGCAGGGTATTTTTTATTATTTATTTGTGCTACAAGCATTATGCCAAGGCACTTACGATTTTCATTTCTGTTTCATGCATGAAATGTCAGGTGGTCGGCTTACATTAATCCGACACACGACACAATCGCTTTATATGGTAAATGGTAAACGCGACGAAATAAAAACACGTAAAATCGTTTCATAAGCCCATCAAAGAACCTCAGATATGTATAACCACGTGAGTTTTGGAATTTAATGATGTTCCATTTCCAACATTTCCATTCGTAATTTAAATTTAAAAAAAAAACAACGTACCGTATTTATTCAAGACATTCCAAGCATTAATTAATTAGATGTGTAAATTATATGAACGAACGAATTTAACCACGCACAAGATTCGCAAGATTAATGACGAAAGTTTCAATAAAAAATTACTTCATGTTGGCTTGAAAAATTGAGGCCAAGTAACTATGTATGTAAGTGTACCTGAGGTAAAGTCTATTAAAAAGAGAACACTTACAACTAAAATCAATGTTCCTACCTCATAGTTTGTATAAGAAGGCAGCACAGCTTGTACTTATGTAGGTGTGTCAATACCGAAAAGAAATGAATAACCCTTAATTTAAGGCACGATACATATGTATTTAGACAAATGTGGGTCGATACGATAAACGATGGTGATGTATTATTTTGAAAGGAGTGACATTAACTACTCAATAAATATTGCTCTATACATAAGCACTCCTCCGATACTGACTCTTTTTATTTTTTTCCAGAGGATTCAGCAAATATTGTGGTGAACGATACGTCTGTTGTGTGCAACGAGAACTTCTCCGACTCAAGACAATTTGTGCAAAACCGTCCGATTAACGAGTTCGATGACCTTCCGACGATATACTTCATAACGCCGACCTATCCCCGACGAGAACAGATTCCCGAACTGACAAGGCTCGGCTATACCCTGATGCATATCCCGAAAATTCACTGGATAGTCGCTGACGATTATACTGAGTGTAATATATTTTTGGATTATCTCTTTAATAAATTTGGTAAGTGTCAATTTTGACAAGGGGAAACATATTTGTAATTATCTGTTGTACTCGTCAGGTATACCTTACACGCATATCTCTAGTCCCATGCCCGATGTTTATCGGACTCTGACACCAAACCCCAGAGGTGTGGCCAACCGTCGAGCGGCGCTCAATTGGCTACGCCAGCAAAAGCACACATCGGGTGTCCTTTATTTTGGCGATGACGACAACACATTCGACTTGAAGTTATTCTCAGAAATTCGTGATACAAAAAAAGTTTCCATGTTCCCTGTGGGACTGATTGGGATGTTCTCAGTTAGTACACCAGTTGTACAAAAGGTGGGTAAAGGAGAAAGTTTTCACATTCGCATGTGCGCTATGACAATGACAATCTTTATCTTTATGCAGGGAAAAGTAATTGGCTTCTTTGATTCGTGGCCAGGAAATCGAAGGTGGCCTGTCGATATGGCTGGGTTTGCTGTGAATCTCGAGTATTTGTCACGTCATCCGAATGCCACAATGCCCTACAAGGCTGGCTACGAAGAAGACTCATTTCTAAGAAGTATAGGCTTGACTTTGAAAGACATCGAACCCAAAGGCAACAATTGCACAGAGATATTAGTCTGGCATACGCAGACGCAGAAAACAAAAGCTCCAACAATTCGTATCAACTCAGAGTATTTAGATGACAAGTCTAGCTTGGGAGCGTTATTTAAAGAACTCGAAATTATGGGTGTTGGCCATCCATCCGACTATGATGGTAAGTTCGTATTATGTACATTTTCTAATAATTTATCCTTTCTCTGGCTCTCTGTAGGTGTGAAAGCTACAATGACTAAAAACGGCAAAACAAAGCCGATATCATACTATCTTCGGTGAGATTCGGCTTTAGCTGACTTCTGGAATTGGTTGTTTCCAAGTTATGGCTGATTGCGCGTGTGGCGCCGTCGTCTTCGTCCACCAGCAGGAACAGAAACAGCGGCCTTCCTCGAATATTTTTTGTTTTTTTTTTTTAAATTTAGTGTAGGCAAAGAAAAACTTGCAAAACACTTAAAAGACACAACAAACACTCACTCACTCACTCACTTACATACAAACAAGGGAGATTACATTTTTCCAACTCATACTCATATTCATATCAAATTTGATTTGTAATAAATATTTAGATTTGCAAATTTTATTAGACGCAGAAAAAAAAAAAAATTTGAAAAACTTATCTCGCAGAAAGAGAAGGACTTTCATCACATATCTTAGCAAAAATTTTGTTTGTTTCTAGTCTAATAAATAAAAATCACCCTTGTCTTGCCGATTATACAACCTCATTTGTTAGGCACACCACAAAAAGAAAGACAACAAAGTAGAAATATCGAATAATTTGCGGTTCCTGCTTCGCTCTACGTGTTTAACGTCTAAATTAATTATAAAATTGAAATCGATGGATTCTGTGATAAAAATTAAAGAAAAAAAAAACAAATACCTTACTAAATTATTTGAATGAAATTAGATTTTAGAAAACAGATTAAAACCAAAAAAAAAAAAAAAAAAATACTAAATATAATAAATAATAAGCAAACTCAACTCAACTCAACTAAAAAGTGAAAGTAAAATGATGATTATGATTGCAACAATTGTTAGGTGCTTTGTTGCGCTTGCTACATGTACATACAAACAAACAAAATTAATTGATCCTTAAAGGATTATTCTCTCAATAACTCAGTTCGTATAAAACTACACAATTTACAAGGATAATAAGGGTTGAATGATGTAGATATTAGCGCCATTACTATGATATTAAATAATATTTTTCTTTTTTGTTAAAAATAGGTGCCACTACAATTTAAATAATATTAAAAGGGTAAAAACTAAATGAAATTATTTCAAACTAAATTATGTAGTATGTATTTATAATTTTTTTGTTTTTTGTTTTTTGTTTTTGTTTTTAAGAAAAATAAATGCTAATAAGAGATATAAGCTTTCAAGTGTTTTATTCAAGTCAACATTAAATCGTACAAAAGTTCTTCTGAATAATTTAAATTCTTCATACCACCCCCCCATCGCAAGCAGACATATTTACATACTTTGGTTGCAATATATCTTGGGGGGAAAAAATATTGAATAATCCTCCTTCATATGCGCCTTGAGACCAAATAGAATAGAATTCTTCCTGGCCATCATCAAGTACAAGAAAAAGAGAAAATATTCTTCTGAAATGGTAGTTCCGACTCTGATGTATCAGATGCACACATTGTTCCTTCTAAACAAAACCTGCAAATAACCAAAAAATAAAGAATAAAACAAAAAAAAAAAAATATGAATGCTTTGCGGGTATGCAACAAACCGTAAATTTGAATGAAAGTTTTCCAAGCAATCGGGAATATGTTACGAAAATTTAATTTAGTAGAATGCACACAACACACACGAACAGTGTCAACGGAAAGAAAGGAAACGGATATTTTTTTTTGTTGGTTATTTCACTAAACACGCGGATTTCGGACTTCAAAATGAAATATTTGACTTCTATTTTGGAATTGTTTAAATTATAAGTCCTCCCTCTACCACGCGTCAACTGACGACTTGGAACTAATTGTAAGATTCGGAAGATCAGACCATCTAACTCTATTAAAAATTTGTGTCTTCAACGAAGAAAAAGAACTAAGGTGTTTTCAAAATTCAAAAAAAAAAACAAAACAAAACATTTGTGACCTTTGCCATTGTGACTATGCCACGGCTTCACTGGGTCCATCGAAGAATTAAGTCGCTCTTGGAACCATTTATCAAATCATGCAGTTCATCATTGAAGATGCTCACGAGAATTGTCAGGCTGCCGTTTTTTTAGGCATGTAGCAAAGCAGGTGACGAATTGATTCTTTCTCCTCAAGTTGCTGCAGCTTCTAAAGTAGTCGTTGTACTACCTAGTGTCCAAGGACTACCACGAGTGTGCTAATATGCATGCGGTTTAATTCAATAAAGTGTTTTTAGTGCTTTTTTTATAACAGACCAAGGAAGACAGATCAAAATACTGCGCCGGACATTTCCTTCGATATCTCAGGAGAATCGACTCTGCAGTCGATGCAGCTTGTAGGGATCCTTTCGAGCCACCAAGCTTTTGCAAAACACTTAAATGTGTTGTTCACTTGAGCGACACCACCGACTGCACTGCTTATGGTGAGGAGGATGACGCAACGGAACACATCTTCTGCAGTTCGGTCGGTCGGATTTTCGGGACTAACATGGTGACTGTCGAATATCTAACCTCTTCATCACTGAAGCTACTGAGGGCTCCATCGAAATTTTCTGCGTAACTCAGACCCCTTTCTGACAAGCTCACCCGCAATCTCTACTTCTGGTTGACAACTGCAAAACATACAGCATTTCTATGGTTGCGATAAGGAAGCTTAAGTTGTGCTAAAGTTATAGCAGCTATCTGAGCTTGAAACGACTTACCCATTCGTTTGTAAATATTAGGATGTAGTATTGAATCTCCTTTTGAAGACGAAGGTTTAGGCAAGGGAGTCTGTATTCGATGCCTCTTTGTCCTAACTCATTGTAAAATCATTCAGAAGAAGACTTAGTTGGGAAAGAAGGTGAGAATGCAACTGGCGAGTTGTGGTTTATTTTTCGAATAAGTGACGAAGTGTTCGAGACCAAAAACCAAGCCATCGCGGATGCCAGATCGCTTGGTATGGATAACTGGAAGCAACGTGCTCGGGACCATAGAGTATGGAAGGCTGCTCTGTCTCAGACAGAGACTCTTCACTGGTCGGTAGCACGGTAAGAAGAAAAAGTGACGAAGTGATACGAAGCCGGATGGCCTGCAGATATTTTTTGAGGTCGAACCGGCGAGCAAACCAGTAGTGATGCAGTGAATTGGGAGGGTTTTGATCCTTAAAATGCTGATCATAACCTCGTCGATAAAAGGAAAGAAGAAGTGTTTGTAGGTACCCAATAAAAGCAATAGATTGAAATGAATGCACAGTTTAACTGCATAAACTCGATCGCAGTCAACCAGTAGGCTTCTTGTTTCCAAAATAGCAAACGAAAAGAACAGTCGTTTAGAAAATAAAGCAAAATCCTTGAGGCGAATGTAAGGGACGACGGAATTAAAGAATCAACCAGATGTTGACAAATGGATTAAGAAGTCCACAAATTAAGGCAGATGTTTAAAATATGTTAAAATGTCCACAAATATTCATTAACGGCTTAACCCTCACATGTTCTTCATTTAACCAGGGTTAGTATGAGCATTTTTTTTCTATCATATCTTGGATACTTTACTCAAATTGGTTTTTATTGGGAGCCAGTGCCTAAATATTTGATACATTTCGAAAAATTAAAAAACAAAAACATTAATTGTTCCAGAGTTATCACACTAAATAAATGCTGGTGACCCTCAAGGCTCTGTTTTGTGTCCGACTCTCTTTCTTATTTTTATCAATGACCTCCTGTCTGTCACTTCTAATCCAATCTATGGAATGGCAACGAATGTTAAGCTCATTGAATTCCGAACTTGACAGCAAACTTAAATGGGGTAAAACCAACAGAGTGGAGTTTAATGCTTACAAAACACAATGCTGTCCGCTGTCATTGAAGCGAAACCTCAATACTCTGCCATTATCCATGGACGGAACTTGCATTGCTGAAACCGAAAGGTGGAAAGCCTTCGGTATGTGTGTTAATGACAACCTTTGTTGGAATGACCACAAATTCGATGTCGCCAAGAACGCTGCGAAATGTCTAGGCTTCCTAAAGCGACGCTAGAAATATTTCACCCCAACTGATCTGGCTAGAATTTATAAGGCGTTTATTCGCCCCAAACTTGAGTACAATGCTCATATCTGGTCTGGTGCACCAATAACATATTTGGAGCTACTTGACAGGATCCAAAAACGTGCGGTAAAACTTATTGGCGATCGAGACATCGCGAAATCGCTTGACTCTCTTAGTCATCGTCGTAGTGTCTCCTGACTGTCATTGTTTTATCGATACTACCATCACAAGTGCTCAAACGAAATAGCCAGTTGCGTTCCTCCCCTTCAACACTTCAACCGTAATACTCGCCATGCCAGGAATGCTCATCAGTTCACCCTTAAGCCTATATTCGGACAGACTGTGAAATATAAAGATTCCTTTCTCAACCGTACAACACGAATGTGGAATGCTCTACCACGCTCTGTTTTTCCTTTGCATTATAATTTACAAGCTTTTAAGACCAACGTGCATCGGTTTCTCACTTTCTCTAATCCTTCATTTCCCTAATGCCCGCACTGTGACACTTCATTATGAAGGTATCCAAAGCCCCTTTAGTGCCCCCATACTAATGGGGAATAATATTAACCTGGGTTAATAAGGTCCTGATTAAGGGGCAAGAACTGTCACCCGTGTGAGGGTTAAACTAATTTCATTCAAAAAAAAAATGTAAGCTCCAAGCTCCAACAGACTGTACATTACAATTTATTTCGCCCTTACACCCATCACCACGAACGGAACTCATCCAATGTAAAATGTAACACTTTGCAAAGTTTACTAGAAGCATTTTGCTTCATCAAGGATGCTATGTGATATATGATATTATGCTTATTTTATGATGCACTTTCTAAGTTATTACATACACTACAAAATTTGGATTTTCACAAAATAAAATTTGGATTTCGAGAAGATAAAGTTAGCCCAAAGTTATTATACTCCGCTCAGAGACGAAAGACGGAGTGAATGCTTGCTGAAGAAGATTACAATAGAGATGGGTGGGTAATTGAATAGAAATGAAGAGATAAAAAAAAAAAAATTGAAACCCCTCTCTGGGTTGAAGTAGTGTAAACATTTGCAACCCAGTTCCGGATGCCTAAAATTGTCAATATCCATTCACAGTAAGTACCATTTGTACCTTTAAATGACCCTTGCCAGCATGAAGAATACATGCCATATCCACATACTACACATACGTCACCCACTCATAAAATCTTACTGCAGCTACTTGAAAATATTAAATAACACTGGCTGGCAACATGTGTGCTCACAACATAAAAGCCATAGTCCCATAGACCCAAACCGGCCTCTATTCCTCCAGAAATACACATGTACATATACACACAAAAAATTTTACAATCGTTTATGGCAAATCCAAATCACTTTCATTTATTCTTCGTCGCTGATGTGATTTTACTCCAGTTTTGTATCCCTCGTCTACGAATTGAGTACTATATACCACATACTCGTCGAAGATGAGACTACTCAACACTCGCACTACTCAACCACACTGTTAAACCAACGAAGAGGGTGTGATGATAACACCCTTCTCATTCATCCCCCACCAATTGAAAAGCCATGAATCAAATCAATTTGTCCGCCACTCGTGCATACCCCAATAAGCAGCAGGCTTTCTTCGTCGTCGTTCTCTTGGCCGGCTTTATTTCTCTTTGTGTGCGATCTTCAACCCCAGCACGTTGTTGACAGTGATAAGCCTGACAATTATCTTGCATCTCAGCGCTCGCTCGCTGGCTTCTTCTTATTTAGGTGCTGTACTGTAGCCGTTGAAACTCTCGCAAATCCTTCTATATTTCTATGTAGCGACGACGACGACGACGACGACGACGACAACGATAAGCAAGAGTCAGAGATAGTGAGTTGTCGAAGCATCACCGAACGGCCATCGAACGGGACAACTGAGATTTTGCTATTGCTAGCTATTGCTCAGTAGAACGAAAGCCAGACATACCATTCACTATCAGTATCGGGATTTCAGTTGGTCGCATCATCTCGGTTCGTTCGCACGGTTTCGTTCTCTATTTCCCCGCCTGTACACTCTTGTACAGATAATATTTTGGAATAATTCTATAAAATAAATAATACAAGTCGGGCAAAAAGGTACCTACACCTATACCTATTTTTAGTGAAAATATAAAAACAACAAAAGCCTTTTCGCACGTTCTTTCTTTGCTCCTTATTATCCTTGTTGTGCTCATCGTTTACGTAAAAAATGATGATTCTGTGAAAACAACATGAAGTCTATGATGCAATTATCCTCATACGTGGTCTGCAGATAAATTTCGTTATCCTTATATTATGAAATAGCAACGCAGGATAACGTGTATAATTTGTTCGGCCAAAAAATAAAATATTGAATATATGTATTGCCTTAAGAAAGTTGGAAATTCGCAAAATTTCCAATCGACTTTGGGATAGATAAGACGCCAGAGATAACGCACGGAAGTTGTGGCCTTATCGCCTTTCGAGAGATGACATAGGGTCATCTACGCGCTAGCAAATCGGAGGATTATCGTAATTCATTTAGTTGCGCTACAATTCTGGAGTGGAGTGTTGTTTGTGTGTGTGTGACAAGAATCTGAATTTGGAAATCTATTTTGAAAGAAATTCATGAATTCCAATTGCGGCACGTGCGGGTTGTAAATTGCAAGCCAGCAAGCAAGCAAGCAAGCAAGGATTATAAAGTTTTTTTTTTCGGCTGCAATTTCATTGCTAATCGTTGCTGTTCAGGTTGTAGTGGTCGTGTAATCAGATTGAATTGGCTTAGGATGATTGAAATTATATTACTATCTATCTATCTATGTGTGTGTGTTTGTGTGTGTATTTCCCCATGTTAATTAAATTCTGTTTCTGTTTGATTTTAGATTAATTCCATTTGGTAACAAAAAAGAAAAGAAAAAAATGTTGTAACGAAGAAGTAAGAGATATAATTATTCGAAAAGTGAACAAGTGCATTGTTAAATGAAGTAAATTCGAAAAACATGAAGAAAACAAGATATCTGCAAAATTTTGTTCTTTTGCTGCTTTTATGTGGATTAGAACTGAGTTATGCTGCGAGACAGAGTAAGTATGGATTGATATTTTTCTACTTCTTTTTAGATAAGGAATAGATAGGGAGATTGAATGTTATAGGGTTTTAGGGATTAGCAATGATTGTTCATTGTCTTTGTCTTCTTGGGGGTTGTTCCTTAACTAGATATTTTGGTGTGTTAAGGACTTTAGGTATTTGTTATTGGAATGAGTTTAGGCTTTTTAATTTAGCAATTGATAGTTCTGTTCTCTATTTTCTCTCTCCTTCAATTACAACACTTTTGAAGGAGTAAACAAATAGCAGTATCGTTCCCGGCATGAATATGAGAGTAATAGTCTTGTTGACACAATTTTTGTGTTAACTGCTCGCCGTCCGCCGATACGTTTAACAAGGAGGAAGTAATTGCAGCGAGTCTTTTTTTAAAGACATCGAAAATCAGGATGTAGTACCTCCAGGCAGACGTACCTTTTTGTTAGTAGAGCTCGGAGAAACTGAATGCGTTTCCTTTATCTTATACTAAAGTGCAGTGTGCATTGTTAATCCCCATTGGAGCTTGAACCTGTCCCATTCGATTCACAAGACAACACAATGGCCACTTCACCGTCGTCGATATTTGGTGGTAGATATCTTCTCTTCATTTAACGACGAGATTATGATCAGGATTACAGGGATCATAACCCTCCCACTTCTGGTCCGCCTGTGGGGTTCGCCGTTTCGATCTCAAAAGATATCTGCTGGCATCCCGATTTTGGATCACTTCATCATTGAGGCCAATCAAATGCTGTGATCCAGGAGTTTTTAGGCCTGCCTCTCATACGCGATTGAAAGGGAACGTTGATTGGCATTGCCTTTTTGACGGAGTTCGTAGGATCCCTCCTTTGAATATGACAATACCAACTGAGTCGGTCGTGCTCTAATTTTTTCGAGATTGGTATGTGAGCGCCGGACGCACAAGCCTAGAGCCTTCCTTTCAGCTTAGGGGACATTTTTCGGTCAAAGAAGATAGGAGTTTTGATATTTAAACTTTTTACACTTGGGAACCCACCACCCCATTGAAATAAATGTCTGGAATTGGTTGGTTTGGGTCAGAGAATGGCCAGTACAGACACTCTATCTTTTTTTTTGGCCAATACGACATCCATTCACCTCTAAAGCATCTAGCCAAAGGTCAAGTGATCGTCTGATCGTCACTTATGATGGCTCCAACGTCAGCAAAGAATAACTGATGCACTTTAGGGTCCGTCACTTTTCTCTCAAGCAGATAATTTGGTGGTAGATATATTCTAGGAGGAGGGGTGACACTGCGCGAAACGTTGCAATTAGTCAATTATTTTAGACGATGTGTCATGCCAATTTGGATTGGCTTTGGGGATTAAGTTGGTTCTGGGCCTTCAACATTTTTAAATTTGGGAATTATGGTGGATAATAGTGACCTGACCCATGTGAAATATTGCCAAACGAAATAATGCTAAATTGTAATGCCTTTAGCAACAGTAGCTTGGTGACCCGCTTTTAAGGGATTTCCACCCCTTTTTCTGCAGGCGGCAGGTACCGCTCGCGGTATGTGCTTTTCGTCAGGCAGGCGACTGTGGCAGCAGTAGATGTGTAGACCACTACGCGGGATTAAGGGATTTCAGTTCGATTTTGGAATGGAAATATTGCCATTTTAGGATTTAGTTATTACACGTCACCGTGGATAATACCTGTCGTCGTATTTTTTAATTATAGAATAGTGACGGGTGTTATGAGAAATTCCTACTTACAGCTGCACTGACTTTTAAGAATAGGCAAATGCGGTTAGTTATGCGGCTTTAAAGAAAGTGAAGTAGGTAGCCCTGAAGTATGCACTGAAAGAAGGCGGCCTACAAGAGAGACTAAAAGATATCCGCAATAGAAGTTTACGTTAAAAATTCGGCCCGCTTTTAACCTATGATGCAACAAAGAACTTCTTAAAACATTTTATAGATGGAAATGGAAACTGCCTTAAAGTACATTTAAACTCTTGTAGCAGTTCTCTTAACTAACTGAAGGCAGCCGTCAACATTTACGTCACTAACGTTCGTTAGGCTTCATTTCACGCTTAATCGTTGCCATGGCAAATGTGTACCGATCAGTAGGTATGCCACGTATTAAAACCTAATAGAAATAGCTCCGAATGCTCCCTTCCGGGCACACAAAGCCAACGGGTCTAGGTTCACACCTTTGCGGTTCTATTACGTTCAAACTCGGTTTGCACTTGTCAACTTTGTTCTAATACTAAAGTAAAGTTGTTGTACACAAGAAAAGCTTTACAGAATTTGAATAACCTACATATAATTCAGGACCTTTTAGGTGATATTTTCCTAACATTTTTCCAGTTTTTCAAGTCTAAAACATTCGAAGAAGTACTCGGTCAAATAAACATTAAAAAAAATAATAAAGTTTTACTAAAATAATTCTTATCTGATTAACATTTGATCCTAATGCTGGCATTTCCATGTGAATCATTAAGAATTTATTATTACAACAATTTATTTTTGTTAATTCATATTAAACTTTACGATTCTCAGTTTTTTTTTTTTCAATAACAAAATGCAAATTCAAAATAATTATTCTTGATTAGATGTAAATAAAACGAAAACATCGAAATCAATAACAGATAAGCAGCAAATAGTTTCAATTTGTATTCGGTCTTACTAAGATTAAAGCGATCTTCGATAAATGCAACTCCTCGATTATCTCCACAAACATAATTCTAAGAAAATAAAATGCGAAAATTATGAGAAAAAGATTAAACAACAAAAAATTTCTTGGAGTGTTTCTGCCGAAAAAAAATAGAGCTTGTCACTTGATTCGCTCGCACGCCCTCAAAATGGTACACACAAATTTCAACAGATGGGGGGGCTATAAAACAATATAACAAGTGCTTTTTAGACAAAAGAAAGATGCGGCACTTCTGCACTTACTTTCCTTGTTCAACAAAAACTTATTGTATTTTCTTATAGGCCCCAGGTTGTCAAGTTCTTTTTGAGAAGAGAAAAGTAAAACCCAGGGTTCTGGCTAATTATTTAAGGCTACGGTTCTTAACCTAGACTGACTGTTGAAGCTACGGGCTAACGTCAAACATTCCAGTGACAAATTAAAGAGATATCGCGATCCTCCCAAGACCTAACGCTTGGGTTCCCCCAGGATATCATTTAAAGCTTCAGTTTCGGCTAATCTAATCCTTGAACTGGAAAATACATTGTCCAATTGTGTAGTAGGTACCTATGTAACTTAAAAAAACAAACACCCCCCCAGATATAACCAGAAAAAAAAAATGAAATACACCCACTTTTTACAACTTCTCTCAAGTTTAAAAAATCTAATAGGTACCTACTAATTCACAGTTTAACTGTAAGATTTAAGCAAGACTGCAAATACTCTTTCTTCGAAATGGGTGCCTACGTACGTTAGCATGAGCCAGTTAAAGAACACAATAATTTCTAAAACAATATTTTATTTAATTAGCCACCAAACTTACCCTGCATTTTCATCCGAAGATTTCGAAACGTGGCAGTGGATAAAAAACCCCAAATTCAAATGAATTTCTTCACAAATGCACTCGGTCGCCATTTTGATTGAATTTCTTGCGCACAGGCAAAATGAAAAGGACAGACTGTGAACGTGATCGATCGCACTCACTTTTTATTTTTCACTTATTTCTCTATTAATGGCTAGGCACAAACACAAAACTAGGGATTAATAGCTTTTTTTTTCACAACAAACACAACACAAAACACATTTATTTAATTATTTGCACTTTTGCAGACATTTGATTTGCACTCACTTTTATTGCACTGGGAAGAAGGCAATGATGGACGATTTCTTAACACATGAGAGAGAGAGAGAAAGAGACACAACACAACTAAGGAAACACACCCACTTCACAAGCAAAAAAAAAAACACCGACTAAACACTAAGCACTGCACTTCACGACCTCACTGCACAAGAACTGAAGGAAAACTAACCAGTTTCAGTGTTTGCTGATCTCGTTGTGGTCGAATTTTTTTTTTTCGATGAACTTTGGTACCGTTATATTTTGGCAAATGACATTGCCAATTGACTGAGCTGAGTGAAGTATTGGGAAATTTGTTGGTGTCGTCAGAGTTTCTGGAGTGTAAAGTAATTTTGCGACTCTCCCATTTACTCAATTTTTACGGTGATGGGGCACATTTAAAGAAGGAAGGAAAAATGACAGCCAAGATCATATTCGATATTTTGAGAAGATGTTCGCCATTCTGTTTTCATGAAACCATTGAAGTGGAGACTAAATTCCCCCTAAATTCGATGGAAAATGTTGTCGCCATTTTGGGACATCGTGTTGGTGTTGTCTTCATGTTTTAATCTGTAAATAAAAATGTAATTCGCTGGCTTAGAGTGTAACTCCATTTTTATCATGTTTGAAATATATATAAAAGGAAATATTGAAAAGGACGGGTGTAGTGTTTGACCTATACCGGAAGAAAAAATGCACTGCGTTTTTTGTGCAGACTGCCGGAAGGGACGAAAATGACGACGTCAAAATGCTTAAAACGCAAACATTGGAGTTTAAATAATAGTCTCACTGGTAAAACTGCTACAAAGTGGTAAATACGGTGCTGTGACCGAACTTAGAAATGCGAAATAAGACAAGTTCTAAAGGTTGATCCATTTCCTACTTTTTTAAAGAAAAAAACACAGAAAATTAAATTTTAATGGAGAAAGTTTATTATCATTTGAAAGAACATTCTTTGGCATATATTTTTTGAAGATTATGTCTATCAAATGTTGGCCGTTGCTACGTCGCAGATGGTCCATCCGTTGAGTCCAATTTTCGATCTGTAACTGGCGAATGACACGCGTGAGGTTTTCCTCCAAGGCCTGAATCGAAGCGGGTTTGTCGGCATAAGCTTTTGACTTTACATATCCCCACAGGAAAAAGTCTAACGGTGTAATATTACACGATCTTGGTGGCCAATCGACGTGAAATTATGTGCTCACCGAAATGTTCTCTCAATAAGTCCATTGATTGATGCGATGTGTGGGAAGTGGCGCCGTCTTGCTGAAACCAAATGTCGCCGAGATCACGAGCTTCAATTAGTCGGTTATCATGGCACGATAACGGTCCCCATTGACGGTTACGTTCGCACCGGCATAATTTTTAAAGAAATATGGACCGATGATTCCACCGGCCCACAAACCACACCAAACCGTTGTTTTTTCTGGATGAAGTGGCAGTTCTTCAATCTCTTCAGGTTGCTCTTCGTCCCAAATGCGGCAATTTTGTTTGTTTACATACCCATTGAGCCAGAAATGGGCCTCATCGCCAAACAAAATTTGCCTCGAAAACGTCGGATCTTCTTGGAACTTTTCAAGAGCCCATAGAGCGAAGCGATGTCGCTTGGGAAGGTCGAGCGGCTTCAGTTGTTGCACAAGCTGTATTTTGTGCGCCAAGTCGTTCCATACGTCAGTCCGAGTTGCTGCGAACGGCGCCGAATCGACTCTCTACGGTCTTCGTGTATACTCTCAGCTACGGCCGCTATATTTTCTTCACAGCGTGCTGGACGTGGTCTATTCGGTCGAATATTATCCAATAATGAATGCTGGGTCTCAAAATGGGTGATGGTGTTGCGAATAGTACGCTCAGTAGGCCGATTATGTTGACCATAAGTTGAGCGAAGTGCACGAAACACATTCCTCACACAACGTGAATTTTCATAATAAAGTTGAACAATTTGTAAACGTTGTTCACGCGTAAGTCTGCCAAAGAATACTAAAACTAAACAAAAATAACATGACAGCATGACACGACTCACACGTGATCTGTCACAAAAGGCTATTGAAAGAAGTATCTCTACTTGGATCACCCTTTAGTATAGGTATGCCTTGTGCGGCGTTTTCAAAGTATGATAAGGACAAGCTTCAAGATTTTGGCCTACCGGTAAAGACATGTATGCTTTCTAAAATATATGTGCATCCTTCTTTAAAATTTCACGTGTTCGCTGGTTTGGTAAACTCGGTTAGAGTGACTTGAAGTTGTTTTTTTCTTTGGGCTCATTTTGACACTGTCTCCGTCAACACAAACATCCACAATTCACGTGGAATTTAGTCTGCTGGGGATTTTTGTGGCAACTTTTAAGTTAATGTAGACTACTGGGACGAAGTTTTGCAGAGCCTTGACTAAAATAAAAGCAGGAGCCAGGTGAAAATGATCGAAAGAGATCATTTCCGACGTTTTTGTGACTATTTATTTTTTTAGATAGAGAGAAAAACGTCAATCTCGTTCGATTGTTTTCATTTTACGTGATCTGGCTTTAGCTTTGGGTTAGTTTAATGCAAATCAACGGCATACAACGATAGGTCTAAATTAACTCTACGAGTTGTAATGTGTTTTTATTACCAATATTCAATCAGGGGACTAAAACAGGTAAAACATTTCGATCGCCTTGACAACTGTTTTAGTAGAAGTTTCTCTGCCAATAAAATAAGCATTATTTTTAAAGCTTAAGACATCAATTACAGTGGGTCCGTTATAAACTTAATGAAATCGAACATGTATTCCATTTGTTGGCATCACTTATCAGTTTTCGTATATTGCAATCGCTACGCTGGAGCCACTTCTCTAAACATATGTTACTACCGCAAAAGCAACATATCTAAAAGTGGTGTTTATACTGTATTTATTCAGATGGTGCAAACTTTCAAACACAAGTGTGATAAAGTTGAGCTCTTCCCATGTGAAATATAAAAAGAATATTTCGCTGATATACCAAATTAAAGGAAGCACCTACATGCACAAAAATGTATTTTATTTCGCTTCGGCTAAGGAAATAGCGTTGATGGGAATTGAGAATTGAGAATTGAGAATAGTAAAAAAAAAACCCTAGTAACAACTATCGCATGAGGAAGTTCAATACTTTTTCCTCTCCTGACCTCAATTCGCAGTTCTCAATATATGAACGATGGCAAACACCTTCGCTAATGGTTGCATTTAAAAAATATATATCTTTCTGATTTAATGCACTCACTGAAATTCCTACAGGAGTTTTATTTTTTGTAAAACTATTTCGATTCTCCTTATTCTCTGTTTCTCACTGTACCTTTTAGTGCGAAGTTATTCACAAATCATTACGAACTCGACGAGAGCATTTTAATGCCAGCCAACCGGCTAGGCAGGAAGGCAGGCATCCATGGAGAATAAAATATACATTAAAATCGAAGTTGCACATATTAGTTAGATCCGATAAACCCTTTGCTCATTCGTGCATATCTCAGAGTTTCCTGAATGGCATGTTTTATTTAAAATTTACATAGATGTATGAATATACAGGAAGAGTTCAACAAACGTAACATTTCCAAACTTAATGAAAATTTGGGATTTACCTATGAAGTAGGTCAGCCACAAGACCGATATGAATTATGGTCCTTTGTATCCAAAGAATGCCTGCGAAGTGCAAAGAATTTTCAATTTCAAGTAAACTCATCTATCTGTTCGAAGTCATAGGTTAGGTTTGTTTGTTTAACTGCAACATGTAATCCTTTAGATTCATAATGATGCTTGCTTTCCGGTACGCTTGCTCAGGCCCACATTTTGGTACTTTCCCAGACCAGAACCAGACAGAATATGCACAAAGTCCGCGTGCAGTATAACTTAAGTTAAATGCAACGTCACTGGACAACAAAGATAAGTAAATTGTATTGCAAACTGTTTTCAGAAAATATGTAAACATTTTCGAACAACTCCAGAACTCCTACTTTGACATTGACATTGTCTGTATTTGCTGTGCATATAGAACATTTTTTAATAAAAAGAAAAAAAAATACAAATAAGGTCCCCTGCGAATTTTTAATTATAAATTAATCAATTAATCAATGGCGCGATTCATTGTTATCTGCACTTTGACTTGCGAACTACATAAATTTTTGATAGTCATTGTTATCAAATTCGTTGGTTTTTATATTAATTGTTGACCAAAAGCAAATTTAGTCATGGATTTTGACTTTGAATCCGGTTTATATTTATTAGGTTGAGTTAAAAGTTAAGTTAATCATCTCCATATTTGATGTGTGGTAACTTTTTGTTCCTAACCTTTGGGACCTACATAAGTGACTCAGTTACTAGTTCATTGCACTGCTGAATAAAATATGCGGCATTCAGTATTAATATCGCCGAATTTTTTGTTCAAAACTCGGTAAGTCAGGACTGAATGAACATTTGTTCAGGAGGAACAAAAATCTGAATCTAAATCTCTTTTGACTTGAAGACTTGGCAGGTGTTAAGACTGACTCTTAAAGCGAATATATTTTAGCAACCTCCGACAAAAGAAGTAGAAGCCTTCCATCACTAAAACTCCTTCTCATTTTTCTTCGAAAGACAGGTGCCACAACGGATCAGTATTTGCGTCTGAGCGCTTCATCGGATAGTAGCAACCTCCGACAAAAAAGAAAGAGGAAGAATACATTCATGATAGAGATACAAGGGGTTGATATTTCAGTTAAGCAACTTTGTTTTTACCTGAAAAACAGCTAAATAGAAATGTTCCACGCATAAGCTGTTTCTGTCTTGTCATTTTCTTCAGAACCCTTTCTTTGTGAGAAGGTGAAAAACAGCAGAAAGTCGAATCCCTCCTCATACAAACCACTTGCACTTACGTCCCTTCTTTTCAAGTTCATGGAAAAGTTCCTAACTTGAACTCTTGAATTCCGGAAACTTCTTAATCCCGAGCACTATGGTTTTCGCTGTATGGTTTGATGAATCTATTTTACCATGATGGTAAATTTCAAAGGCATTTCAAATTCAGAGTTTGACATTAGGCCCTTTTGTCAGAAATGCCTTTTCAATAGATTCTAAATAACCTTTTGGACCATTCATTCAATTCGAGTTGCTTTGAACGATTTCAAGTCTGCAACGAATCAAATAAATGCTGATGCGAGTATTCCCCAAGGTTCTGTCTGATTTCCGACTCTCTTTATTGATCCTTCGCTGAAGACAGTACCCATAGACTCTCATACTTGTTTCCTGGTATACTCCCTTCATCTTGGGGTGTGGAACTAGAACGTGAACGTACTTCACTTGACCTTGACAGCATACTTAAGTGGAATAAGTCTAATAGAGTGGAATTATTTAAAAAAATCGAATTTGTTCGACTTTATAGTATAAAAAAAATATATACGAACATTGAAGCAAATCCGTCGAACCGTTTCGCCATATGGCGCCCGGACAGACAGACAAACAGAGAGACCGACGGACGGCATTGGCGGACCCACTTTTTTGGACTTCTCTATAGCCGTAACATCATCCCTGATACTCAGTTTGAGTTCGAAAGTTAAAAAGTTAAGATGCGTTTAGTCAGGAACCCTACGCACTAAAAGCTTAGCAGTAAATATTTGCAAGTCCCTTTAAATTCTACAACAAAAAGCTATAACATTCAGATAGAAATAACTAAGAGTCAAACATTTAGCTCATCCCGTTCCTAACAACCATCTAAATCATCCATCCTTAGATCCACTAAAAAATCCGAAAATCTGCGGACGACCTATTTGCGAACTTGAGACATCGAAGTTCGCCTACACTGAAACAAATCGCTACAAATACGACTACGATGTGCATCTGCGAACAGAATTTACGGGAACGGGTCAGAACTCATCCGACGTGTATATTCGTGCTGTAGTCGATCTGATATTCCCGAAGCAATGCGAAGGCGTCATGACCTTAAGCAGCGTACAATTACGCGAAAAGATCCAAGAAGAAGTCATAGAGCCAACTGAGAGCTCAACATTTGTTGATTACTACGACTATGTTAGTCCCGTTAGCAGCAGTGAAACTGAAGATGAAATTAAAGTCGACGATGTTAGCCTTCATCCGAAGAGCAACGACTTAGCGGTTGACTTACAGAAGTACGATTTGAGATTTGCATTTCACGACGGTCTTATAAGTGAAGTGTGCCCAAATGAAGAGGAGCCCTCATGGGTGTTGAATTTCAAGAAAGGTATCCTCTCGGCTATGCAAAATACAATGCTGCGGTTCGATGTCGATTTGAATACCACGGAAACAGATGTGTCAGGACAATGCAATGTTGCCTACTCACTAGAGGGAAGTGAAGACGCAAGCGTACTGATTAGGAAAACCAAGGACATCCAGTCGTGTCGTTTTCGACATTCAACACACTCTGTCCTGCAGACAACGCCGTATGTTTTTCGCGACGATAAGGCCATCTGGCCAATTTTGAATTCACACAGTTATTGTAATGTGAGTAGGGGTTGAGGGTTAACAACCGCTAAAAACGGTATTGAAATGTATTTTTTCCGCAGATGACCATCAATCGTAATGTTTACACTGAGGTGAGTTGCTTTGAGCGTCACCAACTTATTCCATTCTCAAATAACCACACGGGAGCTGTCACAATATCAAGCTCAAAATTGAAGTACAACAGCGACGATGTATACAGTTCGGGTGACTTCTTCACGTATCAGGGTAACGCTACTTAGGTATAAAATTTGATAAAGTTTCTATTGATAATTTTATTTTGTAGATGAACATCCGATTCAGCAGCGTTCGACACTTCTTTTCGATCACACACCAGCAACCAAGCCAACGCACGGTGAAATTAAAGCTTCCAGGGATCTGCTAAAACAAATGTGCAGCCTGGGCTTCCCGGACATCCAGAGAGAGTTCATCGATGTGTTCACAAATTTTCTGCAGACGACCAAGCATTTAGATTACAAAGCACTGACGCAGCTGCTGGCAAGGTCAGCCGGCATATGCTCCAATGGCAAGTAAGTGATAAAAGAAAACGTCCCGCCAAAAAATTGATGACTTAAAAATAGCCACCACATGTGACAAAGGCCATCAGGGAGAGCGTTTTTTTTTTTTTTTTTTTAATCGCAATCAGTCTCAGTCGCATTCATGAATGAATTGAAGTTTTTAATCTATCTTTTTAGTTGTTTACATATTTACGATTTTTCATTGTTATATATTTTAGGAACCATGTTCTGGAAAGTCTTCCCTACATTGGAAGTACGGCCTCGTACCAACTTATGCGGGATCAAATCGTATCGAACACTATTCCCAAACACCTGGCCCACAGCTGGATGACATCGCTGTCCTTAATTCAACGACCTGACGAAGAGACTCTTGAGACTTTTTACACGATTTTGGAATTTTCGAAAAAGAAAATCGACGCTGAATACACTCTAGCTTCCACAGCAGTTTTGTACAGTTTTTGCAGGCATAATCCCGACTGTGGATCGAATAAGAGAATCCAGAAAATTATACGTCTTCTCGAGACCGAGTTTTTGAGCCTGTTTAATATGTACAAAAACGAAAGACGTACTCATGACCGATTGATGGTGATTCTTAAGGGTCTTGGTAACATTGGAGTATTGTCGGAACCCTTCGCTGAGCAGTTGAAGGAGATCATAACCGAGGATATTGCTCCGATTGATATACGATTGCAGAGTGTCTTGGCTTTCCGACGTGTCGATTGTATGAAGTACAGGGAATTCTTCCTGGAAACCTATGGCAATATAACTATCAACTCTGAAATACGGATTTTCAGCTACATTCAAGCCATGCGATGTCCCAACTATCAGTCTATCGATTTTATCAAAGAGGTCCTGCGTAGGGAGGAGATCAATCAAGTCGGCTCGTATGTTTGGTCGCACTTAAAGAATTTGGCCAAATCTTCATCGCCGGTACGGATTGAATGTCAAGGCCTTCTGATCAATGACGATTTGTCGGACAAATTTAAGTTAGACATACGAAAGTTTTCACGGAACTATGAACACAGCTTGTTTTTCGATGAGTACAATTTTGGTAAGCGACTTGGAGAGGTCTTCAAAGCGACTCGGAGAGAGATGATAAAAAAAAATTCCCATTTTAGGTTCTTCAACGGACATGAATTTAATTTTCGGGACGGACTCCTATCTGCCGCGAATGGCTACTCTGAACTTTACCGCTGATCTGTTTGGACAGTCGGTGAATTTTTTTGAGATTTCTGCCAGAGCTGAGGGCTTTGAAGAGCTGGCTTCATCAATATTCGGACCTAAGGGCCCGCTTAGTCGTGAGTTGTTTCGACAAAAGTTTGCGTTCTTGAGCAAGTGGTTGGGGGAGAAGGCCGCACTTAATGAAGGTAAGTTTGCAAGTCCAGCCAGAATACTTAATCTGTTTCGTAGAATCTCTAGACAACCTCCTGGATTTTGATCCTTTGCGGATCAAGCGCAGTGCGAGACCGAGTACCACTGAGACATCAACTGATCAAGATAATGACGAGGACTACAACTTTGAGGAAGACGAGGAGAAACCCCGCAGCACTCGTTCTGTAGACCGCAAGGAATCCATTCAAAAGAATATTGATGATCTCGGCTATAAACTAAAGTACAACTACAACAATCCTAAGGCCACCATCGGTTTGCGGATATTTGGAAACGATCTGCGATTCCATTCACTAGAGGGACTCGTCGAAGTTATGGCCGTGGCTAAAGAGTTTGATCCCTTCCATCAAGCGGCCAAAATCCTATCGGGCAACGAAATCTCATACACCAAGTCAAGTGTGCTTTTAGATGCTTCCTACAATGTTCCAATGGCAATCGGGCTTCCCTTGTCAATCCATGCGTTCGGGGCGTCTTCCGTTGATTTGAGACTCTCGGGAAGCTTGGAGCGATTGAGAGATGCCTCCGATTATTGGCATTTTGACATCGATGGCAAGCTAAAGACCAGTGTATCGGTTGATGTGATAACTACCATGCAAACGGATGCATTCTACGCGCTCTCTGGTATACGGGTAAAAAGCAATCTATACTCCAACTCTGCTGTTGAAGCAAAGTTAAAAATCAGAGGCACTAGTCTAGTTTCCGTTAAATTCAGTTTGCCTCAAGAGAAGAACGAAATTTTCAGTGCAAGATCGGAACTAATCGTTGTCAAAGAGTCCGAGGAGGTCGTTCAAACGGGCATTGACAAACGAAGTTCGAACAGCACCTGCACATGGCCAGTACTAGATCAGGCCATTGGTCTCAAGGTCTGCTCGTCGTTTAGTGTACCCGATTTGAGCAACGCTAGTGACGCAACCTATCCAGGACTTATCCTAAGTGGCCCGGTTAACATTAGCTGGGTGCTGGAGAAGTCTGATCCCAGCGCCAAAGAGTTTGTGTTTGAATACGAATGGACGCAGGTTCAAAACGACTCAAAGTGGTCGTTTATTTTCACCACGCCTGATTCGGATGTGAAACGCTTGCTTATGGCGAATGTATCAACTGTTCCAGCAGCGGCCAATGCATCGTTATGGTTTATAAATGGCGCTCAAAAGTACTCCGCCGGGGCGGTGTATCAGGGCAATCCAGACGATAGAAGTCTTGACGTTTACATCGATACGAATGGTCGCAAAAACATGGACCTTAAAGTCGAGATGAAGAGATATCAGGAACGAAATGCGTGGGTCTATAAGCCCAGGGCTTTGCTGTCGATTAATGGGGAGAACATTACCGGGCTCATAGGTGTGGTTCGGATAAACGAAAAGAACGGAATATCCCAGAATGACGTTGAATTGACGTTCGAAACTAAAAAGTTACAGGTCTTAGTTAAGGGCAACGTGATAAAGACTGAAATTACCACTTCGACGAATATGACCATAAACTACAGGGTAAGTCACATGATTCCAAAAAAAATATGCATGGACTAGTCACGTCGTCTTCTTTCTTTTAGTTCCAAGCAAATCAAATAGAGACGGTTCAATTCGAGGGAAAACTTAGCAATACTGGAGATAAATCGAAAGCCGAATACAATGGCAATATGAAGCTGAAGACATCGGCCCATCCCAGGTTGAATTTCGCTTCAAATGCGACATGGTTGTCGTTACAAGGTCATACCGAGGGAGTGATAACCTACAACAACGTGCCAGATGCCATTAATGTCAATCAAACCAGTCGCCTGCGCCTGGTGTTCGCAAGATCACACTCCGAGGACTACGTATGGGAAGGATCCCGAACGAGAGCGTCAGTGGAAGTGACTGTTCCAAAGTCGAATGTAGATTTTCGTATTTTAGTAAAGTAAATTGCACCAAGTTCTTGCTCTCTCTTTCAAGTATGAATACACAGATATAACCTCTTTCTAGGCACGAGGAACGCAGTAAAAACGGCACAGAGCACAATGTTGTAGTTGGACTGAAGTATGCCCCCCAAAAGGAAGCAACGGGGGTTTTCTCGGTTCACTTCCCCAGACGTAATCTATTCGCCGTGGATGCTTACATGAACTTGACTGTGCCCGAGTTCAATTCATGCACAGTTCGCATTAGAGTGAATGAGAAATCGAAGCAGGATTACTTGGTGGCATTTTCGAGATATCACTCAAATTAACATAACTAACAAATGTGTTCTTCTTCTTTTAGATAAACGTAAATGGCACATGGTTCACGGGGCATTCCATATCTGTGAAGGGCAACTACAAGGACAAGAGCTCTCGCCTTCAAGTGCTTCACCATCTTAAGCTGCTCGTGGAAAGTCCCTCCTTCGAGGTGACATCGTTCAATTTGATCTTCCGTCGAAATCAGCTGATAGTATTTGCTGATGTGCAAGCTAAATACAATAAGGACCCCTACGGCCTAACCCTGCAATACAACTCCAATGAGAACAAAACCAATTCCAACGCAGAAGTTAAATTAAAAGTCAAAGAGAAAGACTACTCCCTGGCGGCGAATCTTTTGTCGCAGCAGCCGAAACTGTTGCAAGTCGAAATTCATTTGGATAAGCTTCGCGACATACACCTGAAGATAGGCGTTCTTACGATTCCGAAGCGCAAAGAACTCTCCGTAGAGGTGAAGTGGGATGCGAATAGAGATCCCTCACAGAGACTGGCTGTCAATGCTGAGTATAATAACCCAGCTCACAGGACTTATGATGCCACCGTTATGTTCACTTATCCAGATCGGACTTTCAGCTGCGGTTTTAATGTGTACGCAGGCGGACCGAAGTACCATGGATCGGCTAGAGGAGCGTGGGGCACGAACGATATGGTTCTCTTTAACTACGAAGCCGGCTTTATTCCTGGCAAGGAATTTAATAATTGGATCACTGCCGAACTACTAACTCCCTTCGAGGGTTGGAACAAAAACAGTATCCGAGCTGGGGTTTATAATCACGAAAATAGAATCCTTGTCAACTCTTCCCTGCTTTGGGCGGACGATCAACGGCTACAGCTGGGATTCGAAAGCGACTACAAGTCATCGGAGCCACTTTTAAGCTTCCATATTGGCTTAGGCATCAACAGCACCATAAAGGATATACCCACAATCACAGTGAAGGTGAAGCATTGGCAAGATCATCACAAAGTTGATTCCGAGGTTGATCTGCGCTACAACGACGTGAACGAGACCTTAAAGGTCTACAGTGTAAAGTCTGTTTGGGAACTTATCAAGAGTGGAGGCTATGAGAATTTGACTGGCTCAGTAATAATGCTAAGTCCATTCGAAGGCTACCACAAAGGCGGCCTAGCGACTAAACTGAGCCTCAGTGACGACCGTCGAATTCAAGGCGCCGCCTCGCTCAGCTTTGATATAAGAGAGTTCACCTTGGCTATGGATGGGTATGTCAAAAAATTCACCGACAACATGTTGGAAATAAATATAACCACGCCGCTGGAGAAGTTCCGCACCATCAACAGTCGTTTTGGTTTGAGTGAAAAACGACGCCATGCCGTAGCAGAAGTACGATCGCCGGCAATGGCATTCGGCGCTGAAGTTCTGTTCGTTGTGAACGCATTCTCAGATTTTGATGTTAAATTCAGCTTAGCCACGCCGATCGAAAACTTCCGTCAAATAGCATTTATTGGTAAAGTGAAGGCCACCACTGTCGACGTGCGCGGCAGTTTGAACAACTCCACGCTGGGCTTTACAGGTGTTTGGAGATTCCACAACCTTACGGACTTTGAGTACTCCTACTTGGTCTATACTCCGTTTGTGGAGTTCGAAGAAAATGGCTTTGTTGTAAAGTTGATTAAGCGCGACATCTTTATTCTGGAATTACACGGTAAGCTGTCGAAGCACAAGTTGGGCGTGAAAATCAACGGAAAGCCTAAATCCAAGCTTCTTAACATAATAAGCACAAATAAATTGGACCTAGAGCTGCTGTACGATGAAGATCTGACACCTCCAGAGCCATCTGAAGATGACTACGATGAGGAGGAATACGATGTCAATGAATTCTTCACATACTTTGTGGATCTACAGCTGGACACTCTTAGTTGGCCGACTATTACAGGGCAGGTGGACATTCAAGAAATTGCCGACTTTTACATCATTGTTGGTGAGGCTTTCCTTCCAGCGGGTCGCATAGATTTCAAGGATCGCGTATACTACCCCGACATGTTGAACATCAAGAATGTTCTGAATCTATACACTCCGTTCGAAGCGTGTCGAAATATTAAGTCAATCTTCGAATACCACATCGATTTGGATAAGTACTTTGTCGAAAGACTGGAATTTGTGATTGACAACGGAGTAACAGTGCCAACAGAGGTTGGTTTCGTTCTCAACTACACCAAAATCGTCGAAGACAAAATGATCAAACAGCATGATCTAGCCTTAATGCTGAAGACCCCATTTGAAGTGCTGAAGGAAATCGAGATAGAGGGTTTCTTAGAGCTGGAAGAAAACATACACAGAGGAAATATTACGTCTCGGACTGCAACGACTATTCTTTCAATGGCTGCTTCAGTTGAGGTTTGTAGTCTCAAACTTAGGTTTGCAAAGTTTATATATACATGTGTGTACCTCCCCTTTAGTCTGAGGAGAACTTCCTGGAAACTTCCGTTGGAATTATTCTACACACGAACGTAATCCCGCATTACGCTTGTAGGGGATACTTCAAAAAGGACTTCTCTGATGTGGACAACTCAGTAGACATTCAATTTGAGGTGCACGACAATGGAACTCTCAACAAGGTATTTCTGTTTTATTTTCGTGGTAAATTTTATTCTAATGAACATTATCCTTTATAGCTGCAAATTGCATCGGATTGGCACCTCAGTCCGGCCAATGTGATCAATGCGAACGGAAAGGTGCAAACAACTATGCTAGCGCTTAAAGTAGCGGAGACCTCCATTCTCCTGACGAAGGGCTCAAATCCTGCTCTCAATTTCGACTTTGCCTTAGTTGGCCACGATGGGCAACGCATCGAATACGGTTCCCGAGCCAGCAAGAAAAAGGATGTCTTCAACGTCGAAGTTTGGACTCCCCTGAAGAACTATCGCAACATCTCAATGCATGGAACTCTGGTCCGAAACCAAGCTAAGCCCAGTGAATATCTGGTGAATGGACAGTTGTATCGCAATATGGGAGTTTACATTGTGAGTGGAACGATACAGATGGCCAACACTTACCCCGCTCAGACTAGATTACGTGTTCAACCTAAGGCCGGTGGCCCAGATGGTGTCATCGAATTAGACATCAAAGAATCCAACCAGGGCAAGAATTTCCAATTCAATGCTATCGAGGATGGTAGAATGTGCCAAATTTCCGGAGGATATTCCGTGCAAAACAAAATGAGTTGGGACTTTGACGTTTTGGTGCAATCAACCGAGCCAGATATTTCCCGCATCAGTGTAAATGGCAAAATCAAACCACAAGCAAATGGTCTAGTTGCTGGTGAAATCGGGCTGCAAACACCTTGGCGTCACTTGGGAATAGAATCGGTGCACTTGGGAACAAACATCAAAGTGCAGAAAGGCTCGGGAACTTTCGAAGGAGATTACCAGATTGGACAAACAGTTGGTCGAGGCGCATGCGGTTGGTCTTGGATTCTAGCTCAGGATATGCAACTCTTCCTGGAGAGTTCCATCAAGCATGAGAATACCGAACCGCGTGTAGTACATGCCAGCGCGAGGTACATCAATCCAAATAAGAGTTTCAAACGTGTTGTCGCTGGTGGCAAACTCAACGTTGACTCGAAGTGGGTCCTGGAAGTGAATGGAAGTCTAGCCTACTTGTCTGGTAATGATGTTCAAGCCGGGTTGGTGGTACAATTACCGCAACCTGTCGGCGATGTTCATCATTTGGGCGTACGCTATCGAGGAAACCTCATGTCAAAGGATCCCGTGAATGTATTTATGGAGGGCAAATACGAATCGCAAGAGGCAAAGAAGAGGTTCCTTACACGAGGTTCGTACAGAAATGTTGACGATTTGCAAGGTCTGTGTAGAATTCAATGGGGCGAGGCGGCCAACATCTCAACAATCGAAGGAGACTTCCAAGTGCTGAGAAAGAAGGAAGTCAGGAAGGAGTTTTATGCCAAACTGATCACGCCAAAGTATGACGAGGACACGGTATTCGTGAGTGGACACTATGACAAGGAGGAGGACTTCCATAAATTGATGTGCACTCTGGATTTCCCAGCGTCACGAAGACTTGGCGATTTGGATGTGTCTTTCAACAGCCTATCTAACATGAATGGTCACGTGAACGGCACTACACCCTTTTTCAATATAACCTGGCTAAGGAGTGATTTCAATTACACAACAACTGGGTAAGTTATCGTCGCGAAATTCCAAATTCATTCCTATTTATCGATTTAATTTCAGTGGGGAATCAATTCGGTATATGAAGGCAACCTGGCCAGCTGACTCGGGATTCTTCAATCTGCACAGCTCGTACAATTCACATAACCTAAATCGCGACCTTCAAGGCTCTATTCAAGTTGAAGTGCCTCTAACGTCACGCCACCATGCTAACATCGACTACAGCTTAAAAGAACGCGAGCTGCTGAATACAGGTCATGCCAACGTAGTCTACAATGACAAGAATGTTCTCAACGGTCGGTACAACTGTAAAACTGAGCAAAGTGCAGGCTTCGAAAAGGACATAATCGATATATCCCTGGAGAATGAGTTAAAACCTCTGGGCATACATTATGTGCATGCGAAACACTACACCAATGCAGAGTTCCCAGACCACGTAAGTTAGAAAGAAACTTAATGCCCAATTTGGAGCTCTAAAATTTCGCTCATCTTTTGCAGGACGTAAAACATTGCGAACTGTTCGAGCTTAAAAACTCCAAAGCTTTCAATCTTACCGGTGAGTTGCATGTGCGATCAACCGAAACAGGCCAAGAATTCAAGATTGTTGCGATTCATCCGAACCGCACGATTATCCTGAATTCCGAATACGACTACAAGGACTTGAGAACCAAACACAAATCGAAACTTCAACTTGCCCCAACTGCTTGGATTGGATACAACTTTGAAATTGGAAACTCTAGCACAGCTCAAAATGAATCGCAAAACTTCGTTTTCGAATTATCATACCCGAAGAGGAACCTTTCCACTGAAGGTTGGTACTATATAGTGGAGGACAAGTTTGATTCGGACATATCATTCAAATGGACTGTTAGTCCGGATGTGGAGGATAAAAAAGTCGTCAGAGCTGGCGTTCTTTGGCAAAGCGAACCTTTAGCACGAGGCGATAAGGAGAACCAAAGTGTTGTCTTGAGTATTGGCCATCCCTACCTGGAGAAGGTACATTTTTAGCATATATTCCCGTACACGATTAATCTTTTCTTGATCTTGAATAGGACGTCGAATTTAAGGGATCATACTACCGAGGAGTGAAGGATTTGCTTAAGGCGAGTCTTATAGTTGACTACTCAGAAGACCCCGAGCATTTGGTGACCTTCAAGACACAATTGCGAGATCTTACCTCTACTGAGGGTTTCAGCAACTATTCCTTGGACTTAATAGCCTTACATCCAGCTTGCAGTCTTGATGTGAATGTACATGGAACGGCTGCGGGAAAAACCTCCTACTACAAAACAGAATCTGTTGGCCATTACCGTCGTGGTTATTTCCCAGAGAAGAAGGGATTGTTTTTGGCCATGTTAGACTTGAACAATAAGGAATTTGAATATGAGCGTAAGTCTCCTTACCGCGCCATCCGATTCTGGGCGATTCCATATGGAAAGTTCCCACTGTACGGTCTCAATGCCACCCTCTGGGATGCACCCGAGTTCAATAACACCGGCTTTGTGTATGTTGATCTGGCGAATAAGTATGCCCGCGCTGAGTTTAATTTGAGCGAGGATGCAAGTCAAAATCTGCAGATGATTGGAAACATTCCTGACGCCAGAAGTGGTTTCTTGGATATCTGGAGAAACTATGAAGAGATTCGAATAGTCGATGTGAGTTCATACCTGAAGGTGAATCATTCGCGCCTAATAACTGGACGATTCCACTGGAGACCTAAGATAAAGGATGAACTCAGGGTGAGGACTTTGGAGGAGATGGACTCTCTCAATAAGATAACTTTTATTTGCTCTCATATAGGCTAAAATGCGCACCATAGGCACGTCGTTCTACACATCATTCTCGGACGGCATTGATTTCTGGATAAAGAACTTGTACACCGAGTCGGTGGAGTCCGTCAATGACATATGGGGCGCTGCCAAAATTCACACGCAATCATTTTTGGATGATGTTGGGTAAAGTCTAAAAGCGATTTCTGTCCCAATATGCGAGGGCTAATTTGTATTTGTTTTTTTTTTTTTTCAGTGAATTGAGCGTTTTGGAACAGGATCTAGAAGAGCTTCGAGTCTTTGTAAACCAGTCGTATGAGGCAAACGATTTTTACATTAAAACTGTTGTGAATTTCACTCTATCGGTTTTGGACGAGTTGGCCATCCGAGATCACATCCAATCGCTGCCAAAAATATTCACCGAGCTGTGGCACGCTATGGGAGACTCAGGAAAGGCCCTGCGAAAGAACATACTGTGGCTTATTGAGACTGTAGGACATTTAAAATGCTTCATGCCGATGTTGATAGATTTTAGAACCATTTTTTTTTTCCCTTTCAGATCAAGGCTTCGTACAATAAAGCTCTGGAGGCAATCAGCAGATTCTTCCACGGCGAATCTTTAAGCTACCTATCTGATCTTATGGAAAAAGGTGTCGAAAAATATGATAAGTTTGTAAAAGATCTGCACATTTCGTTTATTAAGTATGTGGAGAATTTGTGGAATAACTTCTCGACTATGATGTCCAATTACTGGAAGTCTGTGCTGAAGCGCATTGAGCCGCATGTTTTCCGCTTCCTGTCGTACATAGAATCTGCCGCATGGAATATTAGCAAGGAAGTTTTTGGTAGAGGGGTTTTTTTTTTTATGCTGAGAATATTCTTATAAACTAAGTTTTTTTGCAGATTTTATTTATAAACGCACAAACGAGCTGGCAGAGTCCCCTTACTTTAACAAAGTCTCCAGCTTCACCCAAGATGTCGATCGCCTGTACAAAGACATCAAATCGAACGATGCTATAACCAACATTAAAAAATACTCGGTCATTGCGTGGAACTTCATCAAAGAAAAGTACTTCAAGCTTGTCCCCTTCGGGCAGGAGCTAAACGAAGTGATCACTGAAATTTTAGAAGAAGTCAAGGGCCTACAAAAATTAGATCACATCCAGGTGATCATTCAAAAGATTAACGAAATCAAAGCCACAATCGAATGGTTGGCCGATGAGTTGCAGCTTGAGTATCGTCTGCATCAGCTGTACGCACTGCTGAGAAATAAGTTCAGAAATTATGCTTTAAACGCCCTAGAAACGGCTGATATGTATCGAGAGGCTAAGACAAAGTTCATTTTCGACCCCGAAGCTGGGGTCATTGACTTGGAACAGAAACTTCCAATGTCATGGCATGCGTTCAATGAAACTCCCAAGTTCGAGGAGATTCCAGAGTACAAATTGTTGGCAAATGCGCAAAACTTTTTCTCCAGCACCAATGCATCGATTGTGAAATATATTTACAACTTTAAGTCGCATTTGGATCCTGATACGTGGTTGCCGCCTTACACACGTAGATACATTTTCCTTAAACATTTTTCACGTCATCAAATAATCGGTTTTTTTTTTTAGAGAGATCTCTTTTGATTGGTTCACGTCACTATATGACATTTGACCACAGCTTTGTTGGTTTAAATCTTCAATGCGAAAACGTGCAGGGACAATGCTCTTACTTGTTGGCACATGACTTCTTCCAACGCAACTTTAGTCTACTGTTGGAGCCCTCGGTGAGTATTTTAAAGAAAAATCTAATAATTTATAAATTAAATCCTTTTTTGCAGACTTCACAAAGGCAAAATTCGATCTCGGCTAAAAAGCTTATACTTCTAGCGGACAGCCAAGTACTTGAAATCGATCTTGAGGAGGACGTAAGTTGCGCATTCTTTGAAACACTTTAAAAGCGAAAAAAAAACTCTGCATTTCTTTCAGACCCTGACAATCAATGGCGATACCTCCCCAATGCTGCCTCTCAAACTGGGGGCAGTAACGATTTACCGCGAAATGGACATCATAACCGTCCAATCGGAGAATGATTTCAGCCTTAACTGCAACATTCAGTTCGACCTGTGCTGGTTTGAAGTTTCGGGATGGTACTACGGTCAAACAGCTGGCATTTTAGGAACTCTCAACAACGAACAATTCGATGAGTTCATGTCCTCAAGAAACGCTGTTGTTAATGATGTCGAAGAATTTACCGACTCATGGAGCTTCCAGTCGTGCAAACAAAGGAAATCTTCTACAAAACGCAAGCTGTCTAGCGAAGTCATTCAGACTTGTGATCACTTCTTTATGTCGGGCTTGTTGTCCGCCTGTACAGACACGATCAATCCCTTACCCTTCATTGAGATGTGCCACGATTTGGGTGTCAACGCGAATTCGGTGGGAGATAAAAATCCGACAACAAAGGGAATTTGTACGGCGGCGTTGGCTTATATTGAAGCTTGTGCGGCAGCTAAAATTCCTATGAGAGTACCTGATCAGTGCATATCGTAAGTAGCACTTAATCGATAAAAAAAATAGAACCTTCTAAGGACGTGCATTTTCAATTACTAGCTGCAAACTATTGAATGGAACCTACGTACCCGAAGGAACATTTATCACCCTCAAGAAGGAAGACATCCCAAGGAGCGCCGACATTGTGTTCATAGTCGAGGCGAAGCCCTGCAATGCAAATCTGACAGCAAGAAAAAATATAATGACAGTTGTAGAGTCCTTACAAGAAGAACTGGCAGCCGCCAAGCTAACAGACAACAGGTACAGTTTTTTTTTATCCCAAAGAAAACATGATTTTTTCAATCTTTCAAATCAGATTCGGTGTCCTTACATTCGGCGGCCATGAACCATTCGACATGCCGCACAGCATAGTCCGCCACAATCAAGTTTTCACATCAAACATCAATGAGCTGCAGAAATACTTTGATCACATTCAAGTGTCCAATGGAACCAATAACGACATCCTACAGGCAATTAGCGCAGCAACACATCTTAAATTCCGACCAGCCGCTTCCAAAGTTCTAATTTTGCTCTCCTGCTCGGACTGTGCTTCTCATGAAATGAAGGTAAACACCAACACCAACCCGTTTCTCTTATATTTTCACTTACACATCTAACTCGGCCAAATTTTCAGTTCGACTTTACATCAATCTTGCAATACATGCTTGAGGAAGGTGTCAATCTGCACATTCTAGCCGATACCGAATTTGATTTTGAAAAAACACGCAAACTACGTCACTTCTTTGGCTTGGACCGTGACTTTGTCTATTCGAAACGATTCCTCGATGGTGATGCAGAAACTAGAAAGCAACTACACGTGCCAAAGGACAATTTAGGACTTTGTACGCCTCTAGCTTTGGAGACAAATGGATCTGTTTTCACTGCTCGAAAACTACAACCCGAACGCAGATACCCAATAAAGAGATTTGCCGGTATTTTCGGGAAGCGTGTGGCAAAGACTGCAGCACCAAATACATGCCAACGATGTGAATGCACAGGACATAACACAGGGGTGTCGTACATTTCATGTACACCCTGTTCTCTGCCGACGCATTCATCTGTAGAAGATTACGTAGGTCTTATTAAATTAAAAAAAAAAAAAATGAAATTCAAAATTTAACATTGTGACTCTTTCAAGGACTTTCAATTTAAGGATTGGGATTGGGACGATGAACAAATCGAAGAGGAGAACTGATTCGAGTAGGCTAAGTGATAGGTCATAGATATGTAATAATAGAAGTCTGCGTTTCTTATTTGGATTGTTCTTTTGTACTTTTTTTTAATAAATTTTATAAGAAAAAAAAATAGACGGAATAAAATATTTAAATATTGTTTTCTTTCTGAGGCATAAACTGGAGTTCGTCATAGAAAATGTATGTAATTTTTAAAATGGCATCTAACCGGATACCAATGGGACTGAGTGAAATTGGACATGCGATGAAATTCACATTGAAGTGAACTAGTATCAAGACCCGTTCAACGACCTGTGATGAACAAGAAAACCTTGTAAAGGGTGAGTTTTTAAGAGTTAAGTTTTTCAGGTTGGCAGCACTGGTTAGTAATGACGGCATCTGTCAAAGTGAACAGTTTTCAACTCTGCCATTTAATCATGGAAAGACTTACAAGCGAGCAACGATTGCAAATTATTGAAATTTATTATCAAAATTCGTGCTCTGTGAAAAATGTGCACCGTTTGTTACCTGGTGAGTCAACAATTCGTGTTGTTCGCACCAAATTTACTTTGTTGGACATTAAACCATCGACTCGCATGCGTACAGTGCGTACCGAAGAGAATATTGCAGTCGTAGCGTCAAATGTTAATGAGGATAGTAAAATTGTCGCCGTTCTCAGCAATTGAAAATTTTACGTGTCGATTTGCCTATAAAAGCCTATAAAATTCAACTCGTGAAAGAATTGAAGCCGAATGACCAACCACCACGTCTAATATTCGGTGAATGGGCCTTAGAACAGCTCGATGAATATCCGCAGTTTTATCGAAACATTGTGTTCAGCGATGAGGCTCAACTGATACGTAAATAAGCAGAACAGTCGCATCTGGAGTGATGAACAGTCACATGCCATACAAGAATTACCGATGCACCCCGAAAAAACGACAGTTTGGTGTGGTTTATGGACTGGTGGCATCATCGGTCCATTTGTCTTCAAAGACGACCGTGGAAGAAACATTACCGTCAACGGCGACCGATATCGAGCCATGATACGCGACTTTTTTTTTTGCCCCAGTTGGCTGAGTTGAACTTGGTTGAGATGTGTTTTCATCAAGACGGTGTCACATGCCACACAGCTCGTGAAACAATGGAAATGTTTAAGGATGAATTTGGTGAGCAACTTATCTCTCGAAATGGCCCTGTGAGTTTAAGATTTAACGCCTCTTGATTATTTCTTGTGGGGTTATGTGAAGTCGTTAATCTATGTGGACAAGCCGAACACGATTGAAGGCTTACAGGTCGAAATGCTCGAAAAAGTGACGCAAAATTGGACCTTCCGAATGGACCGCGGACAACATTTACATGACGTAAATGGCAAAGGTCTATTCATCGATTACAATAAACATTTTGACTATTTGATGCAAATTTGAGTGTTTTATTCGATTAAAAAAAAATAACTACGCTTAAAAAATCACCCTTAAAAAGAGTTGAAGTCAGTGTTAAGGATATTAAGAAATTATTTCTAGTGACTGCTAGATAGAGAAGACGAAACAAATTGCACTGTCAGGCAAGGTGAACCATTCCGTCTATACCCGACCAAAATCAAATGAGAACAGCAATATCTAAACTTAAGTCTGCTAGGCCGGACAGTCAGTCTATCCGTCAAACTGTTATAGGGCAGTAGGAGATGACTTGATAGAGGGAACACTTCAATTAATTTCCAAGATTTCGTCGTCTGCTGTCAACAAGAAGCAACACCCAACATCGTCGAATTAGCCAAAAATTGGTATAAGTTTAGGCAGTAAGGGGTTTTTGTCTACCTCGGAACGATTAGATCTGAAAGTGACGGTGACGTGAAATAACGCCAAACGAAATAAAGCCAAATTCAAAAAATTACAAATTTGAAATAAGAACAAATTCCTAGTTTGGAATTTTTTCGTTATCACTTCAGAAGTGAAACGAAGAACAATGATTGTAAATCGCTGTTTTTTTTGGGTGAGAGGGCAACTACTATGTGATGGGGCCTCCTCCCGAGGAACTAAGAAATATCTACCTTGATAATTTCAGCCCTGATCTATGGAGGTCCTAAGCATGGAATCTTTCTATATCGGATGAAAACAATCTTGGTTGTTGCGACTATTTTGTGAATTGATAAGTTTGGCGCATTAAAATCCACTTGATTGATTGATGCAAGTCATGGACAACTTTTCTTCAGGTCTAATTCTAAACTAATTTGGGGTTTGGTGCAGTAAATAGCTCATTTAAATGCTACATTTCTACATTTCCAACGAAATCAAAGTAGATGAGTTTTTAGTCGAAAAAGCTTTACATGCCCAAAAGCTCTTTCAAGATATCGAACTTCTATACATTTTATTTCCTACACCAACCATGGAAATTCCAAAACTTTTCAATCAATATAAGCTTTCCGAATAAGACAAAATCGCTCATCTAATGTGATTTTGTTATTGTTATCAAATGGCATTCCTGCCGCTTCCTCCCTATGGTAACATCATCAAAGCCACGTGCTGCAAATGCATAAAGGTAAACGATTTTCTCTACACCAGTGCCATTACCCTTGTTATCGTAATTTCTTGCTCACGCTACATTCTTCATCGCTTTTAGTATTATATGTATTTCCTTATATAATTCTAGAACAGTTGACAGGAGGTAGACACGGATAGTGAAAAATACAAAATAATTATCAATTGTTACAGCATACTTTGTATAAGGATGCTTAACTGCAACCGATGACCAAGTATCTGGTTATTATTTATAAAATTTTACCCCAGCGTAAAACATGGAAAATTCACAACCCCATACTCGTCATACCATTGGGTTTGTTTTTTTTTATTATTATTATTTAAGCTGCCACAAAGAATATCTATCCACTTTAGGATTTCAGTGCTGAGTTGAAGCGGATGCGGCTATTCGCTGCTGATGGTGATGTATTTTTAGAAGCATATTCTAAAGAGTAGCTGTTCGTCATATATTCGTCGTCGTCGTCCTGTGTCCTTACACTCATGTCGAAGAAGGGAAAGCTCAATTTCGTCGAAGCTATAAACAAACAAAAAAAAAAACTTCAACTCTGTTCAACACCCTAATATATTTTTTGTGTTTTCCTTTTTTTTTTTGTTTAATGTCAAAATACGCTTTGGTTACAGAGATAGTGAAAACACAGACGGGAACGGTGGGGAAAAATTCTTATTATAATTTCCTCTTCATTAATTTCGAACATGTTTTGTATCAAAAGAAATTTAACAAATCATTGAACAATAATTAATCCACCGTTAACAGTTATCTTTTGTGGGTGTGTGTAGGTATTGAATAAGGTTGAGAGTAGGGTACGTACATATACCTACCAACCATAGAAATGTGCTATGCATCTTGTTTGTGTACTTTAAAAAAAAAAAACAAATACAAGTGGAGTACTTATTATATCCGTTTATTATCATCATCATTTTTGTTTTTTTTTTTGGTTTGTTTTGTTTTAATTAATAGAAAGTTGTCACGTGATACAAACGTGTCGCAACTATAACAAAAAAAAAGTGTGGGTAATAATATCCTTTTAATTTTAGTGGTTCGCTCTCGCGTAGTTCAACACATAGGTATAGCTTTTTTCGTGTTGGAAATGTTGTGACCAACACCGATACTGGCTGGTGGGGGGGTCGACAACAACGTAAAAGTAAATAGATAAATATTGAGCTTCCCAAAACGAGGGATTAAATAGGGCAGTTCCAAAGTTCTGTGTTTAACTTTTAGCCATGAGCTCTAGGAAAATTAGAACTTAGGTTCATATATTTTGACACAGATTTAGTTAAAAAGATAGCCGACAGCAGATGCTTAAAATTTTTTTTTTTTTTATGAAAACCCTCCTTTTTTTGGCTTCGAAAATAAATAAAAAACAAAAACGATTGCAAACAATCAATTCCCTGAAAATTTGCATAATATTCCAGTATGAAAAAGAAAATAAAAAAAAAAATGTATCCGGTGACGAACGTTCTTATGTATTCCTTATTTAAGCACGTGCCCTCCATTTGCTCCGTGCCGACAAGAATTCGGAGAGAAGTACAAAATGAAGGAATTTCCCTTTTTAAAGTAAATTTTAAAGTAAGGAAAAGCTCGTCATGGATAACACTAATGATGTTGGGGGTTTTTTTTTTTTTTGCTGTAACACTTCCAGGGGGTGGGGGGTATTTCGATGTACCCCTGATCGACTTAAATTTTATTAGACAGCAATAGTCTATCAAAATGGTAAGTGAAATTGAGAAATTATATCTCTAAAGACACTTTCGGATAATAGATCCGTGTACCTTGACTGCTTTAGAATTTAATTCTTTAATTCAACTTAACAATGAAGCCTTCCATCCCTCGTGATCCTAGCAAGTAGTCTTTGAAACGGAGATTCCTTGTCTTCCTTGTTGTCTAAAACTTTTCGTCTTGTCTGGGAGCTGGGATTCGGAGATCCTATTGGTTGGAGCCATATTTTCCATTCGACGTGACCGAATCGAATGTGTTTTAGATTTTTCGACTACATCCACATCTAGGTACAGGTCATAGAGTTCGCAGTTATATTGACACCTCCATTCGCCGAATTATTCTTTCGAAAAAGCCGAATATTAACTCTCCTCGCTTACTCATCGTCAAGCACTCGGTGCCGTTTAAACGAACTGGCAGGGTAAGTGTTCTGAAGAAAATACATTTTGTCTTTCTAGTTAGGAGTTTAAAGCCAGTTTTTGCCAAACGGAAGTAACAATGGTTTCCTAGGTCAATTCGTCGCCAGATCTCCTCTAAGATGTCATTCGTAGAGTTAATCTTTACCCCGAGTTAAATGAACACCTTAACCACCTCCAGGTTTCTGTTGATATCATATATTTTGTCTTTTACTCATTGATATACCCCTCAAGTTCTTGAATAACATTGGATCGCCCATTTTGCATAGGGGCCCAGTCTTCGGCCATGCTTTCCTTCACAAAACTTGGTTGATCAGTTGATGCATGCGCCGATAGCTCTTTTATAACTACCTTTTCGATACTGGGTTGCTGGAGGACTGGTTCTTCCTTAACTTCTTGCCCTATCACTCTCTCTCTTTACATGATGTTAGTTTAACAGTAGCTGGAAATGCTACTTCAATACGTCAACTATTTCCTGTGCGTCGGTGACTAGGCTTTGCTTTGCTGTTTCGAAGAGCTTGGCTTTCTTATAGATCCTCCGGATATTGTTTCGATTGCGAGCCTCTTCGATACGCCGGATCTTCTTCTCCTCCCTTCTCCTGAGGTTATGCTCTTCACTTGCTGTCCTTGTTTTCCTTCAGTCACTATGGGTGGTATTTCGGCTATATCTTTGATAATGTCACTATATTGGGACCACTGGTTGTGTCTCTCACTCAGGCCCTCACTTTTGATCTCTTAAATAAGTTCCATGGTAAACAGAAGTATGAGATTCTTGGGGGTCCGGTCCTTCCTGGTCCATACGTCATTCAAGACAGCTTCCCAGGTTGGAATACTACTCATGTGTAGTATTTTAATAAACAGTTTTTTTTGTAAAAATAATATTTCAACTTCTCGATGCTCTTTCCAGCTGAATTATATACCATTAGGGTACCGAAATAGTTTCATCATTTAATAGCTTTGACGAAAAGGTACTACCTACGTACATAATAATTAGGGCTACTTTCAAAATGACGGTTAGTTAAAAATAGACACAAAAAAAAAAAGAAATACCTCCATATGCGTGTCCGTAAATTATTGCCCAAATTTGTACTTACCACGCAACAGGCTCGGTTATGACCATTCCCACTTCTTAATTGACAAAAAAAAAACACATACATACATATAATATTAATTACTTTCGATAAATGAATATCATTGCAAATTGTTCCCTTCTCTTTTGTTGGTCAAATGGAAATAGAAGAAAAAAAAAACTGCACAACACAACCTTCTGATGTGCTACTTTCAGTGTGTATGCAGTTAATCTTATTGAATTTTTATGGGCAAGGCTGCTCGGGCATAGACCAGCAAATGGATTAGAAAATGGTACATAACTATTGCACTTGTCTTTTTCTGTATAGAATGGAGAAGTTACCACAGGCGACCACACCGTCAGTAAATGAACGACGATGCAACCTTGACTTATTCAACGAAAGGATTTCATGTTGTTAGGTTAGAGCCTTAAATGGCGAATGACACACAGCGCCGCGCGTTTATAAGTGTAGTTTTATGTGTTCATTCCCTATCTATGTTTCTCTATACTCTCTTGGCAAAAATTTGCCTATGTATGCCTGAAATAGAACCTATTTATAAATGACCCAATTTTATGGCTGGCTGGGCAATTAAAACGCTATGTTGAATGTAGGTACTGGGTACTCGAGCGCTCTGACCAAAAATTCGCATGTGGATGCACTTCCATGCGATTTGGGGGTGGTGTCGACAAATTCGACAAATGACAAACGAGAAGAACATATTACTTAATTTGGGGTAATTCACTTTACATGTCGTCTTCTCACGCATATAATACGAACATTTTCCTGGTTTAAGTGAATGAAAGACTTCTTTTTTTTCGGGGGGTGGTGATGAAAATCAATACGTAGGTGTGTACCTACCTGTATACGCGTATGTATGTATGTATGTAGTATACACACTTCACAGTCATAGAAAGCCTCCTTTTCCGTTTTCCCGGAACTTTGTGCTTCTTCTTTTCATTAAGCGGGCGACGACTGGATTAAAATAATAATAAAGGTAGGAACGTAGTATTGATTTTGAGAGGAAGGTTATTTTCGGCTGGTTACACTTACATCGTGTGCGAGTGTTAGTTTGTGTTTGTGCTTGTGTGTGTGCGGAAGGCTATACTGTCAACGGTATACTTTTCTTTTAGGGTTTGTCACGTAAAAGGGAAAATTTCACCTGGTCGTGGAGGGCAAAACCACCCCCGGCTTTCATTAATTGAATAGATAAAGGCCATCGAATTTATTAATCTTGCGATAATAATTTCGTGGGTTGGAAATAGTTTTTAGATGGGGAAAATGTGGTTTACTTTTCAAAGGTTGCTACATTCGTGACTTCTTTAAAAATGTTTCACTGTCCATTGTTTTACAGCGAACTCATTCCCTCCCTCTCAAGTTCAATGCACCGCAAGTTTTTTTTTATCTTAAAATCAATAGTTTCATCAAGTCAAAGGGACACCCATTCCCATTAGGGAAGCGCGCCAATAAATATATAAATATCCATCCCCTTCTCTAATTAACATTATTTTTTATTTTCCATCAGTCCTTGAGGAAGAAATTTAATCAATCAACCCAAGTGTAGGTACCTACTGCGTCCCCTCTTATGTTCAATACATAATTAAAAAAAAAGTGGAACAAAATCACATACTCACGAAGCAGTGGAAATAAATATCTGTGCAATTTTCCCGCAGTAACGCCCACCAACTTGTGTAGCGGCAGCATAGCAATTCTCTTGAATTATTCTGAAGGATATATTGGATTCTTTCAAAAAGGACATGAAGGACGACAACCAAACCAAACCAAACCAAACCATACCAACCGACCATAATGTCTGCACAAGTTGGTCCTCTTTTTTTTTCCTTTTCATTTTCTTTACAAATTTCTATATCTGAGTTTGTGTACCAGATTTTCTTTTTTTGGGGGCCAAGGTGCTGACATGCATAACAATTTCTTTCTGCGTAAAAATGTAAGCTCGTGTTCTTCTTCGTCGTCGTCGTCGTATAAAAGATATAAGCACATCCAAATGTATGAAAAGGATAAAGCGAAGAGATGACAACAGTTGTAGGGAACATTGAAAGATTTACTAGAAAAGACCATTTAGGTGGATGATATGTATCCTGTTGTTCAATACCTCGAGTTAATATTTTGAACAAGAGACAAAAAAAAACAAAACAACTTAAAAGAATTCCAATAGACCCCACTATGCCACTAGAAATCAATAGACAACGAGAATAAGGACAACATGCTGTGGAGTAAATCAGGGGTTCATCTTTTAAAATATCATTTGGCGGGTGTGTCTTGGAGGAAGATTTAAGCTATTAGATATTCGTCTGAACAGTGGTTTCGAACATTGATCTTACTTAATGTGCAATGAATACATTCTTGAAGTGCGTTTTGAGTGATATTTTAGGCAGCTTCATCCGACAACAAGTGGTCGAGGAATTTGTTTACGATTTTAAGTAAATTAAGGCCGGAATTACGAATACACTAGGCCATCAAAGCCAGTGATTAAGAGGGGAGCAGTATTACTGAGTGTTGGAATGGTACCAGTAATTGCTCATTGGCAAATTGCATGCTTTACAGAACATTTATCCCGCCAGTTCTGCTATAAGGGCCCAAGTGCTGAATACTGGGATCCTTCGAAAGAAAAATTCTTCGACAAGAGGGTCTTCGAATCTCAGTTAGACCGAATCTCCGTTTCAAAGACCAAATCTTCGCTGATGTCAAAGCGATTGGTCTGGAAAATTAAAAAAAACCAACGTGCCTGAAATAGCAAAGGATGGACGGCAACCTTGTCTCAGGTACAGACACTTCACGGGTCGGGAGCAGTGCCGCCGGAATGGCTCCTTTGCTGGGCACTGGGCTCCCTAAAAAACAGAATGGCTCCCCAAATTCTTAAAAATTTTAGATTTAAAAAGAAATAAAGTGCACGACTGCGTCATACGAAACTTTCTCGATACATGAGATGAGTTTTTGAGTCGCAAAATGAATCGAAAATGAATTGGGACAAATTTATTTAAATCACTTTTCAGGTTTTAAAAAATTTGATTTTCTCAAAAACGGCACCTACGATTTTGATGTAATTTCGCACATTGGACACTTTTAACATAATTGTACAAAATGCAAAAAATTTCCAAAATTGTTTGAGCCGTTTTTGAAAAAAAAGAATTTAATTTAAATTTAAGAAAATCGTTATATGACAAACAAATTTAAAAGAAAAATTATTTAAAAAATCTAAGTACGCAGATTCGTTTGAGTTTATAGTATACAATTTTTTTAAATTCCCTTTATTAGTTTTCGAGATATTGCCCGTTTTATAAATTAACGTTAATCGATTTTTTTTTCCAAAAACTGAGTATACAGAATTTTTGACCTCATCCTTAGTACAAAAAAATACCGAAATCCTTCTAACCACTTTCGAGAAAAATAGTGATAAGTGATTTTCAAAAGATAAAGCAAAAAATAAAAAGATGCCCCGAGATGTACCCCCAAGAACCTTATATACGAACTTTGAAGCAAATACGTTGAACCGTTTCGCCATACGGCGCCCGGACAGACAGACAGACCGACGGACTATTTAAGAGAAAGCTAAATTTAAAAATTCTTATTGATCGCCGAGCCGCCATTTCTTTATTGAGTGTATCTTGCCGCGTATCTTTGACTGCTACTCTCCGATTAACCCAAACTACCCGGTCGTCGCAACTGGCCTCTTCTGTATCTCTCCATGTATGCGAAGTTGGCTCCGCTTCCGAAAGACACTTAAGGTGCTAACACCCTAGCACCAATTTTATATTGTTTTTGAACACCAAGAAAAGGTTCCTGGATATTTGTTGACTTGAACCTGGGATGAAAATAGGTCATATAGTCCAACGGCACACTCTAACTAACCATTGAGCAATTTAGGGAAAGTTTTTTTTTTTACGATGACTCATATTTACTCGTACATGTCCCAAATGTGTTAACCAAATAAAATACATAACAATTTTCAATTAGGTACCCTAGACAAAATAAAGAAAATCATATAGATACTATAAACCGCAAACAAATCAGTCATCCCACTGTTTCTTTCTATGCCAAATCCGGGGAATCAACAGTACGAAAAAAAGTTGCGCAAGGTCGGCACGTAAAGCACACAATCATCATGTGGTACAACTACTACAATGGAGGGTTAAGCATGTTATGTGTGCAATGTAAGGGAATCCTTAAGGGATGACGTCAATAGAAAACAAAAAATGTCCATTTGCTAGTGCTCTCTCTTTTTTTTTTTCTTATTCTCGCAGTTTGCAATTGGTTTTACTTTTGAGAAAACAGTATCCACACAAAAGTGTAGTTTTTTTTTTTTTTTTTGTATTTCATACTTAGAAAAAGTAATCAAACAAATAAACAAAAGGATACAACTTGCCAATGTGCCGTTGGTGTTTTGGTTACGCAATTTCAACTTGTTGGCTGCTTCTGGTGCTGTAACATTATGGAATAACAAAGAACGATGACGACGCATCCTATTATGAGGGTGATTGCGGACGTAAGGAAAATTAACTCCAACCAGAAGATTCTATATACATATGTATGTATGAAGGTAAGAGTTAGAAGGAAGAAGAAAAATAAGGCGCAAAGCCGGGTGGTGGTAAAGCAACTCCCAAGAGGCAGTTGGCACTTAAGTTTCGAAAGGACATCACCTTTCGAAATGTACGTATGTATAGTGATGATGTGTAAGCTAAAAGCGAACGCAATGACAAAGAAGAAATGCCTTTTTTAGATGACTGAAAAGGTTTGATATTAAATTTTCTTTGCTGATGTGAGGACAAAAATTGTTTCCCTTTTGAGAAAATTTCTTTACCCTCAAGAGCAGAACAGCGTAATAAGTAACAACAATTTTGATCTATTGTGGCTTTCTAAAGTTGAATCGATTCAAGGAAGTCATACTTTGAATAGGTAGACAGATGTATGTATGTATTTCGTTGATGGGTTTTCTTTTTCTTTCGAACTTTTAAATGACGGAAGGAAGGTCCAGTCATTTTGGACTTGATTGAAGCGGAAAATCGGTATCATAGGGTTTTTTTTTTGATAGCAAATCGACATGTAACATTTTGCGGGGAAAAATGGCAGAGGAGTTTTTCATGAATTAAATTAACAAAACGATCTGGCACTTGAACTCGAATAACACATATGAACATCTGCGTTGGATATCTACAAGTGACTGATAAGCATACAAGTTCAAGTTATCATTCAGTGACTATAATCCTTTTTACAGAAAAGACTGCACTATCGTTGAGTGGTGCACTTGTCTTCATTTCGAGCCCATTTACCTTGTAGTAACACAAATTCGTTTTAGCACTTTGTCATTCCCACAGCCCAAGTGCTTACTAGCGATTACCTACTTGAAGAAAACAAATGAAAAGGCTGCAATCGGTAAGCAGCGGATAGTTGGATGCCCTATCTTTGTGATTTTTTTCAAGGACATCTTTGAAATTTAATTTCAATAATCCATGTTTGAAGTTTGTAAAGCCAACTTGTTGACTTAAAGCTGATAAGGCTCTACCGACGAGACTGAGGACCTATTGCCTACAGAACCTGTCGAAAGTACGATATTAAAGTTTGTGCTCGGCGACTTCAATGCTAAAGTCTAAGAGGAAAACGCCTTTTTGGCGGGTTAATTGGTACAAACTGGCTTTTTTGAAACGACAACAGATCACGGCTAGAGAATAATTGATTTTGCATCAGCTTGTGCTACGGCAAAGGCAGAACTAGGTTTTCGAAGATTAGGATCACACAGAAACTTGGCGCTCTCCAGACTTCCGGGGGCTGTTTCAGGACTTTCTTGTTACGGCTGGATCGAAGGCTCGATTTTCCAACGAGAAGAAGCTGCACAGAACGCAGAAGAATAAATTCAACGTTGCACGCTTTAGCACACTTGGAGAAAACAGAACTTAAAAAGAGCATCAAGAGAGATTATAACGAGAGTGTACGATCGAAACAAAATCCAAAGGTTTTATAAGAAAGCCAATCATATTGATGTGGGCTTTAAGGTCGATTCAAAATGGCAGAGAAAGGCTAGACACCAACGCACCGGATATAGAAAGTGCATTTTGGCAGCATTTCATTAAGCAACCACGAATGGCACTTCATATACCCAACAGGGCAGCACAAACTCCATCAAACCACAAGTATACTACCGGCTCTCGAAGTGGCACATTTTTCCCCAAGAAAATCTGTATTTATCTATGGTTGAGTGGTTCTATGTAGGGCAGGTCCAATCCGTGAAATTATGAGCTCATCGAATGTTTCCTTCAATAAATCGATTGTGACGTGCGCTGTGTGGCATGTAGCGCCGTCTTGTTGGAACCACATCTCATCCACATTCATGCCATCCAATTCGGGAACAAAATAGTCGGTTATCATGGCTCTATACCGAATTTGGGAAGAAGTATGGCCCAATGAGCCCACTAGCCCATAGAGCACACCAAACAGTCAGTTTTTGTGGATGTCTCATGTGGATTCTCCTCACTCCAAATGCGGCCATTTTGCTTCAGAGCCTCATCACTGAACAAAATTTTGCAATAAACTTCGCGAACTGAACCATTATTTTCGAAATAGATTTGCACGATTTGCAAGCGTTGTTCATTTGTCAACCTGTTCATGATGAAATGGCAAAACAAACTGAACATAAATGACATTAGAGTTGCCAGATTTGACCACAAAATGTAAGTTTTATCTGTATTCGAAAAACCAACCTCTAAAAATAACACCCTTTAGATAGATAGATTAAAGTCGGGAGAGTCTACATGGGGTGCCTATTGTGCCTTCCCTGGAGGGGTCCTAGAGCAATGATTTAACTCCGGCGAAAGGCAGGAAGACAAGAATCTTCTCTGAGGATGTTCTTCCTGAGACGAAAGCGAGCCGAACCTTTCGAATCCATGAGTATGGGAAGAGAGGATTCGTCACTCTCTAAACAAAGTCTACATGTAGGGTCCGGTGAGAGGCCAATATGCTTGTCCTGTCAGAATTTTTAGACTATTCCTGCCCAAGTTGATTAGAAACAAATTGACACAAAAATTGCATTTTTCAATTTACTACATATCTATTCGTCGAACAATATTTCTCTGTGTTACAACAATATGTATGTAATAAAATTAATACATATATTCTCGACTAGATAAGGCATAAACAAGCTCCACATTAATATCGACAACTTATTACATTAACTACGGTGTCATAATATCATGCTGTACAGCACTTGAATTTACAAGTGCGTTATTTGTTAAGTTTTTCATCTCTAGTACTGTTGACTTGTTCGCCGCACAACAAAAATAAAATGAAAAAAAAAAAAAATTCCCAAGACATTCTAGTACATATGTATATATGCACGTTCCATTTCGATGCATCGACTTTTGCAACAAAGATGAAATATGAACAGATCAACCATACTGCCATCCATAATTGGTCAAAATAGTTTGCGATGGCAAAAAACTATCTTATGAATGTTCGAGTTTAGACAGCAGCTGTCAACGTGTTTTTTTTTTTTTTTCTTGTGCACCTATTTCTAGCTAAAATGTATGTATGTCTGTGGGGGAAAAAATTTTTAATTTAGAAGCAATTCGAAACAGGTGGTTACGTCTGCTAATATTATAATTTCGATTTAAGCACGAATAATGATTACGATTGCATTGCAGTCGCAAGTATAATTAAGTAGGTTTACAACAGCCATGTGTCTGACAAATGTTTATTTTTAAGTAAATAATTAGTTATAAACAAATTCACTTCTAATTAACGACAGAAGAGGCGTGTGGGTGCATCTCGCAAATGCTTCAATCAGTTTGAAAAAAATTTAAAAAATCCCTAGCGAAATAAAGTGCAAATTAATCCCGGTTTAAGATCGAGTAACCTTATATTTAATTTTGAATTACATACTTGGAAATGTGTTAACATCTCATCCCAACTACGGTCAAGTGGTCGAGTGGGGGTGCGCACTTTTCATGACACACACTCTCAATTGAGATTGAGATGTGATTCGAAGACAAGTTGTGGTTGGTTTCTGTTACCTCTTGGACGTGGTGTTGTATTACGCATTTGCGTTAAAAATAAATCTTACACATTTTCCTTTCCACTCATCATGTCCGAGATGCGAACAAGTGCGAGAGCGAGTGGGAGTGGGTGTCGAAATGATAGAATGTGTCTAGAGTTTCATAAAATAACCTACTGTTACTGAAAATAAAGGTGTAAAAGTGTGAGCCGAATTTTATACATGTATCTGCACATTCATTCAACTTCTTATAGCAATTTTCACGACTAGATACATTGATAGCAATGCACAACTGCTTTAATAAAACAAGAGCAATTACTTAAGTGTAATACAGCACCAGTGTTTGTATGTCACTGCGGTCCAAGCTAATACGTACTTCCATGCATCAGCAACGTTGACCTGAATTATTGCATATTGCCGTGTTGCTGCCGCAGTGCACTAACAACTTCAAACTAAAACACAAACAACATTGAATTTCAATTCGTTCGATGTAAAATAAAAATAAAAACGCCAAACGGATATTATGGCAAAAACACTTCAACATGCAATAAAATAATTTCGCAAGACATTGTGCGCAGAGTGTATAAAGTCACTGCCATTCGAGTGTGGCTGGCTCTAGCTACTAGCATCAGTTCGTCTCGAATCCGATGCAGTTTTTATTAAAATAAAGTAAATACGAGGCTAAGCTGTCAGCGGCGTCTGTCGCAAAATCATTTAAAATTATTGTAAGCTCAATCGCTTCGCTGGGCACAGTCGAATTTTTTTCATTGTCAACTTAACGATCAATTAATATGCAAAACATGTAAGCCTTACGTTTACCTACAGACACACATATATAGTAAGTGCGGGCTAAAACGATTATGCAACATGTATTTTCGGCAAATATAATTTAGGCTTGAGACTTGTACTTAACACTTAAGTCTGCAATGGGTTTGTCAGGGTGCTAAAGTGGATGGTCTTCAATTTTCATTTGAAGGTGTTTTTTTTTTGCCAAACTGAATGGAAGGTTAACCGTTTGAATTTTTATTTCGAAGCAATAGATAGTGATAGTTTTTGTTAGTAAAAATTTAGGAATTGGGAATAGAGATGGAGTTGACTTAGTCAGGCATTTAAAAATGCTTTCTAGTTCAAAATACAAAACTTTTAGACTGATAAAAAAAAATATCTTTAAATCGTTAAAAATGTAATAATAACCGACCCATAGATGTTGCCAATTTAAATTAGTCGTATTAAGTGTTTCTTTGCTAGAATGCGTTCTGGCTACTGCTGAGACCTTAGAAAGAGTAAAGCAGAACAGGCCGTATTATGTGATTTGTAGTTCGTCGATGTCTAGCAACTTTGGCACGATATGACAGTGGCGTAGCAAGAACAAATTAAAAGGTTAAGTCGAACCTAAAATCCATGGCCCACAAGCGTAATAAAAATGCGGAATCATAACTTTGCAGTAAACCTGCCCTTTTGAAACTACTCACTAAAGGTGGCAACCTATGGATCCAATTGTCGTAGGAATAGTCTGGCTATAAATTCTAAGGAATAAGGGATACCACATATATCATATACGAGTACCATAGCCCGCTTCGTTTGAAAACGGAATGTGGCTAGGGGTTTTCAGGTGTATTTTGTGTTCGTTTGGTAGAAATTTAGAAAGGAAAGTCAGAAATGAACACCGCACCACTGCTACAGGCGTATTCCAAGCGATCTTCAGATGATGAAAAATATTCCAGAGAACACCCACTTAGCCTCCGCTTAGTTTTGAAGTTATAGAAAAAGGTTTTTTTTATTGTTTAATTGGGGATGATTGGCACCGGGACTTAGAAAGCTCTTTTGGCTCCCCTGCGAGTTAGCTAATGAGTGCTTTGGTCTGGCGACAATCCTAGGTCCTTGATGAACCTTAAGATTATTGAGGGCGAGGAGCATTTAAGCATCTTCTGGATGATTGCAGGGCACTCGTATAAGCTATGTTTTGCCGTTTCTGGCTGTAAGATGAGTGGAGTTTTTTCCAATTTTTTTTAAGATGATAGTTCAGGGAGCAGTGGCCTTTGAGGAAGTCAGTTAAGATCTGTGCATCACGTTTGCTCAGAGAAAGGAATATTTGTTTTAGCGAAACTAATGCATTTTTTCGTGTTGCGTAATCCTTGGATTGACTTCCATTGGGATATGGGCATTTGTCGTTCCCATGTGTTGTCTCTAATTTGATGTTACTGGTGGTCCGCAGAAAGAGGATGCAGAGCCATATCGTGCTAGCTCGCTAGGCTCTTCATTTCTTCTGGGTGTTCGTGTCCTAAGACCCCGTAGAGAGTCAACTCTGTTAGAAAGAGGTTGAACTTCAAATAGGACATATTTTCTTATACAAGCAATATCGTTGCTTAACAAACTGCTTTAAAAGGTTTTAAGATCTAAAACAGCTAGCCTGTTTGTAGCCAGCTTTCAACCACTTCGAATCGAAGTTTAAACATGTTCCATTAAAAGCTTGTGACAGTGAAATCTAGATTCTTAAAATTTGTACAAATATATATATTTCTATCCAACTCAAAGTGTCAAATTACCCAGCTTATATTAATTTTTATGCAAGAACTAAACTATACAACTAGAGCAAAAAAAAAAACCTATCAATGTAGCAGTTGCCACTAGCTTTCACTTTTTAAAAATGCATGCCCCCATTGGCAAAGGCAAACCAAACCAGCATCTGGTTGGCAAAAAAAAAAAAACCAAAAAAAAAAAACTTGCTGCAATTGGGTAATCGAGTCTACTAAATCGTAAAAAAATAAATAAATTGTGCACTCGCTGCAAGATGTCATTAAGAGCGCTTAACTGATGTTGTGCATTACAGAGTTTGAGGTTAACATTCTCTTCTACAAAAATGCATATTCTACTCAATAATAGTTACTTTAAATAAAAATTCAATAACGAGCTGAAATCTATCCCAAAAGAGCTCGTTTCTTTTAAAAGTGAAAATAAAAATAAAAAAACAAAAAATTGACTGAAATATTTTTCGCACGTTCTATTGACACTTGTTATCTGCATGTTCCTCTGAGATGTATTTGGATAATTTTGTTTCATAGCAAAGATTACCAGCATGCATACATTGTGTACATGTAGTGTGTTAGGCTAATACACATGTGCGAGCATGTTACCTATGAGAGTTGAATGTTAAAATAATGTTTTTTTGGAGTTTAAATTATAATCAGAGCACGTATTCTGACAAGGTCACGATTCGTCAACTAATCTAATCAGATGTATAGAGAATTTTCTTTTATACAAGTGCAGGCGACGCGACGGTGTATACAACTGCTATCTGTGATAGAAGAGCAATTGTCTGTTTATAGTTTGTTTTTTTTTAGTTATGTAAGGAAAACCATTTCAGTAGCGTGCATTTGCTTTATAACCAATTTAAGAGGGCAAGAATAATACGGATATATATGTGTACCTATTGCTAAGCATTAAGTGGTTGAATAAAGGCAAATGTATGTAGCTGCACGCGAACTTGTTCGTTCGAAAAGTTTTAAAAATGTTAAAAACGCAAAAAGTGACAGATATATATGTTACTATTCAATGCGGTAAATATGAAAGTGACAAAAGTCCAAAATTATTTACTTATCTCTGCACTGTTGTGTGTTTAGGAATCGGCCTTAAGCTACATTCATTCATGTAGTGTTACAGGAATGCGGAGTCAAACGACAGGAGGCGTTCTTTTTAAACTTTGCGCCATTTTTGAGCTGTGAACAGTAAACATATCGCTGCGATGATTTTACGAAGTAGAAAAGTGAAATTCACTTAATAAAACTGTAGAAATATAGAGGAAAGAGTTAAAATATGAAGATTTAGACGATTTTCGTGAACTCATCTTGCTTGTTACGAAAACCACGGATAGGGACGCGAAAAGCTTTAGTAAATATTTTCTGCTGTTGAAAATATGTTATAAATATTTGATCCGTAGAGCCGATGTCAAGCCTTAAAATTAGGGGCCAGTTATAGCTATCATTGAAATGCATCATTGGAATAGTTGTTTCATTTTTTTGACAAATCGGTTACAGCAATCATTGAAAAATTTCTGTCAGTGCAAGTCCACTGGTATAGGTTTTCAGGTTAGAGTTGATCATTGAAAGCAAAACTGACAGCATCGAATCGAATCGAACACATTAGGGGAACGATTGTGTTCCAAATTGTAGAAAGGAATATCAGCTGTTCATTAATCGATTTCTATCAGTGAAATAATAAAAATTGATTTAAAGAGAATTAAGTAATTTTGTTTGTAGAAAAATTCTATAAGTGATTAGCTTTATTTTGATACCGCTTAAAGCCAATATGGTTTGTTTAGACGTCTTAAATTACGAAAACAAAATTTTCAATGATGAATTTCAATGATAGCTATAACTGGCCCCTTAATTGGAGGCACTAAATGATTTTACCGAATTTTACCTTGAGTTGAAATACTGAGGTGTCGAAAGTCTCGCCAAAAGAAGTACGTCCAAATTCAAATAAAGTGTTTGGAAAGCTAGTATTGTGAGCTAGAAGAAATGTCTTCTTTGACTGCTAAAATGAACGAGACTCCCCACATCTTAAAAATATTACAAAATTTGTTCGCGTGAGTAGATCAACAATGTTCCTTGTGGATGACGAACTATTCACGAACGAACAGAAGCGTCTATACCTTCCAGAAGCCAGTCCTAACTATGAATACATTAAAGCATGGATTTGGTGAACTGTTTTAGAGCAGAAAAAACTATGAATGAGTAGCCGACATTACATTCGAAGACGTTGGGAAAGCGGTCAAACACTCGAAGAGTCAAGATCGGTGTGCAGCAAGGAAACGTCTAAAGTAAGTTGCTATTTGTTGGAATTCTAGATTAAATGTACCTTAAAGTTCATCAGTTATTCACTGGTGCCCTTCTCTACCCCACTTCCAGACATTTATTTAAATGGAAAAGTGATTTCCAAGTCTGAAAAATCTATGATCAAAATCGTAGCAACAGCAGATGACGACATTAATCATCGTGTGAGTGAAAAACTCAGCAGGCACTCTGAAAAAATGACCACTAAGCTTCAAATCATGCAACGCAATTGTGCATCCGACGCTCACATACGGTTTGCAATGTAGGGCAATGTACAATTGTATGAGGGTAAATTTCCAGCAGCTGAGAGGAGTATTCATACAGCAGGAGTAACGAAGCTAATTAGAAGTTTTAAAGATCCGAAGACGCCTTCACGTTAAAAAAGGCATTTCTAAAAAATTGGGTAGACCCTTCGAACCCCTTTAAAATCAATTTTCCTTAAGAAGCGCGAGAGAAATTCAGACCTTAACACTCCTGGATTACACAAATGCAACGACATCAACGTTTGATTGGCCTAAGTGACGAAGGCAAGTTAAGCCGGTAGGGCTGGAGGTACTTTTTGCTGTCAAACCGGCGAACCCCACAGATCGGTTTGGATTCTCTCCGATTCACTAGGAACATGAGAGAAAGATCAATATTTTGCTAAAGGATCGCGACATCCTCCATCAAACACAGCAAAAGGCTGTCTACGCTACTGGAAATCGTAATAAATAACTTCATCAAAAGAATGATTATTTGTAGGCAGAGCGGAGGACGATATTTGGCAAATATTAAAATAAAATAAAATAAAAAAATATTAGGCGTAAGGCCCAAAGCCTAGCTTCTCCAACCACTGTGTGTGCGAAGTTATATTTTTGACACGAATGGAGGGACCTACAGTTTAATGCCGATTCCGTACGGTAATTTATTTTTGAACGTCTGACATTTCTTACTCTTGGATGTTTGTCAGACGTTCGCAAGAGGTGGGGCAGGCAGGCGAATAAAAACTTTCAGGTGGTACAGGTCGGGATTTGAACCAGCAACTTCCCGCTTAGTGGTCCAACGCACTTAACTACTAAGCCACTGCACCCACGATTTGGCAAATATTGCATTCCTTTATAGTAAAGCGAGGTGTCCGAGGTTCAAATCCGACCCAGTACGACCTCAAAATTTGTTATTCGCTGCCCCACCTCTTGCGAAAGTCTTACAAACATCCAAGAGTAAAAATTGTCATGAGAAAATTCTAAAAATTTTCCGTTCAAAATCGAAAACCCTCCGTACGTGTCAAATACATATAACTTCCCGCACGTAACGCTTGAAGAAGCTAGGCTTTAGGTTCTATATGGGCCGTTTACGAATAATCCTGTACTGATCTCCTCACAACATGTTACCTTTATATCGACTAAGAACGACTAATCACGCTCTAATCTTCGTTCAATAATGTAGACACGTTTAGTCTCTGATCCAAAGGTTCGATTTCCAAAAATCACAAACAAAGTAATAGCCTACAATTAGCAGTCATTTTCGAACATACATAAATATTTCCATAAATAATAAATAAATAGGCCAGTTGCAATTAGTTACAGATTAGGTGCTGGTGGTGGTATCCGCCTGTTATCTAACAAAAAAGTATACACACTCCGTCTTGAAGTCTTGAAGTCTTGAAACAAACAACAAAGCAAGCAACCAAAGTTCTTGCCACAATCTAGAAACTACATATAATTTTATATTCTTGTGTAGGTATTTTATATCGTACCACACCTGACACCATAGGCTAAATTTGTTTGTTTTTGTCCAGATGAAATTGAGGTACGAAACCAGCAACAATCGATAAGATAAGATTAAAAGAACCTAATTTCATTCGCCCGTCCAACTATAATCTAATCTTGATGTATGCGCAGCGCCGCGTCGCTTCTACATACAGACAAAATTTTAATGAAGTTTCGCCTGCAAATTTACTGTATGAAAATTCATTCAGTGCGGTTCTTATCGTTGAACAACAAAAACCTACTGCAGTTATTTTTCACAGCACAATTGTGCCACAGATTCTGGCAAATTAGGAAATCTATTACATTCTGACCCTAGAACCGCTCTGCCTTAAAACCACAGTTATCAAAAAGCAAAGACGATGCAGTGGTGATTTCCTAATCAGAATATTTCATATCAATAAATAATAATAAAGGTAAAAATAAATAGATTAATGATTGCTTTTTTATGGCGACAATAATACAATCGGAACGGAATCGGAACACATTGGTCAATCAATGAATGGGATTTTTTTTGTTTTTTTTGGGTGGATAGAAAATTGATTTCTGGGAACCCAATCAATTGTGATTTTTTGACAAAGATAGTTGTTACTCTGATTAACAATGAACATTTCCGTTTGACATGTTCACTAATATTGTTACACGCAGGTTAACCAGTTAGAATGACACCTCATGAAACAAAGTCGCAGGATGTTTTCTTTCATCAGCTAATTGTTGATAAAATTCGTGGCACAAATTTTGTTGCAACCTGAACCAACCATGTGATTAGGAATGAAAATGTCAAGATAACAAGCTAATTTGTGGCTTATTAATCATTTCATGGATTAGTATTCGTGAACTGGATTTGGCCGGCTTTTCGAATTTGATCGACAACAACATTGTTGAAATAAAATTCACTCTTTCGTTTGACTTATCACATGTTTCACGAATGGTATTTGCCTTTCGAGAAAAAATATATATATTTTCAAAACGCCCATACACAACTCAAAGAAATGTGTGTGTGTGTGTGTGTGTGGTGTTAGTTGGAAAATTAGTTCAAATTAGCACCTCAATGGGACCAACAACAAAAGAAACAATCATATAGTGTGGCAAAGCTTGCACAATAAATCTAAAATAAAATATAAATTTTGTGAATATTTTTCTTAATTGGTTTCGATATTTCGTGGGTCTTAGGTTACCTCCGCGATTATGCGATTAGGTAATTATTTTCCATGTCCAGCAGGTGTGATTTGTTATCTACAATTTTGAGTAAATCTAAAATCGTTCTGGACTGCCATCACACGGTTCGGTTCGGTTCGCTCATAAATATTTGCTAAAAATCGCGCTAGCTTGATGGATTTTTTGTTTATTTTTACAGTTTAAGATATTTAGTAACATGCAGTTGATCTGAAGAAAAAAAAAAATCATAGCCCCACGACGACGACGACGACTACTGGCTGTGTATAATATTAGTTCGCAAATTTAGAACGAAGAAAGAAGATTGTTTATAGAGCAAATATGTGGTGACACACACACAAACACGGTATAATTAGCGTTTGGTTGTATCTCATGGTAGAGGAGAGCTATTTTTAAGTAAATACATACAAACATATTTTTTTTTTTTCTTATTTTTCGTCGTCAGCTGTTATTTGGTAAAAATATTAGCAATGAATATATAATTAATTGCAAGATTTTTCTTCTTTCATGATTTTTACAGACACGAGTTGATAATAAAAGTGTCACGATCGATACTACACACTTGACGAATGTTTGCAATTTTTTAAGAAAATTTAATCATCCCCATCCCCGTCCATCTCCACATAAAAACAGAATTTTTTTATATTTTGTTTTGTATTTTTTTTTTTAATTATTTTTTCTCATTTTCATTTTTTGGATTTATTTTTGTATGTCTTAATCATAACTTTACATAGCATTTGTTTTTGTTTTTGTTTTCTTTATTATTATTATTTATAATTATTATATGAAATGATAAATTGTTGTTGATGTTATGGTTGTTGTTTTTTTTCTTCTTCTTCTTCACAGTTAAATTTTGTTTTATAGTTTATATTATTAATATATATTAGAACAAATGTAATAAAAACACGTGGTGTACAAACCAAAAACAAAAGAAAAATTATTAAAACAAAAAATATACCTAATATAGATATTTGTTTATTTATTATTATTATTATTATTATTACTTCTCTTTTTGTTTTTAAATAATTTAAATGTTCTACATTACTTTGTGTTGTTGCTGTTGTTGTTGAAAAGTTTTTTTTTTTTTTCTTCTTTTTTAAATTTATTGTTATACGTTCTAGTTTAAATCTTATTTTACGACAACGACAACTTTGTTCCACTATAGGTAAATTGTTTTTTCTTTTAATTATTATTGTATACTTGATTAATATTTGTAATTTTTTTTTTTTTTTATTTCGGATTGGTGTATTTTTTTTTGTTTGTGGGATTTTTTTTTTACCTCATTTTTAGTTGTTTAGGATGTTTTCAATTTTTTGTTAATTGCAGCCTAGGTAATTTTCTTATGTTTTTATTTAAATATAGCAAATATGTAAGTATTTTCTGTTTAGACTCGAACACTATATATCTAAATAAATGTGTGTGTTTATGTATATGTATGTGTGGGTGTGTTTTAGTTTCACTTTTCATACTTACAATGATACTATCAAAATTTTTTTTTTTTTTTTGTGTTTTTTTTTGTTTGTCTGAACAATAATTATAATAAAGAAAACAAAATAAAAATTAAATAAATAACAACAATAATACCTACACATATACACATACAAATCAGTTTTAAAGTTCTTTTGTTTTTGTTTATTATTATTTTCCATTTAAATTTAAAATCATAAATTACCTACATGCTTAAATATATTATACACTCTTGTTTAGTTTAGAATGAGAAACTAAAACAAAAAAAAAAAAATTTAACGAAATAAAAATAAAAATAAAAATAAAAACAAAATTTAATAGAAACGAAAATGTGAAAGAGCTGAGACTTTTTAAAGCTGAGTCTAACATCCAGCTTCAATGAAAGACGGAACAAAGGATATACCTTAGACTTTGTTCATAATTATTTTATAACTCCTAAGTTTAATGTAAATAATTTTTTATTTTTTTTTTATTTTTTCTGTTTGTTATCCATTTTTGTTTTTGTTTGTTTTTCTTCATTTTTATGAATAAATATATAAAAATGTTGTTTTTATTTTATTATATTTTAAATTAAAAAATATTGCATTTTTATATTTCATAGATTTGTTTTATATTTTTATAGTATATTTTTTTTTTGTTTTTGTTTTTTGTCTCTACACATTCACATTGACTTAAAGTTGTTTTGTTTTTACAAAGGGCTATAACATATAGATTTATTTAATATTAATTTTGTATGAATTTTTTTGTTTTGTTTTTTTTCATTCAGTTTTGAAAAGGTATAGTTTGTTTTTTGTTTTTTGTTTTTCTAATCTGTTTATAGTTGCCTAATGATCTGAATATTTTTAGAAAATAAGGGGAAAATGTTTATGATTTGTTTACTTCTTTATTCTTAATAACATTGCGCAACACTGATATAAGGTAATATTTAAAATTACATACTGGTCGTTTAGAAAGGACATCCAAATGCGAGAATAGGAGAAATCCATTTACTAACAGAATCGAATAACGATTATTGCTGGATCGCTTGTTGGAGGCTTAGCTGAAAATAAAGAATTCAACGATGAATCGTTTGTTTATTTACTTTTATTAGTTTTATTAAGAGCTTGCATTATGATGAGTGTAGGTAGTTATGTGGTGTTAGGATTTTATGTGAGTGGATGGATGAGTTCAATATGTGGTGTTAGCTGGTGTTATTTCATTGATAATGATTGGTGTTCATTGTTATTGATTGATTTGCTGGTCCACGAATGACAACCTGATACAGATCCGACGAAGAATTACCCTAGGAAACCAAACAAATGGGTTTCAAACTCCTAACTCGAAGGACAAAGTGTATGCTCTATAGGAACCCTTATCCGGCCAGTTCCGCTATACGGCGCCGAGTACTGGACGATAAGCAGGAAAGGAGATCTAATTCTTGAATCCTTCGGCGGATATTTGGTCCTGTGTGCGAGGAGGGCGAATGGAGGAGAAGATACAACTGCGAACTCTATGAGCTGTGGATGTAGTCCGAAGAGCCAAAACTCGTCGACTACATTGGCTCGGCCACATCGAGCGAATGGACAATAATGCACCAGCTAAGAGAATTTTCGAATCGACAAGGAAGATCGAACCTCCGTTTCAAAGACCAAGCCATCGTGGTCTGGATAACTGGAAGCAGCGTGCCCTGGATCGCAGAGAATGGAAGGCTGCCGTGTCTCAGGCAGGGACTCTTCACGGGTCTTCTTTTTATTCAACTGCCTGCAGCGTTCAAGTGATTGCATTCTTTTACATTTCTGACACAAAGCAACTTTTTTAAATTCTTTTTCTCGGACTTCTAGTTCAATCAGACAGCAGCGTTTTCTTAGCTCGGGTACTGGTGGTAATAGAAGATACTAAACAGGTTACAATGGCAATATTACTTTTCTCATTGAAAGCTAAGAAGCAATTAATATAAGCGATTTCTACCATCGAAATAAAATCCCAGCTTGTAAATCGAAGTCGCGAAAAGGCTTCTTGACGCGCTCTACACCATAAAGCTGAGCAGGGTAATGAATGATATGATGAGCAGAGTAAAAATCCCACCCTGTTATATATGAAAATACTTCGCACTGCCTTCATAGAAAGTTTTGAATGGGTTCCAGAGCATGGGTGTTATAATCCTCAGGGCGACATAAAAGATCTACATTGAGCTAGCCAACCATTGTGCATTTTAGAAGCTTCTCACAACCAGTTTATTGTCTTGGGTCTCGGCTCAGACAAATATAAGGATGTAGCTGTCTCTCCTTCATTAGCCCTTTCACAATTACCACAAAGCAACGGTGCCCACCTTAAACCATATGAAACATTTTTGACATCGAAATTGCGTGTAAGCCTTATTAATTGATGCAAGGCACACAAGCAGAGTTGCACCTCTTTTTAGAGCTCCACTAACCGAAGAAAAAATTTATTTTTCAACAGACTGCTCGCTTATGAATACAGGGTTTCAATTCTAGGCTTCAAGACGATGATTAGCTTCTTTGGACTAAAATATTTTGTTGCCCTGAAAAGGTTACTCAGCTTACGGAACAAATTTTGCAATATTTGACAGTTTTGTATTGTATCCACGGACAGCAAACATCATGAACTAGGGTTACATTGTACTTGAGCTAAGATACTCTACTAGTTTGGATTAAGGCCTTAATTTCCAGATCGAAAAAGAGTAGCTGGTTGAATAGGTGGTTATGTCAAGTTCTCCCCCGTGTTGGACGCAATCAGTAGATTTATTTTGCCCCACATCCGTATTCCATCAAAAAGGAGTATCAGCAGCAAAGAAGCTTCCTTGAGAAGCCTGGCAGATAAAAATAAGGCCTGTCTTCCATCCCATCCCATCTCGAAACTAAAGTTAAAATCCAAATTTACCATAAATAACCATCAAGGGCTAGGCAATTACCAAATCGTCATCGTCGGTGCAGTCATTGAAGACAGTTGAAGAGCGGCCTGAAAGATTTCGCGGACAAACAGGTAAATATCCGTCTGCAAGTTATCAAGATGTTGAGTCGTCTTATGAAAAAAAAAAACCCATCCCATCATACACCGAACTTTTAGGCAAAAATATTTCGACATAATACGGATGTTGTTGGTCTGACCTCACCGACTATTGAAGAAAACCAAAAAAGCAATGATCCGCCATCCAAAGGTATAGAAGGGCTGTTTATCTCCGTTTATCTCACCACAAATCGCATACTCCGTAAACCAGTAAAATCCGTGGGCATTTTGATTGCACAATCGATTAAACACTGTATCCACACTGTATATAACCACGGAAACAACTCGTGCACGTAGGACGAGATACGACCCCTGGAGTCCCTCAAGTTAATGAATAATCAAAGCAACACGGCGGGTAACCTAAAAATATTTGTTCAACTGATAAGCAACTGCATCCTACAGACAGCAAGACAAATAATTGTAAATTGCCGGTTTCTAATACAACGAAAAACTATACACACATACGTACAATGTATTTTATTGCACTGCATTCAAAACTCCCCTAAACAATTCACCCTTAACCCTTTCCACAATCTAAGCAGAATTTACTTTACTCTTTTGAAATTTTCTAAAAAAAAAAAAAAAACACAAAACCGCACACAAATTGATGGTCATGTGTAATCCCTTCTTCAAAGAACGAACCCATATTTTTCTTTTTCTACATTCTATAGCCAACGCGCGACGAGTACAAATACTATGTATCTACTCTGCTCTACCCCACCCCCCACTTGTGCACACACCAAATTAGATGGTTAAACACGTAGGAGAATCCATACATCGCTATCTAAGCCTTATTAGTGTGAGATGACGGTTTATACACATGCGAAAATCAATACTTTTGGAACGTAATGTTTGAGTGCGTATTATGGCAAGGTGGCACACTATACACTCTGTACAACAACAAAGCAAAACATTGAGAACGCGACACACAAAAAAGGTTGCGTATACGCCGCCCCAAACAATCATACATTGTTGTTGATACTCTACCACTACCACTATCACAGCAGAAATAAAAATGAAAAAAAAAAAAAAAACCAACAACAACAACAAAACCGAGAGTGAAGTGGCTTATCCAAAATATATTTTTGTCATTATTTGTGCTGGGGTGGTTGAATTTCGAGAACGAAAAGTTAAATGGATACCTTTGGATGATGATGATAATAATAATGATGATGTTGGTGGCAGTGGCAGTGGCGGTAGCGGTGGCGGTGATGGTTATGATGCGGAGAAATTCGTCGTCGCTGTACTTATCATCATCATTATTATCATTGTCGTAGTCCAAAAATATTCCTTGGAATTCAAGTGGAAAAGTTCATCATTATAAGTGCGAGGATAGAGGCACACACACACACACACACACATACATCTAAATTTATATGCGCAAACAAAAAGGTAGACACGTAATTTGAGGTCATACACCGACAATGTGTGTTTTGTACGTGGGGAAATATTATTTACAAAAAAACTACGAGTATTTATGGCTTTAATTGCGATTTTTAAAATCTCGACTTAGAGAATCTAAGAGGTTTTGAATGAATGAGTTTAGTATGAACTTTTGTTGGATGACAGATACATCCAACAAGTAGTTTAACAATTAGCAGTTTGATGTTTTCTAATTCATAGGGAAGCAACAGGTGGATAACAACTTTATCTCTTGCGATTAGATACAGATAACTGCATGCAACAGTTAACACCAAATTTTGCAGCTTTTCTCACGAAAATAATGAAACACATTTGTCATCAGACGTGTTCGTTAAAGCAAAGAGCATTTCACCTATTTAAACACAAAGATAAATTAAATATCTTAAGTGCAAATTAAAAGGCTAAATATAGCCACATAAAATTGGTTAATTTTATCACATATGAGAAACAAAAAAAAAATAAATTTTAAAAATTATGAGGGAGATTTTTTTTTCCATTTTGTCGCTAAATAAAAAAAAATTAATTTAATAATAAAATCTAATAAATGTATATATTAAAAAAAAAAACATGTCATTGCGAGGAGGTCAAATGAGAACATTCGTTAGGGGAAAAATACATTCTTACACAACTATTGTGATTGTGTGACGAGCTATTTTTATTCTCTTTTCTTAATATTTTATGTTGTTAATATAAATTTAATATTATATTTTATTTGTTTTTGTGTGTGATTATTTTTAAATTTTTGTTGATCAGCATCATTTGTTGAAAAATTTTTCAGCACATACCACATACCTAACTATAAACCCAATGGCGACGAATTTATTTTTGTATCTAAAAATGATGTGTTTGGTAATACAAACAGACACGCGAAATACGAGTACGTTTATCTAAGAAGATACGGGGAAGGTTTTGTTATGAGTTCAGTGGCACTGCCATAAATGAATTTAGCTACTTTTAAGGTAGATATAAATATGACGGTGATAGAGTGAAAGACTTCTTTGTCTGTCCGTTTTGACTGGGATTCGAAGAAGATCAACTTTCAATGGCATTTTGAACTCATTTTGAAATAAAAGGAACGCAACGAAATATTCAGGGACGGAACAACGAAAACGTGGTTTAAGCGGCGATTTTTCCATTAGTGGGAAATTATACCTCGGACTATTTAGAGGGCATAAAGTTGGATAAAATTCCACAAATGGCAAAGATGCTCAAAATCTTTTCAAGTTCTACTCTTTTTTCTTTGGAATTTTATCAAGAAGTGGTTCAGTATACAAAAATAATGGGACTGGGAGCGCCTAAAACAATCAACTTTGTTACCACAACTTATTAGTTCTGGATGTTTGAAGTTTGGTAAACAGGGGAGTTTAATTCCAACATTTTAAATTCAAGGAGGACATTTAGTTCTTTACTACTATTTTTCGAGAATTTCTCAAAAGAGTCTAAGGATGGTTTTCCTAGAGCTCCCAGGCCGGACGGGTGCATAAGTAGTGAATGAGAGTTTCTTGTTATTACAACTGCGGCCGATCGTAGTACCTATGCGGGATGCCGAATCTAACCGCATGATCTGCTCAAGGCAATATCATTTCACGTTCAGTTTCAAAATAACGGTTGTTTTTGTCAGCATTTTCTATTGAAGACAGATTTGCATTAGGAATTCTGAGGAGATTTTTGCCTTTACTGCCTAGAGTGGAATGTGAACTGTTTCCGCGAGCTCAGCGCATCGGCATAACCCAAAACAGGGTAACTCTGAACTAATTGAGGGAGGCCAGCTCATCTCGGCATTCGAACACTTATTTGAAGTTTGACTGAGTATGGATTTCTTACTGGAATCTTACCGGAACACATTGGGCCGAATGTCTATAGGATTTTGAGATGTTTTGAGACTCGCACCTACTTCACAGTCCATTTTCGAACCGATTTTTAAGTCTGAGTCCACAGTAGCCTGTCCATCTTGCCATCCTAATCTTCAAGGAAATTTTACTAAGCATTTGGGGAGTAATATAGCTAGTTGAGGTTGCTACGAGTTTTCTAGATCGAGGCATCACAATATTGCTTTGACACTAGGGTCTCGCGGACCAGTAATTAGACTTTCTAAGTCTGATAACGCAATTTATAGTGATATTTCTTAAGTGAAGATCTAAGGGTAAAAGGTGCAGAAAGAAGGTTGTAAGGTTATCTGATGTTGGTTAGCTTTAGAGATCTTAAAGTCTAATAATTCTGTAATACGCCAAGACCCACTCAAAAGTATTTGAGATAAATAGTTTCTGAATAAACCGTATAACTAACTCATCGATTCGCGTGTAGATTAAACATAGATTCAGACGAACAACGCTTGTTTGTCGCACTCCTGCTCAAAAATAAGAGTATCAAGGTTTAAAGCCAAAAAATGCATAATTTAAGAACTCTTGGGTTAGGTTAGGTTAAAGTGGCTGTCGGCATAAGACCGACACACAGGGATCTAGGATAAAGCCCTCTCCTACTCGTTGAATCATTTGGATCTTCTGACATTAGGAAAGGAGACTTTGTAAGATCACTTGTATCTTCGTAGAAGGGGGCGTCTACAAGATGAAGCTTTCTTTTTTTGGATAGAGCAGGGCTTCCTCTTCGTCCATGCAGTTTCTGCAAAAGTCGTTTTAAAATGCGCCAAATCTTACTACATGTTTGCCTATAAGACTTGTCCACCTCATATTTGTTTCCTTTATAGCAGGCCAGCCTTAGCGACAGTTAAAAAGTAACGATTGGTATGCCTAACTATCCTTTTCAGGAATAGAAATGTATCGTGGTTTCTAATTCTGGCGAGTTTATCAGTCAGGAATGTCCCCAGTGGCCCGAACCCTGGAAGAGGTGAATGTTAAACTGGTCCGCCATCTCCTGAAGAGACGATCAACAGTCTAGGGCTACTATAGAGTTTACAAAGACTGATTCCAAGCACTTGATTGCAGTTTGGTTGTCAGAGAAAATTACGATATCTTTGGACGATATTTTCTCTTTAGCCAAGACAAAACCGTTCCACCAAGTTGATGTCATACACTATTAAGATCGTTGAGCGGGTATTAGATGGTCGCCTAAGACAAATAATACGGCTGTCTGATGACCAGTGCGGGTTTATCGCGGGTAAATCAACCACAGATGCGATTCAAAGTATAAGGATCATAATGGAAAAGCATCCTTAAAGGATCTCCATATGATTCTGGTTGATTTTGAAAAAGCATTCGATAGACAACCAAGAACTGATATGGGTAGCGCTAAGACAACGAGGAGTTCCTTAAACCTACGTACGATCATGGACATGTACGAGGGAGCAAAGACAAAAGTCAGATGCCCTGCAGGAGTCACCGATGAATTTGCAATAAAAGTCGTTGTTCACCAGGGAAATGTCTTAAGTCCTTTGCTCTTTATTAAAGTCCTAGATTATGTGCTTAAGGGGAAAATGACGGACCCTAAAGTGCATCAGTTATTCTTTGCTGACGATGGAGCCATCCTAAGTGATGTTCAGACTTCCCTGCAACGAGCACTTGATGTTTGGGTAGATGCTTCAGAAGGGAATGCGTATCGTATTAGCCAAAAAAAGACAGAGTATATGTACTGCCCATTCTCTGACCCAAGTCAACCCATTCCAGACAAATATCTGGGATCAATAATCAACAACGAAGCAGCAACCTTTGATGACGACATCAATCATCGTGTAAGCGTAGGGATGATGAAGTGGCAGAAAAATGTCCCCTAAGCTGAAAGGAAGGCTCTACACCGCAGTTGTGCGTCCGGCGCTCACATACGGTTCACAATGCTGGACAATGTACCAAAAGTATGGGGGCAAGTTGACAGCAGCTGCGATGAAGATGCTTCGCATGACAGCAGGAGTAACAAAGCTTGATCGAATTAGAAGTTCCAGAATCCGAGGAAGCCTTAACGTCAAAGAACCCATCGCCAAAAAATTGGAGCATGCCCGACTTAGTTGGTATTGTAATGTTCAAAGGTGGGATCCTACGAACCTACGTCAAAAAGGCAATGGCAATCAACGTTCCCTTACAATCGCGTAAGAAAGGCGCAGGCCTAAAAACTCCTGGATCACACAAATGCAGAAACATCAACATTTGATTGTGAAGTGATCCAAAATCGGGAGGTCTGCAGATATCTTTTGAGGTCGAAACGGCGAACCCCACAGGCGGACCAGTAGGAATGTTCACTGTGGGAGGATTATGATCCCTGTAATCCTGATCATAATCTCGTCGTTAAATGGAGGGAAGAAGCCAAGACAAAACATCTTTAATAGCCTAGAACTCGCAGCAATTATCAGGGGGACGGAAGGAGAGACTAAGATTTGGTAATGTACGCTTAGAGAGAAAAGAATTTATAATGTCAAAACTCCTTATTCCCTTTTATTTCGGGTCATAGTACGGCTGCTAGTGTACTTTTCATAGGCAAACAGCTTTATGAGCTTGGGACTAATGTTTAATTTTAAAACGACCTTGGGACACGTGGGAAATTTAAGGGACGGGTTTGCATGGTGGTTAGAAGCGGAATGCATAGCTCTTCAAATTTCGGTATAATAAAGGGAATCTGGTAGACTCGTATATTGAAGGACATTGGCATTATGCAAGCTTAAGTACACCTTGAGATTAGACTCTTAGTTTGTCTTTTCGAAAGCAAAACCTTTTGATTTTTAAGACATATTTATGTCTAGCAAGATTCCTTAATAATCAAATCTTCAAATCAACAAGTTCATGTGGAGAAAAATGAAGAATTTTAACTGATGAACGTCCACACTTTCCGTTCCAACGAAAAATTCGCAATTCGTTATTAACCATTTCCTCAACACAAATTTTACGCAACAATTAATGAAAGTATAGTTTGACTAGCTTACGCCTAAATTGTTCATCAACCAAACTTGCAGCATTTGATCTTCAAACAAAATACTAAACACTCATAGACTATAAATAATGTAAATTTTTAGCCAAATTTTTGCATTTCTCTCAATCCTCCTCTTTGATGCTTCTTCTCAGTCATCTTCGGCGCGTCGCGACTCGACGTTCCAAGATACTGAATTAAAAATTATCTTCACGTCTAAACAATATACAATCTACACACATATATAGCTAAATTTGTATTTATAGTCTATTCATTTGCCCAATACACCAGACAAGAGTAAGAGTACAGAGATATAAAAATCAAGGAATCAACAACACAGAAATAATAATTGCCATCAATTTCAATTCACTTTATGTGGGCCCCCCTCCGGCGGGTTGTATACTGTTCATCGAGAGCGATTCAATAATTTGTTTGCATTTAGACATGTGCGAGTTAGTAGTATATGTATGTATGTATACACTGCCGAAATTTACCGATGCGTGTCAGGAGAATCGATTGCGGGCCCGCAAATAACAGACATCACTAGAATTTGCTCATTATTTTGAGAGATAAACTAGCAATTCATGACACCACGATACGTACTATGTACTGGGCATAATTTTTGAGAAAAGTGAAGCCGATGAGTGGGACGTTAGTAGATTGATTAATACAAATGGACCGAAAAAAAACAACACAACACAATTTAAATGAGACGGCGAAAAGAGGTGCGCGTTACAAAGCAAATCAATTAGGCAGTCGTCATTGTCGTCTAAGTTTGCCCTTTGTCCACTCCTTTGGTGTCAGTGTGAATTGAAATTCCAGGAGTCGACACACACCTTTTTTTTTCATTAATATTCCATTATTTTGTTCTAGGTTGACACAAACTCAAAATACACACAGCGCTAATGACAGTCTTCAGAGCTCACAATGAAAATTGTCGTTACCCGTTTCTTTTCACCCTTCTCTGACCGCTGCTGCGATGTATCTCATCATCATCAGCCACAGCCAGCAGCACCCGCTATTAAGTTTTTGCTGACAATGACGACAGCGATGTAGAAGAAGACGACGACGACGACGACGAATATGACCTTCTTCTAGTTAAGGGGCAAATTTTCCCGATGGAAAATTGACATTTTCTTTCAACATTTTCTCGCTTCTGTGGTTTTCTTGGAGAAACATCCTACCCAAAGAGAATAAGTCTCATCCCTTAATGAAACAGCAAGCGGCGAAAGGGTTTTTTTTTTTGTCCACAATTTAAAAACATTTCAATTAGAATGTTGAGCGAGGGAGAAGAAATTCACAAAACCCTCCGCTTACTCCTCCGCCTCCTCTAACAGAGGCCTTCCGAATTTCAATTACAAAATTTATCTCGAGTAAATTGAGATAAAAAAAAAATATATATATATTAACAACAACAAAAAACAAACACTTAATCATTAAGAAGAGAACGAAAAAAAAACTTTTGTTTAAACAAGTGATAAGGTTCCAGATCGACCTAGCTAACATCAATTGATATCTGGTTCGCCGTTTTTTCTTTTTTTTGTTGCCACTAATATTTAAAAGACATGTGTGTTAGGCAGGCGCTGACTCAACTTTTGTATACCATTTTCTTCTTCCATGAACAAGGCGCGCGAAATAATTGCCCCAGAATGTGGAAATGTCTCCTTTTAAAGTAATTTCTTACAATTTAGATACACTCCGAGTTTCAGAAGCAGCAATTTAGGTTGGTAATGTCGTTTTATGTAGTTTCGCGATGGCTCATTCCCCGTGAGTAAGTTTTAATTATTGTTACTTTTCATTACTCTGGCAGGTTAAATGTTGTGAGAAGCAAGAATCGTCGTCGGCAGACAACTGCTTATTTGACTGAAAGTTCCATTTAGGTTTCCAGGATGAAGCAGATTCATGGAAGGAGAACAAAAATGGCGAGTGCTTTCAGTGACAGGTTCAAGTTACGCTTCAGCAAATGACCAAACTCTGACACTAGCATCTTATCGTAAGTTTATACAAGAACAAAGGAGTAGAGGTAAAAGAATGTAATCGTTTTTGTATATAATTCTCAATTGATTCCATTCAATTAAAGTCGCCTCTTGTTAAATCGAACCTCTCCGTAATTCGAAGTTATCAAGAGTTTCAATACATTTTTTATTCTTGCACTTGGTAATTCGAACGAAAAATGCATTGCTACGTAAAAAAACGACCCCCTAACTCGAACTCATCGGCGTCAAACCCTCGACATCGAAAATTCAAAGTTGCATACAAAACTTTGCGGCTTACACATTTCAAAACGAGAAATGGAATTGTGTTTAAAAAAGCTTGTCGGGAAAGTGGAACTGTTAATGATGCAGTTTGCTTTGATTGACACAGGGAATTGATTGGCCTATTTTTCAAATTTTTCCCCGACAAGACTCTCACTTTTAAAGATGAAAAGGTTGACAGAGGTTAACAGTTTTACTTGCAGTAAGTAAATATGGTCGGATCGGAAAAACCTAAACCCTTAGTGATAGGAAAAGCAATGAAACCGCCATGTTTCCAAGGAGTGAAAGTGAAAAATTTTACTATTTTTAGACAATCGCACTGTCCACAACAGTCATCCTACATTGTCCGACGTAGATCAAGGGATCGTCCATAATTTTAAGACGTTCTATCGCAAAGAAATTGTTCAGCTCAACAGTTCAGCGAATATCACGGTTCTGACAGCTATTTTACTGATTGACAAAGCATGAAGAGCTGTAACACCCCTAACGATTGTCAACTGCTTCAAAAAATCTAAATCGGTTTCATAAAAAAAAAGATCTGGGAAATCTTCCAATAATTATAGATGATAAAGAACCAGTAATAGAACCACTAGTTGACATCAGGGGTTTGAGTTTTTCTGACTTTGTTCAAGTGGATGAAGATGTTGCTGTCACAGGTTCACTAACCGATGGCGAAATTTCATCTGCGACAGATAGTATTGAAGAGAGCAACGATGAAGATGAGGACAATACATCAGAACCTTTGGCAGAGGAGTCCGTTAAGGAAGCAAGAGCCTCATTCGATACCCTACTTTGTTGAAAAAGCATTTCAGGCACTTTTTCTCTTAAAGAAAAGTTATTGAGCAGTCTGAGCAGCAGCAATGTGCTTTGAAGCAAACCAGCATACCAGTCAGACGTTCACAAGAGGTGGGGCAGCGAATAAAAACGTTTTAAGAGTCCTTTGAGTTTCGAATTAGCGAGGGTCGACTGTATTTTGTTGTGACTTGAGATTGGGAGAAATCATTTTCTGCTTACGTCAAAGTGAATGATCTACAGGTTGATCTACAGATCAAAAAACTAGCTGTCAACAGTGCTATACGACTCACTAATTTTGGACTCTTCAGGAGTAATAGTTTTGCACATGGTATGATCCCAGCGGAGCTAATCCCAGGCAATCCAATTATAACGAAGAAGTAAGGATTGGCAAAGAAACTGAATAATCAGATCGAACGAAACTGCGGTTTTTACTGATGGCTCGAAGGAACAGGCGGAAGCCTATCCTCTTCTCAGAGAATCCAGAGCGGAGAGTGTCTATACGACTACCGCCGGACATAAGCAGTGTCTTCCAATCCGAGGTTCTGGCTGTCCTCAAGGCGGCTGAGATCGCTATCCGGAAGGGATATCGCCATCTACATCGATAGCCAGGCCGCACAAGGCTTAAGGCGTTATGTAGTCAGAACCGAGTGAGACTGTGTAGGGTGTCAATACACTGCGGTACTGAGGGAAATGAGCAGGCGGATAATGCACGAATAGGAGGGCTACTTATTGAATACAGGGCACGATTGAGGAAAGAACCATTAGGTCTGCCAATCTAAGGTGGAAAAGTCTTGAGGGACACAGGGTATCTAAGGCCCTATGGTCTGGTAAAACTGAGCAGTGTTAAGCTTAGAACATTAACAGAAATTCTGAAAGGGCACTGTGTCCTGAGGAAACATGCAAAGATGCTCGGATTGTTAAGACAATTTTTGGTGAAATACTTCCTTGAAAACTTAGAGGAAATAGATAGCATGGATTTTAAGGGCCTTTTAGATCTTTGCAGGGAAATTGGTTGTTTAGGTTTTTCTGCCTTTTGAATTGTGAATTCAGCTGTTTCCCTCAGGGATCGCGATGGACCCGTTTTGGTGCCTAGTGTTGTGTAGTGGATTTCGTTTTCACCACACCTCTATTTAAGCTAACTTAAAGTGAAAGAAGTCTTTTTGAATTCTCTGAAATCCCTTAAATAAAGTGACTGAATGCATTCAATTTTGTTGAATTTGTTAATACAATTCTTTAACTATGACTTCAATCGATTGAACGCGTTCAGTGAAAGCTTGCTGAATACTTCAAACTGACCTTAGTGAGTCCAAAGCAATTAAACGAAAACAGATTGTTTCATCATGACACTACAATGAATGCTGAATTTTTCTTTCTTTCTGTATGAAAAAATCCTTAAAACTTTCAAACTTACGATCAAGTTCAAAACAAATTTAAAAAGGAAAAAAATGTTTCTCACAGTGCAAAGCCAATCAAATCGATTTCATATAATCGAAAAAAAAATTATCAAACATTTTATGGAATGTCATATAGGCAAAAACAATCAAACCACAAAACAAAGCCAAAGGAACACATTCATTCAGTGACACGGAAATGAGGTGAGATGAATTGAATTCAACGTAGAAATTGACACGTAACTCGCTGACGGGCGTGACACAAAGCGTGCGCTTTAGAGCGTGAAACGATGGGTGCCTTCCGGTTATACCAGTGTACCGCGTCTATTCAAATTAAATTTTAGTTGAATGATTAGATATTTAAGCAGCATATCCAAACGTGACCATTTTCCAAACGCTTGCCCACTGCCACTCAAATGTAAATGTTAAGATTAATTAATGACCGGAATTGGTACATATGCAGTAAGTAAAGTTGTTATCCTGTTGACTAGTTTTTATTAGTTTGCGACCCAGTTCGGCCAGTAACCGCCTTTTGGACTGTAGTGGGTGCCAAAATCTAATCTTTTGTTTTTCAAATGCATTATGCCGAGCTACGACTTTCGAATACGTGTTCATTTTAACGCCATTTATGGGAAATTGCAAAAATCTCCTATACCTACCCGCAATGTGGGACCACAGCACGGCTAATGCTCGCCTCTGTCACACAGGGTTAAGTACAAAACACAATAAAAATTTTGAACGCATTTACGTCAATTGTGACGCATAAAGCTCTCTATGAACGGGCCTGTTGTTAGAAGCAAACGTGATGATTTGCAATGGAGCCGAATTAGAGGGACACATATTTTGGGTTGGAAAACAACGCCGAGAGAGAGAGAGAGAGAGATAAAAGTGAATTCTGGATTAAACAAAAATGTGTCCCTGCAAATTATATTTTGCACACCACCTGATACGAGACTTAAACCATATTTAAAATTCTCACAATGAAGAGGGCAAATGCATGCTTGTTGATCAAAGATAAAGTATTGGCACGCAGACGTTTCGGAAAAATGTCATCGAGGACTAACATAAAAATAATGCATTATCGTTTGACCGTTTTAAGTTAATGAACTTTTTTAGTACGAGTAGAAAAAAGAAACGGGAACAATTTACTTTCTTATGGGCTGTTATTTTTTACAGTCACCTTTATGTGGTACTAAGCTAATGAGTTTTTTCATCAAAGTAAGTCCTTTGCTTCTTATTGCTTTCCTAGACACTTGTCGATAGAGCCATCATAAACGCGGCCCAAACTTCTCTGCGAGCACTTGATGTTTGGATGGATGTTCCTGAAGTGTCCTTTTTCTGACCCACTCCCAAATGGGAGCTATTTGAATGGAAAAGTGTGCCAAGTTCAATCTGGGTTCTATGATCAACAGCGAAGCAACCGAAGCCTGTAGATAATTTTCAATAGCAAACCAGCGAACCGGCGGATCAGTGGGGTTGTAGTAAAGTGAGAGGGTTATGTCGCTATAATTCTGATTATAACTTCTTCGACTTAAAAGGAGAGAAGAAGAATGAAGGGATTTTGGATACCCTTATAATGAAGTTACACAATGCGGGCATCCATCCAACCATCAAGAGACATTACGACGATGACTAAGAGAGTCAAGCGTCTTGGCGATGTCTCTATCGCCAATTAGTTTAATCGCACGTTTTTGAATCCTATCTAGTAGCTCCAAATATGCAATTGGTGCACCGGGCCCGATATGAGCGTTATACTCAAGTCTGTGTCCAATAAACGCCATATAAATTCTAGGCACATCAGAAGGGCTGAAATATTTCTTATATTGCTTAAGGAAACCTAGACATTTCGCAGCATTCTTGGCGACGTTGAATATGGGGTCATTCCAACGAAGTTTGTCATTAACACACATACCGAAGGCTTTCCACCTTTCGTTTGAAAAATGCTAGTGCCGTCCATGGAAAATGGCAGAGTATGGGGGTTTCGCTTTATTTTTTGGAAGCATTAAATTCTACGCTATTGGTTTAAATCACTTTAAAAGTCAGAATTTAATGAGCTGAACATACGTTTTTTGATAAGGGACGTGAATCACAAAACGGATATGCGAAACTAAGGGTACTGTCATCAGCGAAGGAATCGATTGGATTAGAAGTGACAGACAGGGGGTTTTACATTTAAAGGATTATAGCAGGAACGAGGTGCAAATTGGCTCCTGTCCCATACCTTTTTTTTCCATTGCATTTGTGTCCGCTGAAGACTCACTACTGGATGGATAATTTTGCTAGTCCCAAAAACTAGAACCTAAAACACTTGTTTCCAAAAATTCAAAAGTCACTAAATGTTCAAATATTTTTTAAGTTTCTTCAATACAAAAAAAGTCGTTTTGAATATATTTGAAATCGACAAGTTCAGAGAACAAGCAAGTGACAAGTGAGGCAATTCCTGGAATTCTTTATGGAATTCTTTTTGAAAGGATTGAAACCCTCAGAAAGTCGGAGAGTTCGAGAAAATTATTGTTTCGGAATTTAATACCATATAAAATGCAATGTTTGGATCAATACACTAAGAAAAGCCACTGCAACGTACAGGGTAGAAAACATATCTTCGTAAGACTAGAAGCACAGTTCACATCACAAAACTTTTTATTTTCTGATGAAGAACAGACATCACCCCAATCAGCGTTTGTTTGTCTAAGTGGTAAAGAAGTGAAGAAGAGAAAGTCTGGATATCCTAATATATCATTCAAACAGTCCAAGTATTCCTTCAACTGCCATGTGTCTTTTTATAAGGATTCATGTTATTTAAGGCTTCATTCTGTTTTGAGGAATCCCTAAAGCTGATTCCGAATAGCCACCATTTTTAGTTTGAAATATGAGCTTCTGTTCTTTTTATAAAAATTCGTCGTATATTACTTTTGAATTCAACTTTCAGTTCGCGTAGCTTCTGTTCTTTTTATACAAACTCTCAATCCCTGGATACCAACCAGGAGAGCTTCAATTCATGCTATACTGTGGCAGCACATCGTTAATTTCACAATGGAAACCAAAAACCATTCGTGGAGACTAGTTTCTTGTTTTGCAGTTGCATATATCGTACATTAGGGTTGAACTCGTAAAAGCGGAAAGCGCACTGAATTTGTTTTGCAAATGTCAACAAATTATTCACTCAGTTGCGTTTGTGATTGCTTTCTGTCTGCCAAAAATTTACGAACCGCATGCGATGGTTATTCGAAAGTTTAAAAAGTTATTGCAATCTTGAAGGTGGATACCTACAAATTGTATGGCGTATTCTCGTCACATTTCTCCGTACAAAAAGCCCTCTTCAAGGCTTCATCTGAATGCTATCAAACATTTAATTTGTTTACTGCTCTACTGATTTCAGCAGTTTCATTATACTACCTAACTAAAGCATTTGACAAAAAAACCAGGAATTGGAATCAGAAATCTTGAGCATAACACGCATGAATTCAAACTTAAATAAATGAGGGACCGACGAACCAAAGCAAACACGATTGCTAACTGCTGGCCAGGAGCGTTGGTGTTCATTCGCTCCCTACTTGTCCCAGCCAACTCAAAAGACCATTGCGCATTTTTTTGACCAAGTTTAGAAAGCGTCGTCCATGCATCGGAACAATAGAGGAGGACCGGATACATGAGGGTCCTTTATAGAGTTGTTCGAGAATGGGCTTTACTACATGGTTGTCTTTTCAGCCCAAAGAAACAAGAAACAATGATTGACAAGCGATATTCTCCGTTTGACATCTGATGAGATGTCGTTTTCAGAAGTGATATGGTAGAAGAGCCGAGGTAGACAAAGTCCTTTATTACCTCAAAGTTATAGCTGGAATGGACTTCCTTTTGACAGCATATATCATTTTTTGCTCTCGCTTACCGCTTATACCCATTTCTGCAGCTTTGTTCCTATACCCGCAAACGCAACAGTGGCAGCTCGCTGCGGTCCAGCAATAATATGAATGCCCTCGGCGTATGCAAGTAATTGAACTGACTTTTTTCTTCTAATGGTGTTAAACAAGTCACAGAAGACAGTGCGTCGCCTTGCCTAAATCCTCTTTCGACATCAAAGGTATCGTTTAGGTTGTTACCTACCTCGATGCAGCAGCGAGCTTTCTCCATCGTCATTCTACAAAAAGGACGATCAGGTCTGCATGGATACCAAACCCAGACATGGCTCGTTGCTATAGCAAAGCAGTATCATGTTCGGGCGCTTATTTTGTTTACGAAATGGACATTAAAAATTCTCTAGGTATGTCGTCCCTTTACAGAGTTAAAATCGTAACTAATTTTTTTTAAAAATAGCTTTCTTTGTACATTAACCCTCCTCTTGATGTACCTCTTTGGTATCTGCAAAACTTAGTGCAGTTATTTAAGCTATTAGCCAAGCAGCCATTACAGCTCTTAATTTGTCTGTCATTAAATCGAAGCTTGTTCTGTAAACCTTCATGGCCATCTATGAACTTGCTACGAAAAACTTAGTCATTCTTCACTGGATCCCAGCCCACAGAGGTTTTGCTGGTACCCAAGCGGCTGACTCACTAGCTAAAGGCGGCGTAACAACACCACTTGTCGGCCGTGAAACCTTTTGTGGTGTTAGCAACTACGTTAAAAGCCTATCCCTTATCGAATCCAATGAAGTCTGGCTTAAATCTATCAAATAATTCTTCCCCAAATTCCACTCCAGGAAAACCAAATTCCTAATAAACCTGGACAGGAATATTCAGTAGTCATTGTCTCCTGAAAAAACACCTTCACCGCATTGGCCTCTCACCGGACCCTACATGTAGACTTTGTTTAGAGAGTGACGAATCCTCTCTTCACATACTCATTACGATTGTCCGGCTCTCTTTCGTCCCAGAAAGAACATCCTCGGTGAGGAAATCATCTCACCAACAAACCTTGCTACCTTGCATCCAGAGAAGATTCTTGTCTTCCGGACTTCATCCGGAGGTAGAAACCATTGCTCTAAAACCCCTCTAGGGAAGGCACAGTGCCAGAGCCCCATGTTGGCTCTCTCGATGTTTAATCTATCTATGTAAGCTGTTAACGCAGAGAGGAGACGATTGGTCTCAGAGTTCGAAGTTTAATAGAATAATACTTTCTCCCTACACCATAGGAATAGTAGCTTTGCAAATTAATTAATTAAAAATTAAAATAATAAAACACAATTTTTAATATTAAAAACTAAAAACAGATTTTTTTTAAAACTGACGAGTGTACAAAAGCGCGCAAATTTATTATAGACTTGTGGGGTTTTTTGTTAAGAGATTGACACATGAACGCGCGAACGAAACCAATTAAATTTTGGTTTCCCAATTAGCTCGCGAAATAATTGTCCAGCATAATTAAATGCGTGTTAGTTTCACAAACAAAAATGTTTTATTTTTTTTATCGTTTTACTGCGTTGAGAGATTTTATCATCTACAAAGCGGTAAATCCTCGTTACTCAATTTTTGATTTAGAAAAAGTCTGCCGAAGATGACAAACAGAATCTCAAAACTGATAAAAGTATGCGTTGCATTAAAGCAGCAAAGCTACACTAGTTGGAAGTATCGCACGAGTCAAACCAAGCCACCTTCTGCGGTGTAATTAGACTCAATTTTTTAACAATACCGTTAGTTTTATAAATAAAAAGCGCGAAATCTCTGTTCTTAAACTTAAAAAAAAGAAGACTAAAGCCCAGCTTCTTAAAATTTTGTGGTTGAATGCCGATTCGGAACGGAATATTTTTGAGAAGCTTCTCATGACATTTCTAACTCTTTTCTAGACTTTCTAAGGAGTGAGGCAACGAATTTCTAGGTTTATTTTTTTTTAGCTTCTGACTCGCCGATGCGATAGGTATTGCTAAAAGTCAGAATTATTGCTTAGGCAAGTGGCGCCTCCACTTTCCTAATGTAGCTGATGTTGCGATCAGCAGAAAGAATCTTAATAGCGTCAGTGCTAATTACTTCTCTAAGAAAAGCTGTCTTCCTTCTTATTTCGGGTAGGCCCGCGCACTCACATATGATGTGCTCTGCGGTTTCGTCTTCTTCAAGACACAGTCGGCACTCCGGTGAGTCGACTATTTTTAGTTGGTGGAGGTGATATCTTAATCTGTGGTGGCCGGTTGGGTAACCAATAAGATTTTTTATATCATGCCTAGATAGATTAAGTTGCGTCTTGGCATCGTGTTTGAAGGGCTGTATAAGGTATAAAGGTCTCCGAGCCCTTTTTAGCCAATTCGTCAGCTTTCTCATATCCCTTAATTCGCTGGTGTCCAGGAACCCACCAGATTTTGGTCTTGTTCCTGGTACTTAGTGAATGAAGGGTGCTTGAAAGCAGTGTAGGTCTGATTTGGAGTCAGTAATTGTCGAGCTAAGGGCTTTTATAGCTGCTGGACTGTCCGTGAATATATGGATATTGTCGTAGTGAAAACTACGCCCTACCCTGTATATCTAGTCTAAAATTGCCAGAAAACTGTAAAGATTGGATATTGGGGCACCGGAAAGTTGTTCTATATTGTAAAAGTGAGCTATGTCGTCCAATAACTTATTTTTTCGACGAGCGCTTGTATTACACTTTGTTAAGGTGCGATCAGACGGTCGTTCAATGATTAATTAGACATTGTACTAAAGTGGTCATCCAGTGTGATCGCCTAAAAAAACACATACACTTGGATGGACACTAACTAACTGATGAGGATGACTAGCAGAATTATACAAGTTGTCTAACGTGAGCATGTCATCTGGGTGACACTTTCGGATGACTGTTGCCAAAGGCACCTTTTTTAAAATTTGGCATTATTTCATTTGGTAATATTTCACGGTTTTTGTTTATAAGATTTAAGCAGGTTGGTGTTACCTTCTTCTAACGTCCCTCCTACCCCTGTACCGAGTAGGAATAAGATGAATCTATGACAAGAATTTTTCGTAAAGTTATCAACTCCCAGCACTTTTTACTTCAATCGTTCAAAATTGTTACCCAAACGTAAGGCATACTTTCCATGGAGCTGCGATTCACACGCTCGCTTTCGTCATTTGCAGCCTGAGCTGCAGCTGGACATTAGTCAAGCGTATTGCAAGGCGCATGGATGTTATTATTTTTTTGTTTAAAAGCTGTTTTTATTTTATTTCATTTAATTCAACAGTACACTTGTTTAGAAAGGGTGCTTTTTTTAGGTATAGAGGTATAGAACTTCGAATTGAAATAAAACACAAGAAAATCGTTTTAATGTCCATCAATTTGGCTTTATTGGAAGGATAATTTTATGCCATTAATGTTTAAATATGATTTCGGGCATGTGGTCGCCGCAGCTGGTTCGAATAAGGACATGTCTAGAGGTCCAATTTTCAAGCATTTGGGGATGTATGTCGCCTATAAGGCCACGAATTTTGGCTTCCAAGTCCCCAAACGTTTCTTACTTCACGACTTCATATATCCCCAAAGAATATAATCCAATGGTGTCAAATCACACGATCTTGGTGGCCAATTGACAGGTCCATTCCGCGAAATTCTGCGCTCATCGAATGTTTCCTTCAATAAATCGATTGTGACGTGCGCTGTGTGGCATGTAGCGCCGTCTTGTTGGAACTACATCTCATCCACATTCATGCCATCCAATTCGGGAACAAAATAGTCGGTTATCAAGGCTCTATACCGGTCTCCATTAACGGTAACTGGCTCTCCAGCATCATTTCGGACTCCACCAGCCCATAGAGCGCACCAAACAGTCAGTTTTTGTGAAAGTAATGGCGTTTCAAGGGTCTCATGTGGATTCTCTTCACTCCAAATGCGGCAATTTTGCTTGTTGACGTAGCCATTCAACCCAATATGAGCCGCATCACTGAACAAAATTTTACGGTAAACTTCGCAAACTAAACAATGGTTTTCGAAATAAATTTGCACGATTTGCAAGCGTTGTTCATTTGTCAACCTCTTCATGACGAAATGGCAAACCAAACTGAACATAAATGACATTAGAGTTGCCAGATTTGACCACAAAATGTCAGTTTTGTCTCTATTCGAAAAACCAACCTCTAAAACAAAAACACCCTTTATAATACTACGGCACCGCGCAATGTAAAGCGAGAAAGCGACCTGCACAAGTAGATATGTAAACAGTTTTATCGCTTCTGGCATTGCATCGCTTTCTCGCTTTACTGTGCGCGCAACCTTAAATACACTAAAAATGCAAAAATTCCAACGAAAAAAATGTCCCTTCGCCATGATAAACTTTGATTATATTTGCAGCTTTTATGAAGCTTGTATGACGTTTGATTAGACAGTAGGCCTAGGATTTTTTTTGTGTTTTACTCTTTTTGAAGTTACTTCTCTCTCCTTTTTAGAGACTTTAATAGAATTAATTTTTTTACAGCATTCAGAGAGTCTGAGCGAGCTACGAATGTTTAGTTTCTTGAGGAATACTCTAGGACCACTTCCAAAGGCTTTCCTCAGACTTACTCTCGCGGTTCATTCCCCCTGTCAGATTCTTCCCTTTTTCGAAAAAGAAATTGTCCTTCAAGGAATAAGATATATTCCGAGTAGGTTTAGACCCCTTTTTGTGTAGCTTTCCCAACCAACCAATTAGATGTAAAAGCCAAAATGTCTCTGTCTAAAAGTGGGCTTAGAGGCCTCAAATAATTTTTGCGAGCAGATTAAGAGCGACTACCTATATTGACTTCGAAAACTAAATCCCACCAAAACTTGTGTAATCCCTAAACACACATTGTTGCTGTCCGAATTCTATTGCCAAAGTTCCTACACTTTTCAACGCCCTGCCGTGAACATTTCAGCTTAGTTGCTGTCCATTCGCAAGTCGCAAACCAAAGAATAGAAACCTAACCAATCAACTAGTGAAGGGGAGGGCAGACCATTTAGAGAGGGAGGACTTGTTTTTTTTCATAAATTAATTATTTTTGGTTAATGAAATTAAACAGAGAGAAACAAATATGCAAATGTGTTCTAATTAATAAATAGAGAGGAAAAAAAAAAGTCACTTACTTTTATTTTGTTGTGTTGTTGAGCTTTATATTGCTGTTGCTGCTGCTGCTTCTGCTTCTGCTGTTGTTGTGCTGCTCCGAGCTGAGATGGTTGTTTATTGGTGTAAAATTTCAGGTTGACTTGTTGAATAGTTGCGCTCCTCTCGTTCTCTCGTTCAGTTTTCATATACACAGATGAGATTTAATTATGATAGTTTTGTTTTGGAAGTGATTATGATTATAATAGTATTACGATGATCATAAATGTTTCAAGGAGTTGGGGGGCAGGAGAACGACGACGACGATGACTACGACGATAAACGGTGATTGTGATGATGACGATGATGATGATGATCCTCTCAGCGGCTAATGCTACAAATTTTTCTTTTAACACACAATTATTATTATTTTTTTTTTTTAATTTTTTTTTTTTTTGTATTATTATTTGATTAAATGATGACAACAACAACGTTTCTGACACATTTTTTTTTCTTTTTTTCTTTCATATATATAAATAAAAACTGAATGACTTTTTTGTTTGTTTGTTTGTTTTGTGAGTTTGTGTGTGTGAGTAGAAAAGAAAAAAAAAAATAGATAATTAAAATTCAGCAAACTCCTTGGCGCATTTTTCGGTACTGCTAATTCGCAGCACTTCCTCCTCGTAATCATCGAAATTACTAGTGTCACCTGGTCCCTTACATCTGGGTATGAAAGGCGCTTCAATTTTTTTCTGGAATATAGCAATCCAATCTGTCGATGCGAACCACTTTTGGTTCTTGATGTCGTTGACACCCGCTTTAAGATTGCCATAGCGTTTTGTAAGGTCCACTTGCAGCAGATTGCGTAACAAATCCTTCAAATCGGAACCGAAATGCGACGGGAAGCGCACTTTGCCCGAGACGATTTTCTCGTAAATCTGAATCGGTTGATCGGCAAAGAAGGGAGGGTAGCCGGCTGCCATTTCATAGACGAGTACACCGAGTGCCCACCAGTCGACCGCCTTGTTGTAGCCCTTGCTGAGGATGATCTCTGGTGCTAGGTATTCGGGAGTGCCGCACAGTGTCCATGTGCGACCTTTGACACGCTTGGCAAAACCAAAGTCCGTTACTTTAAGATAACCCTGCGAGTCGATTAGAAGATTCTCTGGTTTCAAATCGCGATAGATCAGATCCAGGTAGTGGAGGTACTCGAATGCGAGCACAATTTGTGCGGCATAAAAGCGAGAGTGGGGCTCCGAGAAGCGTCCAACCTTGCGGAGGTGGGAGAACATCTCGCCACCGGGTACGTATTCGAGCACCATGTACAGATTTGAATTGTCCTTAAAGTGATATCGCAGACTAACCAAAAAGGGAAACGATATTGCTTGGAGAATGCGTTTTTCATTGAGCGTGTGCTCGACCTGCTTCAGTTTGACGACTTTCTGCTTGTCAAGGATCTTCATGGCGTAGTAATCTTTGGTTGGCTTGTGTTGGACTATCATCACTCGTCCAAAGGAGCCAGTGCCGAGGGTCTTGATACGCTCGAAATCATCCAGAGCCGCAGTGTTGGTCGGATTGCGACGCCACTTGTCCTCGAATTCCTCCTTGGCTTGCTCGAGGAACTCTTTGACCGTTTCGGCAGCATCGACTTTCTTGTTGGATGATGTTGTTGCGTTGTTACCCATCTTTGATGTGCAGGCGGTGGAGGACGAGGACGATCCTAGAGGAACTAGTGACGATAATTGTTTCTTGATACTATCCTTGGTGGACAACGACGTCGACGATGTTGATGCTGCTGCTGCTGTTGTTGTTGCTGTTGTTGCTGTGGGGTTGTTGGCACCGGCTGCTCCTGCTCCTGCTCCTATCACCGATGCTGAAGTAGTGGATGATGGTGAAATGGAAGTGGACTGTGATGGTGAGTGGTGGTGATGATGATGGTGATGTTTATTGTGAGGTGGTGAAGATGGTGATGGAATTGGTGAAGTTGAAGAAGATTGAGCGGCTACGGCTCCCGACGGATGCAAGTGATCTTCGATCGCGGCGTTGTTATCCTTTACTGAGTCCAGGGTGTTAGTGGTCTTTTTATTTTTTTGCTTTTTTAAAAATTGAAAAATAGCTTTAGCAATTTTGACAGATTTTAACGTAACCGAATGTCGTGAAAAACTGCACGCTCTCCGCGGTAGAGAGAGGGGGGAATTTCTATTGCACACTCACCACTTGTAACTTTTTTTTTTCTTTTTTTTTTTTTGGATAAAGATTTTTGTTTTCCGGCAGAAAACAATCGGACACCACTGTATTAGTTGTTAGTTTTTTTTTTTCTTGTTAGTTTTTTTTTATGAAATGAGAAATGAGGGATGAAGTGAGTTAGTTAGATAAATTAGTAGCAGTTGAATTTATTATTATTTTTTCGTTATCACACAACTGAACACAATTTTTTTTTTTTTTCTTTTCTTTTTTACTTCCTTTTTTTTCTAATTAGCGATTTCGTAATGACGTTTAATTTCTTACTTTTTATTGCACTGAAATTGTGTGTCGCGGGATTCTCGATATTCTAAGATTTTCCGTTTTATTTGCACTTTTATGGGGTTGGAAGCGGAATACCAGCAGCAGAAAAATCAATCGTTTGCACTTCTTTCTGTATAACGCAACTGAAAATAATTTCTTTTCCTATCATTTGCACAATTGGGTCGTAGATTCGCTTAAAATAGTATTTTTGCACTGCAGATATTCAATTGATTATTTTTTTGCTTTTCTTTATTTAGTGGAACTAATGTATACTTTTTTTTCGCGAATGCTACTAGTGCTCCTGAGGTCAGTGGTACACAATTTTTTTTTTTCGTCGATTTTCTTCCTTTCGCACGGGGGGGTTGTGTAATTTTTCGTGTTTATTGGAGTATGGTTTGGTTTTTGTTCTATTTATTTTATTATTTTTGCAATGCGATTGAAAGACTTTCGAGATATATAATTTGTTTTGTTTTTACTGGTGTTTTTTTTTGCAAAGAAGAAAATATTTAATGCACCCGCATCCGTACGACCGAGCTACTTTGCAAAATGGCGAATCGTGTGAAGAAAATTTTCCTACGATGAAAAGAGAGAAACACAACTTTTTTTTGTATCTTTCGATTGGTATAGAATTGGGGGTGTTGGTTTGGTACACCTGTTCACAAGATTAAGTTGTGACAAGTTGTGAGGGCTGACGTTTTTCACTAACAGGTGGGGCTAGTCTCGCAAGGAAGAAACTATGGAAATCGTATGTAAATGATTTTCATTTGATATATGATATATACACGCGCACAAATATGTTTACCTGACGTAATGTAATGTTTACGAAGACAAAAAAACATGTATAAACCATTAATACAGTTTTTAAAGAAAAAAAAAGTCCCCATTGATACTGACGTTGTAGCAAGAAACTCTATTTCAATATATAAATGTATATTAAATATTTTCAGGTTTTAAAAATGAAATTAAATTAAAGTTACCTCCATATTTAGTGTCTATTAATTAACCTGTGTTCAAATCTAAATAAGGGCGTCAATATTTTTCCATCAAATTTGCCAGGTTTGTTTCATCTAAATTTGATGGAAAATAACTCATTTCCAAATGAAAATCTGTAAGGGAAATGAGGCTATTTATAATCGTATTTGGATATGAGTTTATAGGCTGTAATGCAAAAGCCGTTTGAAAATGACTTTCAGAAATACCTACCAATAGACAATTTGCAAATATATTTCACCCAAATTTAAACATAATTTTAAATTAATTGGAGTTCAAGATTTAAAAAAAAAATGGTATTAAAAGTTGCAATTGTTTCTGTTTCATAGAATTGCCTAATATCCACCTATTTTACAGCGATTTGATGCACCCGATATCAGCAGAGCATTTGTGCATTCACAATTTTCTCCAATTAGTGACAAAACTCAGCTGAACACGTTCATTCAACCGAAACCACTTAATACTTCCCTGAACGAATTCAGTGGAACCACATGGAGTTTTGACGTCTTCTTTGTCATTCACAAAACACGCGTGGTTGTTTCCAAACGTTTCACAAAGTATTTTTTTCTGCCCTCAGTGAAGCACCTAGCCGAGAGGTTGCATTTAAAACAATAATAATAACAGAAGAAATATCATCTAAAATCAATCTATAAATATGGTAAGTCTAATTTGATTAACTATTCATATTATTCGTCTCTATAACACTTGCCCGAATTGCAGACTGAAGAAGTGAACCCAAAAGCATTCCCTCTGGCCGATGCCCAGTTGACGACCAAGATAATGAACCTCTTGCAACAGGCTCTTAACTACAATCAATTGCGCAAGGGTGCCAACGAAGCTACTAAAACTCTGAATCGTGGTCTGGCTGATATCATCGTGATGGCTGCTGATGCTGAGCCCATTGAAATTCTCTTGCATTTGCCATTGCTTTGCGAGGACAAGAACGTGCCGTATGTGTTTGTTCGTTCAAAGCAAGCGTTGGGACGCTCTTGTGGAGTCTCCCGGCCAATTGTGGCGTGCTCAGTAACAACCAACGAAGGTTCACAATTGAAGTCTCAAATCACTTCAATTCAACAAGAAATCGAAAGGCTTTTAGTTTAGGACAACCGGAAATGTACAAATTTTATAAAATTTCAGCAGATTATTTTTTTAAATAAATGAATTGAAAATGTGCGCAAATAAGTTTTTCTGCTTTGCATTTCGAAAATTGGAAGTGGGTGAGCAGATGATTTTAGCCTGAAGTAGTTTCTCTATCACGAGGTCTTGGCTTTGATGTATAAATTTCAAATTTATATTTTAGCAAGGAAATGTCGCACTTTCTCTAGAAATATAAACAACAACGCATTTTAGTGATCCCATTTCGGGATTGCACATGTTCAGTTCAGCTAAATGTTTGGGCTCGTTGCAGCTTGAAGTGGGTTTTTTTTTCTCCACGTAAATAGAGAAGAATCATATCAATATTAAGGATAGGTTCGAAGAATTTATAAAATCAACAAATTCCTATTTCTATGCAAAAAATAATTTATTTACTGAACACATCCCACGACTAAAAATAGAAATCAAGTTTGGCAGCACCTGACTAATTATAATTGCCCAAATGACACTACAAATGTCAGAGCTCAGCTACTTCGTGCCGTCGTTTCGTCGTGTTTGTGGAATGATTTGTTTATTACAAAGAAAAAAATGAGAATATTTAGAAATAAATCGACTAGCACACATATTAAATGCAAGTGACAAAACGCTAACAATCAATCCCCAACATGAAGTTAGTTAATAGAAACGTAGATAAAGCGAATCAGGGGTAAGTTTTGTTACTGTTGCTCTGGCCTAATTTAAAGGTTAACTTTGTAATTTTTGCACAATATCAGGGCTGTGGTATTGATTCCAGAGGAGCCCGAAGATATGTGGCATGCATACAATCTTATAGCCGAACGAGACTGCGTCCGAAGCACAACAATACGAAAGGTATACCCTGTCGCTGTTTTACAATGTCTTTGTTTCTATTAATTGCTTTTTGCATAGGTACAAAATGAGACTGCGACTGGTTCGTCAACCAGCAATCGGGTAAGAACAACGCTAACCATACGGGTAGAATCCATAGACTTTGACACACAGGCATGTGTCCTCCGTCTAAAGGGTCGCAACATTGAAGAAAATCAATATGTAAAGGTAAGTTGGCTTTTCGCAGTCGGCTTTTATATATATATAATTGGTTTAAACATGCAATGAATTGACACAGATGGGTGCCTATCATACGCTCGACCTTGAATTGAATCGAAAATTCGAACTTAGCAAGCCAGAGTGGGACACCATCGCTTTGGAACGCATCGATATGGCATGCGATGTCACACAATCCGCTGATGTTGCAGCTGTTGTGATGCAGGAGGGCCTGGCGCACGTTTGTTTGATTACAGCTAGTATGACTCTGGTGCGTAGCAAAATCGAAGTCTCAATACCACGCAAGCGAAAGGGCAATGTTCAACAGCACGAGAAGGGACTGGGAAAGTTTTATGAATCTGTGATGCAAGGGATTTTGCGGCATGTCAATTTTGACGTTGTCAAATGTGTTCTTATAGCCTCACCGGGTTTTGTTCGTGACCAATTTTACGAGTTCATGTTTCAACAAGCTGTGAATTCAGATATTAAGGTGAGTTTGATTGCTTTGTGATTGCGGTGGAGATGTTGATAAATTGCTGTTTCTTTGCAGGTTCTTCTAGACAATAAAAGCAAATTTATGCTGGTGCATTCTTCCTCAGGATTTAAACATTCACTCAAAGGTGTGGTGGAATATTTTATTTTATTTAAAAGTAGTTAACTTTGTTTGTTTTTTTTTTTCCAGAGGTTCTCCAAGAGCCTGCAGTTATTGCAAAGATGTCCGACACAAAGGCAGCTGGCGAGGTCAGAGCATTAGAACAATTCTATACCATTCTGCAGTGCGAGCCTGCGAAAGCGTTTTACGGAAAAAAACATATTCAACAGGCCGCTGATGCAATGGCCATCGAAATACTCTTGATTTCGGATAATCTTTTTCGGTAAGTTTTCATTTGGATATGTAGTTGTGTGAGGTGCGACAGGAATTCAATTTTCTCCAGCGATGCAAGGGTAGGTTGAAGAACTGTTAGGGTCCTGCAATGGATAGTATAATTCAGTAAATCGAATACGTTGAATATTAATTCTGTGTTCTCGGAAGTGGGCAATTTGTAGAGTCGAAAAGTGTCGGAGAGTTGAACTAAATTGAACTCTTCTATCTCAATCTGATCATAACTTTGGTGAAACTATGAAAGTTGTGCTTGATATTTTAAGCGGCATTCGACAGAGTTTCGCATCGATGTGTCGCTTCTTCGAATAAGTTACTACCTCTTCCGCTGTTAAATATATGTAACTTTTCTATGATGGCTACAAATCTCAGTTGTTGTACTCTTTCTCATGTTTATAAATGATCCCCTGTCTGCAACCTCTAATCCAATACATTCCTTCGCTCATGTTAGGATTTATATTCGTCTCATGATTCACGGCTCTCGTTTTCTTTTGCCGTGATGCTGGAACGTCGTCGAAGTGTCCCAAGTTCTCTTGATCTGCTGAAATAGTTAATTGCATTTCGCCCCTTCAACAGCGTAACCGCAACAGTCTGTCTTCGAACTTTTTTCTTCACTTTGTTTTCCTTAAGAGATCAATACCTTTGAGCTCAAGTGCATTTCTAGCATTTGAAGTCGAGGCTGGTTTACGGCTCGCTTCTCTCTAAATTGAGCTGAAAATCACAAATTTGATGTCTACTTGTGTTCGCTGACTGTCTATCTATTGAGTTCATCATTTCTCCTCAAAGGCCTTCAATTCTAATGTACAAGGGCCTCAACTTAGTTCAACCAAGATGTGGACGTGTTTGTGTTTGAAAATTAAGTGGCGGGACGAGTTTGAGCTTTTTTTTAACTTCTCATTGCTTTGAATTTCTTTAAAAAAAATCATACTTTTTTCAATCTTTTGCCGCTGCCCAACTCGATCGACGGAATTTAAAAAAAATTTAACCATTTGTACACCTAGTTGGTACGGGATGAGTCTGGCAACTACGTTCGGGACCGCAACGCGTTGAATTTCTAATCAAATTGCATTCTCTACATCTCGAATCTGTATATTTTTTTTCCTGAATAAAGAATTGGACCACTTTGGTTGGATGAAATGGGCACCTGTAGTGGAATAGAAATCAACTGTTCTGCGTCTCGTTTGACTTGAGTTATTTGCTATCTTGCTTGACTTGGTGAGCAGGCAACTCCCCAATTCGGCAAACTTGCCGACCCATTCTGCTTTTCCGTTCTTTCAGGTTTAACCGACTATTATGGGTTTATTAAAGGCTACAGGCTGTAAAGGTTGTAGATCAACGAAAAATGACTAAATGAAACCGCATTTACTCTCATTCCGTTGACATCATAATTGTAATTTGTAAAGTGAAGTCTGAAGTCTGAAGTCTCGAGCTTGCCACACTGAAAGAAGGATTTTCGAAAGCAATGCAAAAATGCTCTCTATTCCCACCTTAAATAATTTCATGCTTCTGAGATAACTGCTGCATCTTCTTCTTCTCCTTTGCCGACGAGGAATCGAATGAGGGATCATTGGGAATTCGTTAATACATTTCCTTTCACGGCTCATAGTTGTACATCGGTCTAGAACTGATGTGAAATACCACTCTGGTCCTCGTTCAAAGTTAGAAGGTATTCAACTGTTGTCCACTTGTGTGTTCCTTCAATTCAAAGTAACGTACAGCCTTCCACCATCATTTTTACTTCCTAAATGCACTGTTGCGCCTAGCACATGCATTCTCAAATTCTCTTTGGTTGCTTTCTTTAATTTCTCGCACGATTAATCTACATGCAAGAAGCCAATAACTTGCCTCCCACATCCCAACGAGCGCAACCAAATAACGGTCGTCTTCCTCCAAACAAGTCTGAATTCCACGCATGGAAAAACATCACTCCCTCTTACTTGGCCATATTTAAAGCGAATCACATGCACACAAATTCCATCGACTAAGGAACCTTCAACACGACACTGTGTCGTGTCGAGAACGATGCCAAGTCAATGTGCTCCAATTTGCCTATCGTCGTAACAACATTGACTCGCGATCAAGGTTGTTTTTGTGTGTGCGAGCTCGCAAACACTTTTCGCTCAAAAAGTCGCGTCCGTTTAAATTGTTTTTGCTTAAATCACTTACTGCTATAAAAAGTAAGAAAGCCATTTATATTCTGGTCGCGGAGAAACAAAAAAAAAAATTCCGCACCATTTAGCATATGACAGTAACTGGCACAATTTTTTTTGCTTTAAATAATTTATTATGTACAAATAAAGTCTAATTCTAAAATTCTGAGACCTCTCCCAATGTCACAGAGAGTTTTTTTTTTACCGGCATTTTTATCATGATTCATTGAAGAAGTAACGACGAGCTACCGCCTCGATTGGCAATGCCTATCAGCCGCTTTCCGAATCGCTTCATTCACCGTGCACTTGATATGTTTCAGTGTATCAGGCGGCATCGGCACTTGCTTCTCGGTGGGATGATCTTTTGACGGTGAGTTCATTAGCAACTTGTCATAGTAGTCCGAGAGTGATTCTCTCCTGGGCAACAGTCTTCTTCTCGATGATGTGATGTAATTGTGAAATCTAAGCTTAGCACTCGTCGTATAGCAGGTTCCCTTCAAGCTGGCCGGGTGCTCTGTTGCATTGAGAGCTTGCGGACAGCCGCAATCTGAAATTAGGTAATCCGGCGTAAGCTGCATTGTGAGAGAATCTGTAAAAAGAAAAAGAAAATCGTTCGGTAAGTGAGAAATCTCACACCTTCACACAAAGTATTCTAATTAAATATAACTCAAAGTTATTTCGCAACGCAAAAACAACCAAAGACTGAAGGCTAATGCGAATTAGAACTTGGAAAAGGCGTCGTCTTTGATATAATTTCATTCCGCCCGCTTAACAAGTTATTTTGTAAATGAGCTGTGCCATGTCAGGTAGTCCAAGCATGCCTATTGATGGAGATGCATGCAGAGTGTTTGGGTGTTCAGATAAAAAAAAAAAACAAAACAACACACAATCTCTCCCTATTTCGGAAAGTGGAATAGAAATACAAAAATAAAACAACTTGGGTCGCATTTGTTGTCGCCGCCGCCTCAAACATGTGTTTTCAATTTTGTTTTTGTCTGCCATTCCAATTTGATCGTCGATATCTTGTGATGTGGTTCAACTGCGTGGCACAAGTTGACACATAATTTTTATAGAATGCAAAAGCTGCTTTTGGCAAACACGTCACCACCGTAATCACCGCCTTGAGTTTGTGATAAGGGGTTGCCGATTATCGTATTAAATCTGATTGAAAAGCAGGAAGCAGAAGATCGCCCTACATCTCCAAATCTCAAAGTAATGGTTCGTGTTTCCATCGAACATCGTTTACACTATAAATCCCCAGCAGTATGCCACGCATTGTCATGGGTAAACAAATACTTTGCGTCCGGATCTATTTCTGCTGGAAAGCCAGCCCTTTTGTTCAATTACTTCTTGGGTAAATGAACAACACAAAAATCCTTAACAAAGCGACAACAAAGTAACAAAAACCCTTCCACCCACAAGTGTGGTGTAGCTGTAGGTAGAAGGTACATATGAATGCGTCCGTAATGTAGGTCTGCTGCTAGACCGAAGCTATGTGTAGAGAGATGAAATCTGAGCCGGTTACAGCGACACTCGAATCCGAAAGTTGGGTATCAAGTTTTTTCCAAACTGGTTATCCATTGTTTTAAGTACGCGCACAGCCGATTGCAGATTCAACGGCGACGATGACCTTTCGAATGAACTCGTCGCTATCTCGTATTTCACATGGAATGCGCTCACATGGTCTTGCGGATAGTAAAACAAAAATGGGGTAGGGTATGGGATTGAGCGAAGAAGTAATAACTCTTTTCTTTTTTTGTTCTTGCGATTGTGACTATCTCTTATCGGTTTTGGTTTAACATTCTTTATCAGTGAAATAATTTGAACCGCTTTCGCATAGCTACATGATATGATTGTGTGATTAGGCATATTCTATTCAAGTAACCGGTTCGAACGAACATTTAGAGCGCGCACAACTAATTTCGCTGAAACAACCCCCCAGCAGATTGATCTCGCACCAGCGACTTGTGTAATCAAAAAGCCATTCAGATTCAGCATCCCAATCCAAGTAGAAAACAGATCAATTTATAGACAGACACAAACAAAGATACTACACGTTGGTGGTGGCGGTGGCGGCGGCTCTTTCGGTGACATTACCTCTATAGAAATTCCAATGAAACTCCTCTGTGTACTTTCACTTTGCGTGGTTCACTGTGGCGCGGCGCAATCCAAAACGATACACCAACTTAAAACACGAACTAAATATAGAACCGCCTTCGAGACAGTCACAAATGCGACTGAGGAAAATGTTTTCTTCGACCTGAAGCGGTAGTGGCAACGACAACGACAGTGTGACGTGTGAGTTGGGTAATTTCATTTGTTGATCGCATCGCATAGAGGAGTCAGTCTCAGTACGTTTTTTAGAGAGTGTTGTGCAAGTGTGTAAGGGAATTTAACAATATTCAATCTGTGTTCTCTTAAGGTGATCGTTTCACTTGGGGGACATGTGGGGCCTTGCAGTAGGGTGTAATGTTTTATAGTTATTTGAATGACTGCTGTGCAATTAATTGGGTGGGTTAGAGGTGGGTTAGCATTTGATTGTTTGTTGGGCTTTTAATTGTTTTGCATTTGAGTGCTAGGTAAGGTTTGATAGTTTCCTCGTTCGATCGTTTTGTTATGATCCTTGTAATAATCCTGTATTCATTACCTCATCGAACAGGTTAGGTTAGGTTAGGTTGGGAGGGCAGTTTTGCATCAGATGCAAATTTCAACCGAAAGGACATGTGGCTAACAAAACCACTTCGATCTGTTGAGGAATAGTTTTATGTCTGATAAAAAGTCGTCCAGACTTTCGAAGAACCTTGCTCCCATACAGGATGAGTGGCGTTCTTGTAAGGCTGGGCAGTGGCATAGGAGATGTTCCACGGACTCTATTTCCTAGCCTTTTTGCCATGCTTTCTACGATGCAGTGCCCGGTTAATACCCCGTCGAGTATCCGGATTTGACTTCCATTAAGAGAGACTAGGGACTTTGATCTTTTGGCGTCAACCACAGGCCACAGACTTCGGGTTATGACGCAACTGATGGTGTTGCTCCATTGTTCCTTAGCCAGTTGTGTGGTGACGTCGTCAATAAAAGTCTTGGCAGTGTTGAAAGGCGGTAGCACCTCGCCGTCCGCTAGTTGAAGGTTCATATCAGAGCCGTATCTGGCCAATTCGTCTGTAACACCTCATCGAATAAAAGGAAAGAATTTAATAAAGACGGAAAGTGGATGGGACCGATTTTTTTCCAAATTTCCTTCAAATTTACCTGAATAAATGTTCACATTTAAAATGACCTCTTAGTTAGTAGGTGAACGCATTCAATAATGTTTTTGAATGAACAAGGGGCTCAAATGAGTGTTAACTGCTAAGCCGTAGCCAAGTCAAAAGCGCAAAAAAAAAACACAATTCCAAATGAGCACATTTCAGTTCTAAACTCCATTCCTCTGGTGTAGTTTCCTGTTGTGTGTTTTTTTTTTTGCAATCAAAAGAGAAAGAAACGTAAAAAGAAAACTCTTTGATTTGAGTTTGAGATTCTCCTGTTAGCCAGCCTTATGAGTGGAACAGAAAGGCGGTTGCAGACATTTAATCTTCTTTAATGGATTTCAGCATGGAATTATGTAGAATGCGAATTGTGTAGAATGCGAAATTAAATTCTCAGGTATTTCTCTGCTTTGGCTGAGCTAGCTAGAGGTGCATGACCTTGTCGACTGCATGATCCTAGTCATGTTACTGACGCGATTGATTGATGATCACGCATCGGTATTTTTGTATAATCATCAATGATTCAACTAATCACCTGGGCTTAGCATTAACCGGGTTTTTTTTTCAGTGAGATAAATGAATGTGTTGCGTGTTTTTTTGTTTTTTTTTTTTATTTAACTGAGTACGGATGAGAATGAGTGGCGACAATTTTTTTTTTAGATCAGATGTGAAAATAAGTAAGTATCGTGTGTCCCTTCCAATGTACGACTTTTGATTAACACAACGCAAAATCACTTTCTCATTTCAGATGTCAAGACGTTAGCCAACGAAAAGAGTACGTCGCTTTGGTTGAATCAGTACGAGATGCCGGTGGTGAAGTGAAAATATTCTCCAGCATGCATATTTCAGGCGAACGTAAGTAGAAAAATCTACGCCCTACCTTTAGTTTTGTTTAACTTGAACCTGGCATTGATGCAGATGATATTTACTGTGCCGAGGGTGTTACAAAAAAAAAAAAAAAAAAAAAAAAACATATATACCACTTCACAGCTAATCTATGACTAACTGCAGTCGTCGTACTCGTCGTACTCCATTGATGACTCACACACTTTGCAGCACAACTGGGAACTGGGACCTAACACACAGGGGTTTCCTCGTTTCATAAAGACAATTTATAGATTTCTACTCTCTAAAGAAAGAAAAATATAAACATTGGCACGAGGCCCAAATGTACACATTTTTGAATCTCTCTTCCTCTTGTCATGTGTACCTTTGTGTATTTCAACACACTTTTCTCGTTTATATGGCAGACACCGAGGACACACAGCGTGAATCTATTTTTGATAACGTTCATGCTCGCTCTGCGCCAACAAATCAATGGGGTCGCCGCTCCTGTAGCAGTTTCTTGTTGGGAAAGCGGCGCATACATGCGATAGATGCATAGATATAGCCATGGATCAAGTTTTAATCATATTTTTAGGAATCCTATTTTATTATTTTTTATGATTCACAGTTCACACGTACATGATAATTTGTTTCTCTTTCAGAACTATCGCAGCTAACAGGGATCGCTGCAATCTTACGTTTTCCAATGCCAGAACTGGAAGATAGCGATGATGATGGCGCTGATTCAGACTCAGATTAATATGGGAGGAATAAGTTACTTTTTATTGAACATTTTACGGATTAGCTTAAACGGATAGAAACGTATCGAGATTTATTTTTAGCCCTAATAAATAAAAGAAATATGTTTTTTTCGTAAATGAAATTTTGTCCTTTTATTGATAACATTTACATATGTTGCTTAAGGTTTATGTTTTGTTTTTAAACGTTTATAGAGATTATTTTGTAACAACATGGATGCGTGGTGGTTTTTTTTTAACCAGGAAGTAGACGTAACCTTATTTTGGTTCATTAAACTTGATATTTTTACTGTTCTAATTAAAGTTTTCTGAAGTGAGGCAGTGAAGTGGATTTGATGAGTAATTTTCCGGTTTAAATGTCGAGCAAACCACGAATTGTTATAAACGGAGTTTTTTTTAGAGGTTGGTCTTTCGAATAGAGATAAAACAGACATTTTGTGGTCAAATCTGTCGACTCTAATGTCGTTTATGTTCAGTTTGGTTTGCCATTTCATCATGAACAGTTTGACAGATGAACAACGCTTGCAAATCGTGCAAATTTATTTCGAAAATAATGGTTCAGTTCGCGAAGTTTACCGCAAGCTTCGGTCACATAATCGTCCATCGGAGCCATGGATCGTTTTGGCACTACGTTTACTCTATGTGATAATACGCACCCACAGAGACGTCGAACAGTGCGCACCGAAGAAACAATTGCCGCTGTAGAGCAAGGTGTTGAAGAGGACCCGAATGAATCGATTCGCCACCGTGCACAGCAGTTGGAGCTTTGTCCATCAACTTTATGGAAGATTTTGCGCAAAGATCTCTTCTTACGACCTAACAAGATCCAGCTTGTGCTAGAATTAAAGCCGCGAACGCAATGCGTCGTGATGATCGATGCTGATTTTCATCGCAAAATTTTGTTCAGTGATGAGGCTCATTTTGGGTTGAATGGCTATCAACAAGCAAAATTGCCGCATTTGGAGTGAAGAGAATCCACATGAGACCCTTGAAACGCCATTACATCCACAAAAACTGACTGTTTGGTGTGCTCTATGGGCTGGTGGAGTCCGAAATGATGCTGGAGAGTCAGTTACCGTTTTTGGGAGACCGGTATAGAGCCATGGTAACCGACTATTTTGTTTCCGAATTGGATGAGATGTGGTTCCAACAAGACGGAGCTACATGCCACACAGCGCACGTTACAATCGATTTATTGAAGGAAACATTCGATGAGCGCAGAATTTCGCGGAATGGACCAGTCGAGTGGCCACCAAGCTCGTGTGATTTGACACCATTGGATTACTTTCTTTGGGGATATGTGAAGTATGTGAAGCCTACGCCAACAAACCAGAAACGTTAGGGGACTTGGAAGCCATCATTCGTGGCCTTATTGCCGACATACAGCCCCAAATGCTTGAAAATTGGACCTCTAGACTTGTCTTTATTCGTACCAGCCGCGGCGGCCACATGCCCGAAATCATATTTAAACATTAACGGCATAAAATTATCCTTCCAATAAAGCTAAATTGATGGACATTAAAACGATTTTCTTGTGTTTTATTTCAATTCGAAGTTCTATACCTCTAAAAAAAACACCCTGTATATAGGTTTTAGTTTTAACTAATGTGCAATCCTGTTGAAATGTTGTAAAGGTGAAATACAACTAGGTAAAGGGTGATTCATAAAACACAAAATTTGAAAAGTGAACTTAAAATGTTTACTCTCGGTCAAAAGAACAATTTAGGGCTTTTACGTTTTGAAAATGATATCATGCAGATGTTGGCCTCGACTACGTCTGAGGTGGTGCATTGGGAAGGTCCAATTTTGGGCGCCTCGTTCGAGTATAGGGACTGGTATCTCGTGAATAATACGAGTAATGTTGGCTTCCAAAGCGTTTTGCGATTGGCATTGGCAATAGTGGGGGTTAGGTAGGTCGATTGGTGCGGCGGACCATATATGGGCGGTTTCATTTATGGAAAATGACAGTTTTGGTCTGTTGAAAGCTTTGCAGACGTGGCGAGGGAATGGATTGGATTAGAAGCAAGACACATAGTTGACTATTTATAAAAATGAGTCGGAGATAAAAAAAAACCGGTGCGGGTCGTAGGTCGTAGGGGGATTTGACACGTGCATTAGGTATTGACTTTGCCAGTTTTGGCTCATTTGAACTTAATTTACTTGTGTTTTACGGTACAACTTGCTGATACCAGGAGGGTCTAAGCTTACCCAGGGCAATAGGTATTATAATTTAGGATAAAATCAGGTTAAAAAATGTATACTATATACTTTTATATGAATGATATGAATTATTTATTGTACTTGTAAAACTTTACTACCACTTGGGTAAACATGCGTCTGTTTTCCAAGCGGAGGCTTTTGCCATCCTAATGACTATGCGCTATATTGTGAACAACAGGTGGAGGGCTAGAGGCATTTGCATTTGCAGTGTCAGCCAAGCTGAATTAAAAGCTCTGCTAAACCCTCTTATCTCGTCCAAGTTAGTGCTAGAACAGTGAATCTTGTTCGGGTGTCAAGTCACATTGGCATCCAGGGAAATGAGATTTCGGATGAGCTTGCTAGGCAAGGTTCAGAAGAAGTTTTTTCAGGACCCGAACCTGTGTTGGGTCTGCCTACAACTTTAGTCATGTCTTCCATTGATGGTTGGGTTTCTCGTGAACACAAGATTCGGTGGCGCGATTGCCTACTTAAGTGTTTCGTATTGTCTCAGGATCAAAGAACTTTTACGTATTTTTCAAACACTTTAATCTTCCCAGCCAATCAGAGCTATTTTCAAAAAAACTATTTCCAATAGTAAAGGCATTTCTTTTATTAAAATAAACTTAAACAATTCCATGTTTAAAAAAAAAATTACATTTTTATTATGCAACTTTCTTCGCTTTCTTGTTGGCTTTCTTTGTAGTCTTCTCCGCCTGATCGATTTGTTTTCGTTTTTTCTTCAGAAGCCACTGTTCCTTGTCTTTTTCTTGTTTGTCTCGGATCAGTTTGCGGAATAGATTTCTATGACGCGGCTTTACCATGCGTGCCTTTAGTCGATGTTCCTCGACTTCATTTTTGTGAAGTTGACGCTTGCTTTCCTTGTGCAGTTTTCCAGTTTCAACGCTCATATTTTTTTTCTAAAATTTTTAGTTTTAAAAAATGTTTATCAGAATTTCCCCTATGCCATACCTCTTCAAGACGTTTCCTTTCTTTGTCATCAAGTTCAACATCATCATCATCATCGACTTCTTCATCTTCATAGCCATCTTCTTCGTAATTTCCATCTGCACGCATGTCAGCGTCGAATTCGGCTTTCTCCTCTTGGTAAGCAAGTTGCAGCTGAGCGTCGTTGAGATTTTGATCTGTTTCTTCGTCTTCTTCCTTGTCATCATCGTCATCGTCCTCGGCGTCACTTTGGACTAAAAAGATCAATGTTCTATTAATAGATTCTGACCAAGATTCCAAGTAAGAGCTTACCGTGTGTTTCAATGAGGGAGGGATCAAGTAGGGCCTTTTCTTCTGGTGGAACGTATGTGTCACGTTTCGCGTCAACAAATGGAGATAGATGTGGCGGCAGATCAACTCCCATAAAGTACTTGTTAGTGGGTAGAAGAGTCCTCTGATTGACACTGTCAAATACCCATTGCGGTTGTATGTAGTCACGTGAGATGTACTGCTGCGGTAACGAAGGCCGATCCACAATTTGATGAGTGATAGTCTCGTCGGTTTCATCGAATGTTGCACCACCAAAAACGGTTTTGTCCCATGACACCTGGCCGCCGAATGAACGGATTAGGAGGACAAGAGGTTCACGAGGCACTTCTCGGCCAATGAAAAACTTTAAGCCCTTAAAGAGCGACTTTAGTTTGCGAATTTCTGATGCTTCCTGCTTCATTTTCAACACCCTCTTTGAGTCGCCGTCTTGCTCTAATAGCTCCATATCGATTTCATGTTCTTCTTCGTCCTCTTGGATTTGGTCAGTCCGCTTCAAATCGTGGTTCAACGCAGCAATTCGATCGGAGACAAATGCACTTTCATCCTTCAGTTTGTCTTCGGTATCGTTGAGCATATTGTCGGGAAATTGTGGGGGATAAGCCATGTTGATGCTGTGATACAATCGGTAGTTGGTGAATCCCATCATTATTGTGTAAAACTCAACGAAAATTGACATCACCTTGAAGTCAACTTCAGCCTTGGAGTGTGGCTTGAATGGATAATAGTGAGGTACGATCCATGTTACTTTTTGTCCCTTAATATCGGCTTGGAAGTAGTATCCCTTGATTGAGATGAACACTTTGCGAATAGCCTTAGCTGCGATAATATAATGTAGGAATTCCACTGTTAGACGTCGGCATAAGGCCGATTGTTCACGCGGAATTAATCGCAAAGAAGGGAAGGTACTGAACAAAAATAGCAGAGTCAGACAATCGTCCAAGTCTTTGACGGCATCAATGAATGTGGGATAGCGCTCTTTGACAATATGATCGATTTTAAGCTCAGGATAGAGGTCTAAACGACGCCTTAAGTTGCGGAAATCCTTGATGGCACGATCACGGCCAGATTTTTTGGCGAAAATCTAAAAAAAAAAAAAAACACTCTTAGAATTGATTTTTTTTTTTGATTTTGCTTAAATGTTTACCTTGTAGTTACGTAGAGTCCACACAATTGGTTCATGCAACAGAAAACGTATGTCCTTGGTATGGTAAAGGATTTTTATTTCGGATGAGCCTTTTTGTGCCCTCCTTCTGTGTTTGGGTTCTCGTGGATATACGCCCTTAACGATGCACAATCGGCGGAAATCATTTAAGGAAAGCTGGAGTTTTTTCAAGGCTGCTCTCCTTGAAATATACTGAGTGGCTTCACCACTCTGGTACTAAAAAAAAAGTAGAAAACAAGCATGGTTAGTGAAGGTGCTGATAGTGATAAAAATAAACATTCGCGTGATATTTATGTTATAGAATTTTATTTACCTTCTTTGGACGACGCATCTAGTGTTTTTTTGTAATAATTATATTAGTTTTAAAGCAACAATTTAAATAAATTTACTTTACACACTAAAAACGCACGTTTTCAAAAGTGCCTTCACAAATAAAAGGACTGTGTCAAAAGTGACAGTCAGCTATTTTTATTTTAACTGTACAGAAACGTGATAGGAGCAGAAATCAGGAATGTTATAGAGGTTTAGGTTTTCATTTCCATTTTACGAGAATAGGGCTCGGAATATGTAAAATGAAAACGAACGAACGATGCAGTTTGTTTTGTTTCTCATATCTAAATGCCATTTGATCGGCTTTATTTCATGCGATTTGGCCGAAACTACCGCTTCATTACAGCACATGAGGTAATTTCGTTAAACATTTAAAAATTCGATTTTAAATTAAAGGAATTAACTCAGCTATATGAAAACATGTTAGCGATGAGTTAAAAAATTTAAGTTATGCTACTTTTGTTGAACAAACAGCTACATTTTCCATTCGATTCGATTCCAAAAAGTTAACAAACGATCATTGAGTCATTTGACAGCAATTGGCATTATGTAATTGCGTGGCATGAAGTCTAATCTTGCCTTGGAACTATACATTAGTATATTAACAACATTATATTAGGAACATTATGCTTATATCACGATTTGATACTATGGTGGCCGGCTCAGACTAAAAAAAAATTGAATTCGCCACATGCCGCGTATTATAAACTTGCCATCTGGCAAAAGAAAGAAAAATGGGCCGACTTCTGTCTTCATTACAAATACCCTGTATAAGCCCAGTCATTTATATTTTTGATCCTGAATATTGACAGCATCAATCAAACAACAACAAAAAAAATTGTACTGTACTTTCTCTTTTGACGTTTCGCTGTAATTTAGCTTTACAAAAATTACTCTAATTTGCGGGCTTTCAAAACAAAGTGCAAATCGTCTGATTGAAAATTTCCTTCTTCTACAGAAGAAGTTAAATATCACAAATTGTATTATTTTACCTTTATTTATAGTGTTCCCCATTGTTTGGAAGCAAAGTAAATGCTTTTCTGATTACAAATAGCTACTAAAATAAAACACATTTATATAAAACAACAAACATGAGCAAACATATGTATACGACGGCGAATCTTACTGATGTCCAACTGAAAGAGCAGGGAAATCAAATGTTTTCAGCTCGAAAATTCGACGATGCTATTAATTGTTACAGTAAAGCAATTGTAAGTAAAAAAAAAAAAACTCTGTTTATTCGCAGTTAAATGTTAAATTACGATTGCCACGCTTATGAAATCATTGCCATCACTTGAAATAGAAATCAATAATGGGATCCGCAAACTACGTACCTACATTTTTTTGTTTTCTTGTCTGCAATACTACATAATATTATAATGAAATTGCAGATTAAAAATCCAACAAATGCCACATACTTTACAAATCGGGCACTGTGCCATTTAAAGTTAAAACGATGGGATCAATCGTGTCAAGACTGTCGCCGTGCATTGGACATCGATCCGAACCTGGTGAAGGCCCACTTCTTTTTGGGTCAATGCTTGATGGAGCTGGATATGTATGATGAAGCAATAAAACACTTGCAAAGAGGTATGTGCATCGATTAGGTTCGATAACGATGTTATGGGTGTTTTTTTTTTGTTTTTTAGCCTTTGACCTTGCAAAGGAACAAAAACAGAACTTTGGAGATGATATTACTTCGCAATTGCGGTTAGCTAGGAAGAAGCGCTGGAATGTGCTAGAGGAGAAGCGTATATGTCAGGAGATTGAGTTGCAGACATATTTAAATAGGTGCGGAGTACTAAGTGATGAAGTTTGTTTTTGTTTTATTTGGTGCTTTTGCTTTTACAGGTTAATAAGGGAGGATATGGAGAATAGATTGGCGAAATTAAAGTTGGACGATGACACGAATGAGGATCATTTGAAGGACAAACAACAGGAGATTGAACAGGAATGTGTAAGTGTAAAATATACATACATGTTGAGTTGAGGGGTGCTAAACCAATATTGGAAAAACTGTAGTTAGTTGATTGGAAGAGGCTTAAATATTATATAAGTTCAATTCTGTGGTATTGCAGGCAAAAACACCACCTTCATTTTTACCAAAAATTATAGGCTGTCAATTGCCTCAGATAATTGTTGAAAATTATTTTGGTGATTCATTTTAGTTGCATCAGAATTTCAATTCGTGCAATGAAATCATAGTCTCTGTACATTGTCGTTTTTCGGAAGAGTTTCTTTTTGGGAAAATCATTAAAATTAAAATATCGTTAATCATGAGCTGTTGCTAAAATAAACGCAGGTAAATGGAAACTTAATTTCTGTAGATCTCACGATAAACACGACTGTGTGGAATATTTGAATTTTTTTCGAATTATCGCAAGAGGTAGGTAAACATAACTTTAACTTTACACGCAAATGCCAAAATACTGTTTGACACACAAAACGCTAAGCTCTTGTGCCAACCGAAATCCACAATCACACGCAACTCACAGTATCAATTGCTTAATATTTGTGTGGGTTAGCGATGATGCGAAGGGATTCTGCTTTTCGCGGTTGCTTTTCAATTTTAAACATGAAAGTTAATCATGTTGTTAAAACGAGGATGTGTCGCAACGGGACTAACGAACATGAAAGTGTATGATAAGAAGTAGGATTTAGCGAAGGCTGAACTCTCTGTTCTGGGACATGTAGTGCAATCGCCACCAACTCAACGACTTGTGAGCAAAAAAAGAACAATTCCTCATCATTTTAAGTAGAACTCCTGCCTAAAATCCTTTAATAACTGCAATGCTGCAAACCACAGAAATTAAGAGAAATAATTTGGTTATGGGGTTCAAGATTAAATCCTGTCTCAAACGATTCCTTGCAGTTACTGACCTTGTCCAACTTCGTAAATATCACCAAACAAACGACGAATCTTATCAATAATTTATGTTTTTTTTTTTAACGATTTTTGGCCAAATTTTGCTGTCAAACTTTTAAATCGAGAATACCCAAGCACTCATCATAGTGAGCATAGTAAGGGGAAACAAATAGGCAAACCAGTCGTCCACGGACCTTCGATCAACAAATTTAAAATCAATTTTATTTTTCCAGGATGATCACATAACTGAGCTCAATAACTTATTTGCAAAAATTGATGACAGAAGACGGGTAAGAAAAAGCTCCCTAATATATTTTCGTTTGCTAAACCATTCATTCATATTTCTCTTGTTAATTTTTTTTTTTTATTAAGAAACGAGATGTGCCTGATTTCTTATGCGGAAAAATCAGTTTTGAAATTCTAACAGATCCTGTCATAACTCCATCTGGAATCACATACGAACGTAAAGATATCGAAGAGCATCTGCAACGAGTCGGTCACTTTGATCCGGTCACAAGAGTTAAACTCACACAGGATCAATTGATTCCAAATTTCTCCATGAAAGAGGTAGTCGATGTATTTCTCGCCGAAAACGAATGGGCTCTGGATTTTTAGAACTTTTAACTAAGAAAGTAGTACTTCATCTACATAATTACACACTCATAACATTTATACCCACCATTGCCACTTCTTTTCAAAAAAAATAATAACAAAAAAACAAATGAAAACCGCATCCAAATACAATTTGAATGTGTACCCTATAACATTACCAATTACCATGTTTTTTGTGTTTGTGATTTGTTTTCTATCTCGATTACTTCTATTGGCTACAGATGGAAAGAGAGCAGCCGCAGATTTATATAATGTTTGTTCCACTGTATGTACATATTGTTTTAAATTTGAATTTATTTGAAATGTTCTCCTAGTATACACACAAAAAAAAAAAAAATACATAATAGTTAACGGAGGAGGAGTCGTGAAGTATTTTTTCCGCAATTAATATTTTTAATAAAAAAGAAAATATTTTTTTAGCGGGTCCCGAAAACGATACAAATATCAATTATGTGATTATTTGGAAACTAAAAGATTATTATAAAATGCTTTCCGAATAAATATGTTTTTATTTCAATGTTAAATTGTTGTTTTATTACTTGCTATACCTTCCTAATAGATGTTGCCTTGCGGACAAAAGAAAAGTTTCAGGAAAACTTCGTCAATACTTTCGTAAGATAGACGTCTTGACAATGGTTGTTTTAATTTCTTTTTTCTCCGCAAATTTAGCATTTTTTACCATGTTCTACATCGAAAGTTTCTCTGTTCTCCTGATTAAAGTACGCTTTCGTCTCCCCCTCCTCCACGAACCCTTTCAAAATTTAAATTTTAAGATACGTATATCCGTCACGAACGTAGAAGACAAAATTCCAAAATTCTGCATTGCAACGATTTAACACCATGCTTCGAAAAGGCTCCTTTTACAAAAAAAAAAATTCTAAATACATGTCAAACGCTTAGATCTTCTGCAAACTTTAATTCTTTGCGCAAAGTTTTGAAATCTCCCATGGAATCATTACGTAAAACTGCGCGTTTGGATTAAATCTTACATCTAACGACGTCCTTTTGACGAATGCTGTATTTGTAAAGATAAACCTCATAAAAATTTACATATAAAACTTTACATTAAAGATCGGAAGCTCGTCTAGAAGCTACAAATATTCAAGTGTTAATATTAAGCAAATTTAAACAAAACACGACACGAACTTACTTCAAAAAAGTTTACTTTAATGAAAACCCCCAATTACCGTGAACGATATTTCACCGAAAAACTTGGGTTCTAACCGGCATTTACAGCTAAAATATATTTTACTTACTACGCGCTGTTCTGCCTAGGACATGTACAGCAAATGAACACCGAGGCTTCAGACCACAGAATCTTCCTGTCAAATCAAATACAGAGCAGTTGAATCTTGTCTGACAAAAAATATTCATCAATAATTACATTCGAAAACACATCATGTTAAATAATAGTCTCGGAATGATAATCACGGAAAAAAAATATTAATTCTTTGGGAAATGAGCTCCAATTGTTCTAAATCGAACTCAAAAGTTCAAAGTCCAATCTGTGCGATCATCTCATCACCACCAGAAAGGGCACTTAAAACATTTCGTCGGTGATCTCTTTCTGTTTTCTTGTCTTCGCTGAGTTCTGTTTGCTACTCACCTCTCAAGTGATTTTGTATTCAGTTTCATCCAGTGCGGTGGTAAAGCGGCCATATTGATTTCTTTGTCTTGTGCGAATAATGTAAAATTTTTAATAAAAAAATAATTTTACCTGATAAATCCTGTTCTTTGTTTGTTTTTTATTTTATTTTTGCAAAGTATTGATTGATTCTGTGTGTTTACGGTTCATATGTTCCGATCGGGGCGATATATAGTGGTAATATTTTTTTTCTTTCTTCTCGGATGAAAAAGTCAAAATAAAAAATAAAATATTTCTTTCGTGTTGTGGTGTTTTGTTTGTCGGTTAAAGTCGGTTTGTGAATTGATGCGAAACCATTCAAAAAATGTGATTCTGTGCGTTTAAAGTGTTCAATTGGATTCTGTGCGGGTGGCAAATCGGCCATTTTGATTTCCTTGTCGGGTGCAATTAATTCTGAAGCTTGCAATAAAAAAAGTGTTTACCGGGTTTCCTCCATGTTTTAGTAATTTTTCTTGGCCAAAGGCGGTTTGTAAATTAATACGAAATAAATTAAAAAGGTAATTCTGTGCGTTTAAAGTGTTCAATTGGATTCTGTGCGGGTGGCAAATCGGCCATTTTGATTTCCTTGTCGGGTGCAATTAATTCTGAAGCTTGCAATAAAAAAAGTGTTTACCGGGTTTCCTCCATGTTTTAGTAATTTTTCTTGGCCAAAGGCGGTTTGTAAATTAATACGAAATAAATTAAAAAGGTAATTCTGTGCGTTTAAAGTGTTCAATTGGATTCTGTGCGGGTGGCAAATCGGCCATTTTGATTTCCTTGTCGGGTGCAATTAATTCTGAAGCTTGCAATAAAAAAAGTGTTTACCGGGTTTCCTCCATGTTTTAGTAATTTTTCTTGGCCAAAGGCGGTTTGTAAATTAATACGAAATAAATTAAAAAGGTAATTCTGTGCGTTTAAAGTGTTCAATTGGATTCTGTGCGGGTGGCAAATCGGCCATTTTGATTTCCTTGTCGGGTGCAATTAATTCTGAAGCTTGCAATAAAAAAAGTGTTTACCGGGTTTCCTCCATGTTTTAGTAATTTTTCTTGGCCAAAGGCGGTTTGTAAATTAATACGAAATCAATTAAAAATGTGATTCTGTGCGTTTGAAGTGTTCAATTGGATTCAGTGCGGGTGGTAAAGCGTCCATTTTGATTTCCTTGTCTGGTGCGAATAAAGTGATATGTGCAAAAAAAAAAAATTATACCGGATTTCCTTTATTTTGTTGGTAATTTTTGTCGGCAAAATACGGTTTGTGAAGTGTGTCAATATGCAATCTACCTTATTTGCATGGAAAAAGTTGGCTCGATTAAATATCCTGGAAACAAATCAAGGTATGTCTTTATATTGATGGCTAATTATTTCTTTTTTCTTATGAATTTTAACGAACATAGTCAATACAAATCTCATTTATCCAGACAGTATTTTTTGCGATTTTTGAATTTCAACGGGACTCTTGAATTTTTCTTTTATTGTTTCTTCTTGATTGATCCGTTTTCACTCGCCTAATGAAATTGTTCTCTTCGGCCAAATAGTTTTTAAGTTTAAGAAATATGCTTATGGTCTCAAACATTTAAATTTGTCAGTAGGAATATTTAAAGGTTTATTCAAGAACTGTACTTAAATTAAAGTACCTTTTTTGCAATTATTAACATTTCCTTTATTACTTTTTCTGCCGCCTGTGGGCACAGTACCTGGGTGGAGCCTGAACTAAGAAAAGCACATATCCCGAGCAGAGTTGCTTGAGCCGTACTTTCTGAACGGAGTTCTTAAATCAAATTCCGCCAATTGGGCCGTCGAAGGAGTGTTGTCATAGGCCTCTGCCTGGCAAAAAGCACCTAGGTACCTTGAGCGAAGTTGCAGGAAAGAGAGCCGAACTCGTTTAATCCTGAGAAGCGTCCCACCTAGGTACTGTTGCCATAGGCGCCTTTCAAATTTGAGTGCCGTTTACGCAATGTTGAAATGCTCTCTATATGATTTTAGGCAATCAATCCTTTACGGATTTCAAACGATTCCTTCTTGACAAATTTTCAAAAATGTTTGGGCGTTTATTGTTTTTTTTTTTCTGCGATTCTTCATTATGATGTTCAATGTTCTCGGGCCATTTTTAATTTTTTGGTTTTGGCCGATTGTTCGCAAAGCCGAACTACTACAGCTTTTTTCGTTGAAGCAAGAGATTTTGGGTGACGTGAAATAACGCCAGACGAAATGAAGCCAAATTCTAAAATTTATCATTATTTCAATTCCAAAATCGAACCGCCGGCGGAAAGAGGGTTGAAATCCCTTAATCCCGCGTAGCGGGTCACCAATGTACTGTTGCCAAAGGCGGCTTTTTTAAATTTTGGCATTATTTCGTTTGGCAATATTTCACGTCACCGAGATTTTGAACTATCGAAGTAAACTTCTCAACTGAAACCCCTGATGTACAAAAGTTTGTCAAATAATTGGAGATATTTCATGGTTGGAAACGACTTGCCTCCCTTATCCGAAATCCCCTCAATTAATTTAATTAAGTTTGAATACCAATATAAATAATGTAGTTCATTTTTCAGTTAACAAAATAAAATAAAAAAAATTTAATTTCCATGTTTCGTTATAATCTGATTTTATTCATTTCTTGATTTCTTTGACGCCTCGTATGCTTGTTGATATTTTATATACACACTGTTTGTTTTGTCTATGCAATCAAATTGGTGTTAACATTGTTTTTTCTCAATTTTTTCTTCCATTCATGTGCGGTGTTTTTTTTTTTAGCACACCCGCTCAAAAATTATATAACTCCAATTTATATATTCATATTATACATATATATTTTTTTATATTTATTTTATAGTATATATAATCATATCATTCTCTGTTTTTTGTTTTTTTTTGATTACATACTCACTGTAATAACAAATAACATAGTTTTGTCTCTCATTTAAATTTAGATAAACGATATGTTTATAAACTTAATAGCCTTAAAATATAATTTATTTATTTTCCTCTTTCACTTATTAAAATAAAATGTACAGTACTTAATTACATACTTTCTTTTTATAATGTTTTTTTTTGTATATACCTAATTATTATTATACACAGTTTCTTATTTCTTTTTTTTCTTCTATGCTTTCTTAAATAATTCAATGTTTTACTTTGTCGCTCCATTATTTGTGTTTGGTTTTTTTGTTTGGGTACGAAACACATGCACATTTAGAAGGGTCGATTTTATTTTTATATATATTAGAGATTCTTTATTTTGGGGTTTTACCTTTTTTCCTAGCACACAAAACGTTTATAATGTCTTAATTAAATAAAGGATTGTTCAATGCATATAAAATTTGCCTTCGGCTAAATAAAAACAAAAAACAAACGCAACTAAATAACTTATAGAGAAAGCTTCGAATAAAAACAAATCACAAAGCTAAAACTTGTTGCTTTTTTTACAAAATTTTTTAATTGTATGACCAGCAGTCTAAAGTAAATTAGATCGGAAAAACGAGAAGCTAAATATTTAAAATAATAAAATAAGCAAGAATCTTTTATTTCTTTAAATTTAGTCTCGCACTTATTTTGAGCTGTGAGAGAAAAACAGGAAACAAGTGGTTATTTTCAAAACAGGAATTGAATCCCGTAGATTATTTCATGTTTTTCTAAATCGATTCTAATCATTTTTTGTCGTAGGACGCAATCAGTTATGCTTTAAAAATCATTAAATTCAATGCGAAAAAAATCGTACTAGATTCCATAAAACAGTGAAGTCTATACAAAAGAACTTCTTAGGTTCTACAAAATATGTTCAATCAGTTTTGTCGTAAGTTAAACCGTTCTTTCGGCAATTGGAGTGTGAATCTGTCGATTATGTGAATTACGACTTTCAGTTTTGCTCTAAAAATCATTAAATTAATCATGAAAAAATCGTACTAGATTTTTTTTATTAATCGTCAGTTATAAAGGGTCCGCCATCTAACGTTTTTTTTTCAACTAGTGCTTATTTCGCGAATGGTAACACTTAGCTCATGTCTGATTTGACATATAATTAGTTTTATCCTTCCGCTGAACGAATATGGTTGTGTATACGCTTGAACAACGCAGGGAAATATTGCGATATAATTGGGCCATTTTTTCTTCGAAAATGAGCAAGGAGTGGCCGTTACAGTCAATGGCGATCGTTATCGGCCCATGTTGAACGAATTTTTGTTCACAAAAATTGAAGAGGAGGATATTGGCAACATTTGGTTTCAACAGGACGGCGCTACGTGCCACACAGGCATCAAGCTACACTCGATGTTTTGCGCCCTGTTTCAAAAAAAAAAAGTTATTTGGCGGACCCTATATAAGGCATTAATTGCCCATACAGTCCCATAGAATCTGACTTTTTTCAACCATTGTGTGTGTGTCGGAAGGATGTATTTTTGGCACAAATGGAAGGAATCTACACTTTCATGCCGACTCTTGTAAGGTGGATTTTAGAAGCTACTCATGAATGTTTCTCTGACCTTCGCAAGAACTTAAGTAATTTATGAACCTTGGTAACAACCTGCCTTTGAAAATGCATTTACTATCGCTATGGTTTTAAAATTATAATAATTGCGCTCAACTAGAGTATGCAATGCGTTTATCTCTTAGGAATTATAGTTGTTAGAAAAGCCTAAAAGTATGCAATACTTTGCCACCAAAAAAAAATCTATGGTATGCAAATTAAATAAGCCAGCCAGCTCACGCATACAATTGGAATACTGCCCGGTGGCATCAATTTTCGAAAAAGGGTCGGGTGGGAAATTAAATGTCAAACTGTTGTTTAGACTCCACTTTTTTAGCAGGCAACAAGTCGTTTGCCATTTTCTTGGAAGGTACTCAATCCTTCTAGGTTTAATTCGAAAAATCTCAAAAATGAAGTAAAAATACGACATACTGATGGACACTTCATTTGCTATCGTTTGACTCGGTTTGTATTGCTGCAATGAGGGTGGTTTTTGCCGCTTGTGCTGCCTGTTTCTTTGTCTAATGACAGTTGCTTCCAATAGTTTGAGTCTTTAAAATTTGGCAAAGAAAGTTGAAACAAAATTTAGCGTCTGAGGTTAACTGACGCAAGGTTGGCGCAATTTGCACAAGCAAGCAATTTCTTGAACTAATTTTAAGGACAATCGTCAAGCTGTTAGAATTCTTTTGCATTTGCATAGATTGTGTTTCCCTGGCTTGCGACTGCGATACAATGTATTCATGGCCCTTATTATTACTATGATAAATTACGGTGCAGATACAACTTTTGTTAAGTAGCACGAGTCTCTTTTTCAAAACATTAGGGTAAGGTGGTTCTTCTGTTAAACTTTTGACTATAAATCGAACAGTTATGGTCTAGGTTAGGTTGCAGTTGACGTCGGATTAAGGTCCGACACACTAAGGTCCATTTTGGTAGCACGTGTCGAATCTCGAATTTTTGCCTACTCGTTGACCCTTTTTAACTGCTTATGAAGCCTAAGAGACATTTTAGGTCGGTCAAGTTAAGATCGTTGAGATCATTGTACTGCTAGATGCAGATTTGGTTTCTGAGAGGGAGCAAAGCATGTGCAAAGCAGATGGGCAGTTGTCTCTTCCTCCTTCTCATCCATGCAGCTCCTACAAAAGTCATTGGATTAAGCGTCATGCATGGTTGTCCTACCAATTGTAGGACTTATGTGCGATCAAACTCGAAGAGCGTTTTAGATTCAGCTTAGGCCAAATCAGCTCCGTTGCAAGGCAAGTAGTGCCACCCGGCAAACTATGGTTACTTTTTTTTATTGTATTCACTTTTAAGATGAGCTTGCATGTAGAAACTGGTATCCCGAAGGAGTTATGGTCTGAAATTAAAGCGCATTTTCCAAGTTGTCACGCCAATTCGCCATAATGCGATCGGTATATCCTGAGATTACATCGCTTTGATCGCGCGATCAAGAAATCGATGCGACCGACCATCGCTCATCGCCCGATCGCACAGTTCCTCTACAATTAGGACACCGCTAAACAGTACACCCAAGATGATAAATAAAGCTCACTCTCTTCTAGGTGCATCTCCTATCTGACAAGTTGGGTACTAATCTTATCTTTTCTCCATTTAACGGTTTGCCGGTTCGACCTCAAAAAATATCTACAGGCCTCCCGATTTTGGATCACTTCATCATTGAGGCCAATCAAATGCTGGTGTTTCTGCATTTGTGTGATCCAGGAGTTTTTAGGCCTGCGCCTATCTTACGCGATTGTAAGGGAACGTTGATTGCCATTGCCTTTTTGGCGAGTCGTGCCCCAATTTTTTAGCGATGGGTTCTTTCAGTACTAAACTTAATCTCTTGTTAAAGCCATAGAAACTTATTGAGATTCATGATAAGTCCGTCCCTCAAGAACAATATTCAATTGAAAAATTCTTAAAATTATACTACAATAAATCTAACAAATGAAACATAATAATTTAGTATACGAATACGAAAAATTAAGCAACTTCCGGCAAAAAACAAATCCAAAACAAAACATATCTTAAACACATCAATTTGCATGTCTGCCACGAATCTACAAGGATAAATACTGCTGGTCTATTAAAATAATTATTGCTTCTTCTCAACATTTGTTTTGTTTATTTTTGTTTGCACGAAATGCATAGACCATTCCGTTTTTTTCTTTTTATGTAGATTATACCTGTAAGATATACACCGAGTATTGTATTGAATTTATAGCAGATACGTATATATAGGTAGGTTGGTTTTTCGTTTTAGGTAGGAGGGAGGGTATGTATGTAATACATATAGGGAGTAACATTAAAGAAAATGAAAATATATTATAAAAATGCACTTTACTGGCCAAGTTTTGCGGGACTTAGAAGTAATTCGGGTTCAAATTTTAAAGCTGCTGCCGATGGTGTTGGTGGGGGTGGTAGTGTTAGAGTATTTCCCAGCACACTACTACTATTACTAGTTGCCGCTGCTCCCAGATTTGGCGTTGTACATGTTTTTGACTCTACTATACTACTGCTAACTGGCAGTGTTGGTGTTGCCGTTTTCGATGTAGGCAGTAGTAGATTTCCACTCTCTATCACCTGCCCTGGCAACACATTCTGCTGCTGTTGTTGTTGTTGTTGTTGCTGGTTCTTGGTCATTGCTGCAACTACCGTCGTCGTTGTTGTTGTTGTTGTTATTGTTGATGAGTTTGGCAATGGCGGCGCTGTAACGCTGTTGCTCGTCCCTACTGCACGAGAATATTTATGTGGAGTCGATGGAGGTAAATCGAAATTGGTACTAACGGTTGGCTGTGTCTGGACATGCAATGACATTGATTGTACTGCTTGCGATATAGAACTGTAGGAGGTGGAAGGTAAAACGGGTGATGGAGGTGGAGCTGCTTTTGATGTTATTATTGCTGCTGTTGTTGTTGTTGTTGATGTTGATGGTGTTGGCGGTGGTGGTATTGCCACGCTTCCTGTACTGCTGCTACTCACAGCAATAGGATTTATTACCATTAGCGATGTTTCCATTAATAAATCACTAGATTCACTTGACGTTTGCGTCATTAAGTGCTGCTGCTGTTGTAGTTGGTGCTGCTGATTTAGTGACACCCTTTGCCGAGATAGTTTACTGGAAGTTCGTTCCAGCGGTGGTCTTTCATTGACAATACTGGTGCTGGCAACTGGTACAACTACCCTCGTGGTGTTTTCATCTTCATCGTTTTCATCGTCGTCGCTTATTTCACAAACGTTAAGTGCGGTCTCGAGTTTTTTCATTTCCAGTGGCGCTTCTATTTTTTTTTTTTTTTTTTGTAAATTTCAAACCGATTAAACTTCAAATAGAAATTTTAGTTACTGATTGGAACTTACCGGCAGACTTCTCGGGTTCTTTGATTATAGGAACTACACGATTCGTTGAAGGCTTCTGCTCGTTCTGCAAGAATAACGACGTAGTTGCAATTTGGCGCAGAGCTTCCATGCCTTCGTTGAGCATTTTGCTGTTGCTCCTTTTGTGAGTAATGGGATGTTTCTGAAAAGTAAGAAACTAGGATTAGTTTGGAACAAAAAAAACTTATAGGGGATTCCTTCTTCATATAAATGCAACAATATCAGCATTTGATTGGCCTTAGTAACGAACCCTGAGGCATGCAGTGATTTTTGGAGATCAAACAAGTGCAGTTCGACCAGTAAGGATGTAGTCAATTTTGATCATAACCTTAAAGATAATATCCTCGTAAGAAGAAGCTTAGCAAATAAAGTGCGGTAAATCGATGCGTTTTTGAATCGCAAAATTAATCAAAAATAAATTGGGACAAATTTATTTAAATCACTTTTTAGGTTTTGGAAAATTAGATTTTCTTAAAAACGGCACCTACGAAATTGATCTAATTTCGCACATTGGCCCCTTTTAACATAATTGTTCGAAATCGAAAAAAAATATCAAAATCGTTGGAGCTGTTTTTGAGAAAACGAATTTAATTTAAATTTAAGAAAATCGTTATATGAAAAAAAAAATTTTATAAAAAATTATTTCAAAAATCAAAGTATGCAAATTTGTTTGAGTTTACAGTATAAAAAAAAACTGTACATTTTTTTGAAGTTCCCTTTATTAGTTTTCGAGATATTGCCGGTTTTACAAATTACCGTTAATCGATTTTTTTCCAAAAACCGAGTAGGCAGAATGTTTGACCCCATCCCAAATATCCTTAGTATAAAAAACGACAGAACTATTTTCGAGAAAAATAGTGTTAAGTAATTTTCACCAAAAAAATTGTATGGCAAGTACCGTTATTTCAAAAGATAAAGCAAAAATTAAAAAAATGCCCCGAGATGTAACCACAAGAACCTTATATACGAACTTTGAAGCAAATCCATCGAACCGTTTTGCCATACGGCGCCCGGACAGACAGACAGACCGATGGACGGCATTGGCGGACCCACTTTTTTGGACTTCTCTATAGTCGTAATGTCATCCCTCATACTCAGTTTGAGTTCGAAATTTGCGCACGATCGCAATAACTTTCTCCTTAGTATACTAATGTATACGAGAAAGTTAAAAAATGTAGAAGAGAAGAAGAAAATTTTGGAATATGTTTCCGAGAGACGAATATGCGAAGGGCAAAACCTGATGGATGATAATATTCCACGAGATGATACAATTCACTTGTGTACTTTTGTTTTAACCTTGCTTCATTCGAACAACTTCAACTAAGCAAATCTATTAGCTGTGTGCTTCCTCCGCAGCTCATCGGCGACGAAAGCAAAATATACCTGCAAACGTTGTTATATTCGGCAGGATTATATATAAGTCAAGTAAAAAACCTCATGTTGAGGTTCCAAATCTCTCTCTTTCACTTTATTGGTAATAACAAAAAAACAAAAAACACAAAGTAGTATAAGAAAATGTCTCACCTGAGCTTGAGGTCCTCGTGCGATTGATACTCGCTTACTTTCACCACGAAGCAATGATGTTGTATGGTCGGCATCAACTTTATTGCATTGTTTTTTACGAGCTTTCTTACTTGAAGATATACAATGTGATGGACATATACAAAATAATATTCGTAAAATGCAACATATTAATCCGATACCTAGACGGTGAAAGCAAAAAAAAAAATATATAACATTTAACAATTTGTACCTATAAAGTTTGCAATCAAAGCTTGCCTATTAATGAAGGTCCTATAAGTCTTAATTCCACAGTTTTGAACCCTTTTTCGCCGGTTCCCACAAATGCTATCACTAATCCAAGTGCAATGGTACCTAAGCCAACATAAAGGAAGGCATTCGCGAATGTACTAGGTCCTCGTAAAACACCTAAGAAGTCTTCGTCGTCTGACGAGCCACCAAGGGATGCATCTTGTATCTTGTCAAAATAAAATGCAAAAAATGTATATTAAGTAAAAATATTTCAATAATCCCAGGTGATATTTCCAAAGCTGTAACTGTAATTTAGCAAAAGTCTACAGTGTCATCTTGAATGTGAACTTACTCGATTTCGCTTTACCCATCGCCTATGGCAGGCAGTTGGATTGTTGTCCTGAACGCTACAACGTCGACCGCGTTCTAGCCAAGCTGCCCGACCTTGTGCGCACTAGATAGAAATAAAACACAAGTAACATTTCATTAAATTTAATTCAAATCATTTATAGATTATAGATTAACAAAAGAGATAACGACAAAAAAAATGTTAAAATTATTTACGACTTCCGATGGCGGAATAAACACATTCCTAAATTTCGTTACACAGGGTGACACAAAAAATAAAAGAAAACTGGTGACATTTTTTTTTTTTTCATGATGAAATGTTAAAAATAATAAATCTCAATATATGAAAATTCGTAATGGCATTGGGAACAAATTTAAAAAATAAAATTAACGAAAAAAAAGAACAGAATATGGAGAAGCATGCTTGGATTTAAAGTTATACCAAAAAGATTACACAAAAATAAACACACCAAACTTTCGCATGCAATAGGCAAAACAACAAAAAAAATATTTATATGTATTTTCTAATTGCTTAAACCATGTCAAAAAATATGCAAGCTAGATAAGTTCTAAAAACACAAAACAGAAACTATATTCCCGTGTGGATAAAGAGGTAGTTTAGTTCTATTAAATTAGTCCAATATTAAGCGACAAATATCTCTGTTCCCAAACGACCTACATAAATTACCACATGCATGTACCTATATATACATAATATACTACTACATTATCCCCCGACCTTTAATCTCAGTGCTGACCAGGCCTCATAACTGAAAGGTTGTTCTTGTGTTTAGTGTGTCTTTGCATGTGTAAAGACTATTATACTGTTTGCCTAAGGACGGTTGAAGGAAATCGCATCTTTTTTCTGAGTATGAACAAAAAAAAAATGGATGAAAAAATGAAAACTCCGAATGAATAAAAAAAAAGGAGAATTTCCCTTCTTGAGTTTCCGAAATACCAAATGAATAGGCGAGAGAGCATTATCCACATACAAAAACATAGAAATTGCATTTGTCTTTTGGGTGGATTTTAGTTTAGTTTTGCCCGTAGACATTGAAAAATTGAATCAACATCCTTGACATTTTAAAGAAAATTTCTGTTTGCTAGCTTAAAAATTCGTGCACAAATTTAAAATCATATTTGATATATCCCAAAGAGTATCTAATTAATTTTGCTACTATTCTGTGCATAACCAAACCACCCAACACTTTCACCCCGTTCGAAATACAATGACAACATTACTCAAACTTGTGGAGCTTAACATTTAATTTTCACCATAGGTTTCGTGCATCCTAGGTAAACAACTACCAACTAATTTATATCACTATGCGTGTGGTTAAGTAAGTGTTGTCTTTGTTGTTGTTGGTTTTTTTTTGTTCGACCAACTGTAACGCCCGCCGTCGCTGCCGACGACGACGACGACGCCAGCTGGGGTAAAAATCGATCTACCCTTGGATGAGTGGGAGAGGATAACAGGTATGTATGTATTTGTTGGATTCGTTATTTAACTTTTGTGCCACGCAAATCTGCCATGCTTCATAATGTTTACTAACTGATGATGAGTAGAGGAAAAAAAAAATGCATACATTGAAGTGGAAAAAAAAGATAAATAAAACAAAAAAAAACAATAAAGTTACGTATACGCCACCTTTATCGGGCAAGTCTTAAAATAACACATTCGTCTAGGAGGTGAGATACGAGCATACAAAAGAAACGATTTATATTCTTTTGTTGCACGTAGATCGACAGTTTTGCCATAAACTGAGAATGTTGCGTCAATTCAATCAGAGGCGAAGGAAGTAGAGAATGTTATTTCGTATCCGCGCCGCACAATGACAAATAGATGAGTATGTGACTAATGGTTGTGGTTTGTGGAGGCGCACCTAGTCTATATTTTTAAACATCCCTAAGGTTCATACATACGTTGCGATTGCGAGTCATCGAGCTTGAGTATGTTACAAAATTGTTAACACGAAATGTGTACGGATGTACAAGGTGTATCTGAAAGTCGGTCGGTATTAAATTTATATCTGCAAACTTTAACACAGTAGATATGAAAATGGAGGAGATTTATGGTGCATCTGGTCGGGTGAGTTTTTCAAATCCATAAATCTTTGTATTTACCTTGCCCGTGCAGGTATGGGATTGATAACAATGTCCCGCTTGTTGATGGGTAGAAATTGCGAAGTGTCACTCTATCTAGGCAATTTAAACATCCAGGTGCACCTTGTAAAACATCTTATGCTACCCCGCGATAGTACATGCGCCCAACCGGTGTCTTAAAAGTAAGATCAAACAAAGCATCAAAGTGTTGACTAAATGTCGCATAGGACTGACAGATTTGTAGTAGATCTAAACATGTCTTAAACATTGTAAATTTTTCTCAGGAAGACTGGCATCACTTCACTTTGTGTGTCAAAATTAATACCAATGAAGGATGTTCAAAGGAGGGATGACAACTAAAGTGATTTAACAAGGAAACTCAGTGCGCATCTAAAATTTGTTGGAAAAGGAAGTAAGGCTACGACAACTGGGTTGTAGGAGGACCATTGGAACAAAAATTCAGAGTTTGTGTTGGACTAGGACAAAATGTCACTCTTGATAGCAGCAACTTCGAGGTTAAGTTTACCTCGGGGTAAACATCAACTCCACAAATGATATCTTAGTGGAGATCCGTCGAAGAATTACCCTAGGAAACCGATGCTACTTCGGTTTGGCAAAACTCCTAACTCGAAGGACAAAGTGCATGCTCTACAGAACCCTTATCCTGCCAGTTCTGCTATACGGCGGCGAGTGCTGGACGATAAGCAGGAAAGGAGAGTTAATACTGGGATCCTTTGAAAGAAAATTCCTTCGACGGATATTTGGTCCTGTGTGCGAGGAGGGCAAATAGAGGAGAAGATACAATCGCTAGATGTAGTACAAAAAGCCAAGAAACGTCGACTACATTGGCTCGGCCACATCAAGCGAATGGACAACAACGCTCCAGCGTAGAGGATCTTCGAATCCCAGCCCCCATGTTCAAGACGACAAGGAAGACCGAACATCCGTTTTAAAGACCAAGCCATCGCGGATTCCAGAGCGCTTGGTCTGGACAACTGGAAGCAGCGTACTCGGGATCGCAGAGGAAGGCTGCTGTATCTCAGGCATGGACTCTTCGCGGTTCGGGAGCCCGTTAAGTAAAGTAAGTTAGTTGGATTTTTGTTAAGACACGATGAAGGCGAATTTTACTTCGTGCGGCTTCAACTTTGGAATTGGTCAATACAACTATTTGTTCTGCTTACATTATTTGTATTTGCTTGTCTAAGAAGATGCATGGCGAAGCCAGAAACAACAACCTCCGAAAACACACGAGAATAACCTCCACTTTCTATGGCAAAGCCCCAGCCTCAGCCGACTAAGGATGTTAATTTTTCTTTAAGTTTACGGAACTTTCGGTTCTTATCGAAAATTAAGTGGCTAAACGGACGTCGACAAGGAAGGGAAGAGACTACCCCTGCGGGTATTATCTTATCTTAAATTATTTTAACGTAAGGTTCTGTCGGTACGGTTTTGAGGTCACATGGAAGAATCCAGCTCACTGTAATGTTTCTGCATTTTTAAAAAGAAGAAAAAAATGTTTCTATCGTTAACAGTCACCCTGTAAGATGAACCTTGATGTAAATTCATCAAACCAGCTGTTAATACATACTTTCTGTAAGTATTATTATGGTGAGGTTATATTCTGTTTTGCTGGGTAAATAATGTGGAGACATTTACTTTGTGCAACTAATTGGGTAGCCATTGATAGTGTACTCATATGAAGTAATCACGAATGTAAATGCGTCCTTCGGCGGAAGGAAGTGCAGTTTAATAGAAACTCATATCGAAGGCTTAATTTGGAAATAAATAAACGTAGTCAGTGTTTATTAAGTAAAGTCAAAAAAATATCCAAGCGTAGAACAGGTCGCGGCATTAAACTGTAGGTCGCTTTATTTGAGCCAAAAATATAACTTGTCAAACACAATGTTTGGAGAAAATGGACTTGTTAACCCTTAATGTATGTATTTTTTTTTTTTTTCAAAATTCCCACAATGGACTTACAAGGCTTTGTTTTAATTTAGTCCTCTATTTTACTTGCTCTTAAATTATAGCCAACTTCCCTCTGACGATTTAACTTTACATTTTTCTCCTTCAATCGAAAAAGGAAACTTTTTAATGAGATTTTTTTTTTCTTTTCAACAACATAACCATTCGCTCTTAGTTTTTGAACTGAAGCATTTAGTTTAGTGCATTCTACAAGAACTATAAAAAGACAGTTTACAAATAATTACCAAGGACAAAACAGTAACAAAATCAAGGCAACTGCTTTAAAAGTTATTTGAAAAGAAATTGTTTCTGCATTTTCTCGCCCAAACCCCCCTACATAATTTATATGAAATAGACGACTTCATTCAAAGTCAAGTGTATCATAGTCATACACCTTTTCGTAGCTACTGCATGGGAAATGTAGAAAAATAGGCTAGGCACCACCGTATGCTGGTGATAGTAGTGACGACCGACGACCGACGACCGACGACGACGGTGATGATGTTTTTCCTCTTATTTGTTATGTATTTTGTTTTATTCATTATTTCCAAAGGATTCTCAGATGTCAATCTGTGGAGGTTGATCCCCTCTTTATAAAAATGTATGTACTTCTGCCGCAAGGTGAAACACACCAAAGAAATGTAAAAAAATAATAATAACAATGTAAAAGAAAAAAAAAAAAAAAAAAAAAAACGCCTAGAGGCAATGTTAAAGCTGTTGATAGCCAAACCATGGACAAAATAACCCTGGCATAGATTTCACTACTTTAGATGTTGGGTGAGAAGGCTGTTTGAAACACTGGTTATATGGGTGTTTCGTTAAAAATGAAATTCCGTTTTTGCGCCCATCACAGGGAATCATGGCAGACAGCATTGTTGTTTGTAGTGTACTTTCTAGTTGTGTTTGGGTTTTTATTGCATTTTTTTTTGTTGTTGTTGTTGTGGTTTTGTTTTGTATATAAGCAATTTACTTTATGCTTTGTCATCATTTTTAGAAATGACTGCCTGATTGTTTGTAATGAAGGACATAAGGACTGTAATCGGGAACAAATCAAAGATAATAGAACATTCACCGGTGACACCAGGGAAGTGCTTAGGCGAGATTTAAATAAGAAAATATCAAAATGAAATTCTTGGCACAGCTGAGACAAAATCGTAATTCAATTTAAATCCATAAAAATCCATCTCAGACAGTGGAAAGGAATACAAAAAAAAAACTCTGCCCATCATCACCATGATGAGGAAAATGCCAACACTACTTTCCGAGCAATTCAATACAACTGGCTAGCATAAATCTATTGTTCAAAAGTTTTTCAACTTTTAAGTCTACGAAGATTTTTTTCTTTTCTTTTTGTGTCCATTTTCTCTGCATGCTTATCCCCCTCCCCTCGCATTGACCATGACTTCTAACCGCAATCCATACTGCTAAAAAGGATTATTTTCAATAAAAAAAAAACAACAACAAAAAACAAGAAGAACATAGAGGCTATTAGCAGGAAAAGAGCTTTTCTAAAACAACCTTCAAAGTAGATTTTCATCAAATCAAGAATAAGGATATTTTATTAAATCAACTTGTTTTTGTATGAATTCTGCCATAAGGCCTAAGTATATTAAAGCATACCAATTTGATGTGTTATTGACAAGTTAACCTAAAAAAAAGGAGTAGATATTCCAACACACATCATTTGCTATATAGATGGGTTGAGGAGGGCAACACATTGCAAGGTTGTTGTTTTCAATTCGAAACATGGAAGTAATATTGTTGCAAAACGGAAGATTAACTGCACGAACGACTGCTTCACCATGTGAAGCAATTTTTAGAAATTTATTGAAGGAGATTGCAGATCATTTTGGATATATGTATGTACGTGTATTGTAACGAGGTTCGTTTGTATACATTTTTTGGTAGTTTCTGCTGAGCGAGGGGTCTCAAGTTGAAATCCTTTCCAGCATGGCAATATTTACGGACAGGTCTAGTACCCAAGAAGGAGTAGGTTGCAGCGTCTTTCATGCCGAAGATACCGCCAAGGCACCGCCTCACATCAAAGGCAATGGGTTTCAGTGAAATACTGCCGTGTGTCTCTTAACAAGATAGCCAGACAGCTTGACAGCAAACTTCTCTGGGATGGTCTAGGGAACTGCGAATCTGATGTCCTTGTAGACGATGCTCTGCCATTCAAAATATCGATGGACTGATGGCGTTGGTGAAGTACTTTATCCACGCAAATGCGCCCGACAAAAAAAAAGAATGTGGAACCAAGCAATTATTGCTAAAGACTGGAGGACAATTGAAACCAGTCAATCATAAATTGATAATTTTGAACTTTTTTACGCCTCGAAAGTCTTTACTTAGTTTTCAGTTTTTTACTTAAAAAAATTGATATGACCCAAATTCATACCAGAAAGCAAACTGCCACATTTTTGTTTAAAATGGACTTTTCTGGGCCCTTATAGCCCTAAATGAAAACTATCTCACGACATAGTTTCGACTTAATCTTCTTCTAAATATACAATTTAATCGTTGGTAGATAGTTTGGTTGCCAAAAAAGCTTTAAATCAGAAATCTTTTTTTATTAAAATTGGTTGTAGACTGATTTTGACGAAAAGGAGATCCCTTTTAACATTAGGCTTTCAGCAGCTTACGCTTATAAAGGATTATTTTTTAAGAGTTAAGTTTTTCATGCTGGCAGCACTGGTTAGTAATGGCGTCCAAACGTCATCTGTCAAAGTGAACATTTTTCATGGAAAGACTTAAAAACGAGCAACGACTGCAAATTATTGAAATTTATTAACAAAATTCGTGCTCTGTGAAAAATGTGAAAATCAACTGAGCAATATCGAAATATTCTGTTCAGCGATGAGGCTCATTTCTGGCTCAACGGATACATAAGTAAAACTGTCGCCTTTGGAGTGAAGAAACGTTACCGTCAACGGCGAACGATATCGAGCCGTGATACGCGACTTTCCTTTTGCCCCAGTTGGCTGAGTTGAACTTGGTTGACATGTGGTTCATCAAGACGGTGCCACATGCCACACAGCTCGTGAAACAATGGATATGTTGAAGGATGAAGCAGCTTGTCTCTCGAAATTGCTCTGTGAGTTGGCCGCCAAGATCGTGCGATTTAACGCGTCTTTATAATTTCTTGTGGGGTTATGTAAGAGTCGTTAGTCTATGTGGACAAGCCGAACTCGATTGAAGCCTTATAGGATAACATACCACGCGTAATTCGTGGAATACCATGGAAGATCATTCGAAACGGAGCCGCGGACAACATTTACATGAAGTTGTCTTTAAAACGTAAATGGCAAAGGCCTATTTATCGATTATAATAAATATTTTAAATATTTGATGCAAATTTGAGTGTTTTATTTGATTTAAAAAATAACTACGCTTAAGAAATCACCTACGTTTAGTGAGATTGTTCACACGCTAACGAGTGCGTTGAGAAGTAAAATCTCTTCGTACGAATAAAAACATCAATACAGCTTTATCCATGTTACCGAGGTTTACTTCCTTGGAGAGATTTGTCGGCTATATAGAGTAGAGTGGAAAGCTGTATGTGTTAATTCAATTAAAACACACAAACACACACCTCCCCGGTTAGGAAAAAAACAAATAAATAAATTGAAAACCATGTAAGAAATTAAATGTTGGCAAATTCCCACTAGGATTGATGCAAACTACCACGAATCAAAAGAGAAAGCAAACAAATTAAGCGTGTTTCAAACCTTCCTACGACATATCAAATCAAACCCTGTTACCACTATTTACTACTCATATAACTATTTCCCCTACTCACACCTTCAAACAATAAAATCACAGTTATAGGTATATAAAAAGTTTGATCTTAATAATGCACTTTTACCATAGGTTTCTATCATAATCATTCACTGCATAAAATCAATATATGCATCTCAAATCTTGGAGATGTAAAACTTTGACCTTTTAATTTTTTCATCTTCTGTTTTGTTTTTTGTTTTTTTTTTTTTTTTTGTGGTAAAAGGATGCAAGGTAATAGCACAAAAAAAAACCTACTACAAGATAGATCTGCATGTATTCATGATTTTTAATTGAATTGAACCCTATCACATAATGCAGAGTGTATAGTGGATTGAATTTTATCGTACCTCGTCCTCCTCCTCCTCGTTCGACCTTTCAACACGTATGTATGTGCTTCAGGTTAATGAAGCACGAACGGATGAAAATATTGATTTATTCTTTTATGTTCGTATTTACTAAGTTTCTGTGGTCTTAAAAAGCATGCATTTCCACACGTCATATCCAAATAAGAGACACAAACACAAATATACATATACAAAATGCAGCACATATATTGTAAATCAGACATGTAAACACAGCTAGAGTAAATATACTTTTATTTTTGCATTTTGCTATTACATTTTGTTTGTTATTTGTTTCATAAGTTTTTTTTGTTTGTCTCAGCGAATGGTTGAAGATTAAAAAACTTCTCGCTCGCAGTGAGTTGCACAGGTAAGCAGCTAACACAGGACCTTAGATAGTTTTTTTTGTTTTTTTTTTTTTGATTTTTTTGCAAAAGTTTACTGTACCAAGGAGATGAATAAATGAATTTAAATGTTTTTTTTTTTATATATATTTTATAGTAAAATTTATTTAGTTATCTGCTGTGTGTGTGTGTGTGTATGTGTGATGTGTTAAATGTGTTCAATTTGTATTTAGTGCCAGAGGTAGAAGAAGAAGAAAAAAAAAAAACGAAACCCTGTCGATCAATGGGCATAATGCGAGATTTGCTCTCAAAATTCGAGTTGATTTTGCATGCCTCGATCGTAAATATTGTAAATTATTGTAAGAAATATTCAAAGGAATACGAGGGAAAATCCTCAAAGTCAGCATTATTATCAGTATCACCTTATCAAACTTTTCTTTTTTATTAAACAAAAATGATAATCAATAAACATGCTTATGAGAGATATTTATATCTTACATACATACACTGCACATATGTGTATACGTATGTAAATTTTTTTTTTAATAAAAGATGCATTGTTTTAAATATTTACACTGCCAGTAGAAACTATTTAATATGCTACAAAAATTAATTAAGCCATTTTTTTTGGGGGTTTTTGTAACATTTCGTTTTGCAGCATTGAATTGCTCTGCTAGAAACCTACTCGAACTTGTACTATTCTACAATATGATCAAACAGAATTTATTGGTTTTGAGTATTTTTTGTTTTTTTTTTTTGTTAATCCATTCAAACTTACCCTTGGGCTGAAATATAGTGTTTTTTATATTTAAATATATGCAATTTTTTATATTTAAATTTACCTCAAAATGTGAACTTGCATTCCAGTACTTACAACTCTCTTCATTTATACTTGCTTCAACTTGTGAATGTTTCACAAATTGTTTTTTGTTTTTTTTTGCTTTTCATTTTTGCATAATAATTTTAGTAAATTTTGAAATTTTTTTTATTTAAAAAAATAAAAAAAAATCGTAATTCTGTGTGTACTGTGGAAACATTTTCAACATTTTGAATCAAGTTGAGCTCCTAGATCGAAAACGGGAATAATGAGAGGCAAGTAAGCTTAACTTAATTTTTGGGAAAACTTGATACCGTATGCAGAGGATTTTGCTTTTTTATTAAAAAATTTTTTTTTTCTTTTTAAATTAAAGTGTTGATATAGAGTTAGATAATAGAGAGTTATAGAGAGAGAGAGCGAGTGAGAGATAGATAGAGCACTACAAAGAATGATTCAGAAACCGACAGCAAGTTTGACAATAGATATACATGATTGATTTGATTTTTTTTTGTAACAAAATAGTATGCAAATAGAATGTGATTTCTATGAAGCACTACAAGTTATGAAAAATGGTAATTTTCATTTAATCAAATTTGAGAGGCCAATTGATAAAAGTGCTTTGCAAAAATAGAAGCATATATACCTTGCACATGAGACGGATAACGTTGTTGTGTTCTCCTCTATGGATTAAGTAGCAACACAAAAAAATATTCTTCTCTAATACATATATATTGATTTAACATATCACCAGCAAACTGACTGTCGGAAACAAATCAACTTAACAACAATCTAAAGTCATTCAGCAAGAACAAAACGGGTGGTTTTATTTTTTATTTTTTGTCTATTTCTCAAGGACAAATCTCCTTATATTTCTATAATAAGCAATAGATGCTTATTTCAAAAAAGAACAAAACAAAAAAATATTCATATTCATTGTGTGAGTAAAGAGAAGTCCTCTCTAAATAAGGGAATACTTGGGAGAGTGCAGAGCAGAAAAACTCTAAAGGAGCAAGTTGTAGAATTTTAATTTTGATATGTACCTAGTACTTTTGGTTTCTACGGAAAAAATTAAGCTTAAATGGGGTCAACTTCTAGTTGCAATAGGGTTGGTAGGTAAGGTAGTTGGCGGAGGCAAAGATAGGAGAAACGAATAACTCTTACGGGGGACCACTAAAAAATTAAAACACAAACAAATAATAACTCAAATGAAATAAAAATCGAAATCGAAATCGTAACGTAACGTAATAACTTAATTCAATGACTGTATATGGCGCATATTTACGTGTTCTTTTTTTGTTGACATAAAATATATATATATATATATGTATGTAGGAAAGAACGAAACGAAAAATAACTAAGGGCTAACATAATGTAGTAAGTAGTCTTACAGCTAACAAGAAGTCATCACTTTTAAAACGGAACACTTTAAAAACACTTGTTAAACATTTCATAAACAAAAGATATATAAAAAATTATTTTGTCGATAAATATTCAACAATTGGTCGACAAAATCAACATAGCGCGCAAGCTTTGTTACTTTTTTTATACTTTGTTTAGTTAATACATTTTTGTATATACATATGTGTATATTTTTTGTTACGCAGACGACATTGACAGCAACGGCCGATCCAAGCGAGCGGTCAGTGGTGCGTTCGCAGTGTGATTGAAGAAGAAGCGGCTATGAGAGTCAATTTTGGTAAGGGACTAATTGACGGTTTAAAAACAATCAGTCCTAAACCATTAATTAGACATTACCTGATAATGGGAATAGGTATTATTCAAAAACTTAACTTTGGCGTATCCAATTGGAAAAAAAAAAATATATATCCCCTATAAGTAGATCAGTCTGGTGACAGTTAATGTCAAGTGAATAGATCCAACTATCTACGGAGTTATAAATGTAAAAAATTCAATTTTAATATTTTGCAATTCTATTAGCTTATATGAGTAGTGTTAACGATAAATAAAAGCCATTGAAAGCATACGCGTTTACTTTGCATCTTCTATTGTCTAAATTATCATTAAAGCGTGTGATAAAAACTACTTTGCACTGATGACCCAAATTTCATTTTAATTAATTTTTTTATTTTTTTTTGAAAGTGATGACTTCTATTCTGTGCCTTAAGCCTTTACGAGAACTCAAAATCAAATAGTAAGTAGATCTCAGGATAGAAAGAATAGGAAGTCAATTTTGCAGCAGTATATTTTGATGACCTTTCTGAAGGCACAGTGAGCCTCACTCATAAGGTCACGGACCATTGGATTTTGATTTTTTTTTTTTTTTTTTTTTTTTTTTTCATAGAATGTATTCAGAAGATGAGAGAGAACGGAACAAAAAGCAGAAAAGATTTACATCAGAAGTTGGTTTTTTTTTGTACTGGAAATAGTTGAAGTTGTATACAAGAAAGAGAGAGAGAGAGAGAGGGTCAAACAACAAAAGTTTTCAAAATAAGTAAATTTGGTGTTTTTCTGTTTTATTAAAAAAATTGTTTTTTTTTTTGAATTTACGTTTAGAGTTTGTTTTTATATAAAAAAAAAATTTGAGATTGTTTGGTTGTTGTTGTATTAGAGAGAAGTCTTTTAATACAAGTTTTTTTTTTTTTTTTAAAAAAGTTTTGTAATTGAAATTTAGGTTATTACCCATGACTCAGGTGGATAACGAGGAAATGGAGCTATTTCTTTAGTTGCTACATTACTAGGCAACTCAAGTCTTCCACCTAATTTTCGTAGCTTTCTTCTTCTCGCCACCCGAGATTTCGATCTTAGCATCAAAGCCGCCTGCATGTTGGTTGTAGTGTCTTCTGCGTCTTCTGCGTCCCTTTCGCGTCTTCGTCGTCCTTTTGCGTCTACGACGCCGCCGTTTAAGTGTTAAAATGTCCGCACTCGACACACGACTCATATAAATGTGAAACTCTTCTTAATTGACTAATTTTTTTTTCTTTTTTTTTTTTGAATTTTTACCTCAATTTTAGTTAATTTTTTATTTTTTTTTTTGTTATATAATTAAATATGTATTAACTTGACTCGATCGTATGGTAATTAACGATGCACGAGATTAGTTCTTTCATTTTTGATTTAATTTTACTACTATGGCATAAACACATTTATAGTCCGTTTAAACGAAAAGATCGACTTTTTTTAGAAGAAAAAAAAAAAAAAAAAAAACTATATACGATAACAATAAGTAACGACGAAATTTACGATCCGAACTAGAATATATGACATTCGAATTCGAACAAAATATTTTATATATATATATAAGTGTTCGTATTATGTATTTAGAAAAAAAGTGATATACAAAAGTAAGGCAATGCTTAATTTTGTTGTTGTTTTTTTTTAAGAGTTTTTTTTTTTTTTTATGATCACATACAATTGGAGAAGCACTTATGTAATTGTCTGGTGTTTTGTTTTATTTTTTTTTTTTTTTGGTTTTAAAAATTTCGATCTATATAACGTTCAACTATATGAGCATCACATGGACTCTATAGGAATACACATTTACTCTCGGGGGGGATGTGGGGTAAACATTGACATGTTCACAGCGGTAATCTGTAAAATAACAATAAAAAAGTGACAGCTAAAGTCATCAAACCTGCTTTCAGTTGTTGGTTATTGAGTTTAATTGAATTGCTGGGTGGATTTATGTTCATTGCAGAATAGCACCTTTGCGTTGTTGCGTATCGGAAATCCTCCCTATATATATGTAGATATAATACGTTGATACAAACCAGTCTCTTTGCATAATGAATGCATATGTGAGCAAAACGTGCGCGCTCTCATGTGCTTTTCGTATATGCAAAGCGGCTTTCAATAATTTACCAAGCAGAAAGTCACTAGAGGGATGAAAACTTCACTGAATATCATACATACTTAATAAACATGTCGCGTAGCATCGCACTCCTATAGTACAAAAACTAAGTATACATCGGGTACTTCAACTAGGAGCGCGCGTACTCTGATTTAATACTAATGCCATTTGTATGTGTGTGTGTGTGTGTGTGTGTGTGTGTGTGTGGTTTGTTTGAATTGCAAAACCGGATAAACCGACCATTGTACCGCGATCAACCCACAGCCGCCCAATACTATTCATTGCTTCAAAATGAAATTTGCATAGAACGGAAATAAAATGTAATAAAGTGAAATGAATGCCACTACATGGGATATTTAAGGTTAACTCAACAATACCTCGTAGAGAATCAGCAGCGCTTTTGCGGCACAAACTGAAAAGGACCTTCTATGCTTTCGTTTGGTAGTTTTATACAAACATACATACATACATACATTATATGAGCAAAAACAACATCCACACTCAGGTGCTTGCTGCTTGCTGCTTGCGCTGCATAGTATATCTGACAGAGTGGAATTTTATATTCAATTTCGTTGTTAATTAATTATTTAAATGCACCATGAGTAGGTTACTCAGCACAACCCGGTGACAGGGTGTGCCAAACGGAAACATAAAATTAACTGGACGAGCAGTAGTTCCGCACACTCGAAGGAATATGAAATGTATAGAAAAAAAAAACACATATGTATACATTTGAGAAATTAGTAAAATTATTGTCTTGGACTTTTATAAATACTCAAAATGACACTTTGAAAAGTTACACTTTTAATCCTTGAGGACTGGTTGCAAGGAATGTGAGGAAGTGAAAGGGAGTATGGAATGTTGCACGTGCAGTATATTAAGCTTCAAATTACCTCCTATAAGACGGTGGAAATTACGCTAAATATTTTCGATTAAGTTTTTTTTGTCGGAACAGTAGGGCTCTTAACCCTATAACTCTGATTAGAACTGATCCTATGTTTTGGAAGAACTTTCGAGGAATATCCCTTAGTTGATCCTAGTAAATGTACTGTGTGAACACCTTAAACCTTCTGTTACGTGGCCTAGAAGATCAAACATAGACCTTATTCACACTAAAGCAAGTCCTGGTGAAGACCAAAGTCGAGATGAACTACTTCTCCATCGACTTTAAAGCTGCAGATGATAGCATTGATCTTCAGAAGCTCTACATAGCGATGGCCCCGTAACTTATACAGCCGTATCGCATAATCCTAGGAAAACACGCGAAATCATGTGATTTCTTCAATCTTGTTCGCAGGACAGGGTGGATTCAATGGATCCGTCCAGATACTGGCTTATTAGCATACTAAGTCTCTCCCAGTGAAAGAAGTTTTCACGGCTATTCAAGAACATGCAAAACTGTGAGCTGTATCAATAGGGAAAGCACAACAGTGCCCAGCTTAGAAAATCTTCCAAATCCAGCTACCAGGTTCAGAAAGACAAGGAAGACCGAACCTTCGCTTCAATAACCAAGCCATCACATATACCAGAGCACTTGGTCTCAGGCTGTCATGTCTCTTGCAAGTAAACAGACAAACCAAATAAACAAAAAATCACGGTTGACAAAACTTCGTTGAAAGCAGCGATTTTGAGTTCTGTTCAGTTCTGCAAAATGACCACAAACTCAAGGAGCTGAATCAAGAAGTGGATACGGTTGAAAAGCCAACTACCGACTGAACAATAATATCACTTATTAGCATATTGACTACGCTCTTCACTAAATCAATGAAGTCTCAATTTTAAAAAAAGACCGACATTTCTTCACTTCCATTCAGCCCATAGTTTGACAGTCAACTGAAATTCTCTAAAAGAAAAAAAGTTGCATCCTTTTCAAAACCTAGAAATGGCTAAACCTTGATTATCCCACTTAAAATTTTCCATCACTTGTTGAGTTAAAACAAAAACAAAAAAAAAAAAAACATCCCAAAGATTGTACATCTAAGTATTTTACAAAATGCCACAAAAGCCTAATAATGTCAGCAAAAAAGATACTCATCGCCAACGAAATGCTCACTCACTCACTCTTAAGAAAAAAAAAATAATCCCATTTCTTCCGCCCTCCATGTGCTGTGCTATTCTCCTCCTTGTGTTCTATCTAATTGAATCAATAAGGATTGGCAGTAGAGCTAAAGTAGCAAATATCGTCAACACCATTGTGAGAAGGGGAATCCTTGAGGTTATTTGATCTTCAAGAGTGCACATCAGACACAAACTCTTGTGTGTTAGGACCGGAAAATCGATGGCTTTAAATATGTATATGCATTTATGTGCAGATGAAACTGTGCCCAGCATCGTCATTTTCACCATCGTTACCTATACCTACATTTAACTATTTATATCAGAGACACACTTCTTCGTTTCATGTTTTCAAAATTTTCGTGTTTTTTTTTTTTTTTGTCAATCAATCAGAATGACAAATCGAACAACAACAAACAACATTGAGCAAAAAAAGAAGCCAACAACAACTACAGTACAAGTGTACAATTGAAAAGCACTGCAGGGATTGCATATGGCATATGTGTCAATTAATTGTCAATCAAAACGAGTGCTCCAATGTATCATGATACAAAATCGTCCATTGTGTGAGACAGAATTGCCAGCGCTTGGAGTATAAACTGCACAGATGGGCAATTTACGGGTGGCGAAACGATGCAGGACGAGGGTATATATTTTTTTTTTTTTCAATTTTAAATGAACTTACAATCAATTGGTCCGATTTAAATTGGAGATACATGCACACACACACAAACGGGTCGGGGTTTTCTTTTTTTTATTATAGTAGCTCACTTTGGGGAGCGCTTAAACGAACAATTGGAGAGTATAGATTTAAATAATAAATGGTGTGTGATGCAAATTCGGATTTTGGGGAATTATGTTATTAGTTACATTTGATTTTAGGAGGAGTTTTCAATTTTCGTGATCCTGGGGATTTTTTTTTTAAAGAAAATTAAATATGTTTAACGAAATTTTTGCCCAACTCCCGAATTTATATATGTTTGCTGTGAATCGCTTTCTACCTCCTTTCAAGGACTTTTCCATGTTTATTTTTTAGGCCTCTGATTCTTGGAATTAAAATATAAATATTAAGTAGCAGTAAATTGAATAAAAAGTATGGTCTTGTACTTTTATCAAATTAATATTACTAATGTTCAGAATTAACGAGAAATGACCGAAAACACATTCCAAATCGCGCAGACCGAACAATGCATTAGTTTGACCAGAAAAAAAAATTCACCTTTGCCGTGGAATGTAGGGAAAAAATTTAGAAATTTGCTTCTAACAAAATCTTACAAAAGATCTTTAAACGAGCTGCGATTATTTTCCACAAAGAAACAAAAAAAAAAAAAAATAGGGCATTAACGGCCCATACAGGACCTAAGCCCAGCTTCTCCAACCATTGTGTGTGCGATGTTATATTTTTGACACGAATGGAGGAATCTACAGCTTAATGCCGGTTCCGAACGGCAATTTATTTTTGAGAAGCTTCTCATGACAGCTTCTTACTCTTGGATGTTTGCCAGACGTTCGCAAGAGGTGGGATAGCGAATGAAAACTTTCAGGTGGTACAGGTCGGGATTTGAACCAGCGACCTCTCGCTTAGTGGTCCAACGCACTTAATCAATAAGCCACTGCACCCAAAGAAACAAAATACCTTCAAAACCTAAAAAAATTGCTGGTTCCTTTAATTTTGTTTTGAGTATTTTAAGCAGGTAGGATAGATTCACTCCAATGTCTTCCTCAATTCCCGTTCAACAAAAATATATAAAAATTGGCATAAGCTCCGTTGAATGATGAATAACCAACTGAGCTATTTTAGAAATAAGACACAGGTGCTCTTCCTTAATGAAGCACATGCTTTGGTTTATTCGTACGAATCAAACATGTAGACGCTCAATAGCAATAGCTGAGCACCGGACCTAAGATGTCATTCGCAGTTGGGGATAAGCCGAAGATGCTCGTTAGATAAGGTCCAAGAATACCCCAGACATCCGCAGTGGGGGAAGATGCCCGTTAGATAAGGCCCAAGAATACCCCAGACATATAGAACCTTAGCTCAAACTATTAGACTAAATTTGTCCAGCCCTTGTGGAAAATATTAACTTAAACGAAAGGTAATTTTAAAAAAATTAAAAGCTCCAAGCGCAGGATATACTCAATAAAATTTCCCCAAAATGGCAAACCTTTTTGCATTAAGGTGACAGTAGTGTTTATTAGCTGAGCTTTGAATCACTTTCAGCCCACACAAATCTATTATATAAAGATTAGAAATTTCCTTTCAAGTTGTTTTGGACGGTTTCAAGTCTGCAACTTACCACATAAATGCTGGTGTTCCCCAAGGCTCCGTTTTGTCTCCGACTCTCTCTTTCTCATTTTTATAAATGATCTCCTCTCTGTTACTTCTAATCCTATTCATTCCTTCGCCGCTGACAGTACCATCAGCTTTACATATTCGTTTCCTGTGTAACGCCCTTCATCTTCGGGCGTTGAACTGGAACGGCAACGTATGTTAAGCTCATTAAATACCGATCTCGACAGCATACTTAAATAGGGTAAAACCAACAGAGTGGAATTTAATGCTTCCAAAACGCAATGCTGTCTGATGTCATTGAAGCGAAACCCTAATTCTCTGCCATTATCCATGGACGGAACTTGCATTGCTGAAACCGAAAGGTGGAAAACCTTCGGTATGTGTGTTAATGACAACCTTCATTGGAATGACCACATATTCGATGTCGCCAAGAACGCTGCGAAATGTCTAGGCTTCCTAAAGCGACGCTAGAAATATTTCACCCCTACTGATCTGGCTAGAATTTATAAGGCGTTTATTCGCCCAATTTGTAGTATTTGGAGCTACTTGACAGGATTCAAAAACGTGCAGTAAAACTTATTGGCGATCGAGACATTGCAAAATCACTTGACTCTCTTAGTCATCGTCGTAATGTCTCCTGCTTGTCATTGTTCTATCGGTATTTCCACCACAAGCGCTCAAATGAAATTGCCTGTTACATTCCACCCCTACAGCAATTCAACCGCTTGCCATGCCAGGAATTCACATGAGTTTATCCTTAAGCCTGTTTTCGGACGTACAGTGAATGTGGAATGCTCTACCACGCTCTGTTTTTTCCTCACATTACAGTTTACAGACATTTAACACCAACGTGCATCGGTATCTCCCTTTTTGTAGTATTTGGAGCTACTTGACAGGATTCAAAAACGTGCAGTAAAACTTATTGGCGATCGAGACATTGCAAAATCACTTGACTCTCTTAGTCATCGTCGTAATGTCTCCTGCTTGTCATTGTTCTATCGGTATTTCCACCACAAGCGCTCAAATGAAATTGCCTGTTACATTCCACCCCTACAGCAATTCAACCGCTTGCCATGCCAGGAATTCACATGAGTTTATCCTTAAGCCTGTTTTCGGACGTACAGTGAATGTGGAATGCTCTACCACGCTCTGTTTTTTCCTCACATTACAGTTTACAGACATTTAACACCAACGTGCATCGGTATCTCCCTTTTTGTAGTATTTGGAGCTACTTGACAGGATTCAAAAACGTGCAGTAAAACTTATTGGCGATCGAGACATTGCAAAATCACTTGACTCTCTTAGTCATCGTCGTAATGTCTCCTGCTTGTCATTGTTCTATCGGTATTTCCACCACAAGCGCTCAAATGAAATTGCCTGTTACATTCCACCCCTACAGCAATTCAACCGCTTGCCATGCCAGGAATTCACATGAGTTTATCCTTAAGCCTGTTTTCGGACGTACAGTGAATGTGGAATGCTCTACCACGCTCTGTTTTTTCCTCACATTACAGTTTACAGACATTTAACACCAACGTGCATCGGTATCTCCCTTTTCCTAATCCTGCACTGTGTTACTTCATTATATGGGTATCCAAAATCCCTTTAGTGCGCGTATATTATAAAACAAAACAATTTTTACTTAATCAGAAAAAAGGAAATTCTCTCACGAACAACCCTGGAAAAATAACAAAGCGACATCTACCCTAGAAATAGAAGTGATAAGCGTGTTTGAGCATTAAATCGAACATTCCCTTTTACCGATCCATTACAACATTGCTTTCGGCCGATAACATTTTGACAAATTGATTCCAAAATCCCCATCAAAAATGTATTATTTTGTTCAAAAATCATTAACCTAATGCATAAACCATTCTATAATTAAACATTTTATTATCTTGATCGCACCGGACAGACAGTCATTAAAGAAAATAATAAATTTCATCTGAATACAATTCTCAATTGGAGAAAGAGGGAACATGCTATGTAAAAGCCAACAGCAGCAGCAGCAGCACAAGACAGAAACGACACAAAATAACTTCTCTTCACCGTCGTCGTCGTCGGTCGTACACCAAAATGGCATGGGTCTTAAGATAAAAACAAAAAAATGGTTATTTTTGGCAGCACCCAGGTAGAATAACTGCCGAGCCGACTAGTGTAAAAGGGCGTATACGTAACATCAGCGCATGAAAGTGCTTTCCGGCAATCGATAGCGTTATAATGGCTTCGGAATGTTTGGCATTATTATAATCCCACATCGAAAGGAGAGACGAAAAGACATTGTAAAATTGGGCTTAGTCCTCCTATATGTAGTATGTACATATGTAATGTGTACAAAGATGTTTTTGGCTATACGAGAGAGAGACCAAAGGAGTAATAAAGACACAATTAATGTGTTATGTATGCCTGCTCAAGGACTTGCTATTCAGAAGTGAGTGCCACCTACCCATTCCTATAATTATGCGAAAGTGCTTTGCGAAATGATCACTGTTGATGTGAACATTTTACTTGCATAATGTCAGAAGCATGAATGTGCAAATTTTCCAATTTTTAGTTAATTGGTTGGTTTGATTAATCTTTGGTAGTTTTATGTTATACCAAAATCTAGAATGTCATGTCATTCACTGTTCCAGAAACCAAACCCGATTTTCCGATTTTCCAACATTCATGTTTCTGGCGGCGATTAATAATTGAATGAATGGACCTTCGTTAAAAAAAAGTAATTCGCTCACCTAGACTCGTCAACAGAACATCAGTAACATGCCAACACATTTAGCGATGTTTTTTTTAATTTTTGAACAACATTCATAACATGGCTTAACCACAACCATAACCATAGCCACCAAAAGCCAAAAACATGCGAACAATATTTTATGAACAAATTAACTCGAAACCAGATACACCAAAGGCTTTAATTAGCTTTTTGAGATATCTCATTTGCATTTAAATTACAACACAAATACTTAGTTTTATATTATAGCAAAACCAAAAATTTACATTACCTCGATGTGTTCGCAGACACAAATGCCTTCTTCGCAGTAGGCGCACGGCTGCCACTTGTGGCCGCCGCCATTCGGAAGACCCTTAAATATCAGACTAGTTTCATCGGTGCACGGCTCGAATTGGTGCGTAACGTTGACGTTGTCGACAATATCCGGCTCGAAGGCATCGCTGCGACGCATACGATAGACACTGCACTTTCGTTCCAATGGGCCTACAGGTGGGGCGATGTTTTCCTCATCCAAGGACCCTGTATTGGGATCACGAACATTGTGTCCCGGTGATGCTAAAGGTGTGGCTGGTGTGACAATAATAGAGTCTTGAGGAGCTTGCATTTGAGTGCGTCCTCCGGCGGTGGTGGTGTCATCCTCGGGCGATTTTACAGTGCTGACCGCTATTAGTGGGGTTGTCGGTGGTGTGGCGTCCATTTGAGACACCAGCGGAAGGGTGGCTGTGGCTGATTTGGTAAGATGCGAATGATGAAATGTCGCGCCACCACTGCCAGAGTGTCGATGAACCAGTTTCGGGGTCGAAGTCCGTCCATGAAAATCGTGATGATGATGAGCATGGTGCGTGTGCACCGATTGCCCGTCACCCTCATCAATTGGCAGTAGGAGTTTGCTTTGTGTAGTATAACTGGCGCTGAGTTTACGCGTCTGAGCCTGCGGTGTACGTAGGTAGCTTGTGGGCAGCTGATGAAATTGTCTAGACTGCTGTTGTGATCTGGTAGGTGTTCCCGCTGCTATCTCAATAGCTAGAGCTTTCGAGGCGGGATGCAACTTGGCTTGCAGTTGTTTGGTTTTGTTCTGTTGGCGTTGACGTTGACGAGCTTGTCGCGATGCCAATGAGGCACCGCCCGCTGCCGCATACATGATTGGAAGATTGCAATACTAGTCCTCTCTCTAAAACCTAAATAAACCTAAAATTCTCTCTTTCACAAGACGTAAAATTGTTTGCTAATTTTGAGCGGCCATCTGAAAGTTTCCCTATTTTTCTGTGCTCCTGATTGTGATGTCTGCTGAATGTCGTTAGGTTATAGTTTCCCTGTATATTCGGTATATATAAAAACTTGATTTTGTTTTTGCATTTACAAAAAAATAAATAATACAATAATGATAACTTGAATTGATTGTACACTTGTAAATTGAATGTCGGTGTGTTTTCCTTTGTTTTCATTAAAATAAATATCAAAATGTTTTAAAATTTCACTGAAACCATTTAATGATGTTGGTTTTACTTTTCGATTGTTTTTTTTTTTTTATATTTCTAATTTAGCCAAAACCGATTATCTAAATTAATAAAAAAAATGCTATGTGTTATTCAACAAAAGTTCGCAGGACAAACAAAATGCTTCTTTCATTGGCTTCAATTGTATAATAATTTTGCTTTTATATTTATATAAAAAACTATGCTTATTTTTGCTTGTAAAAAAACTAATTAAAAAAAAAACGTATTTCGTTAATTAATACAAAAATATGCATAAAAATATTATTATAATTTCTATATATATATTTCTTTTAATTTTCTCTATTTTTGTATTGTCTTCAAGTTGTTACTACTGTACTTCTAGTTGTATGTCATTCTTTCTCTTCCTATTGGCCTCTTTTCCTAAATATTTCTCAACATAACATATATGATTCATTCAACTTCGAGTAAGACTCTTAGATTAGATTATATCTAATAAAAGCTGTTAACTACTTTTTTTTATTTTATATTTTTGGTAACAAATTTAATTTATAAAAAAAAAAAAAAAAAACAATTTCACAAACGAAGTAGTACAACATTAAAGCGCATTTTTTCACATCCAAGGGTTCATTTGTTACTTTTACAATACAATAATACCTATAACACTATACAACATTTATTTTAATATATTTATTTAATTTAATTTAATTTAATTGTTTTTTTTTTTTTTCAATTTGATCGTTTTATCTAGAAGCAATAATGTAAAAAATAATTGAATTTGTTTTAAATGTATTTTTTGTTCCTATGCTTACAAAAAGGATCTGGATTTCATGTTTAAGATTTTTACTTTGTTTACTGATTTTTTTTTTATTTATATAATAAGACACTTTTGGGACAATGCATATTTTTTTCTGATTTAAATACATTTATATAATTTGTTTGTTTTTTTTTTTTCTTTTATTTTATGGCAAACATAAGTATTTTTTGTTTTTTTTTTTATAATATTTGTATGAAAGCTGTTCAACTTTAAATTTTTTTTATAAGACTAAACAGAAGTAGACGGATTTTACAAGGAACATGTAATAATTTGAGCTGTAAAGGAAACTGTAATTTATAGATAAAGAAAAAAATGTATATATGGAAGACATTTTATTATTTAGCAAAAGAGTTCGTTATGGTTTTGATAGTTCTTTTTGCTCTCTGGTATTGGTAAATGTAACACAACGATTTTTTCAGGAATTTTAAATGATCAACGAAGTCGAAGGAAGTAGCGTTATTATATACTTTGTCACTCTTATTGCTTGGTTAGAATACGTGTATGATTTCTTGAGTTAATTGACATATATAGCTGTCTGTTCGCCCAGGGATTCAATTCAAGTATTCTTAGAATAGTTCCCTTGAATAGTTTTCGAGATATTGCTAGTTTTATAAATTACCGTTAATCGATTTATTTTTTTTTTTTTTGAAAAACTGAGTATGCAGAATTGTTAACCCCATCCTAAACATCCTTAGTAAAAAGCTAAGAATACCGAAATCCTTGGAACCACTTTTGAGAAAAATAGTGATAAGTGATTTTCCCAAAAAAAATTGTATGGAAAAAGCAAAAAATAAAAAGATGCCCCGAGATGTAACCCCAAGAACCTTATATACGAACTTTGAAGCAAATTCGTCGAACCGTTTCGCCATACGACGTCCGGACAGACAGACCGACAGACCGACACTTCTCTATAGTCGTAATATCATCCCTCATACTCAGTTTGAGTTCAAAATTTCCGCACAATAACTGTCTCTTTAGTATACTAATGTATACGAGAAAGTTAAAAGGGTCATTCACATCGACATGGTTGTCCCACGGACTTCAGTCGCGGACGACAGGTTCTATCGTCAGGTGAACATCTCTACCGACCCTGCGGATGTGAAACAACCATATCGGTCGTACCGCGAGCAGTGTTGCTCCCCCTCTAAGAGGTCGAAAGTATAGTACTGGAGCTTTAAAAATGTAGAACAAATATGAAAGCAACACAGCCCGAGACTTGTCACTTGAAAATTAGAATTCAATGGATGGAATATTCTAAATGAAACTTGACAGCTATTGATGATAATTAAATCTGCATCTTCATTTCAATGAACTACGTTTGCAAATAGAAACAACTTTGCAACCAATAGCGTTGAAGATCTATATCTTGCATGAATTTGGTTGTATTTTACTAGTTAGTGAGGTCACAAACATGTACCAGTGTAGGAACTGATGTTTCGATTGTGTATGTTCTCATCATACACGGTTACCAACTCTATCGAAGGCCCGGCCCGGAGATTTCTTTTTTTTTGCCAAGTGCTTGTGACAATGCAAACTTAATATAAAAGAGTCCCTTTTTCCAAAAGATATTTAATATATTTTTTCATTTATTTTTAATTATAATTTCGTTTATAACAAAATAAAATAAAAACATTAAGAAATTGAAGGCTTGTGTGAAACTGGCAGAAAGTGTTGCAAGTTTAATTGCGCATATCATGTGACACTAACAAGAAGCTACATGGCTATAACCTAATAAAACAATCGACTCAAAAAATTTCAATTTTTCAAAAAAACCTTTACTTCCTACATATGACTTTCTAATTTAAATTTTATACAAAATTTCCCCGGAGATTTGAGCAAATTCCCAGAGTCTACGGGCCAAAATACCCTTGTTGGTAACCCTATCAAAAATGGCGAACTATGCGAACGTCTTTATCTAGTTGCGAATCATGATTCCTCAGCTGAAGAATTGACCGAAGTCACCGTGTTTCTTCTAAAGGGTGTTTTTTTAGAGGTTGGTTTTTCGAATAGACATATAACTGACATTTTGTGGTCAAATCTGGCAACTCTAATGTCATGTATGTTCAGTTTGGTTTGCCATTTCATCATGAACAGTTTGACAGATGAACAACGCTTGCAAATCGTGCAAATTTATTTCGAAAACAATGGTTCAGTTCGCGAAGTTTCATCGCAAAATTTTGTTCAGTGATGAGGCTCATTTTGGGTTGAATGGCTACGTCAAGTGAAGAGTGAAGAGAATCCACATGAGACCCTTGAAACGCCATTACATCCACAAAAACTGATTGTTTGGTGTGCTCTATGGGCTGGTGGAGTCATTGGACCATACTTCTTCCGAAATGATGCTGGAGAGTCAGTTACCGTTAATGGAGACCGGTATAGAGCCATGATAACCGACTATTTTGTTCCCGAATTTGATGAGATGTGGTTCCAACAAGACGGCGCTACATGCCACACAGCGCAAGTCACAATCGATTTATTGAAGGAAACATTCGATGAGCGCAGAATTTCGCGGAATGGACCTGTCGATTGGCCACCAAGATCGTGTGATTTGACACCATTGGATTACTTTCTTTGGGGATATATGAAGTCGTGAAGTAAGAAACGTTTGGGGACTTGGAAGCCAACATTCGAGGCGTTATTGCCGACATACAGCCCCAAATGCTTGAAAATTGGACCTCTAGACTTGTATTTATTCGAAATCATATTTAAACATTAATGGCATAAAATTATCCTTCCAATAAAGCCAAATTGATGGACATTCAAACGATTTTCGTGTGTTTTATTTCAATTCGAAGTTCTATACCTCTCAAAATGACACTCTTTATAAAACCATTGCTTGGACTACTTTGATTTCTTGACTTATTTTTTTTCTTTGATGCAGGCACTCTTATTGTTCTGCCATGAGTAGCAATTTGCTATGTACTGTTCATGACGGCGGCATTCCACTTTACACTTCAAGAGACTTGAAACTACAGTGCATTTTTGTACGCACTTTTACGTCTGATGAATCGAGTCGCAAAGTGTATGTCTAATAGCTGCCGCCATTGCGTGAATGGCCTCTTCAAACTCTATTACAGTAGGCCCAACATGGCCGCCGTAATTGCAAATTGTCCTTGACGGTCAGACGACATAGTACGTTTTTTTCTTTTTCGATGAGTTCTAAAATTGTTGCGCTAGAAAAAGCCGTAGGTATAGATAAACTTCAACTCCAATACATATACAATCTAAAATTAAAAATACATGTGAACCACAATCAGTTGCTGCAACTTGTGGCAAGTTCGACATAAACGTTTTGTTTATTGCAACATTCAAATGAACACCATTTAATAAGCCACGCAAAGGATTTGTCTACACCTACAAGCTATGTATGTTCATACGTAGCTGTGTATTACAAGTCCTAATTGCCTACCGAACAAACAGCTTTTCATTAATTTCCTTCCTTTGAAAATCGATACTACTAAGGTCGAAAGTAATGGCGGATACACGCAAATATAGTTCATCTATTATCTTTTTCTATTTACGACGACGACGACGACGACACGGTGGTATTACACACCAAAGTAAACAATAATTATTAATTTTTTATTCTCTTCCTACTCTGGCATACTTGTTGAACTACGTGTCGGTCGGAGTCCGTCTGTCTGTATACCTTTCAGATAGCTAGAATCAATTTGGTTCAAGTCTTTATTTATTTTTCACTAGAGAAAAAAAAACTTCAAATACTTGACTTTATACAATTTAATTTTTTTTTTTGTTTAATATTGAAATCCAAACTATGAAATATAAATAGAATGGATTTTCTACGAGTACGAAATGCTTAATTGCAAATTAAATATTTAGGACGAATGAACTGAACCGAGTTGTTGAGGGTGAGTAGAATTTCCGTGTTTTTTTTTTGTTCGCGGACAAACAGACTTCCTCTCTATAATTAGATGGATATTTTCCATTCCCGAGGGAAAATTAAAAAAAAAATTCTATTCCCACTGCCACCGTCCGTCATTACTAGGATAGTGTTGTTTTTTGATGGTGACAAAAAAGCACACACAAATAATCGTCCTTACGTACCTACGTACATAATTAGAATGGAAGATTTTCATTAACGACGGCGGAATACAAAAGAGGAGGACGACGTTTTGGAGGACGACAAAATCGTCGACTGCTGCTAAATGGAAACGAAAATGACACTGTGAAGACGGAAAATGCGGGATTATAATTTGCGTGTTTACGATATGATTGCATGTCTAATATTCTCGCATTTTTCATCGATTTTTTTTGAGTATAAAAAAAAATATTTACGTTGATTGTACTTAAATCTATACGAAAGTAGATTCTGTTATTGTTAGAGGATTAATTTTGGATAAGCAGTATGTGCGAAGTTTTTTTTGTTATCTCATTTCTAAGGGAAACGTTTTTCTTGACGTCTCCCAGGCTTTTGATAAAGTATAGCATACGGGATTGAAACAAGCTAAAAAAACTAGCCTTTCCCAAGCAAATTTATATGAGATACTAAGTTCTTTTTGAGCAGACAGACTCTTCCGTGTTAAGCACGGAAAATAATATTTCGAATTTAAAGAAATCGCGGCAGGAGTTCCACAAGGAAGCGTCATAGGTCCGATTCTATTTTTAATCTTTGCTCGAGATATTCCGCAGAAAGAAGGCACAACTGTAGCTACATTTGCTACATTATTACGGTTGAATCAGCAACGAGTAAGCTCCAACGAGCTATCAACAGCGTTTTTGAGTGGACAAAGACCTGGCGTATTGTCCTTAATGAAACAAAATCTACGCATGTTCATTTTACTTACAAATGAAGCTAAATATTTGTGAATGACATTAGACGTGAAACTAAAATGGAAATTGCACGTAAAGAAGAAACGGAAAGAGCTGGTTATTAAATACAATTAAGGTCCATCCCAGTGCACCAATAAGGCAATCGGCCATGCCAATAGTTTGAATGTATTCAGGACCATTACAAGAAACATAGACTACATACTCGGAGGGCAATGTTAAACAAAAAACCCAATGACAGGGAACGTAAATGCGTCTCCCGTCTTCCGAAGCACTGTAGAAATAAGAAGAAAATATATCCTCATTTTCCAGGATAGTCGAGCTGCAATCAAATCCTTAAAAAAATCAGTCTCCACATCATCCATTAGACTGCCTGTAATCTATTAAGGAGAAGTCGGATAAGTTTAAAATGTAGCTCCGTATTTTATTTTGTTATTATAGTTATGTGCGGTATGGTAGCACTGCGATCTAAAAGATCTTTTGTGGAACCTTAAGGAATTGATGGCTATTGCGACAGATCGAGGTCTCAAAGAAGTCTTACTTAGGATCGTGTTAGGAGATGAATTTTTGATGTCCTGAGGTGCTGTTAGGCCTCTGTTTAAATATTTGGGCAATTAGTGTCTCTATCTCTAATCTATGTATTTAGGTAGACATCGGAATCGCTTGACAACATTGGGTAGTAACCAACGTAAAGAAGGACCCACAGCAGAAGCCACAACAACGGCTTAACCCCCCACTGAAGGGTATCACAATGGATCCACAAGGACCTAAGTGTGACGGTAAGGAGATTGCTCTCTATCGCCCACCAACCTAACCTAACTAAGCCTGATCTGCACATGCCTGTGGAAATTTTGCCAATTATGTTAAGTTGGTAATTGAGAAGGCAGTGTTCATTTAGGATCTTCTTCATAAGCAAAGCTAATTGAAGGACCTTTTTTTATTTGCTAGTTCGAAAAATTGTTAAGCTTGTCGAAAAGCCTAGATGTTACTGTAGTTTGGGACCGGCATATTGAGTTCCAAGGAGTGAGACTCTGTCTTCATGCTAATTATTGGTATCGCAGATGTTCCTTGAATCCAATGATTCGATCACAATTTCGGTGGGACCAGGGTGGTCCCAATTCGGCTCGAAATGGTTAGTTTGTATTTTCCAAAGAAGTTGCCTTTAGAAGGCATAAAATCTTACATCAAAGAGCCAGCAGAAAGAAAGACGGCTTAATAAAGCCCTTTCATGTGCAGTGGGAGAGGTTTGTATCAATTAAGACTTCCTTCAAGCTCTTTAAGGGCTAATTGTCATTTCAAAATCATTTTTCTGTGAGTTCCCGGCTGAAGTAACATAGAGGGACCAGTAGTTTCTCCACTCTTTCCGATTCATTCGTTAGGATCAGTATTGGAGGGTTTTTTCAGGGCAATTTACCTTAAGGACAAAGTCTAGGTGAACGAATGTGATGCATTGATTCATTTTTAGGAAGACTCATCCCGTGAACCATAAATCTAACCAGACTGGTGGCGGGTCACATGCACATTTCAGACATTTCACTGATCTCAACTTGACTTAAGCCCCTTCTTTAGATTTTTCCTTCTTTTCTATATTCATTTTTCGAAAGTTGAGAACCAGTCGCAACATCCCCAGCCATTTTCGAGTGCAAAGCTTTATTTTTTGGCGCGAATGAAAAGAATCATATTTGAATGGCAATACCGTGTGGAAAGACTGTTTCTAGAAAGTTTGTCAGATTTTCTCACCTGCTAGTGCTAACCTCGAGCATCTCCAACTGTTACAAAAAAAAAAGGCTTAAGGTGTAAATCATCGGTCGGTTGGTGGTTGGTTGCAGATATGAGTGAGTTAAAGAAACAAACTCAATATTTAGTCAGTGAAAGCCCTGGCTTTATTTATAATTTAAAATTCATAATCGATTTGTGGGAATTGAAATTTTGCAATTTAGTTACGTACACAAAGTTGCTCGAATATGTCAAAATGTTCACATGATGTGATGTATGTATGTGAACAAGGACACCATCAATTAACAAGTAAATAAATTATTTGTCTTTTTTTTTTTTGTCATTTGATGAAGTGGTAGTTGGTTGCAAAATAAATAACAAAACTCAATTAAGCTGAAAATGGAAGCAAACACAAGAAATCATGGCAAGAAGGATTATACATTCAACCAAATGTCCAATCAATAACACATGCACCTTATGGACACATCATGGTTATATTTTTTTTAGGTTAAACTGTACACAAAAGAGGAAACTCTCAGGTCCATAAATTATCCTGGATATTTGTGGGCATGTGCACAATAAAATATAAAACTATGCAAGATGTTTAAAAACTATTGCTGGCGTGTTTTGCCAGGGGTTTCTTTTGAAATTAGTCTTTTCTCAGACTTTTTTTGGCTTTAATTGAAAGTTACACATACAAAGGACTAGTCAAAACATGTTGCAGTCAAATTCACCTGACCTACTATATGTATCTGCGGTTGGTCTTCTCACTTATCTATGTAATACAAAACACTGATAGAATCCTATAGGATAGACGTCTTACACCCTCCCCTATTTAAACCAAATTTTAACTGCTAGTATTTCGCTATATTTTGGTGTGCTTCCGTACCCGAAGGACAGCCCCTCTCTCTATAGCTAACTGCTTCGAAATTATAAGTAAGGCAATACATTCAAGAATAAAACACAACCCACCGACACCTGACTTTCTGGCAAATATTTAGGACTTGGCAATCGAACAACAACATTAAATAAATAATATACTAGATAAAGCGAAAGCTAGTCACTGAAGAAAGAATAGTGTGGTAAGGCTGGTGATTAGACTTTCCAAACCGTTTTTTTTTTTATGTTTTTATTCTGTTTTTGTCCTAAATACAAACCGGAAACTATTATATAGCCCCACACAAACTTATTATACACGTGAACTAAATATGCATAATTTTATTTTGCTTCTGGGGAGAGGAAACTATTGTAATTAGCTTTTACGATTTGTTTTACTTACGAAGTTCATTTGCCCTTTATTTTGCGCCTAATTTAATAACGTCGACTGAGTCATACTAAAAATTGTTGCTATGTGTTGGATGCGTTTTTGAATCGCGAAATATACAAATTTTTTTTTAAATTTTAGCAACAAACATTTTCTTAAAAAAGAGGTTTAGCGATTTTGCAACGAACAGTTTCGCCGTAAGACCTGTTGAAAAACAGAGTTATGTTGACTTTTCTGTCATTTATTTTTTAAAATTAATTCCGACCATGACATACAAGCGTTCCAGATATGTCAACATCATAAGAGGGCTTGTAAAATGATGAAGGAGGTCTTGAAACTCCGCACGAGCCTAATTTCTGTGTTGTTTGTAGATTGTGAGAGGCCTCAACATCGTAAAGGGTATCACAATGGATTTATAGTTCCTAAGTGTGCCAAGGAGGAGATTAATCTTCCTTGCCCACCCCATTAACCTCGCCTAACCTAAAAAATATTGTGTGTTCAAAGTTTCAATTGAATACGCTTTAAAGCTATTTTTCTCATAAACATTTGGCAGGACCCCTTAGGTGTTGCCGGATCTAAAACTGATGGCGGTGGCGTTTTCTCTCACAGACTAAATCTTGGTCTCTCATTTCGTCTACCCAATCACCGTCTACATCGATCTAAGAAGCCTTGTCTTTGCTGAAAAGAAACGTGATATCCGCTAGAGATATCCGAATCTTCTCTGACAGCCAAGAGGCCTTGAATTCACTAGACTCAGTCTCTCTAAAATCTATAGTGGCCCTAGAAGGCCTATCCTCTCTTAGAGATGTCGAAGCATTTTAACATTCACCTCTGCTATGTGCCGTGGCATAGAGATATCCTAGGTAAGTGCAAGGCCTACGAACTAACAAAGCACGGAACCTGATACAGGTTCCTTAGGCATTCCAATTGCTACATGCAAACTAATGCTAAAATCAGAAGCCATTAAGAAAACTAACCTTAGGTGTAAAAGTCGCACAACTTGTCCAGCGACAAAACGGATTTGGCCTAAGTTGGATCTGAAGTGCTCTAAGTGCTTGATCTCTATAAAAAGACTGCACGTCAGCTCTACAATAGGTGTCATCACTGGACACTGTTTTATAGACAGGCTGCTACTAGACTTCTGCAGAAGCTGCATGGACGAGGAGGAGGAGGAGACAATCCTACTCCTTCTTTGCACTTGTTCCTGCTATGTCTCATGACCGTAAGGTCCATCCAGGTGCCTTCTTCCTTTCTGTCAACCACTGGCGTTTAAGATCTTGTTCGTTACATTCAGAGCTCCATATATTCAGAAGCCTTCACGTCAAGGAACCCATCTCTCACCCAAAAAATTGGAGCACGACCGACTCAGTTGGTATTGTCATGTTCAAAGGAGGGATCCTACGAACCCCGTCAAAAAGGAGGAGCAGGCCTAAAGATGCTATGCAGGTCTAAAAACTCCTGGATCAGACAAATGCAGAAGCACCAGCATTTGATTGGCCTCAATGATGAAGTGATCCAAAATCGGGAGGCCTGCAGCTATTTTTTGAGGTCGAACCGGCGAACCCCACAGGCGGACCAGTAGGAATGTAGTGAAGTGGGAGGGTTATGATCCCTAAAATCCTGATCATAATCTCGTCGTTAAATGGAGAGAAGAAGATTCAGAGCTCCAAATGGTTTAACGAGTAGTGTAGGAAAAGTTTAGATCCATGTGGTATCACAACGGACCTCTTTTTGGTCGAAAAGAGTCGGTCTCACTGATTCAAGCCACTTCAACCTAACCTTACCTGGTCTTAACTGGGATATTGGGCCAAAATCAAGATTTTCCAATTCGAGTACTCAATCACCGTAGTCAAATTTTAAATCTATAATTTGGGAGAGCGAGAAAGAACCATTTTTTATGAAATCCTGTTAGCCTTTGCAAATTTATGTTTGTTTTAGTTTCGGAAATGAGGATTTATAAATCTTTCAACCAGTTGTGTTGTTCTCTGTCCGTTGTACATATATTTTGGAAGTTTAAGAAGTAAGTCTCTTGCCAAAGTCTGAGTCTGGGTAATAACTGTCATAAGAAGCTTCTCAAAAATAAATTGTCGTTCGGCATCGGCATTAAACTGTGGGTCCCTTCCATTCGTTTAAAAAAATATACATATCTTCACACTACATTGGTTGGAGAAGCTAGGCTTTGCGTCCTCTATCCACCGCCTATTATTTTTTTCAAAAGAAGTGGGTAGGAAGGTAATTTGGTGCCTGTTGTTCACTCATACGTGGGTAATTGTTTGTTGTTTCATGTGTCATACGCAAAAAAACATGTTAGGATATGTTAGACCAGGAACACCTTTATATCTTGTTTTGTTTTGTTGTGGCAAAAACTCCGCCACTTCTTACGCTCACAAATTCTCCAAACACTCATCACTTTCATTCAGCTAAACAAAATTTAACGACAAGACCTTCGTCAAAATTCAAGAAGCTGTGACACGAACTACAAGCAGCATCAGAATTCAGCAGCTTACTTAGTTTGATTTCAGTTTCTGTGAAGTGCGTGACTTGGATTATTCTCGGCTGTGCGCGAGTTTCTTTTTTTTTCTTTGTTGTGATTTGTGTGTTTTGATCAAAGATTTTCTGTTGCTCTCTTGCTCTCATCTCGTTTTTAACGAGTAATGATTTTCTTTTCTCTCATTTCCGCAAATTCAGTGTCAGTGCTAATCGAATGTGTGTGAAACTCGTTTCTGTGAAAAGCTTTCAATTATTTATCCCCTGTTTCATTCCCATTCATTTTGAAGAATTGTGAAAAAGTTTACGGTCTTTCCCTTCTCTGAATCGTGGCGTTTGCAAATATTGTCCCTATCTCCCTCGGTCTCCCCTATTTTCACGTAAAGCAGTGTTAATGCAGCTGTAGTGTTTTTGCAGCTTCAATATGTGTTCAGTGTACGCGCTTGAAAAATAAAAAAGTGAATGTTAAATATTTTTTAAAAAAGTCTATAGCTGTTTTGATTTGTCGTTGTGTTTTATACATAATTTGACTCTCCGTGTTTCGGTGTTTCACAATCACGGACAATTGTGGATGAGAGGGAATATGGTGAGTTTGCAAATTGAAACATATAGTTCAAAATAGTTTTAATTCAGGTACCTAGACCTTTATCCCACCATACGCCACTGACTTAGGTCATTGTCAACATCATTTTTTTTCTTTTCGCATTGAGGAAGTACCAAACATGATAGAAAATGCATTATGTTGGGATCTGTCTGTCTGTCGCCTTAAATTTTCCCTCAGCATAGCAATGTTGTTGCGTGAGTAAATCTTACCGAAAGTTAGTTAAAATTTTTTTAACCGAAATTCACTTTAACCGAGTGCAATCAAATTTTAAAAAACACAGTGAGAGCATTCCGTGTGTCTTTTGCCTACTGCAGCACGACTGCTGATTGGTTGAAAGTTAGGGAGTTTTTTGTCGTCTTAGGCAACAAACTATGGAAGGAAACTTTTCCCGCAGGAGAAGGCGAGAAATGTCAACAAAATCTATTTGCATTCCATGAAACTTGGGTTAGGCTAGGTTAGGTTAGAAAAAAAACAGCTCGAGTCATTTTGATTTGAAAGTTGATAGATAGGTACAAATTATTCCAAAAGCGTTAAACCAGTTTTTCCAAAGGAACATAAGGTAGTTATACAAAAACTATGTCGTCTAAGCCCCCAACTATATCCATGTGATATTTGACATGATTATGGCGTTCACACAATTATTGCACACATATTTCGGGTTATTATCAAAACACCCCATTTTGGGAGTGAATGCAAACATTTTTTTGAACGGTGCTCATTTCCGGACTGAAAGGACGGACTCTTGTTAGCTGGCAAAAAGTTATTAAAGAAGCTCATCGATAAGTGCGTTGTGTTATTAAGCGAGGGATCCCGAGGCGTTTCATATTGGCAGCAGCGCGTTAAATATTGAAGTCCTTTCGATTTTCATCTTCTCATTCTCACAAAATGTCAATTATTTGCTGCAAAAAATATGAAACGAAGCACAGGGAACTTTTGTATATGTTGAAGGAAGTACAAAAGCTATAAAAGCGAACACAAAATTTCAAAGATTTTATTAAGCGCGACTTGAAACTCTTCCATTTATGTACCTCCATCAATTTTCTCAAAAACTGCTCTTATAAGTGTCAAAAGTTTGTTGCTATATTTTGTCCACATTTGTTCGATGTTCTTGTACAAAATAAAATGGGCTCAACTTTCCAAAGAGGTAGCACGAATTTGCACATACGAACATTTATTCAATAGAAAAACTGTTTAAAATTTACACTTTTTGCATTGAAATGACAGGAAAATATGGATGTATGGTTGCGTTCATCGAAATGCAGCTACTTTTTCTTTGATTGTTTTCGGATTTGTTACACTTCTCTTTGTTTTAGTGATTAAATGTCGAAGTTTATTTTTTGATTTTTGTAGGGAAATTTTCTTTTTTTGTTGCATTTTGGAGAATTTTTTGATTAAACCAGAGGAAGTTTTAAAATCAGTGAGTGTTACCATAGGCGCCTGCCTGACGGATAGCAAATAGCCCTAGCGGAGCAACGAAGTTGCGTGAGCGGTACTTGCCGCCTGCGGAAAGAGGGTTGAAATCCCTTAAACCCGCGATTGAAAATTTATATGTTTTTCACGACAAAAAATTTAAAAAAATTGTTTAACAATTTAGGGAGGTCTCCTCACTTTCACATTTTGAATATGTTCTACTGAAGCCACTACCTAACTCTGAAAAAAAAAATTAACTTTCAAAGCGTGCTACCTCATTGGAAAGTGGCCCAACAAAATGTATTCTTTTTCAATATCTTTAATCCTTTTTTGAGGTATTGACATTTTTCTAAAGTACCTACTATAACAAATTATTATAAATTTTATATAAAACATATTCGCTTTAGTTGAAGCAAAATAAGAGTGCATTCTTGAGGAATAAAAAATTAAGGACACCTTAATTATTGTGACTTTGAAAAAAAAAAAAAAAAAATATAATGTCGGCATTGCACACTTGACACAGAAGTGTGTAGAATAGATGATGCAGATATGCATCTGACTCACACCTTGAACGGTTTCCTCAAGGAGATTGTTTCCTATAGCAACAAAGTATGCAAACGTTTTAGTACCGAGTATGTGCGGAATTTGCATTTATAAAATATGCAAGGGGATTTTTCTTAAATTGTTCAAGCTAAAGGGCAGGTGTTGGTTTTATTTCAAATTTGATCTCAAAAAATATGGAAAATGATTGTGTTGTATATTTAATAGAAAAATAGATGTATTCCTTTTCTGTTTTTTAAAAGGTCGAACTCAATTTGTTACAAAAAAACATGCAGCAGTTACGTTCTAGGTGCACCCCAGTTGTGCACTTAACTTTCTCCTTTCAGAGACAATAGACAATATTTTTAAGATGAAGAACTACAGTTTTGGACGAGGGCTCAATTCACGGTTTAGTAGATGACGTGATTTGTTGTTGCCCAACCAACAGGTAGTCTCTTAAGGACGAAGGGAAAAATGAAAAATAAATTTCACACTTAAGTTTTAGAATATAAAATGCAGAGTCGTGCGATATGGTTTTCTTGCATTTTAGTTAAAACACTAAGCGCATGATAACGAGACAACAACGTATTCCCACACTTACATATGCACGTACGTAGTTGGTGTGCTTAGAAAAGGTCACAAGTCAAGTGCCTAATAAAACAAAAACAGAACCTTGCAATTTAGGAAGCGTGACATCAGTTACCTCGTGCAAGTCGCTTCAATAATAATAGTAGGTGTTTATGCAAACATCAACGTGCTTAATAGTTGGCCAGCTTAATTGCAAAATCAATTTCCACCTCGACATTTTCACCTATCGAACTTCGAACTATGGCCACTAAACGAACCGTAGTTCTTTTTATTTCCGAACGAACATCCCAATTAAAAACAAGTATGTAAGTGATGATGACAACATTATCAAGAAAAATGCAATCCTTTGAGATTTAAAGCAATTTCGAAAGAAGGTCGATTGGTCAGGTCGATATCGCCGATAAAGAAGGGGAAACAAAAAAAAATAAAAAATTTCAATGGAGGATTCCGGTAATTAGTGCCGCAGAAAGGCGCTGCTTGTAATCCAAGACCCAGCAATTCAATTACGTTCAGCAATATGTATCATCAAAGTTGATGTATCCACAAAGACGGCTTCTGAAATATTATTCTGTGTTTCGTTTTTTTCTAGAACTACGTTTACTCACGAAAGATGATTTTTCTGTTTTAGACTTGTGTATATCCGTTTAGGGAGGGCTTAAATCAGTTGTTTTTTCCAGGACTTTTATGAAGAAGCACGTTGGTATGTAATAAGACAACCTTTTTTTTTTTGTTTTGTTTATACAAACTTTGCATATAATATACTTTATAGAATAATTTAATATTTTATTTAAAAGTTAGAAAAATTTTTTTTAGTGTAATACACTTTTTTGTTTAGAATAGAGAAATAGATAAAGCAACGACTTTGAAACACTATGGTTTATATATATTTGTGATGGATTTGTATTTTTTTTTTTTGTTTCATTTGTATTAATGGTGAAACTTTGAAAAGTCCTTGTAGATATCCAAGTTGGCATTCGTCGTTCCGTAGAAAATTTTGAAAAAATTAAATACAGTACATACATATATATGAACTCTACGATTGCGAGTGGAAAAATTGGGTTAACAATATGTACATTTATGAATATTATAGTTTTTAACAATTACAAGGAGGCACTGAGACATTTTATATCACTTTGAATCGATAATGCTTCGTTATTCGAAAATAATACCAACAAAATAATAAAATATGTGTGGGGGGTTTTTTTTTTGTTTTTTTTTTTTTTAAATAATTTGCACACTATTTTTTGGCCTGAGTAAACACATTCAAAATAAATACATTCACAAGGTTTAGAAGAGGAACTTTGGTTTATTTATTTATTTTTCTTTTGCAAAAATATTTTTTTATATTTTTTTTTTTGCTAAAACACGAAATTTAATTGGTGTAGTGTGTGGTCAGACTAATCAAATTCAGAGTAATAAAGAAATTAAAGTGAACACGAATCAAAAACGGGAAATAATAATAAAACACCGAAAGGATCATATCACAACGACACGAACAAAAACACTGAAAGAAAGCACGGAAAAAACACACTGTCAAGAAGAAATAATCAAACAAATCAACTAAACATTTTGCTCTCCCTGTGCAAAAATGCTCCGCGCTTCGTATGTTCGTCTCACTTTAACCTGGTCGTCCTGTGAGCTGTTAGTCAAGCAAGTAGTCGTCGTACGTATACCGCCTGAGGTGAGGGTGGGCTAAAAAGCAGCAGCAGCAGCAGCAGCATGCTTTTACCATGCACAAGGATTCCGATTCCGATTCCGATTTCGAGTCCGAGTCCGACATTGCATTATGCCTTGCTCTCTCCTGTCGTCGTCATGAGTGTGTATGTATATATACACGATGTATGCTTGTAAATGGTAAAAAGCAGAGACCAGAGAGTAGGCTTTACAAGAGGCCTTAATCCCTATTTCCATCCACACCACTGGGTGGATGTGTGGTGAAAAGCGAAAAGCGAAAAGCGAAAAGCCTTAAGTAAAACTAGTATAGTATTAGGAAAATGTGTGAAAAATAGACGAAATGGGAGTGATTTCAGCACACCTACTCTGCGGAATTGTAATAATACCACCCGTCAATCTTTTACTGCTAGGCAGTGAGTGTGGGCGGCAAAACAGAGGTTTGAGGTTGGTTGCTGGGTTGATAGTTTTTCGGTTTGCTCTTTATCGTGATTTTTTTTTTCCACATGGTTGTTTCATTTTATGTACTATATTCTAGCAGGGAGGAGAAACTTTTTTCCACACACTACTATTATTATTGTTATGCTGTGCTGTGTTCCTCTGCAGAATAGGATGTAGCACGACAAAGAGTGCAAAAAGAGATTAAAACAAAATCCTTTTAGTTGGTTAGTTCTTTCTTTATGGTGTCTATCTATCTACATACGGCCTTTGTATGTGTACCGTTATGCTGGCGGGATACTATTTTGTGTGTGGGTGCATGATGTTGGATACCTACCCATAACGACACATTTTGCTTTATTATTACGGAGATCATTGTCATCAGCAGCATCAAATGGAAACACTACCAAACATATACCAAATGTTTATGCGTATAATGGTTCGTTAGAAATCTCGCCAATTAGAGACGACACGCTAAGCGAAAGGATATAAAGCATAATTACGTGACGGTGATCTTCATTCACTGTCCTCACATACTATTTATCTCTATTCAAATCGAAACTCTTCCAAAGAATGATAGTTGCAATAAATTATGACTCCTGTCCAAACGGATAAAATTAAGTGCCCCCAATAACAATAGCAGTGGGGGACGCAACATGTGGCAATTTATATTCGAGAAATATACTCGTATGTACCCAAACCCAATAAATAAAAGGAAAGAAAAAAAAACCCATCATCGGTCGGGTATTAGTAGCAACAAGTCGCCCAGCCCAGCGCACAGCGCAACAAAAAATTCAACTCTCATAAATACACTTCTTGGCTCTCAACTTCGCACAGGACACAGGACACACTCACTGAGCACCGCAGTGTAGAACTGTAGAGGTGCTAGCTATTATAGTCGATTTTCCATTATAATAAATTGAGCTCCACGGTTGGATATTAATTTTCCTAGACACACACTGGACAGTGATTTTTATTTGCATAGTGCTGGCTGAAGGACTGACTGCATTTTATTTCTCACACTAACACAACTTTACAACGCGAGAGGGAAGCAATTTTTTTTTTTTTTTTTTTTGACAAAGTATGGGCAGAATTTTGGTAAGCTTAGGGCGGGAAATGCCACTCGAATACTTATACAGGAAAAGTTGTTATTCTTCCAAAGTGACACTAAAAGTGTGGGGAAATTTGGGTAAAAGTCAAAAGCCGAAAGAACTTAAAGAGCTTAAAGCTTGAAATTGAAACAGAGAGCTTAAGCTAAAGCTAAGGATCAACTTTTAAGACAAAATTATTATAGCAAATATTGAAGGATTTTATATCTTCCTCAATTTTCAAAACGAAGTGTTTAAGCATTTGCCGTGCATATATATAGACTATTACTTTGCTACTGCGGGAAAGCATTCACAATCTACACTATTTTATTTTAAGCACAATTTAATCTGCTTACATCTGAGGAATTCACCCCGCACTCAGGACCACACATAACATCCACTTTATTGAACTTTCGCACAGACAAAATCATCTTGTGGGCTATCAGCGACATCTTTAGTTTTTGAATTTAATACTTTTTCATATTCAAAACGACCAACGCGTTAACCGCTCCCGACGGACAAAAAACGACTAAATTTGCTCCTTCAATTGATCAACCAATTAATACATAGAAAAAACCCCACCAAAAATAATACCTATCCCAAATGCATTACATGACATATGGTTCGTGTGTAAATAATTTAGCTTACAAGCTCATTAACCGTGGCCAAAACAAATACGAATTACAGTTAACCATTAAGCACATCATTTTCCAGGCAATTTATAAGCTAATCTATTCTTCTTTGATGCCGACAAAAAAATGTATGTACTGGTACTGACGTATTTAAGGTCAATAAACACTGCGTGTTGCCTACCAGGATATTGAAAATCGTTTGCCATAGTTTGTGAATTTTCTTGCTACCACCTAGATGAACTATCAAAATCATAACGAATTCTTTTATTTTTTCTTATATTATTAAGGGATTTTTTTTTTTAACTTACCATCTACACGGCGAATTATCCATATACGTTGCGATTTAAGTTATTTAATTTTTAAATGTTTTACTTTTGTTTTTTGTTTTTTGTTTTTTTTTTTTAATGGAAATATATTTAATAAATTTGTGATTCGTATTGGAAATAGAATAACGGAAGTGAAAGTGTGCTGCACAGAACTATATTCTACCTGTTGGAAGAAAAGTTATATATATATATATTTTTTAAAATATATTTGGGGGAGGGGGGGCGTAACCTTGCTGCTCTTTGTCGTTCTACATGTTTTTATGTTTCGGTGAGAATCCATTGGAATCTTAAAATCTGATTAATAATAAAAAGAAAAATAGTTTCATTTGATAGCAGCTTAACGCCTTAGTACCTACACGAAACTGTATGTTTTTTTCTTTTGCCGCTCCACTCAGGTTTTATGATAAAAAAAATTTGTTTGCTTAAAAATCATTTTTTCGGAGTTTGTCTATTCGCTCTCCTCAATATTTATTTTTACGTACGGAAAGTATTTTCTGTTCCACTTCTCAGTCAATCCAGCTATGATGTTTTCTTTTTCCATAATTTTAGTGGTCCGTTAACTAAAACCAGCATTTTGCTATTTCTCTGGTCAACGAATGTTAACACCCAAATTATATACCCACACTTAGCCAAAGGTCTTGGCGTTATTTTTAGTATGAAATTTGGTTCTTCTATCCATGTTTACTTACTTACTTAACGGGCTCCTAACCCTTGAAGAGTCCCTGCCTTAGACACGGCAGCCTTCCATCCTCTGCGATATCGGGCACGCTGCTTACAGTTATACAGAACAATTCGCAATGGCTTGGTCTTTAAAGACCAACGCGTGTCGGTCACCCTCAGGTGACCAGGTCATATCGAACCTGGAGATTCGAAGATCCTCTTAGCTGGAACGTTATTGTCCATTCGCTAGATGTTGCCAAGTTTGCGGTTCTATCTGCTCATCCATTCCCTCCCTTTTCGCACACAGAAAAATAATACTGCTTTCGAACGAGCCTAGTATTAACTCTTTTTTCCTGCTTATCGTCCAGCACTCGGGGCCTATACACATGGAGCATACACTATTGCCTACAGAACTACCAGAGCAGTTTTAGAGTATACACTTTTGCTCTATAGAACACTTATCCTGTCAGTTCTGTATACGGCGGCAAGGGCTGAATGTTAAGCAGAAAAGAAGAGTTAATATTAGGCTTCTAAGAATAAACGATTATTTGATCCTTTTATAGGTCCCTCGAGTTAGGTTTTCTTTCGCCAAACTTAGAGTTTCTTAGAGTAATTTTTCGCCGGAACTCCACTAAGTTGTCATTCGTGGAGTTGATGTTTACGTGAACTTCTTCACTACCTCGAATTTGCTGCTAGCAACAGTGTAAATTTGTCCTTCTCGGTGGACTGGTCTTAAGTCTCGTTCTCATTTACTCGAAGACCAACTAACTTCACCTGTTCTTCTATAGTCGTGAAAGCCTCTATTTCGGGAGCGACCACATATCCAAGTAGCTAGACGTCTTTCAATGTTTGTAATTATATAATGTTTAGAAATCCTTGACTTAGAGCAATAAGAGCTTCAGTTAACAAATGCAGATTTTCAGAAAACTAAATTTTCAGAAATCCAACTTATTTTCTCTAGAGTGAAATTTATTCATATTTATAACAAGTGATAACTTTAAGTGACTTTTAAAATTCCTTGTGAAATATAAAATTGCTCGAAGAAATTAATGTCAAATTAATTAATACCTGTCAAATTTAGAAAGACAAAGAACATTTGCTCTGACAGAGAAAGGCAATGCCTCGTTTGAATAAACAACGAATGGATGCGACGGAAGAGTAGGTTCAAATCGATTTAGGTCTGGACATAATTTAAAACCTTCCGTGCAGGGACATGATTGATATATGTATATATTCCTGATTTTAAAACCAGTATGAGCCTAGCATTACATTTAAAATCTTAATGGCCTTTAAAAAGCCTGACGAAACTTATTCTAAGATTATCTTGTCAGCACTTGTGGTGCATGTTCTTTTAAAGACAAAGAAGATACAAAATTCTGTGAGATCAACTATTTTTCTTGACATTCAATGCAGTTTCAACCAAATTACTATGTTGAGTACGGAGTACGTCAGTTTGACACAATCCTAAATTTATTTTGTACCGGATTAAAGCTAATCGTTCTCTATAGTTAACAGTTCCACGTACTGTCAACGTTAACATTTCTGGGTTAGCTGATTTCATATGATTAACATTTCCACTTCCTACAGACATGACCAATTCACAATAGGAGCTTTTTTAGGTTAATCTCCTTTTTTTTATTCCTCCTCATTTTGATGTAGTTAATAATTTCCCAATATGGGAGTTGCGCAACTGCGAGAAATGGATCGATATGCTGAATTGAGTATTACGACTACAGGGATGACATACTAAATCACACGTTAAATACACTTTCGCCAGATAGCAGTTTTCAAAAGAAATACGATATCAAAAAACAAACCAAAAATATATTTAGTTCAGCAAAATTTAATTCAGCAATTGGTTTACTGAAAATCGCCCATACGATGAGATATTATTTATAGAAATCATTAGCTAGATATTGAAAAACGCGCCCATTTCATAAAGACACAATAACATCCCTGTATGTGACAGAGAAAATTTTCTTCTTTCTTATCACACAAGTGTCATATGAATTTTTAACACCGCTCCGCTCGGCTGGCTCCAAAGAAAATTTGTGGGTTAAGAAAAAAAAAATAATTGTTTTTGTAAATAAAGCTATCAAAACAGTATGAATTAAAGTTTTGTGTATCTATACAACGAATATGTTATAAAAGTGAAAATAAAATATATCTCTACAAAAATGAGCTCAACTACAAACACATCTAATGGCCAGCAACAACTCAGCCCACTTGTATACTGGGCGCAGACCGAAAACCAAATCACATTAAAAGTTGAATTAAAAGACTCAAAAGTATGTAAAACCAGCTAACTGAAGTGTGCAAAACAATGCAACTCTTTTCATTTAACAGCGACCAAATGTACAATTTGAGAAAAAATCCTTGAAGTTTAGCACTTATGGACTTGGTGCTCGTGGACTGAACAACTATCAATTCGCACTCAACTTGTATTCCGCAATTGACGACGAGGTGAGTTGGAGTTCTTTTCAATAAACAACCGAGCACCATTCGTCAATCACTTTGTAGGACTCAACTTATAAAGTATTTGATTCAAAAATTGAATTCACAATCAAAAAGCAAGAACCATCATGGTGGCCAAGGCTTATTGCCACACCACAGAAGCCACATTGGTTAAAAATCGATTTCGACCGATGGCGTACTGAAGACGATGTCGCCGATGACGATCGAAGGGATGTTATGGAAGACTACTCGTCGGCAAGCAGGAAATTACATCTAGAGGAGTTGGGCTACATAAAGGGTATATGTTTTGTTTGGTTTGTTTCTAGGCAGATTGCATTTCTGTAAACGTTTTGTATTTTAAGAAAGTGGCAAGCGAGTGTATATGGTCTTTTACAACCTCTGCCAATTCGTTGGCTTTGTGTATATTTTGTCGGTTATGTCAGTGATTTACTACCGCGATGGCCCGGCTTCAATGTCCAAGATGTATGAGCTTGTTGGTAACCCACTGAAATTCTGCCAGTTACTTCAGTACTTGGAAGTTCTGCATCCAATATTTGGATATACAAAAGGCGGCCCATTGATACCATTCTGTCAGGTGACTGGTAGGAATTTCGTTCTATTTCTAATGATAACACTGGAACCGCGGATGCAAACCAAGCCAGTCGTATTCTATATCTTTCTCATTTGGTCGTTGGTCGAGATCGTCAGGTAAATATACAACCAACTACATTCAAATTGAAATTCGTAATAAAAAAAAAAAAAACATAAATTTCCTCACAGGTATCCTTACTACATTACACAGCTTTTCGAAAGAAATGTAGGCATTCTGACATGGCTGAGGTACACGATATGGATCCCCTTGTACCCGATGGGAATTCTTTGCGAAGGAATTATTATACTAAGAAACATTCCGTATTTTGAAGAAACGAAAAAATTTTCTGTGGAAATGCCGAACAGTTGGAATTTCTCTTTTGATATGCCATCGTTCATGAAGGCATATCTGCTGCTCTTAATACTCCCAGGAACTTATTTCTTAATGACGCACATGGCAAAAACGAGGGCAAAGAAACTGGGTCGAGGCAAAATGCATTACAACTAAGCAAAATTTATGATTCCTATTTTTTTTAGTTTTTATGCACGAACTAGGAGTGTGTTTTAAAATTTATTTATGTTCTGGTTAACGAAAGTGCTGTTTGCTAAAACCGAAAGCAATTTTGAATACGTTTAAGTAATAAAATGTATCTTTAAACCAACAAACGTTTGTATTTATTTATTTATAACTTGTTGAGTTGTTTGCTTTGCTATTTGAACGGTTCGATTTGACTGAACGTGAGTTGTAAAATATGTACTTATTTTCATGGAGAAGCAAAATAAATTTTGCAGTTAATTTTTTAAAATTTTACATCCTTGCTGGTGGGACGTGTTCTTGCTAAGCTGTTGCTTCTTCTTCATTGCACAACAAGGCATACATTGTCTTAAGCCTTGGTAGAGTAAAAAATGCGACAGACTCTCCTACGGCAACTTTGCCAACTTTTTCAGTATCATCCAATCCACCGTGCCCTGGCACCCAGGTCAAGTAAACTCTGTTAGTACTGGATAGTTGAGTAGATAAAGGCACTCTCAGGCTATTTTCAAGGCCTTATTAGCAAGTAGTAGCGCTTCATGTCTAGACTATATCTCTGGCCGAAATAAAGAGTAGCTTTTATCCATACGAGCTTTGGATTGCTAGGCCCATTTGAGCACATCCACAATGTCTTTTTTTGTATTAAAGCCCCAATTTTGTCCCAACAGATTTTTAATGCTTCATAGCATGATTCTGTCTTTGTCTATTGTCTCTTCAATGTGAGAGTTCCAAGTGAGTTATTGGTCAAGGGTAATACCTAGAAATGTAACTTCACTTCACGGTTTTCTTCTTTTGATGGAAGCCATTATGTTAAGGCCAAACATTAAGTCTACTATTTTACACCAGTCAGCCAATGGGTTAAGAGACCTCTTTAGATGATCTAAGATTGTTTTCTTTAATTTGTCCCTGAGAAGTAAAGCGATACAGATGAGTAATTATAGAGATAGTCAACTTTGTCCTCTTAGGTTAGGTTAGGTAAGGAGTTTAGTTTTGCACAAGACAAGACAAAAGAGGCCTTGAAGGCATTGAAGGCCCATTGTGAGTACCCTGCTTGTACATGTAAGGACATGTGGCAAACAAAACGACTTCCATCTGTTGAGGAATAGTTTTATGTCTGCCAAGTCGTCTAAACTTTCGAAGAACCTTGCCGCCATACAGGATGAGTGGAGTTCTTGTAAGGCACTCTGGGCAGTGGCATAGGAGATGTTCCACGAACTCTATTTCCTCTTCAGCTTCTGCAGAAGTCGTTTGCAAAAAGTGCTAGCCTTTTAGCTATGCTTCCTACGATGCAGTGTCCGGTTAATACCCCGACGAGCATCGGGATTTGACTTATGTTAAGAGAGACTAGGGACTTTCATCTTTTGGTGTCAACAACAGGCCACAGACTTTGGGTTATGACGCAACTGATGGTGTTGCTCCATTTTTCCTCAGCCAGTTGTGTGGCGACGCCGTCAATAAAAGTCTTAGCAGTTTTGAAAGCCGGTAGCCCCTCGCCGTCTGCTAGTTGAGGGTTCATATCAGAGCCGTATCTGGCCAAATTGACCGCTTTTTCGTTTCCTTCCACCCCAGAGCCCGCATCTTTCATATTTCCCATCTGTGAATACGTGTGAGCCACAAATTTGAAGTCTGTTTGGTAGTTACCGAATTGTAATGTAGTTTTCGGAAGAGCTCTCCGATCAGGGATGTCCGGAAGACTTCCGTATAAGCAATGATAACATAAATGTGGAAAGGTGCGTCCAGGATCAAAGGAAGTGAAAAAAAAACTTCTTGTTTTATTTACGACCATAAAGTAGAATTTGGGAAAAGGGAAAAAAAGTGCATGTTGGATTTTTGGCAGACCTTTTTACAAAAAAATGCTAATTTTGGTAAAATTTGCTCAAGATTTTTTATTTTTAAATAGTTGTGATTGAAAAAAATAAAAATCCAAGTCCTCGTGAATTGTATCTCGAAGACCTGTGTAAGGTCGGTTGAGTGATTTTCGAGAACCGACATTGAAAACACGGTTTCTCGAAGCCCGTTTAAAATTTGGATAACCTCAAATAAACCTTGTGATTCAATTGAGTGCGCACCTTCCTGTATCTCAGGAACTTTTATTCGGAATGAGTTGAAAATTTAGGATAATATTCTCGAGATGTTGTAGAAGTTAATAAGATTTTTTGAAACTGTGAAACCCATTTAACCCCTTAAAGACAAAAGAAGAAGATTTAATTCTTTCCAAAATCTTTACACAACTCCACATGTGTATCTAATGTGCATTTGTAGTGGCTCATAACATAAAGTGCAGCACAACAACCTTGAGTATATAAACAACATTAACATACAAATTGACCCGTTTTTAAGTTAAAACGAAAAAATATTAATTAGTAATTACCAACAAACTCCTTGCGTTAAGTGTGAGCATTCTTCAAGGCGGTCATTGATTCAATACTCTGTATGTTGTTCAGAGCCACGAAAGTTAACTTGACTGTTATAATTGATTAATTGTCCCAAAAGAATTTCAAAATATGCAATTTAGCACTTAACGGTCTGACTTAATTTTAGCGCACTCAACTCAAGAAGCAAAACTCATTACTAAATATTAAATCGAAAAATTGCAATAGAATTGTATTCCTTTGAGATGGAAGCCGGTTGAAGTAACTATTTTTATTACTCCGTTCAATACCACTTGAAGAGTCTATCTAGATGACACCGTGTCCGTCCGTCTACTGTAAAGTTATTCTCCCTAGTAAATTTAATGAAGTTTCACTTAATCTATATATAGCGCCAATACAATTGCAATAAAGGATATGGGAAGCATATTGTCAATACATTTCTAGGTCATTGTTAATACATAGTAGTTGTCAAAGTCTTATAGTCGGTCGTACTAATGTTAACGACTTATGTAGGTAAACACACGACGAGTACCAATAGGATAGCGTGCTCCACATCTGAGTATACATTCGAAGTGAAATGTTAAAACCTCTCCTATTGTTAGATTCCTATTTATTGTTTTATTTGTAATTTCAATTTGAACAGAGCTGCTTGCGCGCGATAATGATTCTGTGCATAATTGATGACTAATCAACGAGGGACTCACAAATCACTGCGACTAAGAAAGCGTAGGATGATGAGGAGTAGGACGTCGTTGCATGACTTGGAGCGCTTTTTTTTTGGCGTAGGTGGACTATTTGGGGGAGTTTGTTTAGTGTTTAGAAAGTATAGTTGGTGGTTCGGTTACTTTTAATTGGTAGTGATTGTACGAATTCTTAACAGAATAGGACGACTTTTGTGTACGCAAGTAAAAAATACATGTAAGCACAAGTTTAGTTAAAATTTCCTAAAAAACAATTACCAAAATGTCGCTAAAAATAGAACAATCAAAGTTGGTTTACATTTGGTAAAGATGGACTCATAACCACAACTCTCAATCCTCAACCCTCAACCCTCATTGCTTTGCCAGGCATTCCAAATGATTCAACCTTGACGATGAAAGCCCAGACTTGCGTACAACAATATTGCTGGTCTACTCTGCCTAGATACAACAGATGCCTTTGTAGAGAGCAGAAATTAAGGCTTTTTCTAGCTTCGCTAGGAGATTGAATTGCTTGATAAATAAATTATATGGTGTCTACGATTTGTGATCTTTTCTATATACTTCGACAGATCCTTTATAAAGGTCAAGGATGCCCACAATTTGTTATCGATTCTAACCCCGTCTAACAATAGAGATGCGTTGTATAGAGCCATGTCAAGTTTTGGGATTCCTTGCAAAGGAAGGAAAAAATCTAATCGAAATCTTGGATGTTAAAAAGAGTTCCTACAGTGCTCACGTCTTCTAAAACTTCCTTAGAGCCGCAATTTTTCAGAAGACTGTGCAAAAACTTGCATAAGCAAATGAAAATAACTCATTTTTGAAAGAAATTAAATAGAAACCACAAAAATTAGTTCAATTGTGAATTGAGCTCAGTGGTTATTGCGTTGTACTCAGGTTCGAATCCTTCCCAGTATAGTTTTTAATTTTCCAACTTCTGATACTTATAATGCTTTTTTAAGTGCATTAGCATTGGTTGGGAAATAATGCTGAGCTATCACAACAACCTCGTTTGCGTATGATAGCGAGCATTTGCCCCAAGCCCAACCAGCGACATATTGGTGGGTGCAACACCTCAATTTTCCTAAGAACACAACCAACAAGCTGTGCGGAAACATTAACCGAGTCAAAAAGTGTCCATCAGTTATCTTAAATGAAACTGAAGTTCCGACTCGAAGAGTCCATTCCAAAAAAGAAATATGATTTCTGTCATATGGCCACCACGACTGGCGACTTCACAAATCCCCACATAAAATAGTCAAGCGGCGTTAAATCGCACGATATTGGGGGGCCATTCACGGGTCCGTAACGTGAAACTATGCAGTTACCAAACGTTTTTTTTTCTTTCAAAAAATCAATTGTGACACGAGCTGTGTGGCATGTTCCGCCGTCTTGTTGAGACCTCAGCTCCCGCACATCGTAGTTGTTCAATTGATCAACGAAAAAGTCAGTAATCATGGCTGTCACGTTCAGCATCGTTTTTAAAGAAGTGCGGACCAATTATTCCACCAACCCATAAAGTGGATGTAACGGTGTCTCAACATATCATCATTATCATCACCCCAAATAGATTTTGTAAGCCCGCAAACCAAGATCTTCCCGCAAAATCTTCCATAAAGTGGATGGACACATATCCAATTCCTGATTCGGGTCTTCATCTACGATACGCTCTACAGCAGCAATGACTTCTTCTGTACGCACTGTAAGGCGTCTCTGTGGACGCGTATTATCATTTAGAGTAAACGATTATGTTGACCGTAAAATGGTCGTAGTGCGCAATACCTATTTCGAACAGAGCCAGAATTTTCGAAATAAATTTGCACAATTTGGAAGCGTTGTTCAGGCGTCAGTCTATTCATGTTGAAATGCCAAACCAAATTAAAAATAAATCACCCGACAGCTGACAAAATGGCCGCCAGTTAAAATAGTGATGCCAACTTAAAGTTCTATACCTCTAAAAAAAACCCTTTATTTTAAATTTTTCAAGTTCTGATGAAAATATTAAGCAAATAGGGAGAAAGGTTTATCACCAGCGAGCCGTCGAAATTAGTCTTTTTTTTTTGAATTTGCCAATTTAAGACATGAGCGGCTTAAAACGTCGAAAATGGTGTCCGAGTTAATGAATATATCAATGTCAACTTCTTGTTCCAAGATTTAGTAAGATGACAAGGCATGGTTTTGCAGTAAATCCCTAAAGTTTGAAGGAAGCATCCGGCAAGTATACTTACTTTACTTATCACGGCACGCTGGGATCGACCGATGATATCTATATCGTCCGCATACCCCAGCATTTCGACTGATCTGTTGAAGATAGTGCCTTCCGTGTTGACACCTGCCCTGCGCACTCTCTGCTCAAGAACAAGATTGAAAAATCACACGACAGCGCATCTACTTGCCGAAATCCGGTGCATGACACATCTGGATCAGTTTTGACGGGATCTTGAATTCGGCCATCGCCACAAAAAGCTCCTGACGATGAATGCTGTCATATGCGGCTTTAAAGTCGATGAAGATATGGTGTGTCTCGACTTGAAACTCGTTGGTCTTTTCCAGGATTTGCCTTAGTGTGAAGATTTGGTCTACAGTTGATCTGCCGGGCCGGAAGCCACACTGGTACGTGCCGATTAGTGTGTTGCAGAAAGGTTTGAGACGTTCACACAGTACGTTGGATAGGATTTTATATGCGACATTGCCTCGATAGTTCTTGCAAGACATAGGATCGCCTTTTTTGTAGATGGGACATATGGAGCTGATGGTCCAGTCATCGGGCATGCTTTCCTCCACCCAAACTTGGTTGATGAGTTGGTGCATGCGCCCTACCATAACATCACCTCCGTATTTGAAAAGCTCTGCAGGTAGACCATCAGAGCCGGCGGCCTTGTTGTTCTTTAGCTTTTAAATAGCTAAGCCAACCTCTTTTATACTGGGCGGAGGGACTGGTTCTTCATTGAATGGACGTGGGTTCTCTGCTTGCCCCATCACTCTCTCTACATTTTGCCCGTAAGCAGCTGCTGGAAATGCTGCTTAAATACATCTACTATTCCCTGCGCGTCGGTGACTAGGTTTTCAATCGCTGTTACGCAGAGCCTGTGTTCCGGTCTTAAAGCCAGCAGCCAGTTGCTTGGCTTTCTTATAGAACTTCCGGATGTTGTTTCGGTCGCGGGACTCTTCGATCTTCTTGAGCTGGGAGACTGCGTGCTCTCTTTTCTTTCTACGCAGGATCTTCTTCTCCTCCCGTCTCCTGGATCGGTACTCATACCTCATCCTCACTCATCCCTTGTTTTCCTCTGCAGCGTTCTAATGTGTGCATCTTCTGTCACCTTTTTCCGGTATACGCATACATCATCATACCACGGGCTTTTTCTCTGGGGTGGCTTGTATCCTAGGGTGGTTTCGGCTACCTCCTTGATGATGTCGCGATACTGAGACCACTGGTTGTTGGCGTCTGTGGTACGTGAATGCACGGTGGGGAGTTTCTCACTCAGGCGCTCTTTGTAGGCTCTGGCGAGTATGTGATCACGAAAATCGGCAATTATTTGACAGTTTAAAGACGGTATGGGATTTTTCTAGAGGCGGAAGAAAGACTTATTGGTTGTGATCAGATCCATGTCCGGACTAAAGCATCTATTCATCATCGAAGTTGGTTCACATTTAGTGAACACGTGTTTTTTATTATGAACAAACCCACCCGTCTGCTATTGCTACATTTTTCAAAACTGTCAATCGTATTCACCAGCATTTTTTCTAAAATTGTTTCATCTACAGCCACGGATGTAGATATAAATAAATAATGTAAATGAAGTCAAACATTTTCCATTCTTCTGTTTCTTGACACATAGTGAAGGTTTCACAAAACACTAAAAAAAAATAATTGAATCTATGAAACTAAATGTCTCCTCACAACGAGCGGTTTAAACTTGAAGCCACTAACAAATTAACGAGTGTGTGTTGTCTATGAACAAATGTACTACATACCTACAAAACATTTATATGAACATTACGAGTTCAATTAAAAAGTGACCTACCTATACAGTTCAACCTATACACAAGAACAAGTACAAGCCTGCACAGCTCAATGCTGAACGCTCTGTTTTGCATGCAATTAAAAGTGTACAATTGAAGTTTTAGGAATATACTAACTACATACAAAGTTTACAGAGAGCGCAATGCGAAAATGTTGTGTATGTTGACAAAAAGCGATTCCTCTATACGAGCTCGAGGAGCAATAAACGACAGGACAATAAATTTTGTAGAGTAGATTGTAGTAGAAAATTTTACATGTACAGACATAAGCACATTTATTTTCAATTGAATGAAGAGAAACGGATGTAGATTTAGATCTGTTAGGTATTTCTTGATATAGAAAATCAATACTTTTGTTTTGTACATTTCTCGCTTCTCTGACGAATTTGTGTGCTAACAGTTTTGGTAGGTATACCAGGACAAAACCAACAAAAAAAAACCTGAGTGTAGATATGTTAATTTCATGATATCATGAAATCTGTTTTGATAGCTAAAATATATGTAGGTATGTTCTGTACATTCTCCATTGTTTGACTTAATAATAACAAAACTAAGCAGCAAATATGCATACAAAGCAACCCATAGGGAAAATTTACAAAGAAAAAAAATTATGCATAGTGCAGTTTGTTTTTTTTTTCACCCTCCCCTCATTCAAAATCAAATTATCATCCCTTCCCACCATAGTCCACAATGAGGCGCTTTACGATGAGAGTTTCTTGCTTTCAACTATGCCAAACGCCACCTGTTAGATGTATAGAACACACCGCTATATGCAAAACTTTGTATACTCGAGAAAACTAATTTTGAATAATTGGCCCTTGGGTACAATTCAGAACCAGCGATTTTCAAAAGATACCACCCTACCTACCACAAGCGGAGGGCAGAAAAAAACAACTGCACAAGGATCTTGTCATTAACCACTGAGTGTGTTTATTTTCCCCTCGTAGTAATTGTAAATTTCTTCACGTTACAATTCCGCTCAAAGAAAAGTAAAGGCGCCTGCTGACAAAAACAATATAGGTACGGTACATAAAAATGGGAAAAATTTACTTTTTAATTGCTATTTAATTGTTTGACCTATATACGGAAAGCCTTCATCGTCGCTGCGGCTTTTAATTCTTATTTTTTCCATAACGCTAGGTAAAAAGGATGTAATCGTAAAAAAGCAAAATTAAAATAAAATAAGGATGAAAATCTTTTCAGAAGTGACTCATTAGGATTAAATCTCTTAACTTTGGAAAAATACATCTAAAGAAAAGAATTACTTTTTCTCTTGGCCTTATGATTAAATCTTCCTCCCGTTAGCTATGTCTATGTATGAAAAATAATGCTGTATGTACTTGAAATCCCTGAGACCAAAGATGCTCAACTGATGTCCTAAGAAACTGAATGAAATTTCAACGTTCATTAAAACAGCCTTTTATTTGCAGCTAAGCACTGCGTTTCGGTCTGAGTTTGACGACTCAATAAAATAGAAAAAGGATTTTATATTGACTGAACATTTTAGTCTGTGTGGTGTACTACTCTGTCGAGTGTTGTTTAAACATTCATTTCTTGTGACTAACGATTCTTCTTTCGCGAGAATTATCCTGCGACCCCTTCATAAATAAATACGGAATGGCTTCGGTCAGACTCTTAGCCAGGGAATGAATGCGTTTGGGTCGGCCAACTACCGACAAGATTTGCTCTTCTTTTTGTCCGATGGCAGCATGGTAAGTTGGTAGAATATTTATAGCTTGTAAAATTCTTTGCTTTCGCCGCGGGGCTCATCGCACTGTCAAACTTACAATACACAGAAGCCAACGCGCTCTTAGATTGCATCGCATTCACATTCGTTCATGGCTTCCCTAATTTACGGAAATTCAGGGATAAGAGGAAAGAAGGAGATGCCGATGCACATCGGTTTTAAATCTCTGTAAACTACAATGGGTAGGAAAAATGGAGCGCGATACTGAATTCCACATTCGTGTAGAGCGGCTGACGAAGGAATCGTTATATTTCACTGTACATCCGAATATTGGCTTAAGCTTCAGAGCCTAGGACGTTCTCGGGTATAAACCGATTAAAGTCAGTAGTCCGCGTTTATTCTTCTATACATGTGTTTTGATCTTTGGGTGGCACGATTCTTAATTGTTTTCGAAACAATTTCTTCCTTGAAGTAGTGAACTCTTCTCCAGCACCACCCTAAGTTTTTCACTGTCCCAACTTATTGCAGGAATGTAACAAACAATCAAGAGTATAACTTGTCATAGAAAGTTTCTTAAATGTGGAAAACCGTTATGATCTGAATTTGTCGGGAATAGTTAAGTGTGTAGAGCAATTTTCATAAAATCCCAAATCGGAGCTAAGCTCATGCTCTTGCTCTACCTATGTCGACAATGGCTTATTGCAATTTACCCTTTTTCTTAAAACAAAGAGATAAGCTCGCAAAAGTGGTATCTTTCACGTTACAATCAGGTCCTTATGGACCAATTGTGATACCCTTCAGTGGGAAGTACTTGCATTTTACTCGTAAACCAATGTTAGAAAGCCATGGGCGTATGCAAAGGAGTGAATGGGGGGCGCTTTCTCCCCTTTTTAAGTTTATACAAATTTGTATTTTTGTTTAGGATTTAGGAATAAGGAATTTAACTTCATTAAATTAATTTTCAAACTAACTGAATCTGTTTTAAACTGAACTTAATGTATCATTTATATATGTATTGGTTCTTGAATGAGTACCCTTCTTTGGAACCTGCAAATATGTGAACGTGAAACATCAAAAAGATCCTCAATATCATGGAAGAAGTGCCATGTTCTGTTCCTCAAGTCACAGAGACCCCGGTCAGTAACAGAAATAGTGCATCGTCAGATTATACAAATTAGGTTATCCTTGAGATTAAATTTCATTGGGTGGTTTCTTAGAAAATTGGCACGCTTTGTCATAATGTAAACTAAAGTGTGTTTAGTGATTTCCAGCTGTTGTTGGCTTTCATTCTGACCTAATTTTGCAGAGTGGCATCGCGGTTTGATCAACGATGTGTCCGGTCATGATCACAGTTAATTTATGTTTTATTCCTCTCTGGTCAATGTAAATAGGCTAGAAGTCGAAAAGTCTGTGAGTGCCCTAAGGGACTCGGTTTACAGCTAATTGTTTGGTGACGTAAAATAACGGAAAACGAAATAAAGCCAAACTCAAAAAATTTGGCATTATTTCCATTACAAAATTGAATTAAGACCAAATTCTTAGTTTGGCTTTATTTCTTTTTTAAAATTAGTATTCTTGATGATTTCGTGATGGTTATAAGATTGCCCCCTGCAAGCCCCCTGCTTAGTTTCACTGTTAGATTTGGAGTAGCTACGAGTAATCTTTGCATATACCCAACTTCGCACCATGCCACCCCATACTGCATTCGATTTTTTTGGCATTATTTCGCTTTGCATTTAGAAATAAAGCCAATTTGGTCTTGTTTCAATTTTGAAAACGTCACCTAATTGTTTGGCTTATGTATTAGCGGCCGTAAAATGTTTTGTTTTGTCTGGTGGAATGCCGCAGAGAGCAGGCAATCCACTAGACTTTGGTGCCACATCTAAGTATAAGTCGCACGATTGCCGCTTATTTGGCTTGGCTCTTTGTCACAAGCTTCCAAACCTATTTCCTTTCAGAAAGCTCTAGTTTTTGAAGTAAGATTTTATACAAAACACAACAGGCCTTCTTAAAAAGAAAAAAAGGAAATACTCTTTTAGAAGAAAACAAACCTTAAAGTGAAAATAAATAAATCGCCCCCTAACAGAGGCGTTTAAATAAATAAAACTTCGAATAGCTCATCAAATATTCTTCATGCATTTACAATCTCCTTCTCGCAACGAGTGCAGTGCAGAGTGCAAAAATCATCTCATTTAATGAAAAATACTCATCGCTTTCGACTTTTTAAAAATTCAATATTTGATATTCAGCCAAAAAAATACTACTTAACTGAAGGACTACTTGTAGACTCAACCAGTAGGTTGTGTGGTGGTGGTGGTGGTGTTGGTGGCGCTCTCATGGCATTTCTCGGGTAATTGAGCAATATCGTTTTCCCTTAGCAAACACATACGAAACATATATTCTTAATCGAACATTGTCCAACATTTTGTAAAATAATAGAAGAGTGTCCTATAAAAAGTGCATAAATTTGTCCGATACCTTGGCACGCGTATCCTAAAAGGATGCAATTTCCCCTAAAGGAACGAGTATGTAGAAATGAATGTCACAATGATTATGAACGAATAATGCACATACATATGTATGTCGTGTGATGACAGTAGTTTTCACATTTTGATGAGTGAATACAACACCAAAAGGCATGTGTGTAATTTAAAATGAGGAGGAATCCTTGCCAAAAGCAAACTTCTCATGTTGCAAATAATAAATTTAATCCCCCATGAGTGGGCACATAATTGCATTTCATGCTTTCACATCCATTTCAAAACACCCACAAACGTAACGTCGCTTGGCTCCTGTTTACATTTACAATATGTATGTAGGGCCACATTAGAGAAACAAATATGTGACACAAGCAAAAGAAAGCAAAACAAATTGCAAACAACTTATTGAATAATTAAAAGGAAAATGAATTTCATCTCGTCATCTCGTGTATGTTAAAAATGCTAATCTGGTATGAAATTGTCGGCAGCACTCAAACAAATAAAAATATATAAGAAAAGTGTCATCCGCCTGTGACACAACAAAAGGACTTGTGGCAGTGACACAGATCTTTATGCACTTTGACTTGAGGGCCATATGGGTTAGGTTATGGGTGGCGGCGGCGGCTTCGGCTAATGAGTGCTATTTTCTAACACTCTACAATCCTCTGACGATATTCCAAGGAGTTTCTGAAGATACTTTGAGGCTAAAATTTATTTATATTTACCTACCTACCAACCAAAAGCAGATAACTATGACTGGTTACAGAAAAACATGTACAACGAAGAGAGCAGCAATGGGAAAGTTGTCATTCGAAAAAATAGTGAGTACTTACATTATTTGTTGCTGTTCGAAACGCTTATACCATACGTAAGCTTTTTTCGGTGGTCTACTGTTGCAGCATGTTTTTAAATCTTTAATTTTGTTCACAATAGTCCTTTCTTTGATGTCACATTTAACAGCACATTTCTATTGAAAACTAACTACACAACCCAGAAGGAGTTTCCTTCGCACACCACCACACCACTGCCAACGATGTTGTTATTCTAAGTAAAATGTTGTTTTTATAGATAAGGTAGGTTCGTTTTTTTGTTTTTTTTTTTATTTTTTTGCGTAAAACGCGAAACACAAGAAGGATGGATACTCCTTTGAAGCTACACTACACACGTTTTGTTGTTATTTTGAAAATAAAAAAAAAGTTGTGTACACACACAAATAGGCGAAAAAAAAGGGAGTTAAATTGTCTAAGGGTGTGTGTGGAGCTATTTTTTGAATATATTGTTTTTTTTTTTTTTCACAAGAACACAAGAACACACGAAACACGCAAGGACACTCCGACGTGTGTTACAAACGAGAGACAGCGATTTTCAACAAACCCAAGTAAAAGTTTACTTTTACAAATTATGTATTATTTAAAATCAATTAGGGAATCTGAGGGTAATAATGTACACTGCCACGTTAACAGCTGACAACGGCGAATATATCTATATACTTTTCCTGATATAATCACTGATACATCACGATGATAACATTCGATGGGTTAATGTATACACACGACGACGACGACACGGGGTACTAATGTCCCTTTTTTCGACTTTGTTCACTCGAATACCTTGATTTGGACCCGATTTTTTTTTTTTTATTTTTTTTTAATAATGAAATTGCGAACATTTATTATTTAGTGGGAAACGATAATGACGATGTGAATGATTGGAAAACGATTACAGGATAACACTTGACATAACACAATTTTGTAGTCGAAAAATGTATATACTCTTCAGAAGAGGAGGATAACGAAAAAGCGTTTAGGTTTAGGTTTCAAGTTTGGTTATAACAATTTTGTGTGTGTGTTTTTTTTTTTTTTTTGTTTTTTTGGATTCCACAAGAAGTGAGAACACAGCAACAGTGTTGAAAGGATATGCGAGAATAGTGTGTGGCGATGGGAGCGCTCTGTGTTAAGGTTGTTCCTTTTGCTATTTTAATATAAATTTTGTGTGTTTTTTTTTTTTATGTATATATGTATGGAGAGATAAAGGTATGTATTTAGTCCTTCACACACAGGTGTAAGTATATCCTTCGCCACATAGAACAAAAACGAAAGTAAAATGTTAAGAGTTGACGGTTCTTGGTTTGGCTTCTTTCTTGGTGCCTATAAGAACCAAAAATGTGGATTGACATGAAGGAACCAACCAAAAGAAGACAGTAATAGCAAAATAGTTGAACAAATCCACCATACGAATACCACAAACACAGCTATGGACTACACACTGATGTCGTCTAACGACGCACTTGGAGAAAACATATTTCGCTCACGGAAGAGAGCTCGCAAAAAATATCTAGTTCAACAAAGGATATTTTTTTTCTTCTTTAATTTTTTGAGAAAATACTAAAATTGGAAATGGAATTGAATTTCAATTTCGGAAATATTCCATGTTGTACCCGTAAAAAGAACAACAACTCATTTGATAGGGGAGGGGCGGGGGTGGTTGGTTGAATGCCATCACCCACATTTAGCATATGATAAAATTGCTGATTTTACTTTTGCGATTATTTTGGTAGTATGTGTGTGTGAGAGAGGGATTAAAACAACAACAAAAAAGAGGAAATATGAGCGGAAACTTGCGTGAGAAGACAATCCTCTGTTGGGTGTAATTCGATTAACCCCCTTCAAATGGGGGGCATTGTTGTGTGCAAATTTACTACATACTTACACTTGATTGTACAAGAGCACAATATCAGATTTCGGTGGCCTTCCACTTTAATTGGATCCGCAAATTAAAATCGCTCACGTTACAAAGAACGTGTCATTATTTTCTCCAATAGCTGTATAAATAATAGAAAAAGCTAAGCAGTTATCATTACGAATCATCATGAGAGTCCAAGCGACAACATTGTATCTTTCTATGCTATCGCTCTTCGTAGCCGCTGATGATCTATTCAATAAAGGATCGATTCTAAGGTGAGCAGCTGTTTTTATTCGAATTCATCTTGTGTGACATTTGATCATTTAGAAGCTACAACAGTCGTCAGTATAAACAAAACGCCATGTCGATGTACGAGCGGCGGCCTCCGGCAGACGCTCCAATTGAATACTTGAAAACTCCCAACTTTGATGTGATGCTGCTGAGTGAAGATAACTCGGATCCAACATGGAGAAAATACTCTGAGCTCTTCCAGCCGAAAGAACTTCAGAATGCACACCAAATTGAGGTAAATTATGGAGGTCATGACGGCTTCTCAAGCCCTTTTATTAGTTTGGATCGCTCCGAGTTAGAGTCCGTTCTTGCTGTGTTGGGTAGCAAGAAACACATAATAGTTTTGCACCCACGAGACTGCAAGCCCGACTCCACAACGAGAGAGAGTTCTTTGGATGAATTTGAAAACACGTTTCTTCCCAAATTATTGCAGCAACTGCAGAGAGCGAACGTTGGTTCGGAAGTCGTCGATCCAGTGGTACAACGTATTCTAGCGATGCTCGACAAAGATGAACAGAAAATGATCGATGACCTGAGGCAGACTTTTGAGGGTTATCCTTCCCAGATACCAGAGGAAGTGAACAACTATAACACTCCGCCGCGGAGGAAACCATCAGTTGCATACAATCAATACCGAAAGAGTCGAACTCAGAAGAAAAAGAACCTCTTAGTCAATGATCCTTGCAACGAGGGATATGTGTTCCTTGTGCAAAATCAGAAAAATCAAATGGATCCTAGTTCGTTAAATGATTTACTATTAAGAGTGCTTAAAGTTGTCACAGAATCTGCATAGGTGCAGTTGAATAAAAATTTACTTTTTTTTTATATAACATTTCTGTGTTTCTATAAGAGCGGAGCATATGTTCATGGAATATATTTGGGGGCATTATTGGGATCCAACTACTGCGCACAGTTACCAAAAATACACTTCTCCATCCACATCGAGAGCGAGAGAGAATCTTTGCTCTTCTTGGTCGTGGGTAAACCAAACCAAAGGTTAAGGGTAGTAAGGTGCAATGAAATCGTCGCCGTATACACATTTTAACCACCAACAAAACGTGTTTACTTCTTAGTAGGCACTTGTCACCATAATTAATTTGCAAATAATTGTAATGATGACCGTGTTACACTTCCAATTAATAGTCTTCAGCACAATTTGCTTATTTCCTGCTTATGAAGCATTTCAGTCAGTTTGCTGTTGAAAGCGATTACCTTACGCAAATTATGTACTATAAAAGGCATATCGATTGCAACGAGTGTTCATCAGTTATCAGAAGTTCTTTGACTTTGACTTTGACTATAGTACTCAAGTTTCCATCAATATGAAATTCATCGCTTGTTTGTTCGTTTTGGCTGTTGTAGCCTGTGTTTCGTCGGCCGACAAGACCGATAAGAAGGAAGGAATGGTGGGTTCGTCATATGGTGCTCCAGCACCATCGTATGCTCCACCACCGTGCCCCAAGAACTATTTGTTCAGTTGTCAACCGAATTTGGCTCCAGTACCTTGCGCAGCTGGTGGTGGCGGCGGTGGATATTCCGGTGCTTACTCGCAATACGTTCCACAATACGCTATGCCAAGCTATGGATACCCACAGTATTGAAGAAAATGCACTTGATTGGACGACAAACTGGCGATATACTTATTGACTTGGACGTATTTAATTTTATTATAATTTTGTCTTTGATTATGAATTAAAAATAAATGTTTATCTGTTAATTACCTACAGACATATGATTTTGTTTAGGATGCGTTTGGGTGACACTTCACTTAGGCTTCTGTTGCATGAGGTGATTTTCTGTTTCAAAATTGTTGAAATTGAAATTGATGGTTGCATTTTCTGCATTGACATTGGCACGTTCATGTCATTCGATAGTTGATGCAGAGATTCTGTATTTTATTATATCTTCACCGATGTCGTCTCGTACCTGGGGTATAGGATTTGAATATCCCTTTGGTTAGAGCAGCATTTTTTAGACATTTTTTGTTTTGGCATTCCGAATACTATATATACAGTTTGAGGTCAGTGGAGAAATGCCTAGTTCAGCCCTGAAATTGGTTGATCTTTAGGGCTTTAACTGTAGAGGCATAGTTAGGTTAGGTTAGGTTGAAGTGGCAATCGGTGAGGCCGACTCACTTAGACCAAAAAGTGGTCCGTTGTGATACCACGTGGATCTAAACTTTTACTAAAATTGGAGCTCTGAATATAGCCAAAGAGTTCTTCAAAGCCAGTGGTTGACAGATCTTCAAGATTGTCCTGGAAGAAGGCACCTAGGTGGACCTTACATTTATGAGAGAGAGCAGGAAAAGTGCAAAGAAGGTGTAGGATTGTCTCCTCTTCCTCCCCGTTCATGCAGCTTCTGCAGAAGTCATTTGAGTACATTCCAAGCCTAGTAGCATGTCGAGGAAAACCTCTGACAATTATTGCAAGACATACAATCGTTTGTTACTAACCAAAAAAAAAGGATGCGTAACCACAAGAAATTGAACTTTGAAAGCGTTTCAAAGTCTTTCTTTGAATACTACTTACTTACTTAACGGGCTTCCGACCCGTGAAGAGTCCCTGCCTGAGACACGGCAGCCTTCCATCCTCTGCGATCCCAGCCACGCTGCTTCCAGTTTTCCAGTTCTAATTCTTTGAATAATGTCAAGTGTAAATGTTTGATTGCCGCACTCCACGGAAATGTCGGTCGAAAGACTGAACACTCTGAGTCTTGCTTGGGTTCCGGGTCATACTGGAATCAAGGGAAATAAGCAAGAAGTTTTCTCCTAGCAAGGGCTTCCATTGATGACTGTGTCTCCATAGGCAAAATACTATATAGCCCGATTCTTAGGGCTGTAGACAGACCAAACTGGTACGACCGAATGTCTGTGGGAAGTCTACGGGCGCCTAGCGTGTTGGGCTTAAGTGATATAACTATCTGCCTAAATGTTCTGCCTTCGCTCGAACCAGGTTCCCTTTGAACTCCTTTTCAGTGAAGCTTCGGATAAACTACTAAAGTAAAAGTACAGGAAGTATCTCTCTGAAAGTAAAATGGACCAGTTTCAGGTCTGAGTGCTTCAGCGGGACTGTTCTATGACTGCTCTATGTTCTGCACCACAAACAGGACCGGGATGATGACTGTTCTGTACAGCATCTCCTTGGTTCTTCTCGATAGCTCTTTATTCCGCAATAACAAAGTAAGAGCGATAAACAAGACTTAAGGTGCCGTCACACCATGCGAGGATAGTGCTTGCAGCAAGCGTTGACATTTTTAGTTCAGTTTCATTTCTTGTTACGAAAATATAAATGAAAAGCGAGGGACTTCGTGGCGATAACATTATATTTGGAGAAGAAGCGGATTTATTGGTAATGGGGCAACACCACGTCAAGATTCACTATGTTTAGCTTTGCGGCAAGAGGCCTTCACTATATGAACTCCAAGATTTTGCAAATACTTAGATAAGTCCCCTTCGTTTCTAAAAACCAATCTTAAGTAAGATAACCCTAGACCACAAAACCAGGACGACCAGTATTTATGCAAAATGCATAAATATTTTAGCTTCCGAATTGAAACTCCACCATTGAGTATTGAAAAAAACATTTATTTTTAGTATGTTTTATTCCTTAAAAATAAAGTTAACAATACAATTAAAAATCTATGCAATCAAAAAATCGATTAGAGCAAACAATAGTTTTGTAAACAATTTTATAACAAAAAGAAACGAACAAAAATTCTAGTTAGGTAAGCAACAATTTTTGCAAAATTTTAGGCACCTATTTCGTTATTAGCACTGATTAGTATTTAAGTATTAATCACTGATGGCATCGTCCTTCTCAGTTGTCAGTAATTCAGTTGAAGTTGTTCCGTTTGCAATTGCTTACGGATTGCACCCAGTTGTGTGAGTACTTTCGGTGAATTTGTTGTTATTGTGTGTTTTTGAACAGCGGGGACCTAGGATTGAATTTAAATTTAATTTAAAAAAAATAAACTTAATCAAACAGTTTCATGATGAAAAGAGAGGAAATTATTTTGGGTTGGGATCTAGAAAACAACTGTGTTCATTGCTAATTTAGACACTGTGGAAACAGCAGTTTTTTTTTTCATTTTTTAACCAAATTCGAAAATAACTTAGACTCGGGAATGGTCGGTATTTCTTTCGAGCAGAAACCCTTTTCTTTGGGGGAACCAAATATTGTTCATCGCTCTTTATTAATGGATACCGTATACTGTTGTTCGACGTTTAAAAGACACAGCCTGTGCAACATCGCCCAGAAACGCTTTTGATCGGCATTCAAAATAGAACCTGGATCCGATTCAATTCTTCTGACGACTGCAGACACACACGCGGGTTACCACTTTTTCCGAACTAGTTCTAAGGTTAATAAAAATGTTAAATCGAAGAGTCGAAACAATTCTTACCTCCCACCTTCTGGCAAGGTTTTCAATTCGCGTACCCTTCTTCTTGCGCTCAGCCTGTTGCAAATTGCTCTCCTTTCGTGTCATTCTTGGCATCTCTCTCAGCAATGGCATTGACAAATTGTTCTCCTCAACCATCACAATATCCCTACGCGAGGCGCTGTCTGGTGTTGTTTGGGTGCTGCGATCGCGCAATGCCTTACTCGCCAAATCGCCGTAGTTTTTCATATACCGCGATAGTCGTTTGTCAGTCTCATGGCGAATTGTATCGATATTATTCTCGTCATCGAACAACTTGCTGCGATTGAAGCTGTGATGAAAAATCGAATTACGATCAATATTCATTGAGTACGGTGGGCGAGTGCTTTCTGCTTGTTGTTTTTGATGATTTAAATTGTTTGGTGGTGGTGAATCTTCATCACTCTGCTCCTCGGAATAGTTCAATTCGAGAATTTGAAAAGATCTCTCCGAGTCGGTTTTCTGTTTATCTCTATTCGCGGAAGGAATAATGGTGTCTGTGCAATCGGAACATAAAGTTTTGCGGCAATTCGCGCAAATCCTACTCGCAGCTTGATGGTGAATGCAATTGCTCTGATGATCGATTTTGTCACAGTTTGCACACACTGAGTACTTTTTTTTGCAGCTATCGCAAACGAGGTCAATCAAATCATCGCCAGCAGTCTCAAAGATTCTCTTTTCACATTTGAGGCACCAACTTTCGTACCTTTTCAGTGATGAGTCGCAGAATGGACAGACATTCGCCTCGTTATGGAAGCACTCACTGCGACGGCTTGACGACTGCGGTAGATCCAAGTGGAATGCTGGTGGTTCAGTGGGCGCATCACGTCTGTATTCATGACGAGCCGAGTTGCTGAAGTATTTGTAGACTTTGTTTTCCGGAGGCGTGACTTTGTCATTTTCAGATCGAGATTTTCTGGCGGAATACAACAGTTTTGTGTCGTTCTCCAGTTTCGTGAGCAGATGCTCCCTCATGAGGCGGTTTTGTTCGCTATCAAAGCGAACCTAGAAAATGAATTAAAATCTTAATCTTAATTCTTGAATTGAGAACTAATTTATTTAGGTACCTTATCTGCGCGCATTTTTTCCTTTTCCAGTTCTTCTTGCAGGCGCATTGTCTTCAGCTGCTCTTGGAGTTTTCTGTAATCGAAACGTGTGCGACCTCTTGCTTAATCTGTACAAAACTAAATTTAGTTCGCATATTCGAGCCTGTTATTACCTCGTTAACGCCTCTTCCTGGCGGCGTTCTTTCTCTTTCAGTACTTCTATGGAACGTCGTTTCTCCTCGATTTGAGCCATTAGGTCCTTTTGGTAGTCCTTTTTCTTTGCCATTTCCACCTACAATTCATGATTACAAAGCATAAATACATACATTGCGGCTGGGCGGGTGGTGGTCCCAGTTTAGCCAACCTACTTCGGCAATGCGCCTATTGCGTTCCGTGACACCATCACTATTCACAATTTGCGAAATTTCCGTGTGCCTCAAGTCCTGCAACAGTTTGTGTCGTGCACTCCCCGGACGTGGCGACTTTGCCTCGTAGTCAGGATTGTTAACTATAATTTCTAAATCAGTCTTATCAGAGCGAGATGTGAGTGGTTTTTGTTTGGATTCGGGAGTCGTGATTTCCTTAGTCGGACTTCTGTGGTGAAATTTTTTCTTTCCGCTGTTGGCAGCTGCTTCAGTCATCTAAAAAAAAAAAATACATAAGTGGTATCTTGTTACAGTGCTCCTTGTTTTGTGTTAATTACCTACCTGATGCTTGAGGAAATTCTGCTGATACTCTAGCTGACGGTCGTGTAGAATTTCTTGTCGCTTTTTATTCTCGTTGTTGAAGCCGGGGAAATACGAGTAGAAGGTGTCAGTAACCCATTGCTCCATTTCATCCTGAAAATAGAATACACATTTGTTTTAGTTCGCACCAACAAACGAAATGGAAATGGAAATGGAAATGGAATCGATCTTTACAATCACAATAAAACTGAGATACATTGCTGCACGCGTTCCATGCGAAAAAACAAACTAAACTGCGACTGCAATTTAGCAAACCCAAAATTGGATGAGCAATTATTATTACCAAACGAGGCTAACTGTGAATTCGGCTCAAGGCAACTAGGTGCGGATAAAAAGTTTTTCTCACATTACCTTGGCTGTTGTTTGTTTGATGAATTCAAAACGCGAATTTAGCCTTGCGACGCACTCATTTCCTGCGACCAGCAACAACAATAACAAAAACAAAAACTACGTTCCACTCGGCCAACTACAAACTGTTTGAATCCAACAGTTGAGCCTTAAATATTGATTTCTCTGGCGAAAGACTAACCAAACCACCACAGTGAATGTAGTAAGCATGCGATTAGTTGCCTTTCTAATAGCAAACTGAGTTCATTAGTTTTGTATATCTCCAAAACATGCGATTCTTCTTTTTTCGCTTTTTCGCTTTTTTGGTTTTATTGTGCTTTTTATTATTGAATTTGTGAAGCGTGAAGCAATATGATATATGAAATGAATTATTGAGGAAACTATTTTGTGTCGAGGCTTCTCTTGTTATTGTTTGGCAAAGCGGTAATTACAGTGTAATCATAAAAGTGGGTGGTTGACAAGTTTGCATATTCACACTGGTCGACCTTCGCTTCAGGAGTAGTTCAATTAACATCCACCTTTCCACCTCCACCCAATTTGAACTCCCACTTGCAAGGAGCCGTCAAATATAGATCCCTTCTGAATGGCAATGAACCATCCTCAAATTAAAAACAAATTCAAATTTAATTTCACTTAAAAAACAAAAAAAAACTTCACAAATTGCAACCATTTCCGACCTGTTTTCGGCTTTCTCGGACGACGATGCTTGGTTCTCCAGTGTTGTCCAATTTAAAAAAAATTCCTCCACCACAAAAGAATAACTGACCAAGCGAAGAGCTTTGATGTAACTGAATTCGATTTTCAAGGAAAGTATTTTTCTCAGACATTGAAAGCTTTCCGTAGTCGGTGGGATGGTAGCGGTGGGTGGGCGCGATATCTTATTGACAGACAAACTCAATTGAATTTTTTAAAACATCAACCGCACCTAGATAGAGTAGTTTCCATCAATAGCACACGCTAATCGATGCGTGAAATTAGCAGAGAAACTCAATTGGCTGACTACTTAACCACTTAAGGCAACCTACCTTGCTTTTGTGCAATTTACAATTCTGCAAAACAGCAATTTCGGCAGCCGCATGATGACGCTCGTTCAAATTGGCCAAATCCTTGGCTGTCTTGCGGCTTAAATTATCATAAATTTGGAAAACATTATTATTTGCAGTGTCTGCGTCGTCTGGCACTTGCACATTCAGCAGCTGACTGTTTATCGGCGACGTCGTTGCCATGGAAGACTCAGTGCATGGTTTTGCTAATCGTTGTTGTGATTGTGGGAGCACACCGGCAGTATTAGCAGGCGGGTCATTGACCAATGGCTGATGATGAAAATCCATAATTGCGTTTCTATTGCACTGTTTACGTTGGGCGAGGATTTCATTGCAATTTTTCGCAAGTTTTCCATTACTCTGCAATTGTATGCAATCTAAATTTTGTGCGTTATTATTGTTGGGACGCAATTTTAGTGTTAGACGATCTTTGTCGATTTTTAGTTTATTTTTCTGGGAGAGCAGAAAACTGTCAATGTCCATCGTGCATTATAGAAGAAATATATAGTTTTTTTTTAATGTTGAAAAACAATCACTTTATAAACAAAACAAAAATGCCGTGTAACTTTCCTTCACAAACCGATTTCAAATGGCAAACGACGACGACAACGACTGAGCTTGGCACATTGAGCAAATGTAAATGTCAAATGGTTTTTTTTATTCACAATAGACAATTTTCTCTTAAGGCGGAAACACAAATATTTTAAATTTTTTTTTTTTTATAAACTTTTATTATGATTTGGTTTTGTAACAATTTCTACTTATTAGATACGTATAATATGCTTTTCTAAAAACCCTCATTCTAAATCGACGTAAATACAGGCGATCTTTTTCCGATGGCACATTATTTGGCAACAAATGGCTATAGGATTTCTCTTTGGGAGGCTCCCAAAAGTCCATCTCCATTATATTCCCGGTGGTGAATTGAAAACAAAGACAAAAAACTGTGATCCAAATGTAAATCAATGGAGACATAATTTTCATTTCCTATCGGTGTTGCTCAGACCTACTTATTGTTCAAAGTTCGGCAACGAATATATTTGATATCAGCAAAATTACGCAAACAAATTATGAATTGCCTTCGAATGTCAATTTAGCAAAATGTCATAATTGCTGAGCTAAGGTTCAAAGGGAAATTGAAAAAAAAAATGAATTCGTATAAAATGCGAAACTTGTAGTGAATCGATCGTCAGTTAAATTTTATCATATCGATTGGAACAACATAACTTATTTGAATATGAAATCCATCGTAGCGTTCCTTTTGGTGGCCATTTGTGTCGCGCAGTGCATCTCCTCGAACGTTCAAGAGGCGCTAGCTGAAACCGAACTAGGATACGCAGAAAATTTGGATTCGATGAGAATAAAGAAGAGCGCATACGGTGCCCCGGCTCCGTCATATTCACCACCACCATGCCCGAAAAATTACCTATTCAGCTGCGGACCACAAGTGCAACCAGTTCCATGCGCTCAAGGCGGATACCAGGGATCGTACTCTGAAAAGGTTCCCCAATATGCTGTCCCACACTACGCCGCTCCGCAGTATTTTCTACCGCGCCAATACGCTTTCCCTCAGTACGCTGTTCCAGTCATAAGGGAGGTCTAGGATTTAAGTTGTCTAATTAAATTTTATACTAACAAACTTACGTAATTATTTAATAAAATGAAGAATATGCTTTACTGAATTTGTTGGTTGTATTTTTGGTGGTGTTTGGTCGGTCTCTCTCTCTCTCTCGCTGTGATGTAACATAACGACAGTGCAGTGGTCATTCAACTTGAATTTCAACTTTGTTTCAAAAGTAGAGGTCAGACCATCTTAAATGAACGGCCATTTTGTTGGCGTCATTTTGGTAGTAGATCTCTATATCCGCGTATAGGGTCTGTCAGACTGACACCCAGATTCATCTATGGTTTTTTATTTTGTCTTTGGTTTTGCCACGGGTATAGAAGGATTAAATATGCATGAAAGATATCCACGATACCTAAATAACTTCAATGTGCTGTCCACTCTAAATTACGACAATGTTGTAATGCTTTTATATGATTGAAAGAAGTTTTTTTAAAACTGCAAGTTACAGCGATTCAACGGACTTTAATGATCCATAATTTTTTCAACATTCAAAACCAGTATTTAAAAATGTATTTCATGCGTTAAAGTCTGTGATGTTTTGTATTTGTTCATTCTGGACCCTTTTAAATGCAACTTTAGAGATAACAAACCTTTTCACTTACTAAATAAATTACAACAATTAATTTTTTGCACAGCAATATAAATATTTATCGAGTTATTATACAAAACTTAAGAAATCACGAATTCTTACATGGCACTGGTACCACAGACTGTGTACAGCTAATCAGATAAGTTTTAGGGCATGGAATCGAATAGATATGCTTCGGCTGAGGGTAGTACTGCCTTGGTGTTCCTACATAGTATGAGATATGTTGGAAATCGCCTTTTTTATGTCCCTCCTTCGACGGTGATTTACTTGGATGAGGAGGATGTTGCACAACTGGATTTTTCACACCTAATTGAATGCTAGCTCCAAGAAGTTGGTCCAAAAGGTCAGGCTGTGCTTGAATGATGGCGTGGCGCTGAGACCGCTTCAAGCTTTTATTAGACATACATCCGCAAGATTCACTAGGAAGTTCTTCGAAAGGTATGTGACGTCGAAATTTTCTCGAGCCAGCATTTGTTGCACATCCACATGGTGAAAAAATTAGCTCACTTTTTGAGTCCAAGACAAAGCCCATTACGAGAGCAGCACAACTACAAAGAACAATGAAACTTAAAACCGTGTTCATCGTGACGAATGAAAATCAAAACAGTAACAAAACAACGAACATCTATCTCTTTATATTGCAGCCTCATTTCAGGAAGTCAGAATAATATATAATTTTATTAAGAACAGAATGTGCTTCTCTGTCAGCATATTGCCCAATCAGTGGCGAAAGCAATTAAGAATGAGAAAGCAAAGTGCAGCGCTAATTAGTTTTCAATGATATTTATTTAATATGGTTTATAAAACGTACAAAAATAATGGAATATGAAACGGAACTACAATCGATGAATATGCATTTTTACCATTAACTTAATAGCCACCATAACCGCCGCTAGCTGCACATGGAACGGGCTGCACATTTGGGGCGCAGCTGTACAAGTAGCTCTTGGGGCACGGTGGGGGAGAGTATGAAGGGGCAGGCGCGTACTGTGGGGCTGGCTTATATGCTGGGGCTGGTGCTGGTGCTGGTTTATATGCTGGTGCAGGTGCTGGCTTGTATGCTGGAGCTGGAGCTGGCTTGTAAGCTGGAGCGGGTGCGGGTCCGTATGACGGCGATGGGCCGTATGCTGGAGCTGGTGCGTAGCTGGGCTTAGGTGCTGGCTTATACGATTGTGGCGGTGGACCATACGATGGTGGTGGAGGAGGTCCATACGATTGGGGTGCTGGAGCGTATGATGCTGGAGGTGGGCCGTAAGATGGTGGCGCTGGGCCATATGAAGGAGCTGGAGCGCCATATGATCGATATCTTGACATTTCTTCTTTACCATCATCGTCCATCATGGAGGGCTTATCATTTGCCCTTGGAGATTGTGCTTGTACTGTGACTAGGCACACAAGACCGATCAAAGATACCAATTTCATTGTAAAGAAGTTCTTGTGTCGTTGTAGTCAGTCTGCAGAGAAAACAAATGATACTGATATCCTAACTGGCCTTGCCAATGCATTTTATACAAAACATCAAGTTGGGCATCTTGAGAAGGTCAGCAAAAACGAAAACAGCAATACTCAATCAGAACTATGTCATAGGTTTGTTCACCTTTTTTTCACTTGCATGGACTTTGTCAAGAAAGTGTGCGTTCTTGTTTTCCTGTCGATGTCAACACAAAGTAAAGACTTCAAAAATTAATGATGAATTTGCAACGAATTAATTATTCAAATTTGTTTACGTTGTTTTGTTGCAATAAGTATTGAGGCCATTGTAAAGTGCAGAGGTCAAAGGTTTGCCAGAAAGTAATTTTTTGGCGATACTTGGATATTTGATGTACATAATCATGACTTATGGATAGAGAGGAAAATTCTACTATTTTGGCAGGCTCATATAGTTCAAGTTTTAACAAGGCAATACGTCTTAAGGCTTCAGAATTAGTAGAAAATTTTAAAAGAGATCTATTGGTTCCCCCATATCCCGTTTGCATCCATATTCGCAATACCAGGCAGTTCTCAATACGACCTGCCCTAAGTGAAGGTGGTTTCAGAACAATGGTGATTCACCCGCAACTACAGACCAAATTTTGGTTATTGTAACAAAATGCGATTACGAAACTTCACAATTACCTTATCGTATTCGCTTATAACAACAATAGGTCTGTTGGCTTACCTTTGTGCAAGAAAAAAATAAGAGTGTCAAATATCTAAAAACGAGAGAGGGTTCTCTCATTTCAATTAAAAGTACCCGTACAATTTGGTGTAAACAAAAAAAACGTGTTTGGCACAACCAACCAGTGCCTGTGTTCTATAACTCTGTCGAGAACTTCTCGCATCGAGATAATGTAAGGCGCAGGGGTTGGTCCTATGAAACTTTTATCTGGTTCTTAAGCCGCATCAATATTTGAAAAATGTCACGCATCCCTACTTACTTTACCTAACGGGCTCCCGACCCGTGAAGAGTCCCTGCCTGAGATACGGCAGCCTTCCACTCTCTGCGATCCCGAGCACGTTGCTTCCAGTTGTCTAGACCAAGCGCTCTGGCATCCGCGATGGCTTGGTCTTTAAAACGGAGATTCGGTCTTCCTTGTCGTCTCGAACCTGGGGGCTGGGATTCGAAGATCCTCTTGGCTGGAGCGTTGTTGTCCATTCGCTCGATGTGGCCGAGCGAATGTAGTCGACGTTTCTTGGCTTTTTGGACTACATCCACATCTTGGTACAGCTCATAGAGTTCGCGATTATATCTTCTCCTCCATTCGCTCTCCTCGCACACAGGACCAAATATCCGTCGAAGGATTTTTTTCGGCGCCGTACAGCAGAACTGGCAGGATAAGGGTTCTGTAGAGCACGCACTTTGTCCTTCGAGTCAGGAGTTTTGAACTCATTTGTTTTGGCAAACCGAAGTAGCAGCGGTTTCCTAGTGTAATTCTTCGACGGATCTCCACTAAGATGTCATTTGTGGAGTTGTTGTTTAACCCGAGGTAGATGAACTCCTTAACTCCCTATCAACAGTGACATTTTGTCTAGTCGGTGGACAGATGATTATTTGTTTATTGATAGCATATATTTAGTCTTGTCCTCGTTAACTTCAAGGCCAACTAGTTTCGCCTGTTCTTCAATAGCCGTGAAAGCCTCTATCACGGCACGCTGGGATCGACCGATGATGTCTATATCGTCCGCATACCCCAGCAGTTGGACTGATCTGTTGAAGATAGTGCCTTCCGTATTGACACCTGCCCTGCGCACTATCTGCTCAAGAACAAGATTGAAGAAATCACACGACAGCGCATCTCCTTGCCGAAATCCGGTGCATGTTTGAAAGAGTTCAGACGAGCTGCTGCCAAACTGCACATTGCACCGCGTGTTATCTAGTGTCACGCGACACATCTGAATCAGTCTTGACGGGATCCCGAATTCGGCCATCGCCACAAAAAGCTACTGACGATGAATGCTATCATATGCGGCTGTAAAGTCGATGAAGAGATGGCGTGTCTCGACTTGAAACTCGTTGGTCTTTTCCAGGATTTGCCTTAGTGTGAAGGTTTGAGACGTTCACACATCCCAGGTCACGCATCCCAGATATCGGCAACTACGGTTATGGTCAGTTTTTCATTTCCGAGGTATGGACTGGGAAGCACGCAAAACTTTCGAATAACCCAGATGTACACTTTACATTTTATCGATGCGAGAAAGTTACAGAACATGGCCACAGGGAAAACTGCGAGTCCCTAAAACCAAAATAATGAAAATTTCAAGTCCTGTACTTCATTCAGTATTTTTATTTCATTCAGTGCGATCTATAAAATAACATATTCAAACTTAGGGCCTTAAGGCCATATCGCAACTTCCACACCACCTAGAAACCAACAACAACATTTTTGGTATGTTTTGAGCGTTTGACAGCGTCCATTCTATGTAAAATGAACTAAGCTAGGCGTCCATATTGTTGGACACTCTATTCATTATTCCGCCAATGCATTTCCATATCACCGAAGCCAATATTTTCTAACACATTATCCAAACTGAATTTATCTCAGAGTTAAAGATTAAAAATAACACTCATGGGCAGCATGCGATAAGAATAACACACGATATCAGCAGCCTGTGTATTTATTCCCGCATACGAATCCATCCATTCATTTTCCAAACAACGATTCAACAATTTCAAAAACTAAAAATAGTTTGCAGCAACATAACGAAAACAGAAATGGAAAACGCAGATGGTGCATCAACAATATACTATGTCCAAGTATCAAGCGGATATAATGCCATCAAGAATGCAGCAACAAGATCCTTGGATGATTTCAGCAGGCAACAGCAGAAATATTTTTTTACAGATAAAATAGAAGAATACTAATAGTTTTTTTTTTTTTTTTCAAATAAACATTTTATTAAAGTAGAAACACACATAGAGATACGTTGTTATGTCAGCAGCCGTCAATTGTTATAACTATCCTCCCTTAGTAGTAGTATTGGTGATAGTTTGCCAGTGTGGGTCTCATCAGTTCTGGTGCGATTCCTTGGTGAGCATGTGGGAGAGCGTATGTCGGAACGGGCGCAGAGTAAGCTCCAGCGTAGCTTGGCTTAGCACATGGCACTGGGGCCAAGTTGGGCTGGCAACTGAACAGATAGCTCTTTGGACATGGTGGAGCAGGAGCTGAAGCACCGCCGTAAGCAGATTTCTTCAATCTAGCGAGCTCAGATGGTGCATTAAGGCTGCCCTCTTCAGTCAAGGTTTGCATTATGTTTTGTGCAACAGCTTGTTGAGAAGATCCAACTGATGCAGCAGCAACGACTGTTGCCAAAGCAACGACGACAAAAAGACAAGCAAAGGACTGCATATTCAACGATAAATGTTTGATAGATAACTGATGTTATTGAAAGAAGCTAATCGCCATTTTATACTATTTCTCAGCCAGTAGGGTTTTTAAGGTTTACATTTTGTTTTTTGTTTTTTTTTTTCCCTTTAATATTTATGTGGGTCACGCTTTAACACTGAAGAAAAATATAGTGCACAAAGTGCATTATTTCATCATCATACTGAATTGGGAACAACTTGCATGCAAATTCCAGAAGTATTGCGCTGAGTTGCAAATTGATATTTATTAATAGACACATGCATGTAGGTACTTGTGCTCCTTAATTATAAAAAAATAAAAAAATTTTAGTTCATTTGGATCATATCGAAATAGTGTGCTTATGTTCTTAACTCTGTGGTAAGTCGCTGTATAACCGAAATAATAGATAGATAAATGCTCGACAAATCATCGAAAAATCTTCAAAGAGATCGAACATCAAGCTATAGTGTGATTGGGATACAATGTGCGTTTTTTGTTTCACTCAATATGAATGAATTCCATTTCGGATGATAAGTTATGCCTCTAGTTTTAAGGAATTTTGACAATTTGATTCTCCAAATTTACCGCTTTAAAAGACAAATCCTCTACAAATGTCAGGACACTTGATTCGTATGATTGGCAAAGTTGCAGTTTGATATTGAGTTCGCCGAAGTCGTCAATTCTATGAAATCAGTACTTAAACTGAAAATTTTAGTTCATAAGGTCTACATTTTGAAGTCATTGGAGATATAATCACTGCCTTGTGATTACTTCTTTTTTTCCCTCCAAGGGTAGGTGAAAATCTTCCAAAGACACAAAGACGCGTGCTCATAGTAGCGTCAGACTTTTACTGACTAAAAACACCACCCTTCTATAGAATGTTAGATACTCCAACTAAGATATAACTTATCAAGCAATTTTTCTATCACGAAATAAAAAAGCAAAACTTTTGACAGGTTACTTTCCACTTAAAGATCCTGCATGTTCCGCAATGAGGACGCGGTTAATCATTATCTTGCCAAGTCGAAAGGTTTCGTTCTTTGTAGTCGGCGCAATAAATTATTCTCATCCAAAATTTGTCGGACTGTACTGATGATTAGTCGGTTTCTATGCTTTCGCGCGAAGCTTCTAGTTTCAGCTTCGATTGTAGGAATTCCGAGATCCCTGTGGATATCGTCGTTTCTAGTATACCACGGAGCTTGGACAATTTCTCTAATCACTTTATTTTGAAAAGTTTGTAAAATATTAGCATTTGTTTTCTTGGTACAACCCCAAAGTTGTATACCGTAGGTCCATACCGGCTTGTGATTATATTTTGTATATCTTGAATTCCTTAGTCTCTCGAATGCACTCAATTTTTTGATAAATATTTGACTGATTTGACTCTTTTTACTGCTTTGAAGTCTTTTCCGCTTTTTTGCTAGAGTTTTGAGGTTGTGTGACTTTTTGTGAAATATTTACTCTGAGCTGGCAATATGAACCTTTTTTAAGAGGATAATTCCATTTTCCTGCAAAGGAATGTCCTTTTAAGACAAACGAATGGTTCCAAACTACATAACAATTCGATTTACAATCGAAAATCGCTTTCGTATGAATTTATTTTTTTTTTATAAGGAACAAATTAGGGATCCCTCACTTTCAGAAAAAAAAATTCAACCAAACAAAACAATGTCGATGTAAGTATCGATGTATGTAAGTATTTACTTAACGCTACTGCTTCGATTTTATGTAAGTTTATTGAGTTTTTACAAACTGAGTGAGTAAGCTTAGTGTCTAAAAAAACAAAAATGTTAAGGAAGAGCCAAGTTCTCTTACAATACACAAAAAGTACTGAGATCTTAAAAAGACGTCAATTTCTTATTGTGAAAATATTTTGATAATAACGCGGTGGAGAATTCAGACCAATTACACACGTCCTTTTCCTTCCGGAGGCGGAGATCCTTGCGATTAGAGAAGCAGGCAAGATACTTCCAAATAATGCAACAACAAATCTAAATATATCCATTTTCGTCGACAGTCAGGACTCACCTCAACCAGGACTACGTCTAAGCTCGTCGGGGAGTGTGGTGAGATACTGTCTAGAGCGGGGCGTTTGTTTAGAATCTCTCTCATCTGGGTTCTCGGGCACAGGAACATAGAGTGGAATAAGAAAGCCGACTAGCTGGCCAGAATTGGCTCTTCCTTTCCGGAATCCTGCCCGATGGAAGCTTTTCCCTCGTTGGGTTTTGTGAAGGGAGAAATCTCCTTACACTTTAAGGCGAGTGCAGAGTCTAGGTGGAGGAATCTGACGAACTGCTTCACTTCCAGAAAGACTTGGCCCAAGTTCAACAAACCTAGAACCCAAAACCTCATTACCAGAACGCGGGCGGATGTCGCTCGACTGGTGGCTGTAGGTACAGGCCACTGGGCCGTAGGCACCAACGCTGCCAGGCTCGACATACCCCACAAACCACAATACCCATTGCCGTAGCTGCGGTGACGCCCATGAAACAGTTTATCACCTGCTATGCAGATGCACAGCTTTAGCCAAGGCTGGGCATAGGGCGTTAGGTGAACCATTCCCTGACAACCTCTCAGATATCTCGGACATGGGTCTCAATGATATCATAACCACCGGGTGGATCTGAGCACACACACCCATTACCCTTTACTCTAAGGTCATCATGAGTGGTGACATCAAAACGGAGCTTCAGCGCTTATTGCGTATTTCTGTAGTCATGGAAATCAGACACTTTCCATTTGCCGACGAGGTTATTATCGAGAAGGGGAAATCGTAACTTTATTGAACTACATCCCTAGTTAATTTTCGTCGGAACGATGCAGGCTAAAAGTGTCCGCAAAAAAAAAAAATATTACTCCAAATTTTAAGATAACAAACCTTTGAGAAGTAAAAAAAAAATTAAATGACTTCAGTAAATAGTCAATGGCATTGAATTCAATTTTATAATACTTCGGCTGTATCGGAATAGTGATTCGGGGCTTGGTGGTCAATATGTGACCCTTAGTTTCCTATTTGCACTCAATTTTCTAAGAGTTATATACCTTCTCCGTAAAACTGCTTGCTAATTGTGAGAAATAAAACTATACTTTCCTGCTCTTCCTTAACTTGTTGATACCAAAAGACTGTTCGGCATTTATAGGACGGAACACATCTAAAAAAATAGCCACACGGCCTCAACTCTTTTTCATGATAAAAATCAATTGAAATCGCAACCTCCATGTCTGAACTACAAATGCATGCTTGGTTCACAAAATTTTAGAACGAAATAATAAAATTTTCGAAACGAAGAGTACAGCTATAATTTAAGCAGCGATATCACCACGATAGAGTCGTTGCCAGGGGGTTCTCCTAAATCGTCTGCCGAAACACCTTTTGAAACAATATATATTTTCTTATACAAAATCTGAGTACCTCCGTTGAGGAGATCAGTATCTTTTGTGGCGGCCTTCAAATGTTAAATGTCAAAAGACAAAATATTCTGTTCAAAACAAATTAGTTTTTTTTTTTTTTTTTTGATAAAAACAGAAATTTATTCTCATTAATTCAGAAAATTCAAAAATTCGCACTCAATTGGAAAATAGTTCTCTCAAATGACCTCAAGAATAAGCAAAATGTAGCATTGAACTGTCATCTGTCAAAAATTGTACAGACGCGGTAATTATAAAATGGGTTCAAGTTTCTGTGAAACAAATAACAGCCACGTCTATATAAAAAATAATTTAAACTGTCTTCCACTTTCTTTATGTTGCTCAAATGTTGATTCATTGTTAGCAACACATTTGAATGAAATCGCTGAAACCAGAACATTATTTCTACTTAGTCACCGAATTCCTTTTCCTTTTAGGGAAACAACAAAAACCCCTAATTTTCTATGTTCCACTTATCAATTTGCAATTCGTATCACAACCAGATAAACGCACGCCTTGCCATGCCATACTCCGCTGACCTTGTTCAACTGTTGTGCAATCTAAAAACAAATATATAAAGTAATAATAATCTAAATGCGGTTTCATATAAGCAACAAATTTTCTCTGTCGTTAGACGAAAAAAAAAAAAAAAAAAGAAAAACAACAGCCTAATGAAGGCCGCATACAAATAATAATAATAATAAAATGTGTGCGCGGTGATGTATCTTCCAATATGTAAATGTATCTATTAAAAATAAAATCAACAACAACAAGCACATATAAAATATATTCTAATAAATATTTTCCATTCATTCTAAATTTATTTCGAATTTTTCGAACACCACCAAGTGTCTATTTTAAGTTAAGTCCCATCATCCATCGTGGGTATTTTCTCATGCATGAGGCATGTCATTCAACCCCACAAATATCATATCATTCGAATGCACCTTGCGGAGTGCACACAGATCAGAGATGTACGACAAATTTAAGTAGGAATATTATCTATCTATCTATCTACCTCCCGCAGTAAACAAAAATTATTTTAAATCCGGAGAAAAACACACTTTGTATAGCAAGATCATTCTCAGCGGCCGCCGCCGCCACATATGGGGGCCACTGGCACAAGCTGGTTACACATAGTTGGCTAACGTCCATGTCCATGGCACTTTTATTCTTATGTTGCTTATTATGTCTATGAAGAACTGACAAAGCACCCGGCATCTCAATTGAAATATATGTATATTTGCTCTCGGCTGATCCTTAAGTATGCGTGATGCGTGCGCACGCAAAGTGAAAGTAAAAAGGAAAATGAAACCATACAAGTACATATAATTTTTGTATTTTATTATTTTCTATTTCTATTTTAAGTAAACGCAGTACAAAAGTGTAAAAAAAAAAAATATATGAATACCAGCTATCAGCTCCTTATAATAAATAACTCTTTACAAAGGCATTTGACCAAGACGACGAGCGCGACGGTTTGTGTGTCTAGTATGGATTTGACGATCCCAAATTGCCTCCATATGATGATGTGAATAATTCTGGGCACGATCTCATCGGCTGGTCAACATCGTTGTATGATTGGGAGGGGGATGCAGGGTGCGAACAGGGTGAACTTGGTGGCAGTAAGTACGTCAGACTTGTTGAATATGTTCGCTTGTAGTAGTTGGGCAACGGACTGCAGTTTGAAGGATTGAACGGATTGAGCGAGTTGTACGATTCCAAGGATGAATGGGGCATAGCTGGTTCTGAGTACGTTGATGAAGGTGGGGAATACGATTCGGCTGGTGGTGAGTACGATGGTTCTTCGGGGACGATTGGTTCCGAGTAAGATGGAGTATCCGACGGTGGGGTATATGATGGAGCATCCGGAACTGCTGGTGTATATTCCGGAGTGGGTAGTGGGTTATAGGGAGCAGGCGGTGCGTAGTACTGAGGTGGATACAAATACACTGATGGGATCACAATTGGTATAATTGGTTGTATAATCTGAGGTGTCGGTGGCGCTTGGGGGGCATATGCATTTTCACTTTTCTTTTCTTCTTTGTAGTCACTCTTATTGCCATAATCGTCCTTACTTGCTTCGCTGGACTCGGCGGATCCAGAATAATCTTTTTGCTCGGAATATGTTGGCTTCTCTTCCTCCACGGCAGCGGGTGTCTCATAGGCAGGTTCTTCCTCTATCGTGGCTCCACCGGGGCTGTATCCTGGGGTGCTTCCTGGGGAATATCCTGGTTTCTCCTCTCCATACGCATCCTTAGGAGGGTTTCCATCATACACAGAAGTTTTTCCACCACGACGAAAGGGCCGATTGAAGTAACCATGCAAGTGGGACATTATCCTATGTGGATGAGGGAAGGGCACAAATATATGACCGGGATGACCTGGTCCAATATCCGGGGGGTTATAACCGGAATCGTATCCATTGTTAGGCTGGTCAGTTTCTTGATAGTTACTGTCACTATTTCCATTGCCATTGTAGTCCTCAGTACCAGCTGTAGCAGGGTATCCCGCATTATTTTGGCAACAAGGTATGCAGTCACCGAACCGTTTTCCCCAATTTTTAAAAAGCTTCTTGAAAAAAAACGACCGCTCAGTTCGAACCAATGGAGCACCGGCTCCAAAATCTGTCTTGTACGTGTCTATGAAATAACAATCTTCTGGCGTTAGTCCTGGCGGCTGGGGGACTTCATACTGCTGTTGTGCCAACAACACTCTGTTCAAACAGCAAACGACTATTACACTCAGAATAACACTCTTCATTGCTCGAAATTCGGCGGAAAAAGACAACGAAAACCGAATCAATTTCCTATCGCATCCAATTTCGTTGGATAACACTTGGCTACTACATGGTCCCAATTAATTGCATTCAACCAGTTGGGGAATTTTTTTGTCAATTCAACAAAATCGATGTTTCTAGCGCAAGCGAAAATAAACGAATGCAATTGACCTGTTGGGAAATCAAATTTGCTAATTGGGCCCATTTATTGTTTTGTGAAATTGAACACCAAAGACAGGAAGCTAAATTCGTGCAATAGCCTTTGTGATTTCAAAATCATAACTTGTACGACCGCACTTTAAATGGCAATTAAGTATTTGTACATATTTGTATGGATGAATGTTGTTGTCGATAAACCTAAGCAGGCAGACACCACGGTGTTTGACCAAATATATGAAACGATCAACGTTGCGCGCGTGTCTTGAATGTGATATCAAGCCCACGCGATCAAAAGAACATTGTGTACAGGTACTCGTTTGGTTCCTTTTTTTTCTCCTTTCGATATGCGGACGGAAATTTAAAATAGAGGTGAATCATGGCACGACACTGTCGGCAGTTTGTCAGAAAACGGAAGTTGATTGCCATGACAAATTGATAAATTGCCCTTGAAGCAGGGCACTCAAACTGCTATCGAAAAAAAAATTTAACTCCTATGCGCGACAATTAAAGAAGGACAACAAGAATTTTTGTTTTTGTATTTCTAATATTTTATTTAGAACAATTTCGTATAAAAAGTATAAAAATATTTCTGTCTTCGGGAACTTATTAGTCGCCCTTCTTTTGGGTGGCATCGTCCTTTTTGAGTTGAGAAGCAATTTTGGACATTCGAATGAGAGCGTCATATGCCTGTTTTGTTTCGGGTCCATCATTGGTACTTGAAGCAGCACTTGGCAGACTTTGACCTTCTTCTGGTTTCTTAGCAGCAGTCGTCTGGTCCTGTTTTTTTTCAGTAGGCTTCTGCTCTGTTGGATTGGGATTTTTAGGAGATTCGGACATTTTAGATGGTTTTTGACTGATTTCGCTGTTGGAATCAGATTGGTTGGCATTTTCCTGTAATTGAGCAGGCTTTGAACCATCTTCTGGAGCTTTGCTAGCTTCCGAATTGCTGGAAGAACGGGCAGTTCCATGATCTTGAAGAGGGTTAATCGCTGAGGGATAGAGTTGATGTTGTTCTCCTAATGTTGAACTGGGAGAAGCGCCCAATGGCTGGCTGTAGGATGGCTGGCCGTAACTGGGCGGCGGAGAAAGGCACGGCATAGAAATGATTGCTGGTTGAAAACTGTAAAGATAAGATTGTGGACAGGAAGGTTTGTATACTTGCGAGGGATGAGCATAAGATTGGATTGCGGAACCATATGATGGAGCAGAAGGTGCATATGATGGAGCAGCAGGCTGGTAATACGAACTAGGAGGTGGAGTGTAGCTTGGTTGAGCGGGGGTGTATGGCGGAGCAACTGAACCATAAGATGGTGCTGGCGGATGGTAGTGTGCAGGTCCATATGAAGCGTCTTGACTGTATGCAGGAGGAGCAGGCTGTGAGTATAAGTAGGGTGATTGAAGGGTTGGTCCATCTCGTTCAGGCCCAGCAAGGTCCATTTTCATAGGTCCATCAAAAGGTTGGTACTGCTGTGGTTGCTGGTCTTGTTCCATTGCGCGATATCCAAAACTATCCATTTGTGGTCCTTGTGGCTGCATGTCCCACATTGGCTGCATCATATCCTCTGATGACATCGAGCGAGAGTGTGATGAATAGTCCGGCTTGGGCTTACCATATCCCTTTGCATCTGCGGAATATGCTGGCTTGCTGTAAGTGGACGGATGGTCGTGACCGTATCCCTTTTCGGAACTCGAGTATGGCTTCGCTGCGGGCGGACTGTATGCATCTGATGAGTAACCTGGCTTGGTATAACTAGCTGGAGTTGGTTTTGGATAGGGTTTTGGTTCACTGTATGTAGGTTTTGGAGAGTCATAGGAAGCGTGCTCCGAACTATCATATGCTGCTGGTTTTGAAGGATACGAGCTGGGTTTGGAATATGTAGGCTTTGATGCTCCGTAAGAGGGTTTAGCTTCACTATAAATGGGCTTAGCCGGTGGTTCACTGTACGACGGTTTCGATGGAGCGTATGATGAATGATCTGAATATGAACTTGGCTTGGAGTGGCTCGATGGGGAACTGCTTGGCTTGGAGTAATCTGTTGATTCGCCGTGGCTGTATGAAGGGCTCTCGTGACTGTATGAATGAGGTTTGGGAGCATATGAAGATTCATAATGCTTCACTGGCTTGGGCGCTGGTTTTGGGTAATCATCGTGACCATATGAGCTTGGTTTTGTGTCTTCGTAACTCGAATACGCACTGTGACTTTCATGATCCGGATAAGAAGGCTTCTTGTCATAGACAGGCTTCGATGGTCCAGCATAATCCGATCCATACTTTGACTCTCCTGAATAGTAATCCGACTTCACAGGGCCATGATAATCACCTTCTCCTCCTGATGGCTTTGGCTTGTAACTTGGCCTCGAAGGGTAGGACGGTTCTCCTTTCTGCATGTCAGTTCCTTTGCACATAAAATAGGGTTCTTCATACGGTGTGCTCGGCTTGATTTCGACACATATTGTAGTTAGACTTCTTTTATCACGTTTCAGTTCGTCTAGTGGTTCGCGCTCTAAAAGTGATTCTAATTCAAATTCACCAAAGGATTTGCCTTCTCCCGTCGAAACACTGGCCAAAAATCCGATTATAAAAATCACCCCGAACTTCATATCGATTGATTGATTGAACTGTTTTCAACTGTATCCGAACTTTTGTGAAAATCCTCCTTTTATATTATTCTGCTACTCGTCTGTCGTATAGAGAAAAACAATAATAGGAAATCAATAGAAGCGGCGTCAAATTTCTAACTGAATTCGGAATTCTCCGAAATCTAGAAATAGTAGAGAAATTTCAAAGAGTCTATTACCTGGGAACGGGTACGAACAGTTGATACCTCCTTACAAAACAAATCGAAGTTTGGGAATAAAATGATTGCCCCAAATCGAAAGTGTTCTGACCCTGCATTGGGCAACGTGAATATGCATTAGTTAGCGAATTTACCAAACAACCGATCGGATTTCATTCATATTTTGCTTTTGCTGCTTGTTGAAATTTATTTCATTTTGCTGGGCCAACAGATTTCGATTGACACGAATAAAAGAATAATTCTTTTAGCAATAAAATTAGATTGTCCAAAAGTGAATTAGATAGATTGCAATGCATGTGATGATTCATCACGAGTCTTAATACACGCGCATACATACATATGTATATTAAAGTGACTTCCGCCAGATGTGTTGGCAAAGTTGTCAACGCTCGGGATTTAGAGCATGGAAATTCTTGTATGTTAAAAATAACTTTGGTATATCTTTTTAGTCATCTCCATGAGTCAGAGGTTTGATGCACTTCACAATAACAATGGTCTTTATCCTCTCACTTCAAACAGAGTGTACAAACAGAATAGATACGTACTGAATCGTGCGTAATAGAATTAGGGTTAGAGATATCTATTATATCTTATGAATGTAATTTATTACAAAATCAATTGATCTTTAGTGCGGATACTTTTTAGACGTTTATCGATGCTACGAATATGCGTCTGGTCGTCATGAATTAGTAGGTCCATTATTAGAAAGTGAATTACTTGAAAACTAGACCGCGAAAGTGCGAACTTGAGAAGCGAGCATAGGTCAGTCATGTTGTCAGAAGTAGAGAATCTTAAATTGGGTTTAAGTCGTCATAACAGGTGAAATTCATTACGCATTGAAAGTGGACAGTGAGAGTAAAATACGTTAGGCTCTGTGTCTATAGAGCAGTTTTTTTGTAAAATTAATTCTTTTGTTAACGACAAAGGAGTTGGGTAGGTGCGAATTTATGCATCTGTTGTATTCTGTGATGTAAGCATAATAAAAATGTTTTATTTGCTTGAATTGGCAAGCTATTTCGGACGGAAAGATTTCTGCAACACACTAATCGGCAGATCAAACTGTAGACCAAATCTTCACACTAAGGCAAATCCTGGAAAAGACCAACGAGTTTCAAGTCGAAAGTCAAATGTCACTGTTGATAGCAGCAACTTCGAGGTAGTTAAGGAGTTCATCTGCCTCGGGGTAAACATCAACTCCATAAATGACATCTTAGTGGAGATCCGTCGAAGAATTACCCTAGGAAACCGCTGCTACTTCGGTTTGCCAAAACAAATGAGTTCAAAACTCCTGACTCGAAGGACAAAGTGCGTGCTCTACAGAACCCTTATGCTGCCTGTTCTGCTGTACGGCGCCGAAAAAAATCCTTCGACGGATATTTGGTCCTGTGTGCGAGGAGAGCGAATGGAGGAGAAGAAATAATCGCGAACTCTATGAGCTGTACCAAGATGTGGATGTAGTCCAAAAAGCCAAGAAACGTCGACTACATTCGCTCGGCCACATCGAGCGAATGGACAACAACGCTCCAGCCAAGAGGATCTTCGAATCCCAGCCCCCAGGTTCGAGACGACAAGGAAGACCGAACCTCCGTTTTAAAGACCAAGCCATCGCGGATGCCAGAGCGCTTGGTCTGGAAAACTGGAAGCAGCGTGCCTGGGATCGCAGAGGATGAAAGGCTGCCGTATCTCAGGCAGGGATTCTTCATGGGTCGGGAGCTCGTTAAGTAAAGTAAGTAATGTTGTTTGAAGCGAATGCTTGTTGCATTTTCTTATTAATGTGCATAGTACTTCACTGTTTTTGTTTGACTCCAGCGCACGCTGAAGTGTTTGGGGCAGTTTGGGCGTCGTTGTCCAAAAGCATTGCATCGTTTCATTTTCATCAATTTGACATATAGCTGTGTTAACGTTGTTTGCTACATGTACCTTTAAGGAAGAAATTAAAGCCTCTGCGCCATTTGACACCTATCAGTAAGGAGATGCATAACATATGTCCAGTTTCTGTTCTTTTTCTTGTCTAACTCAGCAGTCATCTATTTATATATCGCAAAACTATATATGGAGGTACACAACCACATTTAGGTAGCACATATAACAGTCTCTACGAAAAACCTTTTTTTCTTATGTTGGAAGCATTCAGACTTAAAAACTTCCTTACTTCACTTCACTCTTAGCACTTCATTGAAAAGAAACTTAGATGTTTGGCACTTACCAAATCAGCACTTAAAACCTGGAACCCGTTATGAGCAACGAGAAGTACATACATAAGTATACAGATACACATGCTTCGACCCCTTCACCTGTTCTTCACAATTTATAGCCATTAGAATAGCATAGATCTCCGTTTGGAAGACCGATGCATACTATGCCTCCTAACGATGTAAATAAACCATTCTTGCCCATTTTATTAAATTAACTGACCATATTCCACTACTGAATTTGTTTACTGGTCGAATCCGTGCTTTATTACTGCCTTATGAAAATTGTGTCGTCAGCTATATTGATCTACGGACAGCCACATACCTCTATATAAAGACTGAGTTTACTCACTCAACGTGTAAAGGTTCAATAAACTCACATAGAACCGAAGCCAGTGACGCTATTGAGTTTATTTTCGCCGGCATTGCTAGTCTCCATAATCTCTCAATAGCCTAGAATACTCCATGCTTTCGCGTACGTTACTTTCTGTTTTCCACCCATCAAACGTTGAGACTTGTGACGTTCTTCATTTTCTCTCTCTTAGATCAGTTTTAAGACCCATTTTTGGTCGTCCGAGTGGAAAACAAAGAATGACTCATTATTTTCACATGGCATATGTATATTTTTTAATTATCTTTAAAACGCACTGACTCACGGTTCCAAACGTAGATTGATGAAATGTCATTCAAAATGTTAACGTATGTAAATGAATCTTCACGTCTACTTTTCATATAATCATAGATATCGAGAATAGTTTGTTGGTTCGTGTTTTGTTTTCTCATTTTTAAGTGATCATGAGGAAAAAAAAAAATTGGATGTAAATTGTTATCTCTGTTAGTAAGCGGTTGCTGATCGATGCGTTTTCGCAGATGAAGTTTCCGAAATCTTGTTTGCCCCGCGCACATGGCGATTGGAGACGTTGTAAGAGATATGCTAATTTCTCAGACCAAATACATAATAATCTCTAGTGATAAGGACAAGTAACTTTTTGTGAGAGAACGCATTTTAAGTTTTAAATTTGTGACTTGTGATGGTATTCACTCGGAATTAACTTTAGGCTGTTATGCCTTGTCGTCATATAACTGTTGACGTGTGCTATTCTATTTAATTTCTGCGCTGTTGACATTAACAGATTCTAGATAGAATCGTCACTGGTTAGTTCTTCATCGAGTAGTACCTATTTCGTTTCGTTTCCACGACGCTAACTTTTGATTAGATGTTCAAGATGGCGCTGGGGACTCTACCGATCATATTCAACAAGAACTTGCACTTTTTATTGTCACAGAGTTGACTCGAGAATTTGAAAGGTTTTTTACCAATCTTACGACTACATACTTACTTTTGGTCTCTTTCCATACCTGTAAGTATCTGAGAAAAAGAGAAATCATCTGCCTTTTGAGCTCTTGCAAAGCTATATTACCAGGACCAGTTCATGTAGTCTAAGAATTATTTATTAGGCCCTGGGCATCGTTAATCAACAAAAGCAATGGAAAGTTTTGAAGTTGTTCTATCGTACATTTAGCCTTTCTACACTTTTTCAGGTGTGGGTATTTCAAAATAAGAAATGATAACGGTTGGATGCGGTTATGCAAACATCGGTATTTATTACGAACATCGGTTTTAGTTGTAGATAAATTTTGTCCAGTAATTCTTTACGCGCACTGACATCTGCAATTGCTTCTTGTTGGTACAACTTTTTCTCTCCTTTTAATTGAGATAACCTTCGCACGAAATGCATCAGGTATTTGGCCATAGCGAGGTATCTGTCGGAACGGAAAATTCTCCGATTTCCAACGATTCCGACAGAAAATAACGCACACCTACGATCTACGTTGCAGTGCGATGAAGTGCATTTTCAGTGACATTTGTTGTGACAGTTTCACACCATTTTTTGTCCAATATCCTCCGACAACAAGTGTTTGCGGAATTTTCTTCCGATTTTCAGCTAAGTAGTGAAAAAATTATAAACAATAGAAATAAAAAAAAATAGAAAACAATTTTTTTTTGCATTTATTGCTTTGTTTTCAGGGCAAGAGCAAATAAAAAAACAAGCACCAGGCAATATGCACTTCTTTGCTTTTGCTGTATTTTGGGATAAATTTTCAGACCAACTAGTATTTTTTTGCTTTGAATTGGGTTTTTTATTTAAAGTTACTCCAAGTTTGATAGTCATTTTTTTCATATGCTTATGCAGACTTGTTAAGGGGAAAGTTTTTTTTTTAAAATAAGAATTTTCCAAATTTAAGGTATACAAATAATAGGATAACTTACGCCGCATCAGCCAGATCATTTATCTTACGTTTGTTTCTCGATATCCTCGTTTTTTTTTTCTTTATTTTGCGCACTTAATTCTTTTGATTCTGGGGGCTAACTATTCACTACGCCACGAAGCGCATTTTTTGTTCGATTTCGCATTTTGGTACTACTCAGTTCGCCGGCGAAAGCTATCGCTCTTCGCTCTATAACATTCGCGAAACTATTCAAATGCGAACGCCATTTTATCGACGTCAAATACGATAGATGTTTTGATGGCGAATCAATTTGTCAGCGGTGGGAAAAAACATAAAATAAAAATAAACGACAGCGACAAATAGTGTGATTTTTTATATTTTTCTTGTATTTAGGGCAGCCACAAACCAAAAACAAATGTTTGAAATTAAGTATTCCCACATTCAAAAGTTTTTTTGACAGATTAATGGGAAAGTTTGTGGAAATATTAAATGAAATGTGGAAAAGCCTTGGAAAGTCGACATCGTTTTGCATAGTTGCAAAGTTCACCGCGAAGCGAACTGAATGTATCGTTAGCCTGCGATATCCATTTCTTGTTGATTTTGAAAACACAAATTTGTATTTCTGGCACTTTTTTTGAAAACTCGGTTATTTAAGCATAGAGATGGCTATTTCGAAAATATATCGATATTTATCCATTCGATATATTTTGAATGTGAATATCGGTTACTCGAAAATTGGTTTCTCACTAACGCTAGCAAGCTCATTGACATACTTTCTTGTATTACGTATGAAGTGCCTCCATATACAAATATGCGTCGACATATATCGCCTCTTCGATATATCGGTAAATTTTGTACATCCCTATCAGAATCTAACATTTGTCGTATTTCAAATCAATGCGCCGTTGCATTTTATTTATTCTTTTCCCGAAATCGGACACCACGAATGTAATTAGGGTCTCCCTACAGCGTATGCGTTGCGGAAAATTTTTCGTTCCGACGGATACCTCGCTAGGGCCGATTATTATATATTTGAAGAATCAGCTTCAGACTGTATTGTTGAAAATAAGTAAAACACTCGACAGCGAATATCTGCAATAAATACGACCATTAACAAATGTTTTCCTGATGAATGCAGCTCGAGTATTTGAATGTGTTTGTATCATTATCACCAATCAAATAAACGCTCTTACAATGTTTTACAAGTGTTATCTGCTTAATATAATTTACTATCCTACAATGTGATTTTCAAGTAGCTGTTGGGGGTTATTCACCCAAAATAATTCCCATTTCTACAGCAGCACATTCCGTTTCACACTTTAATTCTTCAACCATGTTCTATACATATTTTTTTTTAGATTGAACAATCATGTTGAACATCTGCTCTCTTCACTTCACAGTCCTGGCTATGTGTGCGCAAACATATTATTCTTCTTTCTTATGGACGATATAGCATTCAAATTTATTTCAAAAATATGTATAATAAGAAAAAAAAACAAATTTTAAATTTATCAGTGACTCACTCATAAGTCACATTTAGCACTCTTGTGAACGGCTGTTTCTTCACATAATTCGCTAAACACCCCTACCAAACGAACGAACGAACGAACGAACTTCACTGTGCAACATAACACAATTTTTATGTGTACGAAAATGAGTCAGTTGTATTTTGTTTTTAACTGATTTATCCAATCGACTTCTATTAGAATATGTTTGAGGCGCGCCACAAATTATAATACATTTGCTTTATCTCATTATGGGGAAAAACTAAATAGAAAGATATTTATTTCTATGTTATCACTTTCTTATCACAGGAAGTTATTGCCTTCGTTCAAAGTACATACATATGGCATGCCTGTAGCCATTTTCCATTTGACTGCTTAAAATTTGCAATAAAAAAATAGGCGGCGTATTATGACGGATTATTCTAAGAATAACTTGTTCGTTAGCTAAATAAATGTTTACAAAAATAAAACGAAAGGCGAGACATTTGAAACTATCCATCGCCCTCTAATGTTTCTAATTAAACAGAAAAGCTAGCTAGCACGATACCTATAGACACGAAAACAACGCGATAGCACAAGTGCAATGATGATAGCTTCATCACGTATACGTAAACTATATGGCAACAGAGGCAACAATGATGAGATACTTTGAGACTGTCTATGATGTCAAATGGTGCGTGTTTTTTTTTTCTTTTTTTTTTTATGGGGAACCCGATGTGATTCATTCAACCCCAGTCTCTCGTTTTTTCTAATCTTTATACGCTCTACATTGACAATGATCAAGTAACCTTGTAACTACATTCGAGCATACTACAAGACCTTCTACTACATATTATACTATATCTGGCCGTACAACAAGCTCCTCACCTCTACTATAAACATACATAATTTTGTCTCGCTGTCGTCGCCGGCAGTATTTATAGGCATAATTGGCAGCAAAAAAATGAGCATCGCACACACAAGAAAGAACATAGACTACTAAATATAGATACAAATGTTGGGGTACCATATGAAAGGAAAGTGCTTACAACAAGTGGATGAAAGAAAGTAGCGTGCAAAAAACATACACGAGTTAGAAAATAGTTAGAACGAGCGTTCTCCACTAGACCTATGTAAGATGTGACATCGTCGTAGCAAATCTTTTAACAAAATAGCAACTTTAAAAAAAAAAAACGGATTATCGGTCTTATCTGCTTGGTGCTACGTGGTTCACATCCATACGATATTGATTAAGTCGTTCGCGACAATGTCTGCTGCTGCGGTCGCTTATCATTTTCCAAAGATAAAGTGAGATTAAAAATTATTTAAAAAATTGTTTTATTCTTATTTTTTGTTTTCGTTTACAAACTAATAGCAAAAAATATTAATTTATACCTCCCATACATGTTTATCATAAAATAATAATAATAAAAAAAAAAAAGATCATACAAATTTATTTTAAATTTAGAAATCTCAGAAAAAAAAAATTAAAAATTTCTCGCGATCAGCTCTCTTTTTGTTTTTCTTTTTTGCTAAAAAAAATCTCTTTTCTCTACTAATTACTATATTTTTAAAAACAAAGTACAAGTAATGACTAAGATAAATACAATTGTTAAGCATTAAGATTAGAAAAAAAAAATGCTACATAGTTTTCTTTTTTTTTGTATGTTTAAAAAAAAATATTAATCAAATAGAAAAAGAAACAAAAAAAAAGTAGGCGTGTCAGAGCGTATAGAGTTAAGTATGTATTAGCAACAGCTCAACGGAAGCAACAAAAGAAAAACTATCTGAATATAATCGACAAATATGCGGATATTTTCTTTGTTGTTCTTCTTTTTATTTAGCAATTGATAGTATGAATAGTACAAAGCAAAAACACAAGGGAAATTTGGGAAATCTTAGTTTTTATTGATATTTTTTTTATTTTTTATTTTTATTTTTTTTTTATGTATAAAACGGATGATGGCCTATGATTAAAAAGAGAATATTATTATGGACTCCCCGCGATTATCATTATTTATATTATTATTTTTTTGTTTGTTTATTACATACAACTATTTACTTAAAATCTTTTTTTTTTCTTTCGTTTTTCCTTTGTCGCGCTCAGCAGCAAATGAAAAAATAATACACATTGAATTTCTTTTTTTTATATTAAATATTGTTTTGTTTTGTTTTTTTTTTGTTTGTATTTCTTAATTTTTTCGTGTTTTTTTCTTGTATCAAATGATAAAACATAAAAAGCGATACGATTCAAGTAGTAAGATTAGCAAAAGTTGACACAACACATCGTAAAAATTATAAATGATTTATTCTCACAATTGCAGTTTTTTTTTATGTTTTTTTTTTCTTTTTTTTGTTGTTTCTTTTACTCCATAGCAGATTTTAAAGAATTATTTGTTTGTTCTAGTACCCACAAGTAATGAGATAATCTCCAAGTTTTTCTACAATGGAAGCAGCCTGTTGTGGCTGTACAGGGTCTTCATAGATAGAAACAATTACGGCTGGAAATAGATAAAAAAAAAAATAGAAAAAATAGAAAAAACACGTTATACATGGTACATTGATAATGTTTGTAAATCGATCGAAGATTTGTGTTGTCTGTTTTGTCACCATTAAAGGCAAAAGAGAATCGAACGTGTATAAGTACATACACCATACATACGTACGAATGAAAGAAAACTCGTGCGGCAAGGTTATTGCCATATTTTGTTGGATCAGAAACGGCCAACACAAAAGACGCGGCGCATGATAAATTGAATGTTAATTTATGCATCGGACGGTATTATTAACGCTATGCTCTATACAGTTTGTTGAACTTTATGGTTGTGAGCGAGATTAACAGTACATAGTACATATATATATATATATTTTTTTTTTTTGTGGGATACCAACCTTGTTGCGTTTTCATACAGTGAACACCGCTTCGTCCTAGTTTGGCACGTATTACGCGGTCAGTTCCAGACAGATAGATGTACCTGTGGCCGGCTAGCGTAACACCACCGCTGGTAAGTAGCTCCTGTTTGTCGAAACCTTGAACCAATTTTGCAAGTTCCTCTTTTGTCACCTGAAAAATAAAACAAATTTATTACGAGATTAATAAGAATTTTGTTTCTCCCATCATTAATTTTTGCTTCTCCTTCCGAGTTTTATTATTGCGTTTCCACATGCCAGAGTAAGTGACCGACCACTAGTTGTTCCTTACGTTTATTCTTATTTCACCACTATTTAAAGCGTTTCGAAATCCATGTAGGAACATATTAGTAATTACTCCGGTTTAAAAGACCACGTTACGTAGGTACACGACAAGGTCGCATTCAATGTCTTCACGTAACACATTTGGAGAAAATTTAAATTTCGTTGGCAATCATTCTGCGTATAATAGTATAACTTAGGTATTTGGTGAACGTGGCCAGAAAAATCCAATAGGCATTCGAGAAAAGAGATGAGGGAATTACGTGACACATACTTTCGATTCGGTTGATATGCAAATGAACAAAAGAGTTTGTACAACAGTGGAAAGGGAGAGTATGCTAGTTGCTCACACGCAAACAATATTAAGCTGGAAAATCACGTTCTAGTTCCTATCCACAAAGTTGCACAATTTATGAAGATTGTCACGAAGTTGACCAGCTTTTGGCTATCTATCGTTTATTAATTAGATTGTGGTAGCTTGCATGAATGCGTTGCCAACGATGTGCTTGACACGTTGGTCAGTTGGGCATGTAAAATGTATGATAATGGTTATGTTAGATAAGTCCGTAGCAGTGACATGTTGTGTAATCACGTCTTCATTTGCCGGAAAGGTTATGATCCTGGACAAATATATAACTCATGTAACTATTAGAGACGTCTATGATTCACGATTACCTTAAATCATGACAAATTTACGAACTTGAAATGTTACAAATTTATTTTTAATTATGGCTAATTTTCCTAGTTATAATTAGATAAAAATCCTTTTTCGAACAACCCAACCGGCAGAAGTCATGCGTATGGCTTAACTTAAGAGTTTCAAGACTGTTTGTTGATGCTACTCGCAGCGATTAAACTACATACTTTGTTGTGACACTAGAATTTAAAATTCTTAACAAATGACACTAATTAGAACTTAAATATCGAGGCATATGACCTCTTTCAATCCATGTAAAGTTTTTTTTTATAATTTGAGCTATGTTAAATAAATTGCAATCTAAAAACTATTTTATTTTACTGCGTGAACCCTTAACTAGTATAGTTCAACGAACTAGGTGGTTGTTAACAACTGCGCCCGCTTCATTAATCAAATTAACTTGTACCGGGATTATCTAAAGACTCTTCCAATGCAGTCTATTTGCGCCTTTTGTTTCTTTTGGCAGGAAAGTGGGATGGTTATGATCAAATATTACTAGTACGAGACTACCCTTTTTAAGCCTACCTAAATATCAGTGTAAGGTGCAGGTAGGAAAGTTGAATTTGAATAGATTTTCGTAACTATCTTTCAATTATTATTTCTGGCGATTATTATGAAGAATGAGGGATAATAACTTTTCAATGACGGGTTAACCTTAAACGATTTCGGCAGGCCTCCCAGTTTCATATAATTCACCACCTAAGACCGATTAATATGGTTGAATGGTTGTAAGACAAAATATTAGGCGTTAATTGCTTGAGGGACTAAGGCATTGCTAACTTCTTTTTCAACTTCGCTTTACTTTTCCAATGTTGGGCGATTGTCGCATGTAGCTTTTATCAACCACATAAAATGTTCCTTCTTTAAACGAGTGTGTAGTTTGTATGCTTGACAACCAGAGCAAACAGATACAAATGTTTAATTTGTATAATCACTGAAAATTACGTTTGCATTTTTTCAACTGTCAGATCTGAGCATTTTTTTTCAAATCCAAATATCGCAAAATAAAAATAATCGAACGACGTTGTTTTTTCGGATTTATTTTGGTTTTTTGATTTGTGCCTTTGTTTATGTTATTTTTGTCCATTTTTTTGTTACCTACACATTTTTGACGTCTGCAGATTCTTTCGGTCAGTCATAAATGTCTTAAAATATACCTACCTACTGTTTTACTTATTCTTATTTACGTTATAAGTATTATTACTTTAAAGTCCTTACACCTACTTATCTTGAATAAGGTTCAACTATATTTTTTTAACAAGCCCACAGAATCCATCATCTCTGACTATCCGACAGTGGTAGCACGATACAGCAACATTTACTCTACCCAAATTTTGTTGTTTCAAATAATTCATAGAAAATTGATTAGAGAAACTAGATTCTAAGAGAAAATATATTTTTAGACTTAGCGGGGGCTATAACTTGAGACTTAACTTCTTTACTGAGACTACCTGGTACACATTTTGGATTAGTATAACCCCACGTTTATTATTACGTTTACCGACTACATTGATGAATGTCGCTATCAATTGCTCTGCTAACAATTTGTTTGGTTGCTGTCAAAACAGTTTTGCCTTTCCATTGGACTGGGCCAATCTCGTCCTCCATGTACCTTCCAGTACCTGTCCAGCAATATAAAATTGTTTTGATTTATGAAACGCAAAATAAAATTTTTGTCGAATATGTTTTCGGGATAAAGTATGTGCTTTGTCTATCTTCTGCGCAATGATTAATAATAGGTACCTCCTATAACATCAAACACAAGTTGATTAAGGCTACGGTTACAGTGGATGCGTATTCTGACGAACAACTGCCCTGACGTGCACTTCAGAACAAAGAAAACTGTAGCAGTTGTTCGTCAGAGCAGTTTTTCGTCGAAATACGCACCCACTAGATAACTATTTCATATAGCTAAAAACAATAATTTCGCAAAATGCCAAAATTCAAAGTGTCATGCGAGAAATGTCAAAATTTTTAGTGTTAGTGTGAGTCTTTTTCAAAACCTTGTTTTCGCTAAAAATTGGTGAAATACCAGATCACAAATTGAATTCTAATTGAAAACCGAATAAGGTCCAATTTTTCCAAATATGACAAACTCCAAATGTCATCTACTGCACCCATTCTAGTTATTCAACTAGGTTGATTGTAGTAAACTTCTATGGACATATTGCACACTTAAATCAATACAACATCCAATATATTATTTCCCGTTGAAAAACCTTCCAGATTTTGCAAACATTTACGTTTCCGGCTTTTTAGCAATTAAATCAATCAATCAACAAACGACAACAGGTTTAAAATTTTAATTATTTTCCTTCGTTTTGTTCTCATTGCATATTCCAATGTCGTCAAACACTCAACCATTGTGCTTAATTTTAATTTTAAGTCACATATGTACTTAACAACGCCCTGTCCCGCCCACAATGACTAAGTTATTCACAAGAAATTAAATTTGAAATCCCAAAATCCTTGTAAGATAAAGCAAATTTCTAATCGGATATAGACAGCATTTCAAACAGAAGTCACGCTCACGCATTCGCTTCTTTTTTTTTTTTCATCAGCAGTAAATAATCTACACTAAGTAGCACCCCACCCAAGAAATGGAAAGAAAAAAAAAAAAAAAAAAACTCAACCAATGTGTCCGTAAACAAAGCATAAGGACCCTCTCGTAATCATCATACCGTTTATATACGTTTTTGCCGCTATCAAATACAAAGGAGAAAGAGAAGGTCATTTCATTTCTTCATAGGTCATCCTTTTATCGAGAGATGTCCTTTGCAACGTACATCTGGCAATGCTATGTTTACTTTTCTTTCTCTTTTCCAATGGAGACAAGACAGGAAAGACAGCGACCCGAACCGGCTTTTGCAGATTTTTGTACCTTCTCTACTTTACTTTGTAGTAACAAAACTATTCTCCTCACTTCCCACCACAATTCGTTGAAATTCGAATACACTATAGCAATTCATTCAGATTCATTTTGTTGCGAATTTTAGTTTTCGGTTTATTTTCGCAAAGCAAAAACTGTTGCAAAATGTTTGTTCGTCCAGAAGAATCCAGCAGCGGCTGCCGCGGCGACACATTCATATATACAAATTTGTGATGTGGACGGACGTCCAAAACTCTATCTCGTTCACTCCCAATGAAAACTGCGCGAACACAATTCCACTTTGGCAGCCATTTTATATTGAATTTCGCTATACACACACGCATACACACATCCGCCGCTATACCCAGGCCCACTCTTTTGATAAGGAAAATCAAACATTTTCTGCTTTGTTCGCCGCCACAAAGTACTCAACTCAACTGCAAGTTTCTACCAAACAATACAAAAACCGAGAGAAAGAAGGAGACACATCAAGAAAGGGACCAACCAACACCAGCAACTCTTCGAGAAAAAAAAATGATTCATTCTCCAAAATGAGTAGGTACATACCACGGATCCATATACATATGTATATATAGTCAGCGACAGTCATACATACAGTCATATATAAATATACATAGATGTATATAAATATATATGCACATATCAAATGTTGAATCATTAATTCGCGGTGTGGATATCCCACACACCCTTTCTCATCCTTCCTACTACACAGCCGACCGACCGACGGCGCGGCACATGCACACCATCATCCTCAACCTCCTCTTCACTTCATGAATGCATGCACAAAGTAAGTTTTTCACGCGATTTCATGTTCGCAATGCACCCCCACACCCTTAACGAACGACGACGACGACGGCGGTGGTAGTTCTGTGAATGTACCGAGCCGGCCAAAAGGAACACAAGAGCCAACTACCGACGACGACAACGACGAGTACACACCGATATGACGAAGAGCAACGAGAAAATATGCGATACCGGCGTGCTGGTCACACCCTTGAACTTGCGTGTTTAGGGCAATCGAAGAAATTCACAGACCCAATCGCCGGAAAATGTTTGCAAATTATGTGTGTATGGATAGATGGAGAAAATAGGTTTTTTTAAATTCAATTTTCGTTTTTGTTCTTACTCACCTCGAAACCACTTGATTGTGCCCAGATGTTACCATCGTGCCCAGCGATGGCCGCTTTTGAAACGCACTGCGAGGCCAAAAGTTGGTTGTCGACATAATCCTGCCAGCTCATGTTGATGTGTGTATTATTATTTGTTCTGTTGTTGTTTTAAATACAAAAAAAAAACAATTACTTTCTATTACTTTTTGGCAAAAAAAAAAAAAAAAAATTTTGGGGAAATTTTTAAGCAAAGTTTAAATGCAAAAGCAACTGATTTTTTTTTTTTTTCACTGATTTTACTGGATGGGATTTTTCTTTTCCTTTTCTTTTTGAAAAATATATATTTTTGTTCTTGTTACATACAAATATCACATTCGATATAATGTTGTCTCGCTTTTGCAATAAGATATACGTATGTATACGCAACTACTGAGTGTGTGTGAAAGTGTATAAGCACATAAATTATCGGAAATTTTGCAGAAATTTTTTTTTATTTAAGGAAAAAAAAATTGTTGTAGAAAAATGATAGTATTAGGTTTACAAGTATGAGAACACCTACGTTTATTTACGGAAATTAAAATGCTTTTGCAGCAAAGCGAGTACTTTTTTTGTTGATAAATGTGAACTTTTTTGGGTAGAAAAAATCGAAAATGGCACACCACGGGATGACTAAACGAAACTTTTCACGGTGAGATGTCGGCTGCAAATGGCTATGGCAGAAACTCAACTGTAGTAGATTGAGATTTTTACCAACCATCAAAGGTTGGACGAACCGGTTATGTGAGTGAGAAACCAATAGAGAACGCAACGTATGCGTTCGTGGAGTGATGCCAAGTTCGGTGTGGGATTAGAAAGTGACTGCTGGATTATGTTTTGATAATGAGTAGGCTGAATTAGGCTGTCCTAGTTGAGAAAAACGAGTATTTTATTTTTTTTTTGCTGGAATAGTCGTTTTTATTGCGATTGAAGATTGAAGAAAAAACTACTTGGGCTAAGCAGAAACAGAAACTTGGCATCACTTTGATTGGTTGTACATTTCAAACTATTCTTCTAATAGAAGTAGTTTGAATATCCTCACATCAGTTTGTGTCAATTCAACCAAATCACATTTAACTAAAAAATTAGAGTAGAACAAAAACACATTCTTTTCAATGTTGTGCTGTGTTTTGGGGATGCGTATTCTAGTGATCACAAGCGAAGTCGATACTAGCTGATTCCAAAGCGATTGAATGCTTATGACAATGTGTTTCCGATGCCATTCTGTACCAAGAACTAGAGGATAAGACTCTGATTGCCTCGTCTGTAAAAAGGCTTTCATGAGTCGGCCTTTCGTCGATTAATAAGAAAGGCGGTGGTCATCAATCGTATACTTTACAAGAAAAATATTATAAACATTTCTATAAGAATTTATGCTTTTTTTTTCCAATATTCAAAAATAAACGTTAATTTACGAAACTCCAATTGTACATTGAAACAGTACTAGAAGCATGGTGCTAAAGTAAGTTTTTCTGAATCGGTTATGTGTAGGAGTGGTCTTTGAAGAGTGTGTCTTTGTCCAATCTATTACATTTGATATGCCAAAAAGATCAACTGAGTCTATTCAGCGAATGAATTTTTCATAGCTGTAGAAATATTCTTGCTGAACAGCAGCATTAGCTGTTTTTTACTTTCGCTTCTTATCTGAACTTGATTAAATAAAATTTTAAATTTGCATTTAATACAATTGCATCTCATTTGATAGAAATTTTATAGCCGGGATTTTATGGCTTCGATACTTTTTGTTTATGTTTTTATATATTTGTGTAAGAGAAGATTAGTTCCTGTAGGTGTTCGCAATAATTTGTTTTCAAATTCATCATCATCGACTGAAGGTAAGATGAGACTGCATGCCAAATGTCATTTCATATAATTGCCATTTCTGACAGCTTTCACTTGCAAAATAAGATTATTTGACAGCGAAATGGTCATTATTTGATCAATGGGCATGCAATCTAATCCTACCTTGAGTTGCAATTTGATTTATCGGTTGTCTTCTGTTGGTTCTTTTATATGCCAAATATCTATTTAATCGAAATATCATTGTAAATATTAAGTTGTTTACATAGATCCAATAGGGGGAAATCTTTAATGCGTTAAATCTATTCTACGATTCATTGAATATGTGACGCAGAAGTGTCTATGTTTAAAATGCGTTATTCACACGAATTAAGTTTTTTCTCGAATTCTCTTCCTCTCCTTAAAAAAATTGATTGAAAAAAGGCGGAGTGTAAACTGCAGTTTCATATTCGATAAAACTGTATGATTTCGAATGGATGTCGTGTAAACATGTTTCTGTTGTTTGTGACTAGGCGGTATTTGTTATATCTCTGAGTTGCTGCGTGAACGAAGGAAGAAAAATGGAGATACGATTGTCTGGCATCGATACGATTGTGATAATGTTACAATTTTTTTACTCTTTTATCAGATATGGTCATTCCATCATCACTTAAATATTTTAGTTCCTTAAACTATTCATTCGAAACATCTGATTAAAACACTTGATTGTGTATTTTTAGCTGAAAACAACAATTAATTACGAAAACTGTTATAAATTTGATCGTGTACACGCACCCAATCTCTAATCAGTCAAAAACAAAATTATATCATTAAAATCAAAGTCCAAGGGCAATTCGATAGATACGTTCATTTGCCATCAGTTTTACAATCTTTTAACTGATTCTTAAATTATATTCGTTTTTCTCCAGAAAGAAAGAACCCAAAAGATCGAACGAAACACCGCATGTGTACATTGTTCGGCAGTTTTTAATCCCGTTGCCTTCAAAGTAGTGTGAAATTATAGTGTAAAATGATGGTGTAGATTGGACAAAATGTGTTTAGCGCATTCAGAAGTGAAATTACTTTTTACAGCGTGGCTGCTTCTACAGTGTGACAATATGAAACTTTTTTATGCGTAAATTTATACTTTCTGCATGTTTTGATATAATCAATGATAAGATGAGATTAGACAGCATGCCAAGTGGTTTTCCCCATCAGCATTGGATCTTGAAGTAAAATGAACGTATAATATCGGGCTTAATGTTGATCTTTGCTTCACAAATTCTTTACGTTGTATTCAGCATGTTAAATTTTATCATTGAAATTTAAAGTGTTACCACAATTCATCTTTGGAAATATATAAAAAATGTCTTAAATGACCTACTAGACCATATTGTATATCACTAAACTTTGACAGTGCTGATCTTTCGATTTGACAGCTTAATCTTGGTGTAAGATTGCAGAAATAAATCTTCTGAGTAAATATTCCGAGTAAACCGATGATAGATCAGGAAAAATACTATATATAAGAAGGCTTAATTAAAAAAAGGGTTTATTATTAGAATAAAATACTTTGAGGAGTACAAATAACTAATGGAATATACAAAATAACGCACTACAAATTTCGAAAACATTAAACCGAGTTCTCCCTAGATCCACCCATTTTCATCGCATTCCAGACAAACATTCCGCAAATTGTTTGTCCATGAAACTGTGCCGCTGTAATTGCTGCCACAATACAAAGAAAACACAACGAAAAAACGACCTGTGAAAACTTAACGAAATTTTCGATTGGCAAATGACTCAGAATTCGGCAAGATGGAGCCTTTCGCTTGGTTTTTACAAATCAGAATCAGCACGTGTGTAAAAAGTGCCAAATTAAAATCTTAATATGTGCGTAAATATTTATTTAAAATTTAAAAAAAACATCTTAAACTACGCATTATATTCTCCTCTATTGTTTAAATATATTTTTTTCTGTATTCCACCCAAGATAAACGAAAAAAATCTATTTTAAAATTGAAAAAAAATTCTTGGGTGTAAAAATTTCGATCGATGTATTTTTTTCTACTCTTTCGGTCTTGCTCTAAAATCAGCCAACAAAAAAAAAAAAAACTCAGTGTTTCAACTTTTTTTTTTATTCTTTTCTCTGTCTATACACAATAGATTTTTTTTTTTATATTGAAATAGATACCATTTGAATTGTGGTTGATCTTGAAGTGCAAGGACAGAAATATTAATTGAAAAAAATTTCCTGGAAAAGTGATATATCATCCGAAAAATGTCTGCATAATTAATTTTCTTTATATTCGTACTATGTACCCTGTATTCACTGTCTGCTACTGCCTTGGTTATGTACACTACCATTTCTCACACTTCATACGTGTATGAAATGAAATTTGGCAGATGCAAATGGCGATTGCAAATAAAAATTTTTAAATTGATGAAAATTTCTTTATAAAATAATTTAATTATATTTTTGAGAATTTTTGGTTTTTTTTTTTTCTTGTATTTTTCTTCACAGGGATGATCGTACCGAATTAACTCATGATGGACCCGCTGGCATGGACCCCGAGGGTGTTATTGAGTCGACATGGGATGAGGTCTACGATAATTTCGATGATATGAACCTCAAGGAGGAATTATTGCGTGGAATTTACGGTTATGGTTTCGAGAAACCATCCGCTATTCAGCAGAGAGCTATCATCCCCTGCGTTAAAGGTCGTGATGTCATCGCACAGGCCCAGTCTGGTAAGTTGACAAAAAAAAAGCAAAAAATTGTATTTTTTCTATTTTATTTTCGTTCAATTGTTTGACAAACAAGAATTGAACAATGCAAACAGCTTGTTTAGGTAGTTTGCCTCGATTTGGCGCTTTCGAAATGTTTGCGTCCTTTGAAATCACAAACAGAAAAAATGGTTGTGCACACAAATTACGCATTCAAATAGATTTAGTTTGTTTGAGATGCAAACAATTGGCATTGGACTGATCAATGATTCATTCCAAGCACCGGGACAAACAAACTTTGTATAGGTTTGTGTTTTTTTATTTTTTTTATAAACACCTCCCTTGGTTTCGTCCATTGAGAATGATTTTTTATTACCTCATAGTACTCTGATTTGAGCTGATAACGAGAATTTGTTTGTAACGTAAAAAAGCTTCGTTTAGATCGAAGCGATTTTTCTAAAAACAACCCTTATCTAGACAAAAAAGTTTCCGTCGTGTCGCTTCCTATTGATTACCTAAGAAGTGGTTCTGTTTTCTGTTGCTGTTGCATTCCGGCTTCAGTAATATTTTAAAAAAGTGATTCTTTGATTTTACAAAAAAAAAACAAACATAAAAAAAAAATGTATATCCAAAAACAAATTGCACTTAACAGGAACTGGAAAAACTGCAACATTTTCCATTGCCATTCTTCAACAAATCGATACGTCCATTCGCGATTGCCAGGCCCTTATTTTGGCACCCACTCGTGAGTTGGCTAGCCAGATCCAACGTGTTGTCAATGCACTTGGTGAATTCATGAAGGTGTTCAGCCATGCATGCATCGGTGGAACAAATGTCCGCGAGGATGTCCGCAGCTTGGAAAGCGGATGCCATGTCGTTGTCGGCACTCCTGGCCGTGTATACGACATGATCAATCGCAAAGTCTTGAGGACAAGTAGCATCAAGCTGTTTGTATTGGACGAGGCCGATGAAATGTTGTCGCGCGGTTTCAAAGATCAAATCCAGGATGTATTCAAGATGCTTCCAAATGATGTACAAGTCATCCTGCTATCCGCCACAATGCCACCGGATGTGTTAGACGTCAGCCGTTGTTTCATGCGGGATCCAGTCAGCATTTTAGTAAAGAAGGAAGAACTAACCCTGGAAGGTATCAAGCAGTTTTACGTAAACGTTAGGCAAGAGAACTGGAAAATTGGTACACTATGTGATTTATACGATACACTTTCCATTACTCAGTCGGTAATCTTTTGCAACACTCGGCGCAAGGTATGTTTATTTTTTTTTGTGTTTAGCTGCATTTTCCAAGAAAAGTTAAAATAATCTAAAAAAAAAAAAAAAATCCCTCTTAGGTCGATCAACTGACTCAAGAAATGACCGATAACAATTTCACTGTTTCGGCAATGCATGGTGACATGGAACAGAGGGATCGGGAGGTAATCATGAAACAATTCCGTTCGGGTTCTTCCCGTGTCTTGATCACAACCGATCTATTGGCCCGTGGTATTGATGTCCAGCAAGTTTCCCTAGTCATCAACTACGACTTGCCATCGAATCGCGAAAACTACATTCATAGGTAAGACTCTCAATCTCTCTCTCTCTCTCTCTCTGTCATACATATTTTTAAACATTTTCTTTCTCCTCCTCTAGAATCGGTCGTGGTGGACGTTTCGGTCGTAAGGGAGTAGCTATCAACTTCATCACAGATGAGGACAAGCGAATCCTAAAGGATATTGAACAGTTCTACCATACAACCATCGAGGAAATGCCCGCTAACATTGCTGATCTTATTTAAATCTTGGGCAGTGGTATTTCTTCAACAACAACAACAAACAACAACAAATAAAAAAAAATTATATAAAATAAAAACAAAAAAAAAAAAAACAAAAAACCGAAAGGAGAGAATACAGTTTTTGTTTTTTCAGAAAATGATTATTTAGTTATTATTTTTGTTTCATTTTCTCGTCACTCCTTTGATTTGATTTTTCCTAGTTTTTATACATAAGGAAATATACACACATTCTTTATTTTTTTTTTTACCTATAAAATCAGCTTACATCAACAAATTTTAATTAAAAAAAAAAAAAACAAAAAAGCATAAGAAAAAGAAAAAAAACACAAAACAACAAAAAAACAAGGAAAAAGAAAATATAAACAAGAAAAATTATAATAAAAAAAGTAAACATTTCATAGGTATGTGAGTATTAGCAATTTATACTGTGTAATCAAAGAAAACTAAAACTAATAAATATTCTTTCTTAATATGTCGATGCACATTGTTAATGGAGATTACAGTCGCTGTTTTTTTCTTCTTGGTTGATGGTGGTGGTAGGTTGTAGTTAATATATGTACCATATGGACATGGAGTTAGGGGTGGTAAACATCTGATATAGATACAGATGAGGTTGGGTTGAGTACATACTACGTAGCGTATGGTGTTGTGAGGAGGGTGTGCCATGTCCAAGTATGTACATAATACTATGTATGGGGTTGATTCGGTGTTGCTAGGGTAATTTATTTTAGAAAAAGATGACAAAACAATAGCCAGAGAATGGACAAACTACATACCTAGCTTGTGTGTTTGAGAGATCTTGTGGTGTTCACTTAACAGCTGCTGCAATAATTAGAAGCGTGTTTGCTTTTAATGAAGCAAAAGGTGCCGGCGATGGTGATAACTAGCGATAATTATTTGCCGGTTGTAATAAGAGATTGTGTGAAGTTTTATGTTCCGAAAGTTGTACGTAAGCCCGACAGTTGGTCGCACTTACAGTATACTTACCTCGTAAGGGTACCTAGTAAGGTATTAGTTGGAACGGAAAATTGTCCGATTTCGGATGATATTTGCTTCGACGTAGACTTCCTAAAGATGCCAAGTTCTTCTGATTCGTATGAAGTCGGAGAATTTTTCGTTCTATCGGATAGCCGACTGTCTGAAATTTTTCGCTGCTCCATATCTTGCAAAACTCTGCTAAACATCCATGAGTATAACGCTGCGCGTACAGTAGAACAAGAAGGCGAGGCTAGAAGTGTGTACGTGTGATAACTCGCTTTACTGTGGTCATCTGCATAAGAAAATATGTAAACTGTTTTATCGCACGCGAACGCTCCTAGCATCGCATGTCTTTCTCGCTTAACTGAGCGCGCAACCTAACTTGTTTTGAGAAGCTTCTCAAATCTTCTTTTCCGAACCGATATTAAATTATATTTCCCTTCCACTTGTGTGAAAAATGGTACTTTGCATACACAATGGATGTACCTTTTACCTTGTGCGGCCTGAAATTTTTATACATATTATTCAAAGAAAGACGAACAAAATCCCCAACTTCTACTCCAAAAATAGGAGTTTCCTATGAAACGTGTGAACACCACACGATCTACCATATTATTCAAAGAAAGACGAACAAAATCCCCAACTTCTACTCCAAAAATAGGAGTTTCCGCCTTTTAAGTCCACTGGAGTGTATACCTACCTAATCGAAATGTGAGTGCTCTTGGGTTTAAATTTCTTTATTTTTATTTAAAAAAGTGTTTTTGCATTTTTTTCACAAATTTAGGGGCAACGGCTTAAGTTAAGTTCGATGGACCACTAATCGAGGGGTCGCTTATTCAAATCCCGACCGTACTTTTGGGAAAGTCTGGCACGGCTCTAAAAACAAATTTTAATTGAAGAAGCTAGGCTTTAGGTCTTGCATGGGCGCTTTAAGCACCATAGACATCCATTACATAGTCGATCAAAAACTCTGCCCAATTTCCTTTTTCCCAAACCCTATTCGTACCAGCAAACAAAAAATATATGAATATCTGGAAGACAGCATCAAAAAGATCAACGAACTTCTTTGCCACTCAAATATCTTAATTAAATAGACTATACTCTTAGAGCTGTTAGCCCCTGCACCTATTGCTCAAATGAATAATTTTTAATATATCCATCAATAAAGAATAATATTTGGGTGATAAATCACTGCCTATCGAAATCCGAACCCTCTTAAAGTATGAAACGAATGTAACATATCTCTTATTCAGCACATTCATGACAACCGACTACTACTTCTGGTTTTGCCTTAGTCAGCACCGTTTACTTATCCATATTTCCCGCTTTTCGTTCTGATCAAACTACTTGAAAGAAAGTTTCGGCAAGAGAAGAAATATCCTTTCAAATATTTGCCATGACAAACGTCTAACTACCATAGTCATTGACTTATTACTTCAGCCTTACATCCCTTCCCCTTCAATTATAAAAGGGTTTTTCCCATCAATCTCATTATTCATAAGTAAAATGAAAAAAATATTGAACGGCAAGTTAATTGTTCCAATGCAGTTAGGTTCAACAAAGCAGTAACGGATGTCAACACAAAAAAAAAAAACACAACACACGTGCAAAACTTAAAATTTAAGGCAACGATCTGCTGCACTGCATTGTTCGTCTCCACGTAGTCATGCCGCCAACATTTTTAGCAGCTTTTTTTATTGACCTTATTTGCATAGCCCACATTAAAAAAAACTGCTCATTACACACTACTCAGGTGTACTGCATATTGCGCAGCTACATTGCACTTGTCAGTGGATAATACAGCCGTTAACAAAAGGTGAGCACAAAAAGTGTTTATCGGTTGCTTGTAAATATAAAAATGGTAAAAAATGAGAAAACTTTTCAGAAATGTTTCGTTAAGCGTCCACAAAGTCCATACAATGTTTCTTTGGTATGTGGATACACCTTCATTTAAAGTATAAAGATTTAAGGTAGAATCTATAGAGGAGCTTTTTATAGATTCAAAAAAATTGGGTTAAAAGGAAATAAAAATGGGAGAAGCTATTTAGATTTAACAGAATTTATCAACAGGGAATATCATTCTGAAAAAGAACTGAACCAAGTCTACATTGTTATTGTATTTTTTGTATTAATATTTAATATTCTTTTACTGAAAGCAGATCGTGTTTCGTTTTTATAAATATTTAATCTAAGAATTTTTGTTCACTAAACCTGTGTCAAATAAAATATCGAAGTGAAAATCCAAGTGATAAAGTGTATGTCGGACTAAATTCAAAACTCTGATTCTCTCGGAATGTAGCCTTGCGTGCGAGCAAAAGAAATTCAGCTTTATAACTCCCGAAAAATTGCTTTACCGAAAATCATTTTGAACTTCAGTTTAAGCAAACTAATCTCAATCCTGATATATCCTTATAATATCAAACCTACTTCTCTGTTTACAGTCTATAGTTAATCCGTCATCTCCTTAAAATTTGTTGATCATTTCCTTTACTTTTGTAGTTAGGTATGAGCTCATAAGTTAAGCTCATGAAAGGGCTTGTCCCTTTTTATATTATATACTGTGTTTCCTCGATCATTGTAATTTTTATTATAAAACATTCTACAAAAATGTTCTCTTAGTTTTTCTAAAGTTCTGTAATTTCTATTCTACTATAATTTATCCTCACTCTTCGAAATTTAAGAATAAGTAAAGGAACAGACAATATCATTCTTGGTTCCGTTCTAATGTGAATCAAGTGACGTCGCCAAACATGCACAATATATTATTTTCCTTTTTTCCTATCAGTCTGTTACAGTGTTTTATAAAAAAAAATAAGCCGTTGAGAAGAATTGAAGGGCTTATTGCAATTCCATCATAAGCCACAAAAGCAAAATTATAACTGGTTTTAACGGCTTTCCTGAGTGGAATGCAACTAAAGTCACGTAGCTAAAAAAATATGTGGCTTACCATGTAATTGCAATAAGGCCTTTAAATGATGAGTTAAGACCACATTCCGTAAATCATGATGTAATTGTCTATCTCTATAAAGTAATATATTTTGCAATGTTTACATCGAAAAATCGTAAATAATTGCTACAATTAACATTATACGACACATATAAAACAACAATTATCTAATTTTTACAAAATTTAAAATTTTTACATTCTTCTAAACATTATTGCTACACTAGAAAAAAATTTCGCTTCGCAGTGTACCAAATTCATTTGTCATGTGTTTGACACTTTTGCAAAACAAGACGTCACTCACCAAATGAATTACAGCGGCTTTTTCGTAATCTAAAGGGCAGTCAGTGTTTTTTTTTCCTACCTGTGGTGTGCTTAGAAATCAAACTCCGGCGTAAGTATGAGATGATTCAGACGGTAATTTGAAATTTAATAATGTTTCTTATCAACGAATCATTTAACCGTTATCTAATCATTATTTACTATGCGCTCTTGCAGGTGTCTCAATAAGAAAGCAAATCGTTGAGCAGTCCCAGTCAGTAGCGCGCGTGACGTTTACATTCAATTGGTGTTCATATTCATTTAAAATTGACTTCATTTCAATGACACCCACTAACAAATGATGTTCTACTAAATCATCGGTCTATTTATTTGATTGCACGGAGTGGTGGAGTGTTTAACAAAAGACAGAGAGAGAGAAGAAATTAACATCAATTGAGTCATTGACACATTTTAATCAATAAAATTGTAAATATATCAAAATAGCAGAGCAATGGGACAGCACGTTTCCCGGACAGACTTCGAATGGGTGTACACAGAAGAGCCGCACGCCAGTCGACGAAAAATCATTTTGGAAAAGTACCCACAAATCAAGAAACTCTTCGGCTATGATCCCAAGTTCAAGTATGTAGCCGGCTGCATGGTTTTCACCCAGTTGCTTATGCTGTTCCTAATGAAAGATCGTTCGTGGCCGGTCATATTTCTGACGGCATACTGCTTTGGTGGAATTCTCAACCATTCACTTATGTTGGCCGTGCATGAAATTTCGCATAATTTAGCCTTTGGCCATAGTCGTCCGCTGGCCAATCGCATATTGGGATTCATTTGTAATTTGCCTATTGGATTGCCGATGTCTATATCGTTCCGGAAATATCATTTGGAGCACCATAGGTGAGTAGAATATCACACAGACATGTTGGGAGTACGTGACCAGGGAAAGCAATATCTCTTATCGGTTGTGTTTGTGTAGTGTTTAGATATTTGCAAGTGGTATAAATAAATTATGGATTCCATGTAGAGGAAGGGGATGTACAATGTACATACCTCGCAAACTTCATTTCGCCGTTACTCATGCGATTTAATATTCATGTGTTGGCAATTGTTTCGCATCTTATCGAGCATCTATATAAACAGTGTGATTGATTGCCTGGTGGCATGCAGAGTAGATTGTATCTAAGCTACTTTGTTTGGATGTTTAAACACAAGTGGCCGTTTTATGGTTTTATTTATTTAAAATGAAAAAAACATGTAGTCATGAGTGTCTTACCTGGTTGCAACCTCATCTCTATCTCAATTTATGTGTCAAACTAACTTTTTTTCCAGATACCAAGGTGACGAAGCGATAGACACCGATATACCTACTCTGCTGGAGGCCAAACTGTTTTGCACGACATTCGGCAAGTTCCTGTGGGTGTGCCTGCAACCGTTTTTCTACATCTTCAGACCGCTCATCATTAATCCGAAGCCTCCAACACGCATGGAAATCTACAACGCGGTCATCCAACTCACATTCGATGGTTTGGTTGTTTACTTCTTTGGCTACAAAGCTTTGGCTTACCTCCTCATCGGCTCAGTGCTAGCGATGGGTCTTCATCCAGTCGCCGGACACTTTGTTTCCGAGCATTACATGTTTGCCAAAGGCTTCGAAACATACTCCTACTATGGTCCACTCAATTGGATAACATTCAATGTGGGCTATCACAATGAACATCATGATTTTCCAGCTGTGCCCGGCAGCCGCTTGCCAGAAGTGAAGAGAATTGCCCCAGAATTCTACGATTCTATGCCTCAGCACACCTCGTGGGTGCGTGTGTTGTACGACTTTATTATGGATCCCGCAGTGGGTCCATATGCCCGCGTAAAAAGACACCAACGTGGCCTTAAAACATAAAACAAATCTACGATATGGACTGCAAAACTTTGCCACTCGTAATCTCACTGCTCTTAGTGTGTTTTTTTGTTTATATTGATTGTGCATTAGCATTAGCATTTTATTTTTATTTTTCCTTAATTTATCTTCATCTACACCTGCACCTTGCGAGTGCAAAGCTAAGTAAACTGGGCTTGTTTTTACACCGTACAAGAAATTTATTGTACAGCGCGATAGATAGACAGAGACATAGAGAGAGAGAGAGAGAGAGATAAAGAGTGCAGTTTTTATAGTTTTGATCAAAAGTATTATTATTAAGTTTTGTATGATGCCAAAAAACAAATAGAAATTAAAATCAATTCTAAAATCAAACTATGTATGTATACCTATTTTTCATATTGATATTATGATGCAAGAAAAAATGATACCATACTTCGCTTTTGTTCCCCCAACCAGCTTTAGCACTGAGATTAGTTTTTGCTTTGGTTTTTTTTTTTTTCTAATAAAATTATGTAAAAGTAAATCAAAAACTAAGTGGATGTGTAAGACTTGTAAATAAAATCAACTATTTTGAAGAAAATATATGTATACGCAAAAAATATATGTAACAATTTGTTTAACTACATTTTAGCAGACTGACTTTGTTGTGGAATTGTAATTTTGTCTCCATCTTCTCGTTACTACTAATGTGTAAAGAAATTGCCTTCTTTCAAACGTGGACTCGTTAGCAAGATCATTGAGAGGTTTGCGCAGAAGGCATTCAAATTGGTTGCTTTGAAATTGATTTGGATTTGATTTGCTGGAGATTTAGATTTCATTTCTTCACCGGTTTGGTCAATTATGTGAACTAAAATTGTGTGAAAAGGGTTTAACGTCGTTTGTCAGATTTTGGGAGCTGACTCGACGCCTGGAGTTATCAGTAGAGGATTCCCTGTTCCACTGTTCGGAAGCTGTTGAATCTGCTAACAAGCTTATCGCTTTGTGGTTCAACGAAATCGGAGAGTTATGATCCTTCATTCGCGATTATAACCTCGTCGGAAATAGGAAAGAAAAATATAATAGTTTCCCGTGCAGGGACGGGATAAGAATATCCCTGCAGCGCCACCCCCAATAAATGGTGCTTGTCGTAAGAGGCGACTAAAGGGGAGTCAGATGTGAAAAAATACACACTGCACCTACACCTAAGAAAATACTGGATTCCATAAGCATAAGCTCTGCTCCAAAGTTTTCAATGCTTTAAATGCAGATTCTATTTTCATCTGACTCAGCAGTTTGGAGAATGATTACAAAATAATTTTTTTAAGTCTCCAGGAGATTGATGATCTGACAATTCTTTCTTTCGTGTTTTGTTCCGATCTAGGATTTGTCCATTCACAAGTAACATCTATTGTTGCATCTTAATTCTTCCTCCAAGCGTGCTCGTGAATACGTGGGTTGACAAGAATTGAGGAAAATTTGTCGTAAAAGGAAGATTCAAAATAAAAAACAAATAACAGGAGCATTTACGAGTTGAATAAAAGAGTGGCAAGTCAGAATACACCTGAATGTAACAACATCGCAAGTGAATGTCCTGTCAGAGTAATGAATTACTCGAAATTGAGAAACATGCCGAAACTTTCTGAGGTCGAAACGGCGAACATTGTCGTAGATAGGGAAAAAGAAGAAGAAGAAGAATCAAATCAATAATTGGCGGTAAGTACCTTGTTTACTTAGAATATGTCGCTCCCCGCATGCCAGAAGCATGAATGTGCAATATTTTGTTTGATTATTCTTTGGTAGTTTTATGTCTAAATCTAGAATGCCGTATAAGGGGGAAGATATATAAAAAATGCATGTAAAGCACTATTGAGGAATGGCCAAGGAGCCCGAATAACCAAATTAAATGAAATATTAATCTAATTATTAAAGTTCGTGGTGTTCCACAATCAGATTTAAATAATTCGGTTTATTTCGTTTCATGTTCCTTTTTAATAATCATTGACCAAGTCACACAAAGTAAATTTAATTCTTTGTTTTAAGGGATGAATGGATGAAAATGGAATGGAATGGACTTAACTTGGTTTCTACATTATTTTGAACCAAGATCAGATCCTCAATGAAGACCTATTCAGAAAATATACCAAGCAGAAGCCGATTGAATAATAACTTTACCAAAATTTCTGAAATAAATAAGATGCTGTGAATTGACATTATCCTGCTCGATTTTCATCTCATCGTCCACACTTGAGTTCTCACAGACGAGAAGAAACGTGTATCCACTACCTGCACCATGTAGCAACATTTCAGCAACAACAATGGGAGGATGTTAATGACCGAGCAACTCAAAAGCATCCAATTGCAACTGACAGGTATGTGTTTTGACTGTTGAAATGTTTCATAAAAATTCTTCTTAAAATGATACAAAACCCACTTCCCGGGACAGCATCTAACTTGATTGACCCCCTATCAAAGTAGTTGCAGTCTACGTACATCTAATAAGTAGACGACAGATAAACAATAATCTTAAATGCGCCCATCGAACCGTTTGTTTATTTATAAACACGTGTACCTTCTCCTATTAACGTCCGCTCTGAAGGTGACCATTCACTTTTGATCGTTTCAATTACTTCACAATGACGTCAATACTGTCCCTGCGCTCGGTACGCGTCGCGCGCTCTTTAATCGTTTTATTAAAGATAAATTTTTGTCAACGAGATGAAATGCATCAAGGCGAAACAAAACATGTATCCAAGAAATGTTACACACAACCGTTCGGTTATTGACTTGGCTAATATATATATATATATATTTTTTTTTTATTTTTACTTGGCTCGTATTTTTGAGCAACCTAGAAAAGCGCATTACACATTTCAAAGAAGAAAAACATAGATCGAGTGTAATGTGTAATAGTCCTTGAGAGCATTATAACAACCTACACGTCTACTACTTCGTCATGTGTAAGACAATAAAACCCCAAGAATACAATTACTCTCTGTCCATTTTGTGTCTCGTAAAACATGCGTACCAAATGTTCATAAATCAAAATCATTCACATTTCCAACGATCTAATACTTTTCAAAAAAAAAAAAAAAAAAATTATTCGAAAAGCTGATATTTCTAAGGTCAACTGTTTTTCGCTTTTTCATTTTGAAAACAAACAAACTAACTGTATACATTGTGTCTATCATTGTCGTCCAATTAAACCATGGCCACTATTGACCTCAGCAGGACAAGGTCAGTGTGAGGTTTTTTTTTTTTTTTTTTTTTTTTGATTTTTGTTTTATTAAAAAATCAAAAATCATAAAAATACTTTTCTCCTGCTGTTGTCTAATATTAACTAGAAGCGCGAAGGGAAATAATCTCAAGAAGCAATTAAACGAAAAAAAAACAGCGTCCTCCGTCCTCCATTCGCATGTGACGACAATTTCTCCATTTTAATATAAAACTCTCAGGGTGATACTTAATTTTGCTTTCGGAAAAAACCAGCCCCTATATCCGCATTGTTCTTCGTCGTCGTCGTCGTACTTGTACTTGACCTTAAAAAAGCTTATCATCATAAATTGTGCTGCTATTTTTAAGGTGGCCATAACTCTTCATAGGACAGGAGGACTCCAGGCAACACTGAAACCGCGCGCCGCCCACCTGTGCAACGAATACGAAACAACAGAGTTTTGTTTTTTTTTTATACACTCGAGTGCTCCTTTTATAAGCTTTCACTACACACGAAGATTGTTGTCCGAGGAATAACGCGAGATGTTCGGTGTGTTCGGTGTTGCTCTAAAAGTTGGGAATAATCTGGAGAGCTTTCACACTCATCGTGTTATTAAAGAGAGCAGCATCTTTCTCCGCAAATATTGAGTAGCATCGTTTTGGCGTTCCTCCGTTGAGTACATTCGCATCGCAGCCGTTTATCCGAAAGATACTTATAAAAACGAGAGAATTGGAAAATTCAATAGCATTAAGTTTTAACTCATCCTCTGGTTCTCATCTGTGCTGTGTCTTCGTTTTTCTATTATTTATATTTCTTTCGAACACTTTGATTGAAATTTTCACGCAAGGATATTTAACAAAAAAAAAAAATACATAAAAAAAAACACTGTCATGTTTAATTGATTTGTTTACGTCGTTACGTTTTTTTTTACTTTTTTGCTTCTATCGGAAATGTGAAGAGATTGCCTAACTCTCGGTTCAATGCACTGGAGTTTGAGTGTTATAGTGAAATAGTGAGTCGAGGAAGTTGTGACAAAGTTCAAAATCAATTAAACGGATATCGATTTTTTTTAAATTCAAAATCGAACATTTGGCGAACTTCAATAACAACATTTTAATTATATTGGATTATAGAAGCAAGTTTACCCGACGCGGCAGCTGCAAACTCATTCAATCTTCATGGGAAGCCTAGGTAAGTTCTAAATTCTAACAAAATCTTTAATTAAAAAAAAAAATAAAACCTCTTCAAGTCTCACCTTTTTATACTGCATTTGGTGTTGCATTTTACGGTTTGCTAGGATATTATAGGGATGTAATGAAGACAGAAAAGTGCCCAACTTGCAGTTGCTAAGATTTGTTATATAATCTTAAAGAACTATTATAAACTTACTCATAACGTAAGCGCTGAGAATTACATTTGGCTCACGAAGGCTTAACGAGTTAACGAGTTTGAGTTAATACCCCTCTTATTTTTAGGGAAAATATTTAGTGCGGTATAAACCGGGCTAAACCAAAGGCTGTTAGGCACTTTTTAAAAGTTTTATCCCTAGCGAACTACCCTAAAGAGAACAACGGGTTACAAAAAAACAAAAATACAAAATCAGGAAACCACAATTGTAATGGGATAAAAAAGGAAAATATATTATAATCCCTTTGATATATATACTTAAAGTTTTTTCTGCAATCTAGGGTCGTCATGCCTGTTTTACATTAACTTCAAAAATAAACAAAAATGCCACCCAGTCGTAATAGCCCAATATCACCTTGTGCAGGTTATTGTTCTTTCCCAAAACTAAATTTCCAACACCCCCAGGGCGTATAAATCTAGTTTATGCTGTGCGGGTGGTTACACTACCCGTTGAGTTGTACCATTTGAATATTTTTCGCAATTGGGCAGATTAGCCGTTATGTAATAAAATACTATAGCGTGACTAGCTCAAAGGTTCGATTACTTCTCTATTTGAAGTTGCTAAAGGAATCACACTCATTGTACAATTCATAAGTGTTGTATTTGAAACGGACAAAAAAAGGGATAGCCTATTCTTAGCTTCTTCAGCTAATTGTTTGTTCGCAGTTGTATTGGGACCCTTTAGTCTGTAGTTAAAAGCGCAGCACTGATTTGTATGGAGAAACTGGAGCGCTCAGAGCTTCACTTAGACCATCGGCTATGTCCATTTTGGGAACGAATGTAGACATAAACCCGTTAATAATATAGCTAGCTGGAACAATCTCATTCGTGTGCCTGCAGGCCTCGATATTGTTCCATAGTAGGTTCATTCTACTCGTGCCGTCAATGCCAACCTTCAGGTTCAGTTCAGCGAAGTTTTTATAGATTTAAGGCCCAGAGATTCGTGCATCTTCGCCTACTTTTCTGACGAGTTCATTTCCTCTATCATTACCCGGAATATCGTCACCGTTTTTCCAGCCTATGTTTCATCGAGGAATTAACATATTTTCCGCATCAACTATTCTTCTGTTTAAGTCTACCCTACATTATTTTTAAAAATCCTTATCAGTTTTGAAGAATTGAAAAAAGAAAACCAGTAACGTCAGGTCTTAGTGCGTCTCTTCTCTCCATTCCTTAATGATTCTTGATACTAGAATCTCAGAATACATAAATTATTTAACTAAAAGTTATGCATTAGATGAAGTTTTGGAATTTACGGAACGGAAGAGTAAATATGTCATAACCAAAAGCTATAGCTGCACATAATTGGTTAACAAAAACACGATGAAACGGATCGAACCGAATTAATGGTCGTAACATTCAAATTGAGTGCGTAACGTATAGTCACGTAACACACGCAATCTACGTGGCAATCTGACAATTACGTTTGAGTTTTTACGATTGATTTCTCGGTATTTTGGGTTTTTTTTTTATATCGCTTCCATTTTCGCTCCATTTTACATCGAAATTTCTTACATAATTCCGTGAATTTATTTCAGATCTAATATCAATACTTCATTTATGTGAACTATAAAGTCTGTTGACGTTATTTTTGCGCCATCAGTTGTTGGTTGTCAAATTTAAAAAGAATGTTGGTAAAATTCTCTCAGATAAAACAAAAATTAGGAAAAACTTTATATTACCCACGTTCGGATAAGTCGAAAATATTCACAGGAAAGAGAGGGGAAAATAAAACCAAAGGTATGCGTTATCTCATTACTGGCAAACTGGTAAATGTTTTATAGTTTCCCCTTTTTGTGTTGACACTTATTTGCTATATTAACCATCCTCCAGAGATATATCTGCATGTATCTTTTACACTCAGTGCAATTCGTTATTTTCCAGGAAAAGTTGATCTCTATGGAAACCATCAAAGTGTCAGACTTAAAAATGGGGGATCTGAAAAAAAAAATCATAAAAAGGTTAAGTTGTTAACGCAGAAAGCGGACGCACGAATACGATAACAACTCTTCGCTACATCTAATAGTTCAGACAAAGGGAGGGTTAATCCGGTCTATGTGTCTCAGATTTACTAACTTATGTTCGGTATTCCCTTGTGGGACTTAGAGCCTCCTCTATTACGTGTTTTAGTTGCCCCAAACTTTTTCCCATTGACAATATTGACAATTCTGCGCCATCCGTGATTAGCATGCTCAAACTGCTATGCAACTTCCAAATTCCGAACGGGGATTTTGCTTTGGAAATTTCGTTGGCTATATCCAGTTCAGTTCCACCGTCACGTCGGTCGAGATGATACTCCCAAGATAAACGAAATGGTCTACCTTCTTTACCGGTTGTCCGGCAATGTACATTGAAGTTTTTTACGGCTGATAACTTGATTTTCAGCCCGGCGACTCACTGAATACCTCTCTTATTCAAAGCCATAACATTTGGCCTTCAAACAGAGTTTTTTAACAGTTCATCCAGAGATGTCTTGAGCGTAGGTTTGTATAAATTGTGCTTGATTTAGCTTATTTCACTTGTTGAGTCCACTCACTTTTGCCATTTCGAGGTTTGGACATGATTCCAAGTATTAACCATTTTCAAAGAACAACTACTGTCCAATGCTCGGTTTTTTTTAATCCACTTGCAAGTAATTTATTACATAATACTAAATTTGACAAGCTGTATTACGTACTACTAGTTTGAAGCCATACACAAGCTTAATTACCCCAAAATTAATTGCGGCCATACAAATGTACGAAGCGAAAAAATAAAATATATTTCCTTTATTTACTTAACTCTATTTTCGAAGAACTAAAAAAAAAAGATGTATTTACTGCATTTGCATTTCCAAAAATTCCTAAATTAATTAGGTATTTTTCCCATTGACTTTGATTAATTGCTATTTAAAGTGCTGTTTATTCTGTGGAATAACTTCTACCTTCTCTTCAAATAAACACAATTTGTACCATACGCTGTGATCCAATGATGATTACTCACCCTTGCACGTGTCCCTCAAATGATAAGCTTGCGCATATGTATTGTGGTGTTGATTTATGACCAATTAAAAGTTAAAACATAACTTTGAAGATTTCTCTTAGATTTTGTCCTGATTCGTTTTTTTTTCATTTTCTTTCAAAGTGGAACATCAGAAGTATTAAATCTGATCTGAAACCATAAAAAAAAAATTTGTCACAAAATGTTATCTGTGATGGGTAATTAGGCGAGAAAAATCAGTGCTATCTAAAATTTATTTATATATAGATTTGAGTCATAAAAATTACATTCTACATTTTGATATTTTAAAGCCCACGCTTCTAAATCGATTGATTAAATTGATTTCGATCAAGCTGTCATCGCTCGGCGAATCGCTTTAAACACAATCAACCAAACTCAGCAGGTTCAACAAACAACATCGGCACGTTTCTTATTTTTAGTGTTTAACTAAAATGTATGATTTATTATTATACTCCAAGGCAGAATATTTTAATGCAAATACAAATATTCATGTACGCAGAGTTTTACGTATGCAAAGCTAAATTTGTTTGATTAGAACCAATTAAATTTTCTTCATCTTACCATCAACAAATTGAAAAAATTTTTTTTTCGCTTTTCGCTTTCTTACAAAGTAAATAAATAATGCAAATATTTTTATTTTAATTTAAATTTTAATCGCAATGTGCAGACATTTGCTGGCGATATTATGAAGCTTTCGAACATTATTTCATTTCATATCAGACAGACAGACAAACAACCACATGCCGCCTAAAAAGTAAAGGCAGGAAGCTGTAAAAACTACAAAATCAAAAATAAATAAATAAAAAACAAAAAGAGATATTAGTTGCTTTTGATAAGCTATTTTTATCCATACGCCACGGCCTGTCCAATAAACTCAATCCCGAGGCCATACTTGCCCATTTAATTAACCTGAGAATCTATGTACCTCCCTACCTATCTACATATAACAAATAATAATAAAAAAAAAGAAATGATGCAAATTTTTAAAAAAGGAATACGAAAATGAAGCAGATAAAATCATGTGTGTTTCAAATTTCTAGTCCACAAAGCAGTCTTTCGTCATCAGTTGACATTGCCAATTGCCAATACTCGTATCTGTAAATTGCTAGTTTTCCCCAAATGAGCTTTGAACCTGAGAGATTTTGTTTTCATTTTGTTTGTCAAAAAATAAATACTCAAGTGTACACTCTCACTTTTTGTTTCTGTTTTTACACCGCACAAATGTATATATATGAACGAAAAAAAAAAATGTGTTTTGCTGCTATCCATGAAGAAATTATGATCAACAGAAAACGTAAGCAAAAAAAAAAACGCCACCCACGCACTCAAGAAAGCAGCAGACACATTAACTAAAATACAAAATGTTATTGGGGTGTGTGGATGCGAATCTGTGTGTGGTGTAGCAGGCCGAATAAAAAGGTATTCAAGCAAGGTACACTTAGGTCTCTTCAACTTGCGTCACTTTGTTGCTTAAAATACCTTCATCTTCATGTCCTTGTCTTTATTTATTTGTGGGTACAATTAATTTTTTTTTTTTTTTTATCTTTGAGGACCAAAACACGTCATGTATTTTGAGTTTATTTCCGGATAATTTATCCTGTTTTTATTCACCGTCACCGTAGGTGTTACAATTCTTGGATACACATAGCGCGTCATCACATCTTGAAAGTCGTCATCACTTGGGGAAACCATGGCGTATACGTAACATTTTTTTTTTTTACACAAAACTTGTGTCAACAATATTTTTGTACGGAGTCGTTTTGTTTGTAGATGAAATTCAATGTCCCAATTTTCTCCTCCACGTTGTTATGGAGCCCGGGTTTTACGTATATATTTGACGTCATTGACGTTGGAATTGCTTACATGCTCACATCCTACAATAATGGTTATTTTATTTGCTGGCTGTGAGTAATCCATTCGTGGGTGGTTGTTATAATCAAATCAACCTGTCGTTGTGCGTTTTTGGATAAACAATAAGGAGTGAACTGATTTGGGATTTCTGCAGTTTTAAGACTCATAAATTCAATACTGTGTGTATTTGGGTACATAAATACATCTCTGTTTGTTGCATCAGTTTTATAGCAAATGAGGATATTATTTTGATTACAGTTTTCATTTGCCACCCACAGGAAGAATTTCAATGATTGATTAATACGATTTGAGAATGTAAAACAGATTTTTCCAGCTATTATTTGTTTGGTTTAGTTAGAGCATAGTTTGCTAGGAGCTAAGCGGTGAGAGTTTATTCACCTCTACTTTGCTTTACATTGTGTAACGTTTGAGGTTTCACTTCTGTCGGTGCAGAGTGTGCTGGCGTATATATTTCGATGTTACGACGGCGGAGGAATCGTTGATGTTTTTTAGTTATGTTACAAAAGTGCTTGCAATGTATCAGTGGTATAGGCGAAGGGGTGCAAATATACCCAAGCACCACCTAAGGAACGAAAGGCCGACCAATATACACACCAAAGCTGTCAAATTTGCCTTACAATTGCCTTCGTGCGAAAAATAAGCTTCACAAAAAAATACCCACAAAAACATTGACAAGTAGAGTCTATTTCGTCCCACATTTTGTGTATTCGAAGATTGATTGATTGAAACTTGATAGCTCATTACCAGTTCAGTTGTAATGTATAGGCTTTAACAGCCCCGAACTATAGCTCTATGTTCTTAGGATTTTTCCTCTTTGTCCAGAGGACTATTTTTCTCCCACGTCATACTTAGTAGTGTATTCACCTGTCCGGCACTAGCTTGAACCAGAGTTCTAGGAAAAGCTTTTTTTGAATCCCCTGAGGAAGGGGACAGTAGTTGTCTCTGAGCACTCGTATCGGATAGTAGCAACCTCCTCCCCGGAGGAAGTCTCGAAGAATAGTATTTAAACTGCCAAATCTGCCTACCTACTTACCCCAGTCCATATTCTTCCACGCAGTAATGAACACGTCGCATCACTTGGTTAAACTTTCTTTGATCTTCTTCCGTATCCCTGCCTCGAATGACAATCGGAAGATTGTCCGCATAGCCTTTCATCCGTGGTCATCTTCATCGCGATTCCATCTCATAGGTCAGGGCTAAAAATGTATTCCTGTCGCGGCATACTTTGCTTTCATAGAACTTGGTAGGGATAATCATGCGTGAAGAGTCTCACTATAATATCGCAGCTGACCTGGAAAGGGACAGTAGTTGTCTCTGAGCACTCGTATCGGATAGTAGCAACCTCCTCCCCGGAGGAAGTCTCGAAGAATAGTATTTAAACTGCCCAATCTGCCTACCTACTTACCCTAGTCCATATTCTTCCACGCAGTAATGAACACGTCGCATCATTTGGTTAAACTTTCTTTGATCTTCTTCCGTATCCCTGCCTCGAATGACAATCGGAAGATTGTCCGCATAGCCTTTTATCCGCGGTCATCTTCATCGCGATTCCATCTCATAGGTCAGGGCTAAAAATGTATTCCTGTCGCGGCATGCTTTGCTTTCATAGAACTTGGTAGGGATAATCATGCGTGAAGAGTCTCACTATAATATCGCAGCTGACCTGGAAAGGGACAGTAGTTGTCTCTGAGCACTCGTATCGGATAGTAGCAACCTCCTCCCTTGAGGAAGTCTCGAAGAATAGTATTTAAACTGCCAAATCTGCCTACCTACTTACCCCAGTCCATATTCTTCCACGCAGTAATGAACACGTCGCATCACTTGGTTAAACTTTCTTTGATCTTCTTCCGTATCCCTGCCTCGAATGACAATCGGAAGATTGTCCGCATAGCCTTTCATCCGCGGTCATCTTCATCGCGATTCCATCTCATAGGTCAGGGCTAAAAATGTATCCCTGTCGCGGCATGCTTTGCTTTCATAGAACTTGGTAGGGATAATCATGCGTGAAGAGTCTTACTATAATATCGCAGCTGACCTGGAAAGGGACAGTAGTTGTCTCTGAGCACTCGTATTGGATAGTAGCAACCTCTTCCCTTGAGGAAGTCTCGAAGAATAGTATTTAAACTGCCAAATCTGCCTAGCTACTTACCCTAGTCCATATTCTTCCACGCAGTAATGAACACGTCGCATCATTTGGTTAAACTTTCTTTGATCTTCTTCCGTATCCCTGCCTCGAATGACAATCGGAAGATTGTCCGCATAGCCTTTTATCCGCGGTCATCTTCATCGCGATTCCATCTCATAGGTCAGGGCTAAAAATGTATCCCTGTCGCGGCATGCTTTGCTTTCATAGAACTTGGTAGGGATAATCATGCGTGAAGAGTCTCACTATAATATCGCAGCTGACCTGGAAAGGGACAGTAGTTGTCTCTGAGCACTCGTATCGGATAGTAGCAACCTCCTCCCTTGAGGAAGTCTCGAAGAATAGTATTTAAACTGCCAAATCTGCCTAGCTACTTACCCTAGTCCATATTCTTCCACGCAGTAATGAACACGTCGCATCATTTGGTTAAATTTTCTTTGATCTTCTTCCGTATCCCTGCCTCGAATGACAATCGGAAGATTGTCTGCATAGCCTTTCATCCGCGGTCATCTTCATCGCGATTCCATCTCATAGGTCAGGGCTAAAAATGTATTCCTGTCGCGGCATGCTTTGCTTTCATAGAACTTGGTAGGGATACTCATGCGTGAAGGGTCTCACTATAATATCGCAGCTGACCTGGAAAGGCACAGTAGTTGTCTCTGAGCACTCGTATCGGATAGTAGCAACCTCCTCCCCTGAGGTAGTCTCGAAGAATAGTATTTAAACTGCCAAATCTGCCTACCTACTTACCCTAGTCCATATTCTTCCACACAGTAATGAACACGTCGCATCATTTGGTTAAACTTTCTTTGATCTTCTTCCGTATCCCTGCCTCGAATGACAATCGGAAGATTGTCCGCATAGCCTTTTATCCGCGGTCATCTTCATCGCGATTCCATCTCATAGGTCAGGGCTAAAAATGTATCCCTGTCGCGGCATGCTTTGCTTTCATAGAACTTGGTAGGGATACTCATGCGTGAAGGGTCTCACTATAATATCGCAGCTGACCTGGAAAGGCACAGTAGTTGTCTCTGAGCACTCGTATCGGATAGTAGCAACCTCCTCCCCTGAGGTAGTCTCGAAGAATAGTATTTAAACTGCCAAATCTGCCTACCTACTTACCCTAGTCCATATTCTTCCACACAGTAATGAACACGTCGCATCATTTGGTTAAACTTTCTTTGATCTTCTTCCGTATCCCTGCCTCGAATGACAATCGGAAGATTGTCTGCATAGCCTTTCATCCGCGGTCATCTTCATCGCGATTCCATCTCATAGGTCAGGGCTAAAAATGTATTCCTGTCGCGGCATGCTTTGCTTTCATAGAACTTGGTAGGGATACTCATGCGTGAAGGGTCTCACTATAATATCGCAGCTGACCTGGAAAGGCACAGTAGTTGTCTCTGAGCACTCGTATCGGATAGTAGCAACCTCCTCCCCTGAGGTAGTCTCGAAGAATAGTATTTAAACTGCCAAATCTGCCTACCTACTTACCCTAGTCCATATTCTTCCACACAGTAATGAACACGTCGCATCATTTGGTTAAACTTTCTTTGATCTTCTTCCGTATCCCTGCCTCGAATGACAATCGGAAGATTGTCCGCATAGCCTTTTATCCGCGGTCATCTTCATCGCGATTCCATCTCATAGGTCAGGGCTAAAAATGTATCCCTGTCGCGGCATGCTTTGCTTTCATAGAACTTGGTAGGGATAATCATGCGCATGAGTTTGCTGAGTATCGAATTTCCTGTCAAAAAGCTAGATTGTTAGTTATCTTCTATACTCTCATTAACTCAATGACTCGCTAATAAACGTTAATTGAAAGGAAACTCCAAAGGCAATAAAAAGAGACTTTGTTTGATTACAAAGCGCACATACAATTGGGAGATAAAGATAGTATGTAATTTTGGTTCATCAATTCGCCTATAATTTTGAAAATAAGTAGTCATTATTTTTCGAAATAAATACTCGTTTGACACTCACAAACAGAGTGCTAAAACAAATGAGTAGCATTCGCTTTTGATGTCTCAGTCAATCGCAAAAAGTGTGAGGTTCAATGAACAAATCTCTATATCTGCACCTTAAATTGCCTGCCTGTGAAAAATTAAAACAAATCATCCTTTCGTATCCAATTGCCTTTGTGTATAGAAACATGGCCCAGCTTACAAAAATGGCTACATTTTGTGTTAAAAACAATAACAATCAATTTAGCTCATTTCCCAAACTCATTAAAAAGAACTGAAGAATTTTCAAAATTAACGATTTGTTGATTGATTTAAGTACATCTAACCCTGTTTGGTTTTGCTGCGCGAAAGAGTCACACTTGTATATGGTATTTAGCTTGACCTTCACTTTATTTGTCTGGCCATTTGAAAGCCATTAACCGAAGAGCTACATTATTTTTGTGAATTAGCTAAATTTCGTAAGTACGTAAAGTATTTTCTTACATAAAATAGAAACAGTAACAATAATACCGAAGGAAAACATAAAACCCATTCTAAAAGTAGTTTAAATAGGCTTTACGACCAACCTACAGACCATGCTCGTTCCGAATTTATTTAAAATCATATATTTTGGGATCTTAATGATTTTCCTAATAAAATGTGGCACAATATATTGTACGCCAAGTTGTTCTTTTTGTTAACATGCGAGGCGTGCTTATAAACAAAGTGACTGTCGTTAATTCATTTAACGAGCCACACCGGTGATTATGATGGTGTAAAGCATTTTTTCAACTCACCACGCTTTTTTTTTACTGATTCACCTCAATAAATACTGACGAATTCGCACACTTCAATCACACGCACACACAAAATCGTTAACAATGGAAATGAAAAATAAAAACGGCTCTAGCTATAAAAATAGGAAAATTCAATTAAATTAACTCGTGCTAAATAAAAATAAAAAAAAAAAATTAAAAGAAAGAAAGGAACCTAAAAATGAGATCACAAATCTCCATATAAATGCAAAAACAAAGCGTTTTTCCAAATTACCAATGATAAATAAACGAAATTTCCTAATATAAACCAACCACAACATTTCGTTAGCATTAAAGATGATACGGACGAGAGACGCGCTGCTGTACGTACCTACTTGCAGATCGATTCGAGAAAACCTCAGCATTCAATCAAATGCGATGGATATTTTTGATAACCCACACGCTATTTCGAGAGTGTAGAAATCTTAAAATAAATTCTATATGTTTATCGGTCACCCCCCTTGGTGGTCTCACTTAGCTATACATATTTTCGAGTAGGAAATACGTTTGTAGCTGTGCTACATGTGCTAACAGAAACTCAACTTAAAAGATTGAAATGTGTTTCGTTTGCTGTTTTTTTTTTTTTTTTTGTTAAATTTCATCAAAGCAACGGGTTGTGGCCCGGCACGTACAGTCGTACAGTCGTACAGTTTGCATTTTGAGTGTGAGATTAACAATAAAACAACGGAAAAAAATCGAAAGTGGTTTCTCATGACTTGAACCATTTTCATGCACCATCCCCTACCAGATGAGTATGAGAGTGTGCGGATTAGATAAGGTTTCAAAAATATTAAATAATGGAATGTTTTTCGGCTGAGCGTCACACAAATTAAGATATTGCCAATCAACAAGGCCATAAAGACTATTTTAATATTTTTCAAAAGTTTATTTTCACTTAAAAGTTCGTTTCGAAGTGCCATTTAGTAGAACAAATTTACTGATTTGAAAAGAAAAACAAATATAAAAATGTTATTGTTGTTGTGGCTTATTTGTTTGTTGGTTTAAGGCTTAATTAGTTGCTATTGAATGTTGAGTCATACATACCTATTGCGTTACCTTGCTGATGCTGATAGTGTTATGTAGAACCTCTACGTGCGGTTTAAAGACTAAATAATTTAAGTAGGTGACTGGCCTAGGTAGGTGCAAGAAATAAAATTTTAAATAAAAGCTGCCAAGTTTTATTTTTTTGTTTGGCCCAAATTATATTGTGACTGTGATATTGCTTGGATCTTAAACCGTCAATCGGTGGTTGGTGAAATGAATACCAATTCTCTTGAATTAAGGGTTTACATGGGTTTCACAGTTTCAAAAATTTTTATTAATTTCTGCAACATCTCGAGAATATTATGCTAAATTTTCAAGTCATTCCGAATAAAAGTTTCGGAGATACTTGCGCCTTTGGAAGGTGCGCACTCAATTGAATCACGAAGTTTATTTGAGGTTAACCAAACTTTAAACGCATTTTTCTCAAAACTGTGTTGTCAAAGTTCTCGAAAACTAACGAAGGATTTTTATTTTTTTCAATCAAAACTATTTAACAAAAAAAAAAAATTTTGAGCAAATTTTACTAAAATTTTGGTTTGTTTTTTGTAAAACGATCTGCCAAAAATCCAATTTTCACTTTTTTTTATTTTCCTTCGTCCAAATTCTAGTTCATGGTCTTAACTAAAACACAATTTTTTTTTACTTCATTTGATCCTGTCACGAATTCTACTGGCAACGCGGACACACCTTTTTTCCGAGGGGTCACATTGGCGGAGTTTTGAATATTTTCCTTTGACAATTTCAGCAATTGTTTTTCAAATGTATATCTTTAATACCGTAAAAAGTTTGAATAAAATATTTAATTTTTTATATAATTTTTTTTTTTTTTTTGAAAATAGAGCTTTTTTTCCTCGAATAAACCCATGTAACCCCTTAAAATAATTAATAAAGAGGGTTTAGGGATCAAAATCTGATGATTTTCCATAAAAACATTTCTCAGTTTTCGTAACTAGGGTTTTGGAAGCTTTCGATGCATTCTTCTCATGTTGAACTTGCAATCATAAGGTGGTTGAAGGAAACATACCTTCTTGGACATAGTTTAAAGATTTTACTTCCTTTTCAGGGATCGTTTAATCTTAATCCTTCTCCCTCAAACCTCGAAATAAACCATTCGAATTTTGATCTGCTAAGGACAAGGCTTAAAAAATAATCTAGACAAACATGCATGCAAGTATAGGTTCGTCTCATAGAAACTTACCACACCTCAATATGCCGCAAGTGAAATCGGTTGCTGAGAGAGCGAGGAAGCAATGTTGAACATTTTTGCGCAAATTTTTGAATAAAGCAGAAGAAGAATAGAAATAAAAGGCTGAAATGGCCAATACAGAGCCTAAAACTTAGTTTCTCCAAACTAATTTCGAATGCTTCTCATGACATTTCTAACCCCTAGAAGTTTGACAGACTTTCGCCAGATATATACTGGACGTATTGAAGAGGACATAATAAGTGCGAAAGTCTAACAAGAAAGCAGGAAGTGGACAGATATCGGTGGTTTTTACTGAAGAAGTAACTTTCTAAATGTTGCCTTCTGCAGCAAGGTATTGCCTCACATTCACAAAAAATGTGTTTTATATCTCCAGTTTCGTATATATCATAACAAATTATCGGTAACAGAAGACAATGTCCAGGAAGGATTATCGTCCTAAGTCGCGGTCTCTTCACATTTGAATATCTTTAAATCACTTTTTGTCTGGGCTAGACCATTGGTCTTGGATGACCTATGATCAACATCTGTGATCTGTCTCGTCATGGGGACGCTTTCCAGTATGTTATCCTTAACTGCCCGTAGCGGTGGTTTTATGTTTACTCCTGAGTATTGTACTTGTACTCCGCCCTCCTTTTTTCCATCATTTCCCTCTACTTTACAATGCCCGGACATCCAAAAACGCGTAATGTCGATCATTACAGTTTCAGACTAGTTCGGATCTGATGACACAGCATGATAGCGTATACAGGAGATGAAATATCCGCGTCAGTTAGAATATGACTTAAACTGACAATAAACTGGACTGGGGGCATCTAGCTATGGATCGAGTTGTACATGACACTTTTTGGTTAAGGCCAGACTGTAAGCTCCCTCAGAAAGTATTTCTCTTCCATTTGTTTGTTTACATCCTACAGCTTCATTCTCTTTAAATTAGACAATGAAATGACTGTGGTTATATAAAATAAAAATTTCCTTTCGTATGAGCATAACCAACTCAACAACTTGATGAATCCCTTACTAAAGGTGCGATCAGACGATCATCCAACAACACTATGACGTAGATTTGTAGTAAAGTTGTCATCAGTGGGATCGCCTGTCATCCGGCATGCCATTAAACGTGTCATCCGAATGCTAAGGTCCCACGAATGACATCGCTCGATTCTTCTTACATCGGACGACACGTTTGTATCGTTGAAAGATTATGTGAAAACACTTATACTCGGATGACCTAACGGATGACACTGTGTGATCGGGTGTCTGCTCCCAGATTACATGCGGATGACAGCCGAATTACAATTTCTCTGAAGTCACCATGTCATCTGGGTGATCTGGTCTGATCGCATCTTAACCAGTTATCAGACCTTTGCGTCCGCTTTCCAGACATTTTCCACAGAAAATTTAAACTGTACTGAAAAGGAGTTCCCTGCTTCTTTCTGTGTATTCACTATATATTTCAAATGAGTAAAAATCGTTTTCCTTGAGTGGAAAAAAATATTGCTTTAACAAGAAAGAATAATTGATGAAGTACAGCTTTTGGTGCATCTTCAGCATAGTCTTTGTCATCATAATGCACTAATTTCCAAAACCATACAGTCTGCAAGAGTGTTTCTACCCGATTTTACAATAAAATAAGATATCAAAAAAAAAAACATTTATCAAATCCAAAAATATATTTTTAAATTTTTTAATTAATTTTCTGACATCTAATTCGTCTCTAAGAATTAAGAAAATCGTTAATTTCCTGTGTGTTTGTCATCCAAATTGGCAATAAACACCCCTTAACCGTCATCATTTACACACACATCTACACAATAAAATGTTGCTTATACATATATATATATTTTAATTCGACTCCTGGAAAAGAAAGAAAAGACAAAAAAAAAAAACACAAATCGAAATAACACTAAAACTTAAATGATTTATGGTTTTTCTTTGATGTGATTAAAAAAAACGAAAGAAAAGAAACACGAAATAAATGAAAGAGAGAAAAGAAAAAATTGAAATCGAAACAGGTCCAGATAAAAATCAGGGCGCCTAACCGTCTAAAACGTTCACAGTAGTCCGCCGAAAATAAGTCGCGTCATGCGTAAGAAAACAACAAAACCAATGCAAAACAACGCCATTGAAAGTATCAAAATTTAGTCATTTTCCAAGAATAACAAAATTTATGATTATTTATACACATTTGTAAATAAATACAAAATTGTAAGAGAGCGTACGATGTGTCTGATGTTGCTTTCGAAATTGCCACTTTTAAATTTTATGATCAGTCAAAACCAACACCGCATCGGAAAAATGGAGAAAAAGCACCAATTCAACCGAAAATTGTAATTTTATTTTTCCCCAACAGCAACACAAAGTTGACATGAAAAATATATAAATTAAATATGCTATGACGATTGACATAAACAAAAAAAAAACAAAATGCAGTTGAACTCTAAAAAAAATTAAAAAAACTCCTTGGCCTTTTCAACTTAACTTACCGTTGCAAATTAATTAACTCATTAGAAAATCATTTTCGAAAAAAAGCATGGAAAAGTGAGAAAAACGAAAATCGTTGATTTTTAGTAGGCAATAAATTTCGGCCAACACAATTTCAAAATAATTATCAGCAGTAGTAGCGGTAGGTAGCTGGCAGCGGGGGCGGTGGCGAAGCGGAGGGTTACGATGAAAATCAACAGCAAACCAACAAGCAGAGCAAGCAATCTTTTGGACATTTTTCAAAAATAGAAAAACATCCTCTGTGCGGCGACTACGCTGTTGTTGTTGTTGTTATTTTTGTGTGTGTTGTGTAAATTTGAAGCTGCCTAGCGGATTTATTCTTGCTGGCGGGCACTGCTGACGTCAATGGGGTTTGGAAAGTATGTAAGGTGTTGGATATGTGTGTGTGTTTTCTTTTATTTTAGACGGAATGGGGCAATACGACATCAATCGCAATGGAACCACGTTCAGTATCACCAAAAAGAGGCAGAATCGAATTTTATGAAACTTATTTAACTGTTAACTGTCACTTTAGTTAATTAAATGTCAACTGGCTGTCAATGTGACAGATGACAAGAAGTCAATACACCTGAATATTGTCACTGTGTCACGTGAATCACCAGTTGACATCCGTCAAGAAGATCACGCGAAGTCAATTAATTTAGAAAAAAAAAAATAATCCATTTTCCTTCATTCCATTTTCAGTCGATTGACCCCTCAGTGTGGTGTTTAAAGTATTTTTACAAAAATACGAGAGATACAATAACCTATGTCTACATTGTCGTTTTGTGTCTTTACATTAGTGAGGTGGTTTAATTTTTCTATTTGTACACGGTGCATTGTATTCTTTCTTTTCTTCTTTTTGATTCATTTGACTGACTAACTATAGCCACTGGTTGTTTATTTGGAATCAAATTAATTATACACAGTCAAAAGAGAACATGGATAATATTTGATTAGTTTGAAAAATTTTCCACACAGGTTTTTATAGTGAAAACCTCTTTAGAACGTTTGAAGTTATATTTATGATTTCGAATGTATTAACAGTATGACAAACATCTTTTGAGAAGAGTGTTGTTGCGTAAGCTTAGCGTAGTTTTTTTTCTTAAAATTTTATAAAATACCACTATTTATTTACATAAATAAAAGAAAAAACAAACGAAAACAAAAACAAAAACAGGTTGTTAAGTAGGTACTCTTGTACTTTTGTTTTAGATATTTACATTGATTGTGGGTGTTTACGTTAGGGGTTACTCAAGTTTTATTTATTTTTATTTGTTTTTAAACCGTGGCCATGACCCACTTTGAGTTGTAAATATTTTGAGGTGCTTAATGCCTTATTCGTCTCGTTATTCGAATGTCAGTGAAGGAATAGTTTTATTTATTTCTTCTCCTCTACGCGTCAAACGCGTAACTATATTTAAAGTGTGAGACTTGAAAAAAAAGGATCTGAAATAAAACAATCTTATGCAATCTTTCATACATAATATCTACATAGTTTTTCTTCTTATTTTTTTTTTTGCAGAAAAACGCCTTTCATTTCGCATCATGAGACTCACTGATGGGAAATCAAACAACACCAACAGCAGCAACAGCAGCCAAAACAACAATAACAACAACACTACTAGCATCAACAATAATGGCAACTCTGGCGCTAAAACGCTACAAGTTCCGAATGCAACATTCACTCGTCGCACAAGCATTTACAAGAAACCACCAGAGAATACCGATAGCGGAGTTTTACACACCATCCCTGATATTGATTTGCCGTTGATGACGTTCGCCGATCAGTATACCATCGAGAAGACCGTTGCCGAGGGATGTTTTGCCAAAATCCTTCTCGCACTGCATCGGCCGACTAACACGCAGGTGGTGCTAAAGGCAGTACATGCGGAGCTAACCACACTGAAGGACTTTCAAAAGGAATTTCACTACAACTACCAGTTGAGCCATCAAAGAAACATTCTAAGCGCCTACAATGTCGCCTTCCAGACAAAGAATTACTTCGTGTTCGCCATGGAATTCGCACCGTATGGCGATTTGGCAGCAAACCTGGGCTCAAATGGCCTGCACGAAAGTGCCTGCAAGTTGATCTCGGAGCAGCTCAGTTCAGCGCTGGGCTTCATGCATTCGAAGCACCTGGTCCATCGTGATCTTAAATTGGAAAATGTCTTAGTGTTCGCCCCGGACTTTTCACGAGTTAAACTGTGCGACTTTGGAGCGACAACAAAGAAGGGAATCCTCGTGCATAAGGTGAAGCACACATGGGTGTCGTTTGTACCGCCAGAAGTCATAGAAATCGTCAAACATGAACGTTTCATATGCAAAACCACCAGTGACTCCTGGCAGTTTGGGATCCTTTTGTATTCCATTTTGACTGGTAGCCCACCATGGAAATCAGCGGACTGGGTAAAAGATAACAGCTACTCGAACTTCATGAAGTACGAAGAACGCAAGACAACCAAGATTCCAGACAATTTTCGACGATTCTCGCCACGTTTGATGCGATGCTTTAGGAAATACCTTAGCCACGATCCCGAGGATCGATGCAAGATCACCGAAATCACCAAATACATGAAGGATCGCTGGGTCGAATGCAAGGTTTCATCGTCTAAATCGGCCACTCTGATATCACCACAGCCAGATCAGGATTCGTGCATATACCTCAACCAACGGGAAACCAAGTCATTCTCCGATGAGAACAAGTCACGCCTCAAAAGGCTCATGAGTAGCTATGGCCTAGATGCGACTATTGATCAAAGTGCAGTACGAAGGCGAGTACTCGACTGGTTGTCAACCTGTGATAGCAACTTCGACACCGAAGTAGAAAGTTTAGTTCTCGATATCAGTCAACATGAAATCGGTCCCGATACTCATTAGATGCGAGTCGAGACAAACTTTGGAAATTTGGGAATTTGTAATTGGAAAAACGTTTTCTCAGGTTAAATTTTTTTGTGCAGATTCAGCGGGTGTGGACCGCTGCATTTGCCAAACAAAATCGTCGATATTTCGACATTGTTTTCTTAATTTGGACCATTCACAAAGTGTGCAAACAAAAACATTTGACAATAAGTGGCTGGAGCATCGTGCCCCATGCTTCGCCTAGACCAGGGCCATAGTAGAAACATACCTAGAGCATTGCATGTGACGAAAAAAGCATAACATATCATTATGTCAAAAAATTTAAATAATTGAAATATGCAATTTTGTAAATAATATGAATTTTTTTTTATATTTTTTAATTTCTTGTTATACGAAAACGGTCAGGGTTTTGTTTTCACATAATACCGGAACCAAATCTTGTCTTCTCAATTAAACAATTTTTTTGTGATCGTATAGTATATACCCCCGTCATAATGTAGACAACAATTTTATGTCAAATTATATAGAATTACTAAATAAGGCTGTATATATACAACATACATACATAATATTTATTATTAAGGTAGCATTCATACAAATTAATATAAAAAAAAAAAAATAAATAAACTACTATATATATTATTCTATGTGTAGAGAGGTGTATTTTTTGTAATGTATAATAATATTAAATATTGTTAATAAAATATTGTCGTAGTCGTATTTACTTGCCCAGAGGGTGTGTGCCGTGCCGTGCCGTGCCGTCTCTTCCATGTTTCCATTTATTCCACAAGTTGTGTAACACACAAAAATCAATTAACACAAAAAAAAAAAAAAAAATATTAAGCAAATTACACAAATGTTAACAGGAAGTTGCGACTATAGATAGCATCTTTGTCGAATGAGGATGATCTGTAGTAATGAATGTAAATGTTTTGATTGAACTTTTTAATTAAATATAAGAAAAATACATATCCATACATACATATGTTAATAATAGTGTGAAGTTGGCCAGCTTCGTTTACGTTAGTGTTGTTTTGATCGTATGGTGCCATTGAGTGAAGGCTATTGATCTGTTTCACAGCGGCTAAACGAATTACTATATTTTTATGTAGGATGGGCTATATCTATCTGATGGAACGTTGATTGATTTGCAGTTTGTTTTACATTTTCTATTGTTATGACATTGGGCGTTGATTTTCATTGAGAAATCAAAAGTAATAGTTTATTTCATAATTGAGTCCATGACTCAGGTGATGTTTATTCGAAAGGATAAATAATAGAAGAAAGTGGGAGGAGTGCGCGCGCTCGAAAATAGGATTGTTTTATTTTTCTTCATTTCTATTTCTGAAACGAATAACTACGTATTTCGTATTACTTTGTTTTGACATCTTTACTTAGTATAAATGGGTGTCGCCAAAATGTATGTTGCTGGTGTTATGATTTACATTTCATAGAAAAGTGTTTCAAAACTGCCCTTTCACTTTTGGGACCTGATCAGTTGAGGTCAAAGCGGGAAAGGGTTAAAAATCGTATTGTCTCTAATTAAAAATAGTGATCTTACAGTGTCTTATTATTATAATTACTGTAAACGCACGGACAAAGTGACTAACTTTGCAACAGCTGTGAATGTTTCTATTTTAACTCGCATAGTTAGTAATTAGTAGTATAATTGGCCCGCTAATTCTTCCTTTAAACCAATCAAGTCTGAATGCGCAAAAGAAAAATACATGGGACGTTGTTTTTGAGTTTGCAGTAATGTCAAGACAGCAGCAAGTTTAACTTACAAAAAATATATGTGTTGTGTTAGCTCTGCAATACTGAATTTTTATAATTTCAAATCAAGATTATAGAATTTATCGTCATCAGGAGTTTAATCGCTGAATTGGGGATCCCAACAAAGCAGCAAGACGCTGAAAAATATGCCACGCAATGTTCGTAAAAAGACTGTAATAATTCAAACGTGCAGCCAATTTTAGTAACGGAAATGTCATTTTGGAGCAAAAATTGCTCCGGGTAAGAAAAATGCAGAATATAACGACGCGTCCAGCTGTAGTATTGGATGAAATTTGTATTTAAGGACTAAAAACAACAAATATTATGAAGATTCAAAAAAAAAAAAATTGTTCTACGAAACGTATGGGCCTAGTTCTCACGGAGCTGCACGTGTTAAACGTAAATCAAGCCTTATAGTTGTCGCATGACTCTGCTTTCAAATCGTTTGCAACTATTTTATATTCTGTTCATTGAGTTCGGTTCACTTTTGTGGAAGTGATAAAATTAAAAGTCGCTGTGAAATCTGCAACGATATTTTATTCATCACTTCACAGTGCATTGACGTTGTTACAAAATAAGCTGAGCATTCATTGTTTCAGCTGGCAGGGATATGAAGATCAAATAAGCACTCAACTCTGTACCAGAGGGATAAGCTATAGACTTGAGGCCGATATGTAGAAAGGGATTATTGGTTGACACTCAGTTCACTTGAGTACAACAACTAATTGGTGCATAATTCCTTAGCTCAATTTTCAGACAAAATTGAATAATTTTATCCGACCAAAGCGTGCTAAATAATCTCATAATTTGACGTAATTTTTGTCGTTTAGTGAGTACATGAACGAAATACTCATTTTTGGGAAAATGAGTCGCAACTGTGCTTAATCGATCTTAGCTTAGCTCAGAATTCAGGCTTTGCCACGTCAAAGCTCTCTTCTGTTTTTTTTTTGTCTTCAAACCAGACTAGACTTCGTCTAGTTCTCTTGAACGAAAATGTCTCATTTTTACTCACTTGAACAAAGTGATTGTCTAAGTTTATGGCATTCAGTTTTGTTCAGTGCGGTAGTGAAGTGGTCAAATTTTTTTTCTTTGTTCTCGGGCGAAAAATTGTTTTCGATTTATTTCATGTTTTGTTAGTTTTTTTTTGTCGGATAAAGCGTGTGTTTGTTTTTTTTGCATTTGTTTAGTTTTCTTGTCAAAGTATTAGCACAAATCTTTCATTTTTATTCGATATAACAAAGTGATTTCGTGAGTGTTTAAGGTTCAAAGTTCAATTCAACGTGCGGTCATATAGTGCTATCTCTCTTCTTCTCCCATCATTTCATTAAAAAAAAAACAAATTTCTTTTGTGTGTTTGATATTGCTTTTGTCGAATAATACCGGTTTCAAAAATTAAACAAGTCGTGTCAAATCGGTACGTGTGTGAAAAACATTGATATTCGTTCAGCGTTTGGAAAGATTTTGCAGCCTGAAAATAAATCAAGGTATGTCTTAAGAAATGTATTGCTACGATTTATAAATTTTTCTTGCTTATTAATTCTGTCGAATCTGGTCAATAATTAATTCGTTAATTCTTTCACGCATATCAAACACATTTGCGTTCATAAATTTACGTGTAATACAAAAACCACTTATTCTAATTTACCGTTAAGTTGTAAATAATAATTACTGTAAAAATGTTAGCACGTACGGATCCTACGTGGACTCATATCTGGAAAAGCCAGTAGTTTTTGCATTTGTTGGGATTTTAAAATTGAAAAATTAAACATTATGGCAGGGAACTTGGATAAAACTCTTTTAATATTATTACAATCAATATCATAATAATTTGGCCAATCATTTTCATGTTTTGACATGTCTTCGAGGTCTTAGGTTGCGCGCAGAGTAAAGTGAGAAAGCGATGCAATGCGACGCGAGAAGAGTTTGCATGCGTTAAAACTGTTAACATGTTTTCTTATGGACGTCCCTTTCTCGCTTTACTGTGCGCACGTACATCCTAAAACATGCATGCTCTTCTCGCATCGCATCGCCTTCACGCTTTATCGCTTTACTGTGCACGCAACCTTAGTCTTATTCGAACAAAGGGACTTTAGATTTTCAATTGGTAGGTGTTTTGTTTCTGAAAGCCTGGTTGAATGGGTTGGCGAGTCCGCTTTCCCTCGCTTACGGAATTGTTGTCTCGGACCAAAAACTACCATAAGTATAGAACGATTGGCATCCATAGCTAAAGCTAGCCTGGCCTTTTACTTAGTTTGTAATTGAGCTAGTCAACTGCATTGTTAATCCTCTCCAATTGGTCGAATGACTTAAGTAATCATCATGTGGGACTTATAAAATTCTTATAAATCTTATAAATATAGTTTTGATTTTGATATATAAAAAATATATAAATATTAGGCGTAAACGTCTCTTAGAGAACCTAAAGCTTAGCTTCTCCAACCAGTGTGGGTGCGAAGATATTTTTTGTTGGGTATGGAAAGATGTTTTTACAGTTAATGGGATTTTTTTCGAAAACAAAATGTATCATGTTGGCGTTGTCATGTGATGTGATGTTCTGTTTAAGTTTATATTTTGTTATATGAGGGCAGAGCGACAAAAAATTGCGGTAAAAAATTATGGTTTGCTGCCACTGTACTTGTGGCTGTTATTTCCTTATAAAATAGAGCAGAAAGTGCATAGAGTTTCACTTTAAATTGATTTCCAAAACAATTTATTTTGTTGATTGAATACTGAGGTAATATTTTACCATTGGAGCTTCAGCTCAAGACAAATACAAATTTTAAGGCAGAGAAGACCTTATCGTCAACTTGTAAATGGAAATTGGTAAAAGACACCGGCGAGGCGGTCCTAAGAATTTCTGTTTACTGCAAAAATATGAAGTTGTCAAGAACCAAAGCCTGGCGAGGCGATCGACAATGAACTATTTTTTATTCATTTGTATACCCTGTCCTAAGGGTAGGTTTATTAATTTTGACTCATAGCTTGTAACACTTTTTAATATTCGTCGCAGACCCATAAAAGTATATATATTTATATTGAGGACCAAAACCTTAGACTATTTAGCAATGTGCGTCCGTCCGTCCGTACGCAATTTTTATGACTTTAAATTAAAGCTAGGAAGCTGAAATATGGAACATATACCCCCGAAATGGTAAAGTGTAAAATTTTTACACGCCCACAACATAGAAAAAATCCTTTTAAAGCTAAAGTTGGAGAGATAGAGTGTTACAATCTTTACAAGATATGTAGGCACTGCCCTCCTTCATAAGTTTTTCATATAAAGTTTTTTTGCCACGCCTACTTTTTGTGGGCGTTTTTGACTAAAATGCTTTTTTATTCGAAAATTTTCATAGAAACCGGAAAAAATGGTTAACAAAAGGCCAAAAACTATTTTATGGGTTTTTGGCCACGTCCAATTTTTGGGGGCGTTTTTTAAAAAAAATTTTTTTATAAATTTTATGGAATGAAATAAAATGCCATCCATCATCTCTTTAACGCTTTTTTCTTTGGAGCATATAGGGATATGAAAAGGTATAATACTGTTCGCCCCAAGCGGACTGTAGCCTTTCCTTATGTTTTTCTTCTTGGTTTATTCATTTTTATCCATAAAAGTTTGGGTAAACTTTTCTACTGAAATGTAGTCATCGAAGCGAAACTCGAATACTCTGTCAATACCAGTGAATGGCACTTGCATCGCTGAAACTTGAATGACTTTCCATTTACAAATTCGATGAATTGAAGAACTCAGCGAATGTCCTTACACGATGTAAAACATTTTTTACGCCTTCTGATCTGTCACAATGTCCCCTTCCTGGCTGTCTTTGTTTCATTGATATTTCAACCATTAGTGCTATTGCCAGGAATGCTTTGTGCTATTTTCGTAAACCGCATATTCCCATCCGATTCTCTTTTATTGAAAACGTTTATTCTGCTATCCGTCGGGTGAATGCATTCACGCTGCACAAGTGCTAATACTGCTGATACAAATATTGTGATTGGTTAATATCCGAAGATGTCTTAGGTAAGTAAATAAACAAAATAAAATATTCGCCATTTAAGTTCATAATCCATTTATTGTGGAGTGTAGATATTCTAAAATTCTAGGTAAAGAACTAACATATAAAATATAAGTAGATATCTAGATATATGTAAATAATTTTATAATATAAATTGAAAAGCAAATATGTATTTCGATGATTTATCAACGGATGATATGTTCGTTCATTCACTCTATGGGAATTTTCGCTCTAATTACCTGAAATAAAGTAGAAAAAGAAATTACATTAAGAATAAGTTTCAATACGTATATACAATTTTCTGTCAGTTAAAAATGTTCTACCATAAGTTAAATTAACAGCGTAAAGTTACTCAAGCCTATCACAAGTTCCCTTCGAAGAAATCCTCGAATGAAAATTTCCGCTATGAATCCTGAAAAGAGCAATCACAAGATCCGAAGGGATTCGAAAAAAGCTTTGCCTAATTGAAAAGAATAGTTTCCATTTTCGAAGTCAGCTGATTTGGGTCAAAATTAATACTCAAAATCCCTGAACTTAAAAAAAATCCCTTAACCTTTTTCTTATTTTCTTTTAAAAGTTGAATTTTTGTGACTTAAATGAGTTCTTATAGATTTGTAACATTGAGTAAATTTAAAAAATGTATATATGTAATGTACAATTTAACTATCGAATATAATAAAATATTTTGGCTTTCAAGTTAAAAATTCCCAAAAAGGGATTTTTGTTACCTGGTAACCGAGTACTGCCCCATCTGTCAAATTCAATCGTGCATATTTTTGTTTTTTTTTTTAAGTGCAAAAATAGTTTAAAATTTTAAAATTAAGAGAATCAATTGCAATATCTATCGCTGCAATTCTAAAGAGGCGATATATCAAAAACAAAAAAAAAACGAAAATTCAAAGAAGGCAACTAAGGGACCGAATGTAACATTTGGACGAAACTGTAAGTTATCCTTGCAATTATTTGAAATTGTTGAAATAACTGTTAGTCTACGACAGAAACAACTTGTCATAGAGAAGGACAAAATATTTTAGGTTTTTTCGGGGGTGGTGATACCAAATTCTTCACTTTCAAACTTGTAATAGATTTTTCGGGATTCGTAAAAATTTTACTATTACGACGTAGCTCGTGATAGGGTCGACTAATTTTAAGCCATTTGGCGAAAATCTTTAATAAATATTAATTTTTCATACAAGCATCTAATGGCTAAGGTTGTTTTAGCAAATACACATTTTGAAACATTGGTTTACAGTTGCCACATTGATGTTTGTGTTTGTATTTGTATGGTCGTTGTGCTAAAAGTCGACAAGAAAGTTCACATTTCTGGGCCAAACGTAAAAGAAACTTTAAACAGATCGTTATCGGTGTTTTCTTTTACAAGTGCGAAGTATTCGGGAAGTTTTCTAATTTATACTGGCGAACCAGACCCTTTCAAAGCTAACTTTCTCACAATGTGCAAAATATCGATATTCGGTGATGTTGTTTCACGTCAACAGAGCAGTTCAAGGTATTTGAAGATGTGGCGAAGTCTGCGGTACGCGTAAACAATAACTTTCACTATCTACCTTTCTAGAGGTGATAGAGGTAAAAACCTCGAAACTATTTTCTGTTCGAATTCATGTGTTGTTTTATTTCAATCGCATGTCTAATTCAAAAGAAGTTCATTCACGTTTTCACTTTTTACTATTGAATTCCCGGATCTTAAACACCTTCGTACAAATCTGCTTTTGAGAATCTGAACTGCAAAACTTTGAAGCGCGGCATTTTTTTTTAAACTTTTCAAAAACAATTCTGTAGTCGAAAAAACTAATTGAACCGAAAAAAAATCCTACCTCAGAGCACATATTTCTATAAATCTCATCGGTGTCCCATGGGCCACGCTCAGGCAGTGGCAAACCCCGTCTTCGTAGCTCTTGTACACAGTCCGTGAGATCAAGTATTGGCAATGGATCAATGCCAGCTTTTGATACCTTCCCAGCTAAGTACTCGACATAGTGTTGCCTAAAACAGTTTACAAGTTGTAAATAATTTGAAATAACCTCAAAATCTCAACCCAATACTCACCGACACAAGCCGGCATGATTTTCTTGCACATCAGCATTGCATACGGCATCAACTAGACCCTTGGGAGTCTCTTTCTGCAACGGAATGGGACATTTGGACAGAGATCTAGCACCTTCTGCCTTATCGAAGCCAGCTGGATCTACATCAAAAGTAACATTATTTTGCTTGAGAAGATTTTGTAGCTGGCCCGGATCTTTGTCTCTCAAGTAGAAGAGGCAACTGCGCGGATGGTGTGAATGTAGTCCAAGCTTCGAGCAATATGGTGAAATAGTGCATTTAGCTCCCATCATAAAGGGCTTACTGCAGCCATAACAAAACTCATGCTTGCACTGTGTGCAAGTGAAGTGCATGCAGCCACCTCTGGCTAGAGAGTATTTAAAGTGGCACTTGGGACAGTCTATGCCGTTTATGGCCAAATGCTCAGCGACACCCTTTGCCTGGATCTCTGGATCGTTGGCCTCCTTCCATTCTTGGAACTTTTCGCAAGACAGACTTTCGTGCTGTTTTTCCCACTAAAAAAAATACATTAACAAAGTACGCACATACATATGCAAGTAGAATTGTTACAGTTTTTCGGCACTGACTACATGTAACCGATCCACAATCAGGACATATGAGCCTTTTTTGCTTAGGCCGCGCAAAGAATCCCGACGAACATTGTATACACCACTTGAAGTTTGGATCTTGCATCAGTGTTCGGTCACGCAACTTTCTTTGAAACAACTCGTGCACCTCCGGTTCGACTATGTTTTTTATAAATATGTCCAAATTTGAAAAATATTCAAGATTTTCGTCCTCGTTAATGGTTGGGTCGTGAAGTTCTGGTGTCTTGCAAAATGGGCAATTGCAGTCGTTAATACTTCGATCGGTAATCTAAGAAAAGAGTAATGAGTATGATACAGGAAGCCTGTCAAAAATCTGTGTCAAATTTTACCTGAATCGTAAAGTAGTTCTTTGCGCACACTTTGCAGCATTTGTGCGTGCACTTGAGCATTGAAACAATCTGGTTCATTGGGTAGGACCCCATGCACAGTTCACATTCTTGCTGCAACATCGATATAGCTTGATCCAGATCAGCGCATTCCTTGGCGGCCCAAATTGAAGCTTCTTGCTGGAACTTCATGCCAACCAGAGCGGCGGCAAGGTGTGCCTCCGCCATGTTCGCCACCAATTGTTCGTCAACAAATCTCCTTGCTAATACCTAAATCAAATATTTTTTTAAAAATTAATTCAACTTTGGCGTTGGACTGAGCTTACCTCTGGCTTCTCAATTTGGGACTCTATGATGCTGGGGTATGTCCTGAAAACCGGAACGCTCTGCTTTCTTAAACGCACTTCAAGTGGTGTTGGTTCCTCGTCCTCGGATGTTGTTGCTTGATAATCATCATCACTGAAACATGTCTCGTGGTACTTTTTCTTGGGCAGTTTTGGAATCTTCGGTTGAGTGCGGGATCTCTGAACAGGATGCTCGGCGGTTACTTGAGTGAATTTTGAAATCGCATCTATGATGGATTTTTTTCGCACAAGTGTCGGAGGAGGAGCAGGCTTCAGTGGTTGAGTCGCTGGTTTTGGTTTATTGAAGAGCTCCTGTTGAATGGCACGCACGGAGGAAATGCCAATTGGTGACGGTCCTGAGAATGACTTTGAGCGATTGGGAACCGGATTTTGCTTAACGTTAAGCTTGGGAATTTTACTGGCAATTTTCTTGGGAGGTGATTTCGAAGGACTTGTAGTTGTTGGTGTGGTACTGACCGTTGAAGAGCTTGGAGAGTTATGGCTCTCAACTGATTGAGATGCTTCTTGGGCTTGTGGGAATGTTTCAGTGGACGGTGATTCTTTGGCAGGGGATTGGTTTTCATTTACGCTGCTGCTGTTGGTGTGAAGCAGTTGCTCCAATGCCGTGATGAGTGCGGGAGTGCTGTCGGGATCGATGATGTTATTGGTCGCCATTTCTATATTCGTCGGTTCTTTGGTATCAGGTGCTGTGGTGGATTTTGAAGCAAGGCTTATGTTGTTTGTATTTAATGTGTCAAGTGTTGGTGTGTTTCTTGATGATGGACTTGCTGTAGTTACTGCCAATTGAGTGGTTCCCAAAAAATCACTGGCAACATGGGAATTTGTTGGCAATGAAGTGATTTTGCTTGTGACAGGTATTTGATCTTTTAGGTTCAATGGTGAAAGGCTTTTTCTGGCCACTTCAGGTGTCGGATTGTTAACTGATTCTTGACTTGCGACTTGCGTTTGAACTGGCGATGGAGTCCTCTTACTAGCTTCCGGTTTTGTTAGCTTGTCTGCATTTAACACCGACGGCGAAGGGCTTCGATTGACCTCGTTAGGTGTTAAAGTGGTTCCTGATACTTTATCTGCTTTATGTGTATTTTTGTCTGGAGTTATTTTTCCGACGTTGGGAGTTTCACTTAACACTGATGGCGTATGGTTGTTTTCGACTACAGCCTGGTTATTCATTTGTGTGGGCGGTGGAGACCTCTTTGCGGCGTCAAGTTTTAAAGCTTCATCTTTTATTAGACTTTGCTTATCTGTATTCAATGAATGAAAGACCAATGATGAAAGACTTTTGACCTCATCATTTGATATTTGACTTGCACTTGCATCTTCCTTCATTGGTGATGGAGTTCTCTTGTTAGTTGTCGCTTCCATTATAGGACTTGCTCTAGAACTAGACGCAACGGGACTTTTACTTGGCTTCTCATCTACCGAGCCTCCGCTGACAATCTTTGGTTCCTCTAGCACAATCTTTATTTGACTAGCGAAAACAGTATTGGCATTCGATGACGTTGGTTCGACAACTTCTTCTGATCGAGCTCCAGTTGGCATTGAACTATCGCTTGCACGATTCTCTTCAGAAATTGTTGTCGAAATATTGGTCTCGTGGACAGATTCCGATTTTGGACTAGCAAAAACAGTATTTCGCTCCAAATCGCCCTGATTGACATTCGATGACGTTGATTCGATAACTTCTACTGTTCGAGCTCCAGTTGGCATTGAACTATCGCTTGCACGATTCTCTTCAGAAATTGTTGTCGAAATATTGGTCTCGTGGACAGATTCCGATTTTGGACTAGCAAAAACAGTATTTCGCTCCAAATCGCCCTGATTGACATTCGATGACGTTGGTTCGATTACTTCTCCTGATCGAGCTCCAGTTGGCTTTGAACTATTGCTTGAACGATTGCCTCTTTCAGAAATCTTTGTCGAAATATTGGTCTCGTGGACAGATTCCGATTTTGGACTAGCAAAAACAGTATTTTGCTCCAAAGCGCCCTGATTGACATTCGATGACGTTGTTTCGATAACTTCTCCTGATCGAGCTCCAGTTGGCATTAAACTATCGCTTGAACGATTCTCTCTTTCAGAAATCTTTGTCGAAAAATTGGTCTCGGAAAGAGATTCAGAATTTTGATGAGAATCTACTTCTACCGATTCACTTACATCCTTGGGTATCAAACCTGGAAGAACCGAAACTATACTCGTATTATGATCTGTGCTTATGACATGACTTGGATTAGTTAAACTTTCTTTGGAAATTGATGAATCTACAATTGATGGCAAATGATCTATGGATGGTGTGTGGTTTAGGGTGACTTGCAATGACTCGATTGCTTCTTCGTCTTCCTCCTCATCAATGTACTGCATTTCATCAACTTCTTGCAGATCTTCATTGTCATGAGTTCTGTCCTCGGCACTATCCAGTTCAACATTGCTATATTCCTCTTCATTTTCTGTTTCTTCTTCTTCGTCGTACTCTTCTTCAGCATTGGTATTTTCGTCATATTCTTCCTCCTCATCCTCCTCCTCGTATTCCTCTTCATAATCTTCCGACGAGAATTCATCACTGTACTCGTCTTCCGAATCAAAGGCAGCCATATCAATGTTGATTTCTTCTTTCATCTGTTTAATCAGTCGCTGCGTATCTTCAACCAGTTCGGATAGATTTTGTTTCGAAGGATCAGAGTACTTGAAATCTATTGATTTATTCGACATGGCAGTTATAGTGCTGGACGATGCAGAAGGTGTTACTAAAGGCAAGCTATTTTCATTTTCAAGAATGAGAAAGACTTCACTCTCGGATGTTGGAGATGTTGGAGATTGCATTAGATCGCGAGTGTTGTCAATATTAAGCTCTTCACTCTCAACACTGTAAAGCTCTTGATCAGAATTTTCCTCGTCATCCTTTAGACTTGAGGCTAGAGTGATGGGAGCAATCGTTGGCTGGGGTATTTCTTCAATGGCATTATGGAAATCTGGTTCTTCGTCAGAAGAACTCTGGATGTCATCAAAGAATTCATCTTCTTCAGGTGGATGAGCTTCGGATTGTTGATCAAAACTAAGAGTTTCGTTTACATTTGGCGATGAAGTAGGGGAGGTAGGGATATTCTCTATCGAAGTTAGACTCGCTGAGCTTGGTGTCCTTCTGACTGGAATTCTCGAAATTGGTTTCTTTTTTAATGGCATCGATTTGGAAGCTGTTGAGGCTTCGGAGGACTGTGTCTTCTCACTCGATTCTGTTTTCGGGGCATCTTTTTCAACCATCGTTAACTTTTGTTGAGTGTTCTGGTCGGTGGTATCTTCATTTGTTTTCCGCGTTTCAGCCGAAGGTTTACTGTCATTTTCAGTGCTCAAAGTTTCAGATTTTGTGTCTGCTGTGTCAAGCTTCGTCTTCTTTGCCTTGGTTTTGGAGCTTATGCTAGGTTTTTCCGAGACTTCAACCTTTTTTGTGTTAATTTCTTGAGGCTTGGATTCTACGCCTGTTGTCTTCCCTACCAAATAGTTGGTACTTGTGCTGGGTTCTTCAGTCGTTTTATTTGCCAAATTTGAACTTTCAGCTTCATTCACTGCTTCAGTCTTCTTTGACACAGAGCCAGAAGCTGCATTTTCCTGTTTAGATTTTTCATTTTTCGGTTGTTTCTTCGTCTGCTTTGAAATTTTTGAACTTTTGGTAGGTTCGTGTGCAATTTCATTGTTGATCTTGACATCAGTCTTTGTTGTTTCCTGCTCTACAAAATGTTTGGAGCTTGTACTAGGCTCTTGTAAATTGTCATTTTCATTTTGTGCAGATTCCTGTAAATCTTCAGTTGTTTCGATTACTTCAATTGTTGCTGCTTCAGATTCAGAAGTTGTTTTCTGCTGCTTTGTTTGTTTGCGTCGGGGTAAGGAGGAGGTTTTCTTAGCTTTGGCTTTCTGGGGCACAGAAACTTGCTCGGAATTTGTCACCAATCCAATTTCTCCCTGGGGAGCTTCTTTTTGCAAGCTTTGTTCTTCTGACTGCTTTGGCGTTTCCGCCACTCCAATGGATGTTGAAGGCGCCTCTTCCAACTGAATTTCAACAGATTTCACTAAAATCGTCGATGCACTTGCTGCTTCGTTTGAATTCATTTGATCCGGTTCAGTGCTTGTTTCCGTCTGAACAGTATCCTCTTCGACTTTTCTTCTTTCTCGTTTAACCGATCTTCGTGTTCTCTGCCTTCTACTTCTTCCGAAGCTACTGAAACCAAATCCTTTGAATGAAAATCCTCTGAATCCCCAACCTTTGTCGGGTTTGTTTTCCGATTCATCGCTTTCAGCGTTCTGCTCTTCAGGGTCTTTAACTACAATGCGGGCTTCAGTTTGCTCCTCTTCTGGTGCTTTTAAATGCGTTTCGGGTTCAATATCCGTTTTCTTTACCTCGACACTTGCGCCGGTTTCTTGTTTAACATTTGTTCTGGGTAATTCTTCTTGGCTCTGCCCTGATTCTTCTTCGCTAGAATCCTCAAGCACTTCTTGGCGTATATTTTCCTTTTGATTGCTTACTGATGGCGTTTCCTTACTTTCCTCTTCTTCACTAGAATCGTCAACACTAGTTTCCTCGGTTGATTCCTCTTCATCAGACTCGGGCGCTATGGCCATTTTAAAAACAGTCCTAGGAGCATTCGCGAACGAATTCAATTCATTTTCTTCCCTTTGTTTCCGGAAAAAACTTCTTTCCACTTCCGCCGAAAAATTAGGCATCGCCGATACCTCCTGCAACTCAACTTGCGGTTCTTCTTCTAACGTGCTGTGCTTCAAATTCGGTCTTATAACTTCTTCCATTATAAACTCCTCGGCATCTATCGGAGGTGGCTCAGGGCGCTCTTCTTCCCTTTCCGCATCGACTTCAGCCACTTCAGGTTGAAGTAGTTCTTTTTCAACCTGCTCGACTAGATTCGGAACTATTTCCTGTATATGTTGCCACACGAAGTTCTTAACATCTGTTGCGTTGTTCGAGAAATTACCTCCACTTTTTGCCGACAAAATGGGACTCTTCATGAAAATTCTCTCCGCATCCGCATCCGCGTCCACATCCATCTCAGCCTCTACCGGCTTCTTAGCCAGGAGATTGCCCAACATATCCTCCACACTTCGCAAAATTTGCTCATTCTGCTTTGCTTGAACCTGTTCCATATTACCAATTAGTATTTCCAGGTCCTTAAGGACATAGCGGTTCTGTGAATTATATGTATCGTCTTTACTCTCATGACTCCATGACGATAGGTTTGAGACAGAAGATGTATTTCTGAAGTGACCCTGATCTTGTGTGTATGTTAGCTGATCTGCATTAGCGCTAAGGAATTCATGAATTGCCGAATTGACTTCTAGAATAGTTTGTCGAAGAAAGAGAGAGAGAGAGAGAAGGGAAAGTGAAGTATAAAAAGACAAAAACAACCAAAAAAGCAGGTTTTGATCTAAGCTAATTTAATCGAACTCAAGATATAAATATATGAAACTTGTTTTGAAGCAGCGTGTTTTTTTTGGGGACAATTAATGCATGTGTAACTGTAAATAATTTAGATCAACCGCCGGCTTTTTGCTACTACTAACCAGTTTTGGGTGGTGGCGGTGGCATATAATTGGCGCTCTCATTTTCGACTCCGCCCGGCGAGCCCCACACCCTCATTAAAAAAGGTTTCAGCTGCGTTTTACTGAGGTCCAGAAGGGCGAGCTCCAAATTTCCATGATGCGCCGTCAATGCCGTCACGATATCTTCGCGGGAATAGTTTCCCTTGGCCGAAATTTCAAGGTACTTGCGCTGTCGCTGTTCAACGCATTCGGAGATGGCTTGCCACACATTTCCGCCATGCATGCGTAGGGCTTCTCTCGCCTCGATCGCAGATATTGTGCCAATGACATTCTCAATTCTTTCTTGTCCGTATTTTGTGGCCAAACTTTGAACGGTTTGAACCAGCTTTGACCAGTTCTCGCGCAGCCACGCGATGGGGTGTGTATCGCCGCAATGCTTCAAAGCTGCGTGCAACTCCTCGGCTGTAAATTTGTAATGTTCCGCTTCCTATGGAGAGAGTAAAAAAGAGTTAGACAAAATGTTCAACAGGTTTCATCACACATACTTTCAGCAGCATGAAAAGTTCAATTTCAGGGTCTCTGGTGGGCTCATTTCTTTTCGACGCCGAATATTGGTCAAAGAAATTGTCATTGTGGTACATTTGAGCCTAAATGAATGGGAATGAGGGGGGCGGTTAAGTGAGCTTATTGATGTGTTAATTGGAGGTTGTTTGGGCTTACCTTTTGCGAGGCTAAATAGTCTGACACTGATGGTCTGCGATGATGGACGGATGGAGGATGGTCGTCAAAGCGGATGTCCGTGGAACTACGATAGCGGTCAGTTTGTGCCACCGACATATCTCTATAGAATCGTAGATTCCTCTCCAAGCTGGCGAAATGTTCAGCCTCCCTTGAGGCTGCCGTGTCTTGAAGGGGCGTAAAAATCTCCTTGGGGCTAAAGTTCCTCGTCGGCGGAGTGTAAGACGCGCTCTAAAAAATTGTAAATGTAATCAAAATGTTTTGTCACATGAACTTCGATATACTTGTTGATGGTCACTTATGGGCATTTCAGTTGAAGTCGCTACAGCTTCATGTTCAGGTTCGTTCCGTGCTGGCAAACTATCGTAGGTCTAAAATGGAATAAATCTGTCTGAGATAAGTAAAAAGTAGAACGAGGACGCTCAACGACCCACCTGAGTGGAGATGCTCTGCGGAACTGGTGAGGTCGCTGTCGATCGCAGTTCTTTTGGTATTTCCTTCGGTGGTGAAGGTCCACAGCCTGTAGAAACTTTTTGTGCTTTCTTCTCCTTGGGAACATTCGAAGTTCTAGCTAAATTTGAACCTTTATCTTTCGACTTGTGAATGGTGTTCGATTCAGCATTACGTTTCACTTTGATCGCTTCGGCTTGAATATTTTCATCTAATGCTGCCCAAATATCATCGACTGTTGCATTTTCTACAAGGTTGGAAGGTTTTACGGTTTTTATTCAAAAGGAAACAATGTACTAGTATCCTACAAGAACAGGACCGTCTATAGTGAGGCTTTTCTCTCTCTCTCTCTCTGAATTGAAATAATAAATGCGTGTATCATGTATACAAAAGTGGTGTATTTCATAAGGAACAAGCTAACTTCGCACAACAATTACAACAACAACTAAAACAAGAACAACAACAACAACAACGAAAGAACAGCGAGAGATACATACAATGATACAAGTGAGATAATTAGATGCGACCATAGGCATGGTCCAATGAATGGCTTTACTTGGATTTGGTGCCCAGGAAAAATGAAATTTTTCTATTCCTACCTTTCTTCTTGGCTCCGACGTAGTCCTCAGCTGACTCCTCTTCAGATTGAGATACTTTTGATTTTGATTTTATTGTCCCGTTCGTAACTGGTGACGGTTTGGTGGTGGGGGCAGCTTCTTTTGTTATCGGACTTATTGGAGTCTTGCAGCAAATTGAGCAAATCTTAGTCTTGGCTTCGTTGACGAACGTGCAAAATTCGCACTCCCATTCGTTTTCGGGTGTCGAGGGTGGAGGTCCAAGCGAAGCTGTATCTTCGGCATCGATGATTTCTTCTTTTTGGTTAATCTCCAACTTTAGTTCGTTGGCATTTTGATATTGATTGTCATTTGGATACTCAAAATCATCAACAGGATTATCGGGTTCAAGTTGCTGCTCGACTTCATGGCTAATAGGAATCGGTTCAGCTTTTGGGGTGTGATTTGGCTTGTTGGATTCCTTCATTTTTTCTTGAATCTTGGCCTGAACCAGTGCTCTAGTGGGAGCTGGTTCCGACGCTTCGGAGTCCGGCGATATCGGAGAGTCCGAGTAGACTTTTTTGTAGGAATTGAAGTTTGTGCTGGCCGCCGAAGTCCGACGCATTGGTGTCCATTCACTTTGCACAGACTTTGGTATTGAAGCTCCACGACGGTCACGTGACGTGAGGATCTTATTTCTCAGGCTTCTGGGTTCTTTTTCCTCTTCCAAGGGAAGGGCTTGCGAAGCACTAGACACTCGTCGAGTGCGTCGTTGAGTCGGCACACCGGACCGTTGGGAAAGAAGTGATCGACGGTCATCATTCTCAGAGTCTTCGTCGTCGGTTAGCTCGTTTTCGGTGTAATTGTTTCTTTTCTTACGCACTTGCATCGATTTTCGGCTAAGCGTTGGCGAGGGTACTCTCGAACCAGCACGCGAAGTGGCACGCGATCGGGTTGATAAAGGCATTCCCATCATTCCTGGACAGACGAAGAAAACACTGTACCATTAAAAGGACAGCTATTTGACAAAGCCTACCTGGGTTCATTGCTGGAATTCCGACACCCATTGGGTATGGATACATGCCTGGCATATTCATAAATACCGGCGGTGGAGCCATCATTTGCTGGGGGTTTGGATAGTAGCCGTGTGGCATATTCAGGCTCATTTGTGAACGGTTAAGATTTGTATTGGACGCACCTAGCCACTCGTCATGCTGGTGCGGCTGATTCCAAGGTCGGTGGTTGCTGCAATTTATGCAGTTTAACTGTGCCATGGATTGAGCCTGTCAAAAGTACGTCGTTGATTATTGCGCTTAGTCAAAAGTTGTTCAAAAATTTGTACTTACCTGTTGCATCTGATTGCCGCCACCCATCCACATCGGTGAACGGTTGTCCGTTGGCCGCTGACCTACTTGATTCAGGTTAAACACTGACGTACTCATATTTCTAGCAGCTGGACTATTCCGCATGCCCATCTGCTGATGAAAGTGAAACGGGGGATCGTCAGGAAAATCAAATGAATTAATGCCAGATGACATGCTTCCAGATCGAAAATGTGAGGGCGATGAAATGTTTGACCATTGGTCAGAAGGCAACAGCTACGAGATTGAGAATGAGAAATGTATTTAATGAATAGGCCAATTGGTGGGGGATCGGCAAGCTGTTAATACTTACTTGATCCCTTCGAACACCAGGCTGACCATTTTGCCTTTCAATAGCTTTCGCTTCTTTGTGTTGTCGGTATCTTTGCTGCAACAAGGCCATTCTGTCCAATGTAGCACTTGCCTTGTTCTTGATTTTCTCCAGCGTTATCGACGGTGGCCTCTGAATCGTATCAAATACAGATTTACTATTCGGCGTCGTTGACCTAGACGACACTCCGTCGCTGGGTGTCCTTGGCGTTTCGGGCAAGGGGCGTGTGCTGAGATTCAAACCCCTTTTCAGCGAACCTAAACGATCTTGCCAGGCCTGCTGGGGTTGGCCCGGCACCGGTGATGATGTTGGCGTCGGTGCTGGCGAACCTATGACCTAGGATTAATTTCTTAAGTTATTTGCCTTCATCACAGCTAGTCTCTACCGTTAAATTTAAGATTAAAAAGACCCAAGAATTTATGTTTAAAAATTTTTGTTTTTTTAAATAAAAACTTTTTTTTCTTTTGGATTTTATTGTATAAATTTTTGTAGAAGTTAACAATGAAAATAAAAAAAAAAACTCTGTTAAAAGATAAATACGTGCGTCTCAAGAAAAATGGAATAAGTTTGCTTTTGACAAAAAAAGACCGTTTCTTTGAATTTAATTCCGGGAATGAGAGTAACAAAAAAACCTTGTTGAAAACACTCAGAACACAATTATTGAAAGATATTTTAGATGCATATTTTTTTTTTTTTTTTTTTCAAACTTATGAGATGGTGCAGAATCGTACCTGATCCCTCCGAAGTGGCATAGGTGATGGCATTCCCTTTTTATTGCGACGTGGCGGTGCAACTGGAGCCTGTGGTGCTGGTGCAGCCTTTGGTGGGATGAGAGGTGTACTGTTTGTACTTCTTTGGAATTCAATGGCCTGCAATTGGATAAAGAAATTTTGAATTTTTTGCATTTAATTGAGAAAAACACAACAAAGCTATTTCGGATGAAGCAAACATAAATAATTACCTTTCTTAGATGGGTCTTGCGCTTCGGGTGCTTATGAAACATATCATCGCATGAAGCACAGAATATCTGTTGTGCGCACTCATCGCACGTTACCCAGGGATTATTGGAACCGCATAGAGTGCATTTCATTGCAGATTCCGGGCGTCGTGTATCTGAAAATAGCAATTCAAAATGGATTTCTCTACAATTTGTGGCTTTCTTTAATATTGGAGCATTATTTACCAGGAGTTTTTGGACGCATCGTTTCGTTTGAGTATTGCTGACCAGAAAATTCAATGACTTCATAGTCTGGTTCGGCCTGGTTCGTCTTTGGTGGCAGTGCCGGTGGTCGTGGTGTTGCAGCGCCATTAATCGTATTCGGTGGTGGGGCTGGTGGCTTCGGACCAATGCGTTCGTTTGCCGCTGTCTAAAGATACATAGAAGAGTACGTTTGTATGAGTTTCTGAAAATGTTTTCCAAACGGAAAGATATTGTTTACATACCACCCATTTGGGCATTGGACGTTCCGCTTTAAGCTTTGCGGGAAGTGTGTTTGTCGTCGTTTGAAAGTTCTAATAAAAAATATAAAATTTACATGAATTTCGTCATTCAACTAAATATGGCGTATTGTGGGAAAAATTATTTATCTTTCGGGTAAACAAATTGAACCGAATTCATTCTCTAAATACGTCAAACCGCTGGCAATGGTCAAGTCACATTATTGAGGTCTTTTTGCATACTTTGGCGGCAATAAGTATTAAGAGGTTGTTTTCATTTTACCAAAATCATTCGACGATTGTTTATTTGCGTTCACTTTTCGCATTCTTAATACGCAAATGAGTCTACATTTAAGTCACTAAATATTTACCTATGGCTTGCTTCATTCGCCTTAAAATATTGATATGGACGAGAGAGTTGGATTGGCTAAATAAAATCTTCTTTCCTCTTAATTTGACGAGGATTATAGGAATTATTTCCTTTCATTTTACGGCTTCTCTAATATTCAGAATGCGGTGCTCAGCGTTTTGACCTTCAAAAATGTCTGTATTCCTCCCAGTTTCAAAGCACTTCACTAAGGGAAATCAAACGTGATCCAGGAGCCTGTCTCTCTTTTGCGGGTTGATTTACATTGCCGTTTTGAAGGATTTCTTTGAGTCACTCTTTTGAACATGACAACATCAACTGACCCTGCATTGCTCTATTTTTTTCGGATCTTTGAACTTAATTGCTAACTAAAATAAAATTGCTTGCAATCGGCTAAAGTCATACAATATTTTGTCCCCTCTCTCTTCTTCTCTCTCTCTCTCTGCCAACAAAGCTAGAAACATAAATTTGAAAGGAAATTTTAGAATGAAATTTTGGCATTACAGCTGTTTCAAGGTTTGGCACTTCCGATCCTTCCAGTGACCTCGTCAAGGCTTTTATGAGGCACACATTTTCTAAGTCACCTTGCTGGGAGATGAAAACTATGGGTCACTTCCAATCATTGCAGAATCTTTAAATTTGGCTCGTGGATAGGATTTGCATGTCTGTCTTTTGTATTTCGCGGTCTTTGGAAAGAAAACAAGCCGTTGGACAAGATTATTCTTGCAGATTCTGAAAGGCAGCATTTCGCACTCTTAGATGTTTGTTAGACGTTCTCAAGAGGTGGGGCAGAGAATAAAAACTTTCCGGTAGTACGTGTTGAGATTTAAGCCAGCGACCTCTTGCTTAGTGTTCCAACACACTTAACCACTAAGTCACCGCACTCACAGTACATTCTGGCTCTGGCAAAAGCCGAACAGTCACAGATAGTGTATGATGCAGTTTGGTCAGCTTCCAGACTGCACTCATATAGACTTGGCACTAATAGTTTTCTGATGCTCATTGAGAGAAACAAAACCGGTGACAAGGCCTATTTACCATCTTTAGTCATATAGTTTTTGTTCCAGCTGACATTTAGATCGGTGGATTTTTGGACTTCGAATATCAGTATTCAGTATGCCTTAGACGTTAATATTAGCTCATTTTACTTTTGTTAACCCAAGAGCAGCTTATGGATGTGGGCCAACAAAGACTGATAATGAGCCTTGACCAAGCACTCAGGTCAGTGTTACGCACTAAAAATGTGAATTTATATCACTTTCTTATAAAAACTAAATCCACTTTGGATGTGGATTGAGATAGTACTTAATTCTCATGATTTTGATACTAACTCTGAGAAGTTTTATTGAGCTCACGCAGGGACTAACTTCACGGGATTTAAGTCCATTATGAACCGATTCGGCGGGACACAAGGCCAAAAATTCGCTTAATCCCAGGTACTGTTGCCACAGGCGCCTGCCTGAAATACGTACCTCGATCGGAGTAACGAAGTGAGCTAGGTAGCGGACCACCTAGTTAAATCTTTATATTCATATTTTGGATCTCTTTTCTTATTATAACCAAAACTGTAAAATCCTTGTTCTTCAAACTGAAAATGTTTGAGATTTCGAAACAAAAGATTTAACTGAATTAAACTTATGTGGTAATACACGTCGCAGGCTGACAAGCGTACATTATTTCAATCTTGAAATTCAGAAGATTTTGTTGCTTTGACTGCTTGGAAGGCTATAGCGCTCTATCGTGGCTTCGCACTTAATTACCAATAATTCTCGAAAGGAATCGGTTCTAGACAATCCGCCACAAATTAAAAGCGATTCAATTGTGATTTATATTGTTTACTCATGTTTAATAAAAAAATAAGCCCACTCTAATCTCTAATTTATGTTTTTTTGTCAACGTTGGCATCGATTTAAAATATTTTATAAGTAAATTACCAAACCTGGTAGGAAGTAGGGACTTTTCTCATATGAAGCAGATTCGCTTGGATTTATGTCCATGAATAGAGAACATGTTTTTCAACCGATTTATTCTTATGCTTTGCAAAACATAATTTTTTTTTCAAAAAAAAACACAACAATGGAGACACGATAGGGGTAATTTTTTTTTCCTTTTTTCTTGGCATCAAATTAACGAATTAAGAACTACAACAACATTCGCCGGTTCAAAAATTCTCCTACAAAAATAAACACAACACCTACGAGACTCTTGCAATTGCTATTGCTACGAAACTATTCTAGCTATTTATAATAAATGTAATAACTATTTTTCATGATTTGTTTTGTCACATTCTATCTTCAAAGGAAAGCAGAAACTCTCCACACTGTTGCACTAGTGCTCTAGAATGCCAGACTCTAATGCAGAGCGCACAACGAGATCTAACACAAAAACGCCAAGTGTATTAAATTCTATTAATAAATTTGAAGATATTTTAAAATTTTAATTTCATCGAAGAAGCGTCGACAGGCAAAGAAAATCTGCACATTTTCCAAAATTTATTATTATTTTCACAACATGACACATTTTGATTCCATCTATAGATACTTGTGTAGTCAGGAAAACTTACATTCATTTTTATGTCATAGAGTTCTTCCTCTTCCTTCGTTCGTTCTCTCTTTTTGTGGTAAAACTTCAATCCCAGGGTATAGTTTATGGATTATTTTAGAATTGCAACTATTTATAAACACTTAACGGTATTCGAAATAGTACAGGAGCTATTTAACATTTTCTCCTCCTTGGCAAGGATACTGTTGGTGTGCGATTTTTTATTTCGATTATAAATTTCTTGTCACAAAAAAATGTATGATTCCGGAAAAAGTGTTATATTCTTACATAACTCGCAAAATATCACAATGTGTACTTTTCAAATATGTTCCGTTTTCAATACAAATAGAATGATGGCGACATTTATCTTTTTCGGTTCACATTTACAAACTATTCCAATTGGTAGTCAGTCGTTGGCGGCTTATGAATTTTCCTAACGCGAGAGAGCACGACTACGATCATTCTGTGTGATGTGATTTTTAAGATCAAGTGATCTATCTTTAGGCGAGAGTATATAATATTATTGGGGAAAAAACAGCAACGGAAAAAAAAAGTGACGAAAAACAAGAACTTCCTGCGATTTTTTTGTTATTTTATTGTCAAAGCGGATTTATGTTCGTTTGGCTGATCTAGCTAGCTATAGTAGACGTTCAGTGGCCACCGAATCCCGAAATAAACTGAACGCATTGGAGAAATTCAGAGACAGACGTCTTTTATATATGCAAATATTTTTTTCAGAGAGTATTTTCGTCGGTAGTTGGTAGTATCCTAAGCTAGCGAAGAGAGATGCGCAAAGATGCGTTTGTGTGTTTTTTTTGAAACAAGTAAAATTGCGCAAAGATATAACGTTCGGACACAGTATGATGGGGCGCGAGTATTTTGGGAAAGTTTGAACAGTTTTCAAAATTTTGCAATAATAATGGAACGTAAAGTGTCAAAAGACATGATCTGGTTGGATTTTAGTTTGTTTGGGGTAGTTTTTTTGTTTTTTTTTTTTTTTTGATTTTGTAAACAAAATATCTGTTTGCAACTATTGGCGGTTTTCTATGAGCACTTTCAATTTGTGAAGATAAACGATTTTAATTTTATGCGAAAATATTGATAATTTGTCATTGATGCTTAGAAACGAGAAGTAATTGGGCGGTATTGTCAATTATACAAAGTTTTAGGGTTTACCTCTTTTATCAGCATTCACAACTTGTTGTTTTGAAATGAATTTTTCAGAAAAAATTTAAATATTAAATGGTATAAGAACTTCTGACTTTAAATTCCCAGGCGATGAACCAAACATTCGTTCGCTAAAAGTCGAAATACACACCAGTTTCATGGATTATTAAGGGGCACCAAGTTCTTTAGCAGCTTTGGCACTACATCCTTCTTTACTCGAACCAACTCAGGCCATTTTGACCTAACTTCAATTGTATGGGCATTGAAACAACAGCAGGCTCCATACCAAATTTTAACTATTTAACATTATACGATATAACGTTATAAGGCCCCAAAATTAGCAAAAATAGTAACCACTGACTCACTGACAGATTATCAAAACTATGGAGCACTTCCAATTATTGGAGTACCTTGAAATTTGGCACAGTAATAGGGTTTGCGCAGAAACCCCAGGGAAAAATCTAACATTTGTGATTTTCCATGAAGGGGACGTGGCACAAATACAATACAAACTTTGCGTTCATTCTTAGATCTGAGTACTTTTTGTGGCTGACTTGTAAGCCAAAATTTTTTTGTAAGAGACCTTGGCTGTTCTTTAACATTTATGTTTTTGGTGTGATTAGACTTAATTCCTGCATTGACACTGTGCTCAGTTGTTGCTTTGAGGTCCATGATATCAAATATGTCCGTTTAGCAAGTTGAAATGACCGTTTTGATGATTATTTTTCCTGTTGACGGTACAACTACCTAATTTTTGTTCTAAAACATAGAGGAAAACTATCTGTTTACAAATGTATAAGTCCAAGGCGAGACGCATTCATTACATTTGTGTTGTTATATGTGAATGCGTCTGGCAAGGCAAGCAACATGTTATGCAACAACATATATATCTTTCACGTCAAATTATTTAGGTCGTTCTCCCTTTTAAGGAATGACTTTTCTTTATTGAAATTTGCAAATAACAAAAGCAGATGCCCTCGAAAAAGTGTCACTGTCCCATTAAAAAAGGTCTTGTCCATCTTGTCCCCTTCAAATCCTCGTGAGTTGAATTTGGGTAGATGTCTATATTCTTAGTTTCAAGGAAATTGTTGTTTTCGATGAACGTGCAAAGTTTCAAACCAATACCACTGATAGGTACTTGATGGAGAAGCACCCTCCTAAGACTTCAACAAAACGTTAAATAGTTGTAAATAGTTAATACTATTTTTAAAAGGACTAATGGCAGAAAAAAGTCATCTTTTCTTTGTGTTAATTTTAGTTTAAAATCTTTCAAGATCAGGTCTCAATCTGCAAAATCAAGAAAATTGATCAAAACTTCCAACGTCAGAGCAAGGATCACTAAGGGATTCTTTTAAAATATTTAGTTTGGTATTTTGGTTGAGATAGAAAGAAAAAAATTCAAATAGTTTTAAAATTCTTAAGTTAATAGCTTAATTAGGAAGAGGCTTATTGATTTTTGTATTCAGTACAGCGTTGTCACTTTTGATAATATGGTAGTAAAATTTGCTACTATTTATATTCACTACCACATTGGCTTAGACCAAGATGGTTTTCTATAAAATAGTAAGACACAAAAAAAAAAAATCTCTAACTCATACGATAATTTTTGCAATTGAGTTGGTACGGCTTTTATATTGAGGCACCGATTATCTTTGGCGCTAAATAAAACAAAAGGAGAAGTCAACTAAAACGAGATCTTTATTTTTGATTTTTGAAAAAAAATTCCCTCTTGGCCTGATGCCAAAATTAATGAGAGCGAAAACCTACACATCTAAACGTCGAAACGTCTTTTAACGATGCGAGCGACACCTTCTGCAGTTTGTAACACTTCGCTAAATGTTGCCATCTCAATGTAATAATTATCTCTGATAGAACTTTAATTTCCATCGCCACAATAAGTAATACTTTTATTTTAACTATAAAACAAGTGCGGATGTTGCATTCGGTATATCAGTAAATGCAGTATTTTTAAATCTCTGAGAGATTTGAATTCGTTGAGTTCACTTTACGAATACCCGCGTCGTTATGGATTTTCTATGAGTCTTTCAAAAACTTCGGGTGTATATCCGTTATCAACTGATATTGTCCAAAGAAAATGATGTGAAATGATGTGATGCCGTTGAAATTAAAATAAAATCTTAATTTCTAAATTTCTACAATCGCAGGAATAATCGCCTTTTTTGTGCCCCTGTTTCTTGGAAGCCTCATTTAACAACAAAATAGGTAGCCTATTTGGCCTAACCTGACTTTACACCTCCTGATTTCTTCCCGTGTGGTTATTTGAAGTCCAAAGCTTATGTCAGCAAGAGACTATAAATTCGAAAGACAATAAAAAGCAAGAAATTGCCGCTGTTCGAAAACTTAAAAAAAACATTTTGTAATATTTCTTTGTTATTTTATATTTTTGGGGGGTCTTAACATTAAATTGATTTTTGTGAAAGCGAGAATGTTCTGAAGGTGCAAGAGCTTTGTTTCCTCGTAGTTAAAAAAAAAGAAAAATAATTTTAAAACAGTAGATTTGAGTAGTCAGATAAAACGGACACTTGGCCACCCTGTTGCGACAGTATTTGTCTTGCATTTTGTCGCTCACGCTTCCATATGGTGTAAACAATACCCTATCCCGTGTTTAATTTTTTTTTTGTTTTGTTAGAGCTTTGTTGGCACAATACCTACCTCTTATAGCTCTACAATCTCGCAATTCGAATGAATGAAAAGAGCGCACATAAACACTTGGCATGCTTTCAGCCATCAGCTCACATGGTAAACAAAAAAATAGTAAGCTCTTTCACTTTCGCCAGGAATTTATAGATAATTTTCTACCCCCAGAGTGAAAAGCTCAAATGTCTGCCTCTGTCCAAAGGAAGAGGGTTAAATTATGGTAACTCTCAAACATCTGCACTAAAAAGCTCCAGCCATTGCACGAAGCATCGAAGTTCTGCGGGTTTTACCATCACATTTAGTCCGTCAGACCGATCCACTCCAGAGTAGTACACTTTTGTTTTCGTTTGTTTTTTTATTTTCAAAAATCAAAATCAAGTACCTATACTTATTTACAATAAGTGCCTTGTTACGGTGTAAAGTGTGAAGTGTGAAGTGTGAAGTACGGATACCAAAAATTAGTTCTAGATTATTAAATTAAAAACAAAAATGTTAAAGTGAGAACAAAAATCACCCCTGCAATGGTACAATAAAATCAATAATTTTCGTAAGGAAAAAAAGGTACAAAATAAAGGTGAAGGATACTCTCAATGCCACAAAGTGTGAGGTTGCGTGTATCAGTATCATCAACGTTACGACATCTTCTCTCAATTGTGCAATTTTAATCGGCCGATGACGATGACGATGATGGATATTTATTAATATGCGGCTGCGGCACTATTTTTGCATATCGACTTTTCCGGGCGGGCAGAAAACGATACAACATAATCAGCATGGTGGACTTGAACACACCGCCAACACCCCCAATGGGTGAGAGTTCCAAAATTAAAAGTCTGATGGGACGTACACCTGGAATACTTAAATCGAAATTCCTCACTGTACTCGGCAACAGCAACGAGCTACTCAATGGGATTTCAAATAGAGTATGTATGGGGTGGGGTTGTCGACTGGGGGTATATTAGTGGTAAAGATTATCTCGCTTTATTGAGGGATTTCGTAGGTTGTGAAGCTTTTCTGCAAACACATTAAGTGCATGCAGTGTTATTAGCTGAACAAATAGTTTCGACTTGTATGTTTGCTTTTACAGACTATGTAAGAGTTGTAGTTAAACGTGACAATGCTATATAGTACATTTTTTGTTTTAAACTGTTTGTAAAGATATCGTGACATAATTTTGAGTTTCGTGAAGAAATGCGTAGGTCATCAGCCTCCTCAAAAGACCCGTTCATGGAATTTATGTAGTTGCTATGTAATTTATATTTTTCGTGCCGCAATGAACTAGAAACCGGACATGCGATTTTATTTTTTATTGGCGCCACCATAGCGTTTTAAATTAATAGTCGCGGATTATTAGATTACTACTTTAGCTAAGAGTTTTCCGTTGGAAATTATTTTGAATATTTTTTCTCATAGCTGACACTTAGCATAAGTTCCAGCGACTCGGATTACTGTGACGATGACGAGGAAGAGGTACCTCAATGTGAGTAGATAAATAAATATAAAAAAATAAAAAACATACATAACATCGTTTGTTCAGACGACGAAACAATTGATTATACTAAAATCGATTTCGAATCGAGGAGGGTAAAAGCACGCCGCGCTCATGAAGAAATTATTTCGGGCAGATATCGCCATCCGAACTGGGCACCTAGTAAGGTTTTTTTTTTTTTTTTCATTTTGGAATGAACTCCAATCCTATATAACGAATATTACAGAGGCCAGATTGGATACAGGTACAGCTGCAGATGCGGCAAAACCTCCATCGTCAAGTTCAAGTAGCTGCAGTTCGATTGGTGGTGGTGGTTGTGGTGGTGGTGTTGATGGACGTAATTCTCGTTGCAATTCAATCGATTCAAAGTCTCCCCGCAATGACATTGACATAGAAAATGACTTGAAGAAAATCAATGAATTGCTGAGCATGCCGCCGGCAATTGACGTTGAACCACCCTCAGAGCTGGGGCCAACGGATGTCAAGCAGAAAGTAGCAGGCAATTCTCCTATTGTGCCTAGCAAAACGTCGAACAGCAGTACCTTGACGAGTCTTCACGACCCAGTGCAGGCGAGTCCCAGCCTAGAGTCCACCGACTGGAGGAACTACATTCGCTCGGAGTCACAGAATTCAGTGCCTTCATGGGCGTCATCGATAAGCCTAGACGATCACCGTGCAGATGGTCCAGCAAAGGAGTTTATGAAAAAATTCAGCGAGATACTCTTCACAAATCCATCCACCATTGGACTGGAGCTAAAGTCCGAATTTGGACAGATTGCCCGGCAAGAATTGGGTCGATTGTGGTTCTGTCGATATGTGATGGCGCAGAAGTTGAAGTCGAAGCGAGTCGATGAAATAACGTTCTATTCCTTGGTGCAGAACTTTGCCATAATCCTATTTGAATGCACCGAGAGTGAAGATTACACCCCGGCGGCCAGCATTATGAACATGTGCTTTACTTTCTACCATGAAAGTAGGTTTCCAATACCCCCCAAATGATGTCATATTAATTTTAGAGTTCAATTGCAGTTGAAGTTCCTGGCTGCGAGCCATACAGGGAATACCTCTTCACATACCTTCGCCAGCAGCCAATCTGGCATACATTGCGATTTTGGAACGCAGCCTTCCTCGATGCACTTTGTAATCAACAGGATCAGCGCATGGAGATGGCAGCCAAGAAGAAGCACGGCAAAAAGGATCAAAACGCGTGGCGGTCACTCTCGCGTGGTCAAAGTGAGGGCGAGGACGAAAAATCCGACTCATCAAGCTCTTCGTCACACCACAGCTACACAGCGCCAAGTGGCATCAACGATCTTACAGATGATCAGAAATTCCGACAGCATATAGCCTTCCAGCAATTGGGGTAAGTGGTCACACACATACACACACACACACACACGACACACTGGAACACAGCCTCACCATCGATTTTCCTCTCTTATAGAACATTCACTTGCAATATGCACTCGCTTGGTATAAAGAAAGATCTGTGTTTAGAGTTTCTCAAAAAACAGAGCACAACTGTTCGATTGTCAAAAGGTAGCACTTGTATTGTTATTGTAAAACTCTTTCTGTCATTTCTCATAACATAAAAATCTAGATAAAACAATACTCATCCGTGATAATATCAACCGAATGTACCATGAAACCGATCTGTGGGGAGCAAAAGAGTCATGAAGTCTTTCCACAATAACATTTGTTTTTCCTGTGCACTCTTCACTTTTGAATGCAACGAGAGCGAACCTTTCCCTGGTAAGGACTAAACAATTTGAGATGGCTTCAACATACAGCATAATATTTGTTTTTTTTTTTTTTACTAAAAAACTTTACTTCCTGAAGACTAATTTTCACTCACACTACTTTAATGTTTAGCTCCCTTCATTTGTTTATATGTAACTTGCCAGACAAACTTAAAAACACTTAAAAACAAATTGTGATACAATGTTTTCTTTGTGATTTAATTTTACATAAAAAACAAAAAAAAAAAAACAAAAGTTAAACTAAGATTGATAGAGTAAGGATAAAAATCGAATTGCAAGGGCAAGGACAAAGCATACATATTTTAAGCGCGATCAGCTATTTTGATGGAATATATTAGCTTTATTTTTTTATAAAAAAAAAGAAGAGATTTTTAACACTAAATAAAAACTAATAAAAGTCCACGATGAAATCAGATACAATCAGATGAATGAGTTGTGAGAATGAGAAAAGAAATTATCAAGATTTGCTTACGAAATTATATTTTTAAAGTTTTGACCATTGGCGTGTTTTGGTGAGATGTCAAAAACTGTAGTACAACAATAAAACTAAATAGATGGCATTTACTTTATCTTTTACTCGTATCTAATGTAAGTTGGTGTATGTTAACGTAACAAACACACGCAAAACAATAATGTTGAGAATATTTTACTTTGACTCAAAAAAAAAAAAAAAAAAAAAACACACGCCCTAATTGTGTGTTTTTTTCTTTCTTCTTCTCAGTAATTTTACTCGACACTAAACTAGTTTTCAGTTATGTTTTTCCAGTAAATTAGTTTTGGTAGTACGAATAAAATAAAAACTTTGCTATTACTGAGAAGTATTTAGGAAAAAAACGCCTCAAAGAAAATAGGAACATCAAGACCTCAAAGGGTTCGAGGAAGTGTTTTTTTTTTTGTTCTTGCTTCACAGGGCTGACTATTTGTATGGAATATTCAGACCAGTTTTTTTTTTTAAATTACTTTTCTTCCTTCTGCAACATTTTACTAGATTAAACTGTGACCTTTTTGTTTTAAATAAGAAGGAATCACTCATAAAGTCCACCCTTTGTTTTTTGGTAAATCGTTTATTAATATGTTAAGCGGTTTCGTTTTTTTTATTTCTTAAGCTCTTCCCCTGTACTTGAGCGCGTAGAATACTCCATGGGACAAAACTTCAAGATCTCAACATTTACTGGTCTTTTATTTTAATTCCCCTGTCTATCGGAAGAGATGTTGTTCCACGCTGCAAAACCACTGTGTTAGCTTTTTTAGAAAAGATGTCTCCGAATCTTTGTCTCCTTCTTTATACCAATTAATTGCATTTAGCTCTTTCTTTCTAAAGTTTCGGAACTCTGATAAAGGTAATCGGCAGCTAATGAAATATCCCGAAAAGTTCTTATTAACCGACTGGACAGCAACAGGTCCACCAGGTGGAAGATTTTGATGGAGTTCTCCTCCATCGCAGTTTCTCTTCTTTGAGTGCAAAAATTCCTTGAAGCGTCCGTTAAATCTATAGCTTCTAGAAAATTCAGAATCTCCAAACTAAGCTCAGAAAATCAGAAAAAGTGGTCCAAGAGGAGCTATAGCTCTAAAAGGCTACTTTTAACAATGAATTGTTGCACTACTGTCCATATTTTCGCTGGTGAGACAAGCAGCTACAGCGCGTGAGCTTTAGCACAACCCCTTGTTACGCCCCTGGGTAATTTTCGCATGTGGAAACCCAACGGCTAATTAAAGACTGGTTGTGTATTAAGCTTGTTTTTTCCCATCAAAATGTACATCGATCAACGACAGTGTGCGAAAAAAAATCCGGTTTGAAAAAAATTTTGATAATAAAATAAACTTTTTTAATTGCTTGTGGTGATTATTTCTTAAGCAAATTGCTGTTTCGGGCAAAAACAAAAAACTACCGCTATTTGACGATTTATTATTGACTTGTTGTTTTAAAAAAACTCGACGTAGCTCGGAACTTCACAGAGAGGACACCTTAAAAGAGTTTGCTGCATTTTGAGAGGAAATAATAGCAAAACTTAATGATTATAATAATAATATAGCACATTCTTGCAGTGATTTTCACATGAAAAGTTAGATGTCGCTAATTCAAATATATTTGAGATCATTTAGCCATATTTTCTACTAGGGTGTATGCCTTCTTCTTGATTTGTTTTACTCTTAGTCAATGCAAAATTTCCTCCTTTTCTTTGTCAATTACAAGTAGGGGCCATTACTCACCCCAACTGATTCTGAATCTGTGCATAAAAAATGAAAAATCAACCTAATGTTTGGAAAAAAACAATTTAATGCGTTGTAGAATCTTCGGATAGAACGCTGATTCGTTCCAAAGGAATGCTATGAAACTTTAAGATGTTAACTTATAAAATATTGCAAAACCTTTTCAAAACTAAACCGTGCCTATTTCCAAAGCAGTTCTTTTTCGTTTTCAAGGACCATGAAGTGAATATTGTTCACACACCCAGGGGCGTAACATTTGTTTGCTATTGTCGGAAAACTGTTTCGAAAAGCTGATCGGATTAAACGGCGAATATCTTCGATAAGTAAAAATTTCGAAACATGAACGATAAGGCACTATTTAGTTTGAAACTGCTAATCAATAAAAATGTTATTTCACGAAAAACATTGCCCATTGCTTGTTTTATTTGTGCTTTGTCCAAACAAGTTGGTTATATACTTGGATATTGGCTAAGAAAGAACTTTCCATTTCTGTGCCTGCAATACCAGAATTGAGCCATTTTTATTTGTTTTAAGGAGAGAATGCATAATGCAGTATGTGCAGGACGTTTAACTTCTAAACTTCCTCAACTTTAGGTTTCGAAACCACAATGGTACTGAATATTTACATTATCTAGTGATGGACCTGACTTCTTCTTACTTTGTAAGTCTTTTGTAATTGGTGCACCAGACCAGATATGGGCGAATAAACGTCTATAAATTCTAGCCAGATCAGAAGGGGTGAAATATTTTTTGCATCGCTGAAGGAAGCGTCGTAGAGATTTCGCTGCGTTCTTGGCGCCGTCGAATATGTGGTCATTCCAACGAGGTTTGTCATTAACGCACATACCGAGGATGGAAAGACTTTCGGTTTCAGCGATGCAAGTGCCATCCATGGATAATTGGAGAGTACTGAGGTTTCGCTTTAGTGACAGTAGACAGCAATGTGTTTTGAAAGCACTAAATTCTACTCTACTACTACTAATTCATTGAAAGAGCATACCATCTTCCCTTACAAGCATTTTACTGACGAAGCTTCATTTCACATGTCTGCGCTTTCAATGTCTGCCTTTCTTCCGAACATTTGCTACATTCACAGGTTGCAATCGCCTCTTTTACTATTTTATGAAGGTAGGCGTGATAAACGATAAACCCTTTATGGAGAAGTGTAGACATCTATTGAAAAGCATTCAAAATTGTTGCAGATGAGTAATGTCGTGCCAAAAATTGAAAGTATTTCTCAACACCGCATTAATAAATCTTGTGCCAGTTTTGACTGCACAAAGGTTATTGCTAAAAAAAATAGTTCCACTGCTTGTGTCTGCCCACCGGTATTTACTGCATAGAAGTACCCACAAGCACATTAAAATAAAATAATTAGCATACTAATTCCGAGTTTCACATTTGCTATTAAATTCAGTCAAAGTGTGTAAATTGCTACAATTCGTTGATTATCGTTTGATTTTGTTAGAAGTGGCGTTAACAATTATATGACTGCGGCAAAGTTACGCCATCTTAACTCTTTTGGACAAGTCGGCTACCATACACTTGACTCGACTGTTAATTATGTCTAAGTGGTCCATTTTTATAATAACTCGCGTACCCGTGCAAAATACCTGGCATGTGTTGATTAAGGGTAAAAGGTGGAACAGGGATCTTGACGCATTCTACAGAATTAAAGTACATTTGTACCTATACAAATTGGGAGATATTACGAAGCGTTATTGATAATTGAAAGGCGAATCCTGGAGGGCTTGGATGGAATCTGGCCAACAGAGTTGAACCAATTTCTTTGATGCTCACAGAATGTTGTCTTTGCTATCTATTCCGAGGAAATAAATGAGAAATTATTACGAAATTCGTATTCGTATGTAAATATCGCCCATTTAAAGGAAACCCTGCGCATTTTTCAGGGATTTTAGAGTCAGATATGCCACTTTTGGTCCATTTTGTTAGAAAACAAAAAAAAAATTTTGGAAAAAGAGGATCATCGATAGAGTATCAAACAGTCCGCCAAGGACATTTCATTTCATTTCATTGAAACTGTCAGACACCATTTTACCATATTTTCTTGATTGACTAAGTCTCGACATTCAATTAAACCTGATGGAGCAAGGAACAAAAACACTATCCTTTCACTTGCTCATTTGCTACAATACCACCCTTAACTCAAGAATATAGGTAGGTACATTTTCAGGGGGACTTTTTTAAGTATAACATTGCAAAACGAATTTCCTAGCATGTACCGATAGAAAATTATTGGACGTACTTAAGAAAAGCAATGCTTTCTTCCATTCAGCAAGTACAGACACACTTGGCTTCAGACACTGTTGCAATTAACATATCTAACGAAGGTGAAAACGAAACAAGCGCCCGCTCTTGGTCAAACTTTGATACATAGATATCCTGCAAAAGATAAAGATGTTGCCTCAATTCACATCACCTCCAGTTTCACCACCAACCTCATTTTTTTGACTGCTCAACGTCTTAAAAAAATTTGTACAAACATCCAAGAGTCATCGGCATTAAATTGTAGTTTTCTTCCATTCGTGCATAATTCGCCCACATGTTTAAGGAAGATAGGTTTGGCGGCTGAACTAGGATTGGAACGTACGACTATGAACGTCCATGTCAATGCTCCGTCATTTCGTCGACGTCCTATCACAATCACAAATAGCTTCAGTTTCCTCTCGCCAGCTATGGATGACCTATAAAGCTTTACCTCCCATTAATGAATAAAAAATAATTCTTAAACTTTGAGTTACGATGGTACTGCAACAAATGAGCGAGATTAAATAAATCAGGGCTAAGGTATTTATAAGAGAAAAAATAAAATATTTTACTTGACCTAATTAAATTATATTGCTATCACAAAAATAAAAACAAACAGAAAAATGATTTAATAAAAAAAAAAAAACATACATTAAAGGTTTCATAAAAATGTTGTCATCATCTATAAACAATCTTACTTCTTTTATCTCTCTCTCTCTCTGTCTATCTCTATCTCTATCTCTACCTACACATTATTCCCAAAGTCAAGTTAAACAAAACAAAACATATATAGTATATATATATATTTATTCAAATAAATAGACATAGTTTTAGTTCTGTACAAATGTTTATTGATTAAAAGAACTTGGTATTTTTTTTTAAGAAAAAAAAAAAAAAACAAACAAAAAAGATATCGATTTATTTTGTTTGTTAAATATACGGGCATGAACACTTTTTAAATGGATTGATTTATTTTTGAAACAAGATCAAATAAAATACAAAACAAATGAAGCAAAAAATTATATCGATTAATATAATAAAATTATTAATAAAAATGATGTTTATACAATACAATCTAAGGTACATAGAATTGACAAACTAATAAATTACAATTAAATTAGTTTTTACTCTTATTACTATGCGACTGCATATTTTCTTCAAACTAACAAAAAAAAAAAAAAATTAACAAATGTTTTAACGTGAATTTAATTTAAATAAAAGCGAAAATAAAATATTTAATATTATTATATATATTTACGAAAATACACAAAGTCGAAGGCATTTCATTGTACCATGTACTCTTACGAACGGTCGTTTTTTTTTTTTATTATTTTTTCTTTTACTACATATATAAGGTTTCTTTTTATATTTTTGTTTTTTACTTTCATCGAAAATTTATTTTATGAAAAAATTTAATTTTTACACATAATTCACATGAATAGATGAGTTCATTTTTTACACAGCGTTTATGTATGATAATTGTTTTTAGTTTTGCATTAAAATTAGCTCGTGGTTTTGGAAATGTGTGTGTGTGTGTGTGTGTGTGTGGTACGTACATAATGTAGACTATATGGTGCTGTATTTCTTGTTTTGTTATTCTCGGAGAATTAAGTATCTTTCGCTACCCAATGTATTGAGTTGATGCATAGTTTTTGTTTTTATCAAAATTTATTTCTTCATTCATTGTTTTTCAAATTTAAATTTTTTGACTACTCTAAAATTTAATCGACATTCAATTGGAAAGTCACTGATCCCATTCGATCTCGCAGGCTTCCCTTGTAGATGATGTTTTTAGCCCAAGCACGACACTCGACGTTCAAGAACTGATTCGGCTTAACTGATTCGAATTGAACAGCAACCAGGGGACTAAGGTAACCACGTTGATTTTGGTAGGGATAGTAGTATGAGGCAAAACCACGAGATGGATAGTATTTCAGTTCACCAAGATTCTCCTTGTCGACTGACCATTGTCCCGTGCATGAGATCCAGATTTGTTGTCGCTAAAAAATGGGAAATAAACAATGAGAATTTGAAACTTTTGACTTGTTGTTGTTGTTCACCAACCTTAGTTGCGTCTAGACCCTTAATATGATCCTTTAAATCGACAGGCATATCGTCGGGCAGAGCAGTGATATCGTCGTAATACTCTGGAACCCAGTCGTAGATCTTGTTCAACTTCAGAAAGACGCATGGACGGCCGTTTTTGTATCCGTATTCGTTCTTGGGCGAACAAGGACCAAATGCATTTATGTCAACGATGCATACTTTTTTCGGGTCCTTAGACTCGCCGAAATCGCAAACCTTATGATTTTGTCCAACTGTTGTGTTGTAAGCTGGAAATTTACAAATGAAAATTATTATCAGTTATTTGTGTTTTTGTTTGTGACTACATACGTATCACAAATTCGTCCAACAAGTCCTTCCAATACTTTGCTTCCTGAGGCTTTTTTGTGTCGAACTGTATTATTGAACCTCGTTCGGTTTCGTTACTCAGTGGTCGGAAACCAAGACCAGGATTACTTCCGATTATTGATGCATCCAGTTTCCATTTGGGTTCCTGATCGTTGAGACTGGCGAACAGACCTTGCAGGCAAATGGCGAAGAGTGCCGCCAAGACGGCATAAAAGATTGCGTAGAATATGAACAAGCGTCCTGGAAATGGCAGAAGAGAAATATTGTTAAAGTCAGTGAATCAAGAAAGGAAAGTACTTAAATAATGCTAAACGTAAGAATGTTTGTCAAGTGTCTGTTTGTGGGTGCAGTGGCTTAGTCTTGGTCTCTTAGTCTCTGTTTTATTCGCTGCTTCAACTCTTGCGAACGTCTGTCAATGACAAACATCCAAGAGTAAGAATTGTCATGAGAAGCTTCTAAAAATAATGAATTGCCCTTTGAAATCGGCATTAAACTGTAGGTCCTTTCAATTTGTGTCAAAAAATATATCTTCGCACACACAGCGGTTGAAGAAGCTCGGCTTTGGGTTCGTTTACGCCTGATATTTTTTTTTTGGTTTGTCAAATACGTTTGTGGTATGTTTTTTTAACTATCAGTATGCGGCTGGAAGGACCAATGATTCAAAGGTCATTTTCTCTTCGCTTGAAAACTTGGTAATTACTTTTTTGTCTGTTTTTTGGCACCAATAAAAGAGAGTTAAAAGCCCTATACAGTCTTAAAGTTTAGAAGGTAAGTGTGACTTTCTGTGGCAAAAAAAGGTCGGAAAATGACACAACAAAATATTGAATTCAAAAAATAAACAAATAGCTGCGCCACCGTTTGAGAGAAAATTTCGAATTGCATCGGTCTCACTCCAGAGATTGAAGAGCAACGAATAGCCAGATTGGGTTCGCCTTAAAGCGAAAATAGACAACAAGAACCTTGCTAGTCAACCCATTGTGATTGATCATGATTCACTCATGCGAATATATCAAAATTCCCCCTTCGAGTTAAAAAAAAAATCCTCCATATGATCACGTAAAATGAAAACGATCGAACGAGATCCTTTTGATGGTTTTGTCTTCTTGTTCTCCATTGACTGGACGGCGGTTTTCTTCTTGCCTATCACTCCCAATCGCGAGACCCTTCAATTAGTTTGAGTTGGGAGACTTTGTACTTTCTCTTTTCTTAACTCCGGATCTTCTTCTCCTCCTTTTAAAGGCTCTCTACCCTTACTTTTTGGTGCCCTTGCTTACCACTGTATCGGTGTACTCTTCGTTTGTTGTTAAACCAAGTCCTACCTTTATTATTAAAAAAATTAAATGTGATGAACTTATTATTCATTGAGGTTCTTGCTTCCAAAATGACTTTTTGTAGTAAACAGTGAGTTATGGTTGTAATGAGACATGGCAACTAGCTCCCCTTTATTATACCCTAGAGAGACACTCGAGTTCTTCAATTGTTTGTATCTCCACGTGTCATCCTGGTATGTTATGAGTTCTGAGTTTAACAGATGTTCACTTCAACGCCAAAAGCAATTGTGTACATGAGGATTGGCTCATAGTTATCTGTTTGTTTTTGGATGCAAACTCATAAATTTGTGAAGTCAGGATTCATAAATATGATATGTGTGTCTGAATATTGATTTACTAAATATAAACAGATGCAGTCGGACTAATGAACGAGGCCTAAAGTTGTCTTCAATGATTCAATGATACTCTTGCAAAAGTCTTAAGCTGTCATTGAAAGTTTATTAAGTCTGTCGTTACGGACTTGTAATTAGCGCGGTCTTTGGCTATAGCTGCCTCCAGTTGCACACTCGAATTTAATCTTTCCACTTGCGCCCACTTTCGTCTACTGCGTTGTTCGAAGATTCAGCGGGCTGGAGCGCGTTGGTGTTCATTCGCCTTACATGCCCAATGCCCAAGTTGATGTCACCTATTTTCTTCCGACTAAAGATATCTCAATTCGCCTTTATTTTTGATAATTATTTTTAAATTAAGCAAATCCGAACTCTAAAGCACTCAGCCTAATTTATAGACAAAATCCAGACAGAAATCCTTGTTTCTTTTTTGTATCCCCTCCTCAGTGTGACGTTCATTGTTGTAATATAAATGATTATCTACGATGTTACTTTTTTTTTCTTATTTGATAGTACGGTTAGCGTAATTCCAAACTATCAGATAGAAAACAAAACGAATTAATGTGCAAATCAATCTGAAATGCTCATAAAATCTCATGTGTAAACAATTACAATGCTAATACTCGCTCGTGGTGGTTCTGATTATGCAATCTGTTTAATTTATTCATTTGCACTTTATAGAAACTAAGCTGAATTTTGTTGTTATTGTATTGTTGTTGCTGGGCTTAAGGTGGTTTTCTGATTTAACAACGATCACGCTTTAAGCGAGTGGGCCGAGCAATTCATCAGAAAATGTAACACATCAGTGACGGAGAATAGAAAAACCATTGGTTTTGGAACAGTCCCGTACAATGACGACGCAAGGGGGGGGGGGGGGGAGAGTTTGAATTTGTTTGCGTTTTTTATTCATACAATTTAGTTGGAATTGTTTTTTTTACAATTTTTACTAAATATATAATAATTGTGTCGTACGGATGTGTGTGTGTATATATTGACGTATTGATTAGTGTGCGGTTAGTTGTAAATTTTTTTTTTTCATAACAACCTATTGGGTGTCAAAGCCAAGGTAGCGATAAAAACATAAAGCCATTTCTATCTTGGTTGCACTGGAATTTGTATTTATTCAACAAATTTACGGTGAATAAATTTGTATTCAGCGAAGTTTATTTAACTCGCTACAAAATGATTTGCAAGCTAATAAAACACAAATGTCTGGTGTTCAGGTCTTCAGGTGGGAGAGAAGAAAATGCAAATATCTTATGTAGGTGTTTAGTCTTTTTAAACATTTGAACATTTTAAGGCATTCTTGTTGCATTGTTTTACATTTTGTCTTTGAGATATTTTTTTAATTCCTAAAATTTAGGAGCACTTGGTTGGTGGCCTTTAATTCGACTACCAAGCCTTAAGAGCTTCAGTTCAAAAATTGGAAATCTTTCAGTCCAAATTGTGTTGAATTTTTTGGTAAAAATCTTGGCAAACACCCATAATAGTAACATATAGGGACAGTAAACGGCGACCTTTTGGTCTATTGTGCCCTTGGAGAGGTTTGTTCTCTTCCGGAGCCCCCTTATGGTGTAATTTACCAGAAATTATACTATCTATGCTCTGACTGTAGCCTTGGCAAGTAAATCCCGCTCAGAGCACATCATTCAGTCCAGTTTCTTTAATGAATCTGAGAATAAGTAGTGGATCTATGGTTGGTAGATCCTTACCTTGAATTTTCCCAACCAGTTTGACCTTCTTTCTCATTGCAGAACCTGCGAAAATACCTATTTTGCTTGTTTGTTCCCTGAGTTTACAATGCCCCGTTAGGAAACCAGTTGGGATTCTTAGTTTATATTTGCTAAGACTGATGCATGCTTTACATTTTTTTAAGATTGTAGTCTTCCAAGAGTTTCTTGGCTTGTCTCAGACCTTGGAGATTGTGGAAGGGTCTGGCCTTTTTTCATTTTCCGATTTGGTGAATTCTTCATATGTTCCTCTAGGGTTCAGGCCCTATGAAGAGTTCTACTACCCGCCATCCCGTTTCCAACAGCTCTTGCCTAGTTTGTTTAGGCTTTTTAGGCATTCCCGTGGCACAGGTGTGCTTGACTATCTGACATTATTGCTATTGCTTTGTTACAGTTTTTGTAGTTCTTCTTGAGATTCGCACATTTCTATGGCATACATTTTCGCCTGAAAGATGCTGGTACATGGATTTTCGAACCGTCTGTATTCCATTTTATCGTTTGGTTGCGCAGCCTATAAATTGTGGATCCATCGCCCCAGTCTCGCAAGGAAATTCTTTTCAAAATTGAATTTTCTTATGCTGCCATCTCTAGGAATAGCTAAGAGCGGAAGCTTTCCGAAAAATGCGTCGTATTCTTTCAAGCTGATGCATTTCCCCTTTCCGATTCCTTCTTTTGCCCTAAAGATGGTTTTGTCTAGTTCTAGAGTTCACTGTCTAGGTATAGGCCGATATATTTTTCTTCATTGACCGGTGTCAATGTCGTGCCTGACATTTCCTCGTATCTCTGATTTCTTTTTCTTGTGAATGGTACTATCGTAGGCTTAGACGGATTGATATTGAGCGCAGCCATATGGCACCATTCCTGGGTTACTCTCAGACCTCGTTGTATGTTGTCACAGAGAGTTTCTTCGAACTTTTCTCTGGCAAACACCCTTATAAGATCTAATTTACTCAAGAACTGAAGCCGTTCGCCTATTTTGGCTTTGCAAACAAATGAAGTAGCTTATTTTTGGCTAATGGCTTTGTCAACATGCAATATATTCGTTGTTAAAGAGCAACAAACCCACATGTGCTTCAAGAGACTAAATTCCATCCACAAAAGTGATACATGATTGATTGGACGACAAATTATGGTTAATCGAGTGCTAAATGACAATTTATTGCGACATAAACTTGACATCACCGATATGAGGTTTTAACAAGATGGTGCCACATGCCACACAGCATGTCAAACAATTGATGTATTAAAAGGAAAGTTGGTTTATGCCCACAGCCACAACGTTACCTTAGCTCAGAAACAACATCGAAGCAATATTTTACGTTTCCAATGTTTCCGGTGGTAAAGAGTGGTGTAAAATTGGCGCCGAGAAATCGAATGCTAACGAGATCGAATCCTATACTTAAATTAAGCTTGGAATTAATTTCAGCCCGATATCTCAACTATTCTGTGCTTTATTTAAATACAAAATGGTAATGTCCCTATTGAAAACCCATCTATGAATTAGTAAAATAATTTTGAGAGTCGGTTCAGTAGTTCAGTCTAATGCTCAAAACACATGTGCAGAAGTTCTGGATGCAGTGAAGCGCGCAAAGACACAAGAGCAGCACTTCTGTTTGACTTCAATGCGGTGTATTCTGTCATACATTTACCTAAACGTCATTCTTTGGCCTTCAGCCGATGTAGTTATTGTAAAAAAAATTAAAGGATATTTCAAATTAACTTCCGAATTCAGTGGTGCCAAATCGTTAAAATTTATATTATTTCGTTTTTGTATTGAGGTGGCATTGTCGGTTGCAGTGGATTTAGAAACAGAGACAACTACATGTGTTCGCTCCCATTTAAACGTGTGTGTTCCATTTCCACTGCAAGGAAAATTCTGCACATGTGTTTTGGGCATACAGCTTACCACCTACAGACAAATATTTTTCGAAATAAATTCGGCTCAAGTGATTTTCCCCGACATTTTCAGCGAGCCAAAAGTGTACCTTTTACGTACCTAATCATTTACCTTTCACGTGTGCATTTATACTGATGGGTGTGCTAGCCTCGATTCTACATAAGCCCCTTTATAACATGTATTTTGAGGATGATCAATGGATACTTCATGACACGAGGCATTACCTTGAAATTTTATTACTCAAACAATTTTGCAAATTGATTGATAGGTCTGTTAAGTTTCAAATAAAATTGTTACCATGCGAATTTATGGTTTTCGACTTGAACGTCATTAAAAAGAACACAAAAACCGTGTTCTGTCATTATCAGAAATCTAATTTACCTACGCGAATTATGCCGTCATGCATTTTCATTAAAGAAAAACCGAAAAATTCTATAGATAGTCTTTGGTGAGGAATTTTTTTTTCGGTTACACTGCAATATTTGCTCCATTTTCTAAAAATGTTCAATAATTATTTACTCAAAAGAAACCGTGTATTGAATTCATATTAGATAAAAGTATTTTAAAACAAAAAAATAGAAATCTAAGCAATATTTGTATGTATGTATGATATGGGCACCTATCTCTGTGTACCTACTCTGTCTCGGTAACAACATAATATTATTTCTATAAATAGCATACATGAAATTTTTCTAATTATATTATACGTTTTCTTGAAGCATTTTTATTTAGATATACATATGTATCTATTTTGCAAATTTATTTCCTAAATTAAGTGAATTTTGTGGGGTTTTTCCTTTTCTTTTTGGTTATCTTCATCACTTTTTGTCATTTTGTTTTCTTTATGTCATAGTAAACATAAAAAGACACACATGTATGTTTATTAACAGAACAATGACGAACCAAAAAGTCTACTGACGCAAGCCAACTCAAGGATCTTACTTTGAATAAAATTTGAATTGAAAATTAAAATTTATATGCGCAACTTTAAAGGGTCCATTGAACCGAGATGGAATTCAATTCAATTCATGTCCTGCCATTTTGTTTTGGTATGTTTTTGTTACAATTTAAGGCGAGTGAAAATTTGGCAGATGCCTGGGACTTGTTGATTTTTAGGCGTTGCCAGAGTTTTGGTGCATTTGACGACAACAGGGGAAAATGTGGGATTTTATTTTTTTATTTCGCTGTACAAAATGGTATTTCAATTAAAAAAAAAAGTAATTTAACCAAATTAGCAAATTTCTTCTTATTTCAAATAGTTGAAATTTATGCTTTTCTGATTTTGTTTTACTTTAACAAAGCAAAATATTTCAAATCCTCACTGTTTTTATTTTTGACTTTTTTTCATTATACAAAATCTTTGTATTTACTAACACAAAAACTGAATCTCAAGACTTTAGAAAGCGAGGATTTTATGCAAAAGTCGTGTGATTTAAGGAAGATTTTATGGATCAAACTACATCATTCAATGACGTGTACTGTAGTCGCAGGATAACTGAGTATTTCTCAGGCTATTGAAGTGAAATTTGATGTGACTAGACAAGAAGACATTTGATGGAAATAAGACGGAAAATTTTGGCACACTTCGGGCTTTGGGTGAATAGTCACCTGCTCGCATTCTACATATGTAAGTGAGTACGGTCGGGAAGAACAGTTTGATGGATTAATATGAGTTTACAGTTTTTTTGTTTAGTATGGAAGCGTTTCGTAAGAAATGTATTTAAGGCCTTAAAGCGCTGTTTATTTTATCTCAATTGGACAGGTTTTCAGAAATACAATGCTTAAAAAAAAACAGGGCGGTAGCACTCACATCAAGCGAAACGGCAATTACACACTCTCGTAGTAGTCTTTGACACTTAATACTTTGACTATATTGGAAGAAACGGATGTGACTGAGACAATAACGACGAAAATTGGGTTTAATTTTTCATAGCACATTTACACATTTACGGATGAGCCCATTCGTTGATGGAAACATTGGAATATTACAAGTTCAACGCATGCAACGGATTCTATGGGTCATTAAGTACCGATACACAGGAGTAAGTTTTAAATAAATGCGCAACATCGCTCCGGCGACGCTTGTTCAAATTTAACTAAATAACAAAAGACACACGTACCAACAAACCCGAAATGCTGAAGCAATTTCAACTCAGCACTAGTAGAAGATGCTTCGGCTTAAAACCAAAGTAAAGCTGTGAGGATAGCGGCGAAACCAACGAATCTTGTCGTATGAGACGTGAAGCGGCTGAATAGCCGTTATTACCGCAGCTCCTGTTTCATTCAGGAGTGCCATTTTGGCGACTTTATGTCTAGTGGAAGTTCGGCTCACAGAGCTACAAAAATATACTTTCGATTCATTAAATGTTTTTCTGTGAATTGTTGGCACCCCATTGACACTAAATACCGCCAGTCAGTAGGCAATTGTTGGCGTTATTTTTTTTTGGTCTGGGGTTATGTTCCCAAACCATAATATTTGTCATTTAATAACCAGTTTGGAAGCACCGTTGAATGTCTTTTGATGAATTAAAATTATTTGATTGGTTTGGTTAAGGAACTAAATTATATACCAAAGTGCCGCCTGTTTAATATTCAAGTAAGTGATTTCCCATATCATTTACATTTACTCAAACTCTTATGGACAAAAATTCATTAACCAAGAATACAAAAAAATTGCATCACTTTACTTTACGATCGCCAGCTGTCCTCTCAAAATCAAAGATTATTTTTTGTAAAAATCGCTAGTCATTTAGAACTGAAATTTTTTAAGGGAAATCTTATTTGGATAGGAATCTTTTTTTTTTTTTGTAAATTCTGCCAAATAAACTAAGCAATAGACTTTTAAAATATTTGGTACTAAGGTTATATGCCGTCGTCGATTCGACGAAGCATGTCCTTTACCAACCAGAAATAAGCATTTACATCCAGGGTCAAGGAAAACGTCTTCCGCATACAACGACCTCTGGGTGGTGATTATTGAAAGTATGTATTTTTCACATTCCGTAAATTTAAAACAGGAAGATAAACTACACCTATGGGTAAAAAAAACCAGATACCACATTGTTAGTTTAGTTCTTTTTTTTGTTCTGTAAATTAAGGTGTTGGATATTTTTTTTATTGAAAAGAATTCATTATTGTTTGGCCCAAATAGTGGTCTTTGGATATGGGGTAAGCAACTTTTATGGCAACACTGCCTCCACTATGTTTTCAGACTGAGTCGCGAATACATAAAGAGCATGCATTCGGAGAACACAAACGTCGATCCGTCACTAATCGGTTTGTACAAACAATTTTAATAAATACGGAACTGTGTGTCCTTTTTTGGAACTTCCTATGAGTACTCACAGTATGTCCACAAAATATTTCCGTTGTAATTGTGATTTTCTTTCAGCCTTCAGGTTCGTATACAATCTTTTTTAATATTAACTTTGTTCATCTACTATGTATTTCGATTTTTATTTATCTATCTTAACTCTTGGAGCTTACTCCAACAGCTGTCACGGTTCTCCCGTGAAAATGTTAAACCGTCTAAAGTCCATCCGAATTCATATACGTAGCTCAATACTATGTATACCTTTTTAACGGGACGTTTGGAGTAAGCTCTGACATTCAAAATTTTTGTCTGTTTCCTTTCAGTCATTATTTGAAATTTTAAAAAAAAGTACTGCAAACGCAAACAGACTGAAAAAAAAAGTATAAAGACGTTTTTAGTTAAAATTGAAATAACCTTTACCTTTATTTATTTTCAGATTGAAACAACTCACCAACGCAAACAGGCTTGACTTAAGGTAAGTCAAACTATTCACTAAATAGTTTAAATTAACAAACGCTAATGCTCGCTCCCAAACATAATGCATACTTCCTCCAAATCACTGCTTTCTATGTCACATTCTGTATTCATTATTTTGTTCATTGCGTTCATTACCTTGGTTGCTTTGATACAGTTTAATTATTGTCGCAATTAAACTAGTCCCCACCGGATCTTCTAACACTGATACGAGTAGGTACAACAATGGGTAGAGGTACATCCTCCTCTGCCATGTCAGATAGACAACTGATTGAATTCCCTGTTTAGTGTAATCAGTTGCCAATAAGTTTGTTTTTCCGTCTCACACTCCTTCTTCCCGTTCATCGTATATTTTGATAAATTACTACCCATTATGGGCGCCAGTCTGATGACAAACTGTTGACGATGACACCAAAGCAATAGTGTCATGGACCTCGATGAAGTAATCCTTCGTCCTAATTTGATGCGCAAACTTCTTCTTTGCGACTATAATGTAAAGCTCTTATAAGTGTGTTTCCCAAAATAGTGTTGTGCTATTTCTAAACTAGCTTTCAAAACGGGATACAAAAACTGTTGATGATGACTACAACACGCCTAATAAAGTGCCACTGACCATATAGGAATATTAAAAAAAAAAAAAAAAAACAAACCAGGACAAAGTGTGTAGTTAAATTCCTTTTTCGCCCTTCCTTTTCATAATTGAATGGGAAAACTTTTAGCTTGGATGTGTGAATGGTATTTCAACGCATGAGGGATAAAGCTCAGCGATCTCCGCACCCTTTCGTCTAAGATGGCACGGCTGATAGAGCACCACAACATAAATAAACTTTTCCAGTGGTGATAATCATGTTTAATTTTTTTTTCTTGTCCATTACTGCACGCGAACGCGCAAGGAATATTATTCTATCTATATACCTATTCTGTTTAAAAGAAAGAGATATATGGGTATATAGGGTGGAAAATTATGTTAAGGAAATGTAGGACGGCCTTAAAATAATGTTCCCCTAGGTTTGGTTTGAAGTTGAAGAAGAAGTGCTGCATGACATCATTCTGACAAGTTTCCCGCGTATTTTTTTGTTTGTTCCCTATATTTTTAAGGACATTGAAGCATTAATTCTACTACGTCTTCTTACTTGTTGTGACCACACACAAGTCATTTGTTGGGTTGGTTGAATGTTGTTGGTACAGTAATGCGATATACAAATGTATGGATAGTCGAATTAAAATCGATTTTGGAACTTATTACTTTCGGGAAGATATAATTTCGAAATAATTTCGTTTGTCAATGTTTGACAGAAAGCTCAAACAAAAGTGTCGGTGTCGGTGTCGGTTTCGGTTTGTTTAGACTTGAATGAGTATTATTTCGAAAGTAATCATTTTAGTGAGTTGTGGTGACTGGAATATTTTTTCATTTCGTGTCTGTAAGATGCCAATTTCAGTTGCTTAGTAGATATTGCTTAGTAGATTGGTGCATTCGTTTACGTAAAGCTGATTTTTCGTTTTCATTGGCAAAGGCTTGTATTTTCCTAATAGCATTTTCGTATGAAGACAAACTTTACTTTTAAGCCCTTGCAGTTAAAGGGGTTCATATATTTTTTTATAGGAGAGATGGGCAGCTCTAAACATTGCCGGCGTACTTGGAAGAGTTATTCCATTAAGTCTTAAAAGCTTGAAAAACAAACTCCTACGTATATTTGTTAAATGAAGTCCCGCAAAATATGTCTGCCTGTGTGTTGTCCATTTTCTTTAGAAACAATGAACGTATTTGTATGCCGTTTTGAATGTTACGATTTGCATTTCTCAGAAAGGTTTATGGGTATTTACAACTGCTCTATCGCATAGAGGAACTGAGCTTCAGGTGTCTAAGGGGGAAAAGGGAATTTGCAAAAAATTTCATCCGTAAATCCGACGGATGCATTGCGTGGAATGATATGATATAATGAAATGGACCCATGACAAATTTTGATGCCATATTTATGGTTTCGCGGAAAAGAAAACTGTGATATGGCAATTTTTGCACCAATCAAATTACTCACGGGTCTCGATGTGGGCACAAAAGCCGCATTTAAGTCATATCCATTGATTGCGAGGGAAGCTTAACTGAATCAACCCCAGCGCTGCTACAATTTTTGTGTACTTCGTACTCAGTTAAAGTTAACATCGCCACTGTCTTTAATGATGCTCTTGTAACTCCTTTCTAACTTGGCCGTGCTTAGTTTGTAAGGTGTTTTAGGAAGTTAAGTTACATACTTCGGGTACGGATTCAAATTTGAAGTATCCCATGGAGTTCTACAGTCGGTTTAAGTGAGCCATATGAGCAGCTTTGACATACTTGGAAAGAGTTAAGTACAGCTTTAGATCTTGGAGGGCGGTGTCAGTAGCCTTGCCGCAGATCATTGTTTAGTATTTTCATGTCACTCAGTGTCGTTCACAAAGTCTTGCTAGGTACATTCGGATACATACTACCAAGAAGGTTAAGCTATCTTCCTACAGGGTATTTTCTTTAGGAGCTTATTTCACTGTTGGACTGATTCTGTTAAAGATCACGTATTTAGGCACTGGGAAAACGGATAAGGACTGCAAAATTTCCTATTTATTTGCAAAACTTAACATGAGATGGTAAATTACGAGCTGCAAAAAAAATATGAATGAATCTTTGAGTACAATCGAAGCTTTGCACTCTTCCAATCAAATTATTGGTGCGTAGCGAAGTATGGGTATTCATCAAGTTGCCAATGATGGCCCAATTGCCTTTCCTTTCACGAAGCTGAACATGCTTATAATGTCGTTGTGAGTTTTGCGGAATTTATAATGACATACACCTAGTTGTGCCAAGTGATTTACAACAGTTTGTCGTAATATCAAGCTATATTTCTCTTCAGGTTGACAAAAGAGGAGTAAATGTATTTGGCGCCATGTTTCCAATTTACTTTGTCTAATCAGAATTGAATGAATAATTATTCATTGCCGTACTTTCCAGCTAAATGATATTTCCTTCAATTCCATTAGTTTTTTATACTTTTCCGATTTCATTACAGTAATGAAGTCAGCACTTATCTTATCTCACTCTCGCTCTCTCTTTCTATATAGTTCCATTGATATCTTTAAGATTATTTTCCACGCACACAGTTTTCGATTATGATAAATATTGATCGTTACCGCAAGTCCTAGATGTTTGTGGACAAAATATTAGCGGCGTCACCTAGTATCACTCTGATGAGGGACAATTTATTACGTAATAGTTGTGTTCTCTTACGAAAAGTATATAAAAAACAAGAACTAATCATAGCTAAATACAAAAAAAAAACAGAATACAACAAAAAATCATTGAAAAAAAACTCGTTTCGTTAGCGGCGCTCTCAGGGTGGACTAATTCTAAATGGCTATAAATATCAAAGTTAGTTCTCGTTTATCTCGTTAATAGCAGCAAACAATTTACTATAGGTTCTTAATGTTTCCTCTCTGTCACAGTGTCTGTCTGTCTGTTTATGTGTGTGTGTCGTCTGTCTATATAGGTATATGTACCTGGTGTAGCTTTGTTAATTACATTTCCTTGATTTCGATAGATATACAATTTTCTTAAGAATATAATACAGCGTTTTTTTTTTGTTGGGATTTCTAAATTTATACGTCATAATTTAATAAAACGCTCATTAATATTGTGCCTTATTGAACTTTGTGCGGCATAGCTATACAAATGTTCATACATATAGGTATCTTATCAGCAGCGTCTGGTTTTCGAGCAAACATTTGGTCGAACAACATAGGAGAGTGTTTTGGTATAAGTATATGAAATCTATATCTATGCATTTCCATTTTGAGTTATACTGCAGGGTTCTTATATAATTAATATTATTTTTGCGTTTGTGTTTTTTTGCCAGGTACATATTATTTAAACCCTAAAATATAATTTGAAGTCATGTGCGCTTATCTAGCGCTATTCTTATCTATTTCTATCTAGAAAACAAAACACGATTAAATATATATTTTTTGTATAATTACAAACGTTAATCTCTAATATGACACTGAGATTGAATAATATGTTTAAGCTCAAGTTCGCTTATTGAGGTCTTAGAAGATACACAAAATATCTTATCAAGTATCTTTGTGGAAGAAGTACTTATAGTCGTGAAAATCCCCCTTTTTCAATGAATTACCTGTTTGTTTTTTGTTTTTGTTTCGTAATTATATACTCGGAATTATTAAATTGTAAAGTTGGTTTTTTTATGGTACATATTAGCTGCGAAGAGTTTCACTTGTCGGTTTTACTGTGCTATAACTGGGTGTGAATTGGATTCTTTCAAAAATATCAATCAGTCTACCCGAGTGCTCGTGGGTGTAAAGTCTTTGGATTTGAGGAAACGAATAGTAGAAATAGAACCTAGGGAAGTGGCTTTAGAAATTTGACTTTTAGTGCGAGTTAATGTCCACCTTAGGTAACCTAGATTGTTCTTCTTATTCTTTCCTTTTAAGTCGATGAGGTTATGACTAGATCTTCACTCTTTAATTTTACTGTCGGTTTGACCTGAACAATTGTCTGCAGGCATCCCGATTTCGTTTCACTTCGCTACTGAGGCAATTCAAATGCTAGTTTTATTGCATTTGTTGATTGCCATTGCCTTTTTGACACGGTTCGTAGTATCCCTCCTTTGAACATGACAATACCAGCTGAGTCGGTCATGCTCCAATTTTTTTCGAGATGGGTTCTTTGACGTGTAGGCTTCTAATAGGAACTTCTAATTCGATAAGGCTTTGTTACCCCTGCTGTTTTCATCAGCTGCTGTCAACTTCCCCTCATACTTTTTGTACATTGTCCAGCATTGTGAACCGTATGTGAGCGCCGAACTGCTGTGTAGAGCCTTCCTTTCAGCTTAGGGGACATTTTTCGGTCACAGAAGATGACAGAGTTTTCCTGCCTTCATCCACCCTACGCTTACACGATGATTGATGTCATCATCAACGGTTGCTTCGCTGTTGATCATTGATCCCAGATATTTGAACTTTTCACACTTGGGAACCACCACCCCATTCAAATAATTAATTAATTAATTTCGCTCTTTCTTTAGGGCAAAATATAACTGGAGCACTTAAAAGGCTAACAAAATTGAACCCATACGCAAATCATCCACTAGTTAGATTAGAGGCTTTTGTTTTTGAGCTAGGAAGCTTAAATTTGGAACATTTTTCCGGGTACGTTCGCTAAACATATAATAGATACTGATTGGGTATAACACTGTTCGATCCGGCCGGACTGTGGCTCAACTAAGGCCTTTTTAAATGTCATTCATTTATTTTAGTTTCTCATAGCCGGACAACTCTTATAAGCGAACAAATTTTTCGGTACCGGTACCACCAACGTCCGCTTATAAGTGAGTAAAGATGAAAAATTATCTGCGCTACTATAGAGATCCCATTTTGAATGCCTTTAATGTTATAGCCCACTTACTGCAGTGGGATCCCTCCGACTTGAAGGTGAATATATTTAAAATCTTGTAACGTTTAAAGTATGGTGGATGGAAAAATACTATTGAAGATTGCTTAATTCAGGCGAGCGATAAAAAATGCACCCAATTTTTAGTCGAATTCGGTTGAGTAAAATTCATTATAAATTGTTGGCAGTTTGCTACGAATATTGAAACATAGGATGAATGCCATCGTGAATTCAAATCAGGATGTGGTTTTTCCAAAATGCTTAGATTCATCAATAAGTCCACTCTAAGACTTCGACTTAGCACGAACCTCGAATGACTTTCTCTGTAGTATGAAAGGAAAATCAGTTGAAGTACTAATAGGACGTGATGAAAATCACCCTTTAACCCTAAGATTGGAAATTTGGTCTTGTGAGACCATAAAAACTTGCGTTCATTTAATATTTTGTTCTTCTTTTTTTTCTCTAATTTCTAAAGTCGTGAGCAATATTTCGAAGCATAATAGTATACCTGACTATTGACTTGACTGGTCTAAAGTCAACCAAAGTAGTTGCCCAGCATAGGGTTAAGGGATATTTGAATTGGAATTGAAAAATAAATCAAAAGGAGGAAAGAGAAGAGAAAAAAATGCACCAAAATTTCATAAAATTCCACAGCTAGAGAGAACAAGTGCACTAATTTCCGAAAAAAGATGATATCCCACACAAATCCCGCTTAAATCTTCATTCATCATTATCTTATTATTAACTAGGAATGTTTTCGCATTTCCTTTTTTCCCTTCCCAAGAAACATTCCTCCCACTCCCCTTATTTTTTTTTATTACAGAAATAGTCCTTCAGGCCAAAGGCACGAGCTATTTTTATGATTGGACAACAAGTTGAGTAAATAAATTACACTTTTGTTTGCTTATAGACAAAAATTCCAAAAGAAAAATGGGGGTGCATCTAAAAACGAAGAATTTATAATCAAACTAAAAATTCCAGTACAAAAAAAAAACTATTCAAAACATTTATATTATTTTATTATGACAAGCAAAGTCTAGATGTAGATGGCGTTAAAATTATCCCTAGTTTCGTAGCAACAGATCTTATGAGCGAATTTCCAGCTTTAACAATTTTATGCTCCCTGATAACACCTGCTGTTTGTTATTTTGCTTAGAAAAAAAACCCATCGACATCGTATATTAATGCAAATATTTTTGCAACTTAGCTCTAACGTTGCTATGCGGGAGGAATTATATCATATGCGTATGACTCAGAGTTGCTGTAAATATTGATTTTGTTTTGTCTGTCTGATTTTATCAGCTGGAATAGAAGGAGGAAGATGCAGTTATTTGAACAACAAGTGACTCGCCCACGTGATTGTGTGGTTCAAGCAGAAAATGGCGCTTAGATATATCAAATTCCCATTACTCATTTCAAATTCTGTAGAATTTTGTTTATTTTCTTAAGTTCTGTTCTGTTTCTTTTTTTTCAAATATATTTTATTTAAGACAATAACAAACGTAGCTGCAAATGTGTGTACGTAAACAAACAAAAAAATCTAGTTTTTTTTTTGGAGAAGCCAAACCAGTTTATCTGTGAATAATTTCGTGGGGTGTTTCCATGAAATAATTTCCAAAGCCCCGTCACGTTTTAATGACAAAAGTGTAATAATTATCAAAAAAAAAATGTCTATAAATATTTAAAACTGTAAACAACACTTTCTTCGTGAGCTTTTGTTTTCAATGCAACAGAATCGCCTTATCACACACTCAAATATGTCAACTGACAAAAAAAATCATTAAGTCGTGTCAACAAAGAGTAAATTATTATTTTATAAATTGTTAACATTCGATCCTTACCCCAACTGGCCATGGTTCGTCCAAAAAATGTGCCATCCTTCTTATTATAGATGAATTGTGCCAAGGATTGCTTTTCTTGAGGTAGGTTGAACTGAAACTCATTGGGATGCGGAGTTGTCACTCCATTCTTTTTTTCTGTCGTTGACATGGTGTCGATGTGAACTGCAACTGTGGTATGTGTTTCAAACTTATCTAGACCTCTCCTAAATGCACTTATCTTATCTTATATCACTTGTGTAGCCACTTGTAGGTCCTTTGCAATCCGACGTGTAACTATGCTTATTGTACGCGCGAGACGAATGAGTGTCGATGAACACTCTTGTGTGCCTTAATTTGCAGAGGTAAGGAGTAAATATGTGCGAGGTTGTTTTTTGTTTTTTTTTTTCTTTTTTTGTTAAATAAATGTAAATATTTTCCACTGCGAGGTAAGAGTTTTAATTAGTTTATTTTTTTTTTTTTGAATTTTTTAAAGAAATTTTTAACAGAAATTTGAGAGAAAAAAAAAACACACACTGCACTAATAAAATAAATAAAATTAGAAAACTATTTATTTTTTTGATATGAAGCCAGACAGACAAAAGACCACAGTCGGCTAGAGAGTGGCGTTCACTCGTTGAAGAAGCGGAGGATTCTTTACACGCGTCCAATACCAACGAACTTAGAACACTGACTAAAGTAGTGTTACTGAGCAGACGGTTTTGTGGCTAACAGAATAGCACTCTGTGTAGCTGGACTGACTGCTTGTCTGAATCGAAGAAAATCCAGATACTCATTTACAGCGCGCAGAGCTCAGATTCTATGATGAGCTTTTTCTCTGTTTTATTTTTTTGTCTGTAGTCTGTAGTCGGTATAGTCAGTACTGTCAATATTGCGTTGGTATACTTGCATTGCATATGAATTTGTATTTATTTTGCTTACATTTGTGGCATACTGTATGCATAGAGTGCTCTCTTTTTTTTCTCTACTTGTAGGGTAGAGCACGGTTTGATGGGTATTTTAGAAGCATACATAAATAAATTCCCGTTTTCCTTCGTTTGAAAGTGGCCTACTTTTAGATTTAAATAAAAAAATATGTCTGTCTGTTGAATAAAAAATTAAATGCTATTTGTTGATAAGCTTGAGAACGGCTGAACAGATTTTGGTAAATTTGCATGACTCGCAAACACAACTCTTTACACATTTCACAAATTCACAAATTGATTGAAATTTGAATAGGACAATGTCTGTCCAGTCGGATATTCAAATTTATGTGTTAAATCTAAGTATTGAGATATCATATTTTTGTTTGGCATAGAGAGCAGTTTTTGATAAATATTTTGTAGTTCCACGGTAGCACTCTTCAACGTTAAGTCCCAAGGGAGACGTACCTGAATTTGAATCTTCGCGGGAGCTCTAACAGTGCTGTCGTTTTTCAGTTACAAAGAGGAGTCTATTTAAAGATTTTGTTGAGCCGCCTTTTCAGTGCAAAAGGGAACATCGGAAAAGTACCAAATATTTCGTTAACTTCTTTAAAATTCGTAATCAAGTTTTAATAGAATACATATACTTTTTAGGCATTATGCATTAAAAGTTTCTTCACTTATTACCTTTGTTCTTTAAAAATTTGGGCAGCCATTCATATTTTTGTGCTCAGAAAAAGAGCCATTTCGGCTGCGTTTTATCGATTTAAATTTAGTGGATGATTTTTATGAAACATTTTGTTCAAACAAATTGATTCAGAGTTCAACATAGATAGATTCCACTGTATTAAATTTTTTGAATATTCATTTCTAGTTTATCTCATTAATATGATTATTATTATTAATATACAAAATATATTCCATTCGTTGGTAAGCTTTGAGATACTTGAAAACGGCTGGACCGATTTTAATGTTCGTAATAGTCCGATTATGAATTAGACTGATTTTCTCGATACGATTTTTGTGTATTATATATTTGACGAGCGAGGCCGGGCGGGACAACTAGTCGAAAATAGTCGATAAAGTTCGTAAGTTTTTTTAGTTTCAAATTGTTCGTTCCAAAACGGCTTAAAGTTGTACGTCACCTTCATCTGTTTCAACAAATTTTTTCTTCGTCTAAACAATGGTTTCATAAGGCAGGGCTTTAGGCTTCGTATGGACTGCCAATGCCCAAAATTTATTAAAAAACTTTTTTTAATGTCTCAAAGAACACCTAAAAGTGAGTTAAATTTTAAATTCAATAGTTATCCGGGTTGAAAAGATTTTAATATTTATTAATTATAGTATGGTTTAAGGGTGGCGACGGCTTATAGGTTATTGTGCTGTCTTATTACCCTGGGGTTGTGGGTTCATTCTTTAATGGGGAACAACAATACATCCAAAGAGTAACAAACTACTTCTAGATTCCCAAAACCACTACACAAATATTGGTTCCTGCCTGGAACTGCAATGGACCCTAGCGGAGTTTCAGTCGTCTATAGGATCTATGGAATTTGTTAAAAAAAACACAGATGAACATCCGGTTATCCAAAGCACCTAAGATTAAAAACTAGGTGAAATAAACTGAGTACCCAAAAAGGTAATATTTGATATCAAATCTTTAATTTTTGTACTCATTGTTCCACCCTTTTATCGATAAGGTTATGATCAAAATTATGTATTATACTTCACTTCATTACTACTGGTCTGCCTGTAAGGTTCGATTTTTCTACACACAATGTGTAAAAATTGCATTCTCCAACTTAGAACTGTATATTTTCAGTACGTGTTTTCCTCTCTTGATTATTAACTTCTACGTAAGTACGTAAGTTTATTAAAATACTACTACTGAAAATGCAATTCCAAGTAAGTTCGACAGAGAGAGAAAAGTGGGCTGATAGCATTCTTTGTTTTGGTTAGATATTACTGGATACTGCTTTACCAGTGGGTTAACTTACTATCACCATGACTCAACATGAAAAAAAAAACCAATTCGCCATTCATGGCTTTATTAACCAAAGATCCAACAATCCATAAATCACCCTACTCAAAGTATGTACAAGTACATATTCACCCTCATTGTTAGCAAACAAAAAAATAAAATAAAATGAATTTGCATTGTGCGTTCATTGAACTTACTAAAGTAGGAGTTTTATTCTAACCAAATTATTTTAATGACACCAAGAAGTGATAAGAGAGAAGAGTTTGTGTCGCCGAAAAATGCAACGTTATGCACTTAACAGAAACTAACTGTTTCACCAGTCCTCAGTGGACTTACGCATGGTCATGTCCAATATTATCATGATTTACCCTCGTGGTCTTCATTAAGGTAAAAGTGGTGTAACCCCAAATTTACACCACTAAGAGAAAAAAGCTTTCTCCTTTTGCTTCTTCAAAGGTTTTCGTCACCTACACTTCCTAATCAAATAAAAAATCATTGCAAATGGTTATGCTACTCTGTCGGCCTTATACTGGGTAATGCATTTCACGAGGGCAAAACATGTCAAGTTAAATTGTTAGAGACACTTACCTGTACATTTTTTTTACTTAACTCCTTTCTATCCCAAATTCATACAAACAGTTCATTGCACCTGATATTTAAAATTCTAGATATTAGTTATGTAAACATTCACAATTGTTGATGTAGGAGTGATTCTGAAACAAAAATTCGCATGATCAAAAGATCGCCAGCAAATTTTATTGCAACACCATACCTACCTACTACCACGAAGAGAGCAAGCAAAACAATTCAAGATTCAAGTAAATAAATTCTAAAAATAAAACTATGCGTAAAATGTAAACTTTGAAAATCGCTGACAGTAGTAAGAATTAATTTTTTTTTTGAATATGTCAGTCTTTATTTTTTATGTTTTTTGATGTGCATTTCGTCTGATTGGTTGTTTAAGCAACTTTCGTTAAGAGCTGCATTGAATTTCCTTCTCAAATTTCATTAGGAGAAATCAAGTTTTTCTGGTTCCAACTGGGTAAGGTAAGACTACTATGTACGTCCGCCGAGTAATATAGATGAGCATTTAATTATAATTTAAAATTACAGAACCTCTCTTACCTGTGGTAGAAAACAAAAAAAAAATGATTTTCTTTTCTTCTCATTTTCTCTCCAAGTGCAGTTAAACTTATCTCTCTGTCTTTCATCGCACTTAGAATTTAGAAGAAAAAAAACAAGTGATGAAGTACGAGTATTATTTTGAAGCAGTTTGAGTTGCCCGAGTCGGGTTTACGTCAATTTGTTGAACCTATTCTGTTATGGTTTTTTTATTTATGACAATATAATATTTCCAGGTATGAGTAGGCAAACAAACATTACCAGTCTGGTTTGGTATAATTCGATTGAAGGTGAATTAAAAAAAACAAAAACAAAATATATTACTCGGTTTATTTGGTTCGCTTGGGTGCTTTTTTCAGGGTGAAAATTACCTTATTCGTCGTGAAGTGAAGAATTAAAAATTGTTGTTTTATTTTTCACAGATATTTTTACGATTTGATTGATCTAATTTTGATGGCAGAAGGTAGACTAGACTATGTTTGGTAGATTTATATGCGATTGAGAAAGTCATATCTTTACATGGGAACAACGAGTTGTAGGTTTAGATTTTAAGCCAGAAATATTCCTTATTCTTACGCTTGAGCCTTCAAAATACATGAAGAGAAAGAGAAAAATAAAATCAAACCTATTTCAATAACATTTAATCGCCTATTTCGTTTGAGTAATTATAATGAAAAAGAGAAGGTATCTAGGTACATGCATGTTTTCTATTTGGGGAGGTTTATGATCGAATCGTATAATCGTTAATTTAACTCATAGAATACATAGGTGAAGCAATTCGCCACGCTACAATTCTTAATGCGTTAACGACCCTTCCCATCCTTTGTCTTGCCTTTGCTCACATCTTCATCTTTCTCATCTTTGAAGCTCCTTGTCAAAACGGAGAAAACTAAGTATATATATTAATGGAACGTGTTGTGCCATGCCACACAGCTCATGCCACAATCGATCTTCTGCGCTCCAAATTCTCAAATCGGGTTATCAGCCGTTTCTGCGATTTGTCCCCTTGGACTTTTTTTTTTTAAGGAGAACCGTGAAGGACTGTTGAACATCAACAAGGTCTCGGAAAATTTTAGTGGCAGAATGCGCTACTGCGAAACCAGCCTAGGCAGCCACTTGAACGACTCTGTGTTCCATAATTAATGAGAATGTCTGCTTCTTACTAATAGAGCCATAATACATGAAAAAAATTTAATTTTGTTCATTTTATTGCATTTTTTGAGTCGCTATGGTTGGTGGCCTTAGCTTCCGATCCTTTGGACGTAGTTGGTTGATCGTCCGTGGTGATGAGCCCCATACCTATAGGGCCAGAGTCTTCCACTACTGTCTCCTGGATGGAGGCCAACAGCTTCTCTTCCGAAAACGCGCCAGGACACGGCAGTCTTCCTTCCATCTCCTCCATTTTCTTTTTGCTTTTGATTTTTTATTTTTGTTATTTTGTTTTGTGGAAGGGGGAGTCCATTCCGGCAGAGCCGACTTAGCAGAATAAGGCACTTATACAACCGACCTTGCTTCGGCATCGGAGGGGACCGTTCGCGGTCAAGTTCTCTTTAACTAAATACTTACTGAGCATGCAGCTCTGGGCACGGGTACCTCAACACCTAAGCTTAAAAGTGGGATTTCATTCTGCGGGTTTACTCCCTGAAGCACCCTATTTTAGGGTTCGTACTTACTGTCCATGTTACCATCGTGACATGAGAGCCGAGTGACTTATAGGTATTTCCTCTCGCAGACTCAATGTCAGTGTCTTCTGTTACCTTCCAAACTATCGTAGTGATTAAAGGAGTCTAACCTTGGCTATAGACAAACACCTCATATGCTAAGGATATCAGGATTTTCTTGGAATCAGTCTTTATGAACTCGATTGAATTGTTGTTGATGTCTGTGATGTTGATATCAAAATTCATTCCTGCCAAATTTAAGACAGATGAAGTCGCAAAACAAGTAACTACTCCACCTCTCTTACCTAGAAGAGGCGACTTACGCGAATACTTTTTGTCTAGCGGGCTATGTGTGTTTGGCTTCACCCTGTTGTTTTGGATGGTCAAAATTTCTCAATAGCAATTGTAAGCAATTGTTGTTTCTATTTTAAATGAATTTTCAAACATCGAGGAGTAAATATTCCCCGGACGGGGTCATTTTTGGGTTATCGCTATCTATAAGAACAAACTCTGCCGAAAGTACATTTTCCTTTAACGAATTTACAGCTCATTATTTAACTATGACCGAGTGGAATAACCCTAAAATCCGAGTTAAGATAGAAATTTAACTGCGTTTATTGCGACACCATTGCAGCCAGTGTCCAAATGGCAAATATTCTTAAATCAAAAGCTTATTCTAAGCTTGCTTATGATGTTTAGCCGATTCACTCGAATTCACCGAACGATTTAAACCATAAAATTAACTTTAGCTATAATTGAATGTCGCCTGCCACTTCTCGAACTTGGTAACACAATTAAAGCTTTATATTGCTTGTTTTATGTTTAAACTAAAAAATTTTACATAAAAATTGAGCACTCATATACAAATGAACTTGCAATAAAATTCAACACATACGATTTCTGCTGTGCTATGCTAAGCATGACAAAGCATTTTAAATCGTGAATATTTTATAATTGCCAAGAGAACGTAGTCAAATATTTTGATATAAGAACCGCTTTTATTTCCGCACTAATCTTGCCACACTTAGAATCTTTATTTAGATTAAGTTAGCTTTATCTGTCACGAAATAAGTGTACTGACTAGAAAAAACTAGATTACGATATTTTTTAGTTGATTTTTATCGAAAGATAAATTGCTTTGACGTAACGGCACTCAAAAACACGTGTTGCTAGTGCATGGTCTTGAGTAGCTCCATGTAATATGTTCGTCTGAGCTTTGTCTTAGTTATTTAAAAGACCAAACAATTCGAATGGAGGCGAAGGCATCACCACCTGAGCTTTAGCTAAATGTGAATGAAGATGAAAAAATTATATTCTTCAAGTTCTAGATGGCAGCGAAGACCGAATTTTCTTTGCAAAGATTGAGAAATCACGAGTGGCAGTAAACAGCATAGTTGGAACTGGAAGCAGTGTTTGCGATAGATGATATAAGACTGCATTTATTTAATGCAGAGTAGGTTAGGTTGAAGTGGTTAAGTACGCTGGACCACTAAGCGACTAACGACTAACTAAGAGGTCGCTGGTTCAAATCCCGACCTGTACCACCTGAATTCACGTCTGACAAACATCCAAGAGCAAGAACTGTCATGAGAAGCTTCTCAAAAAAATTAATTGCCGTTCGGAATCGGCATTAAACTGCAGGTTGAACTGGCTGTCGACACTTTGACTGAAATAAGGTTCATTGTGATACCAGACGGATCTAGGAAGGCCATCATCCTACTCTTTGAAAAAGTTGAAGCATTTTATGTAGCGAAAGATTCTTTGTATGTTAATATTTTATAGGTCTTTAAGATCATCATGAAAGAAAGCTCCAGGCATGTATAAAGAAAGTGCAGGATAGTCTCCTCTTTCTCGTCAAATACTGCAGAAATCGTTTAATTGTTCACCAAGCTTGCCTACTTTACAGTGCCGACACTTATCGTAGCAATGTAAAATATATCAAGAGGGATCGAACACTTAGAGCCTTTCTGATCCAGCTTGGGCAAAATATGTTTGTTACCAGATGCGATGCAACATTTTTCCACCTAATGGTTGGTTGTTCTTTTCAATAGCATCCGGTTGAACTCGCACGTAGCGATCGGTTTGCATGTAAAAACCTTTTTCAGGTAAAATGGCCAGTATTGCACTCATCAGTTTGAGGAGTACATCAGCCTTAGATCTTCCTAGGGTATATAGAAATGCTACTTCAATACGTCCCCATTTTCATAGAGAATTTCGATACAATATTTATCTTTATTTGGTTTGAAAAGTGAAGAGGCAAATGAAGCTATGTAAGCTATCTGTCACCTAAAGAGGGGGAGAGAGAGCTGAAATCCTATTATCCCATGTAGGATGTCACAGACCAACCATATCTCTGACTGATATCACGTTTCTTTCAAACCAAGACACGGTATTTTGTTTTATCGCCATAACTTCCTCTTGAAATACTGAGTTTCAGTTTTAGTCTATCAGAGAAAACATTATCATCAGTAAATTAGTGGATCGATTCACCTTCCAGGAAGGCATTCTGCAATGCTCTAGAGGGAATGGTGATTTGGAGCCAGTGGCGTAAACACTCTTTTTCCACGAAGCGTAATTTCACTGGAAGTGAATAAATCCCACGATTTAACAACAATATTTGTAGTTATGGTGAAGATTGTCTATGTTTCTTGATAAGTATTTACGATAGCGGACTGGCCAAACTCCTCCTTCAGTCGACAGAACTAAGCCTCTTCAGATGCAATTCGTACTGTATGCTGTGCTGTTACCTAGGGTTACGAATACCGAATCATGTTATATTGAAAGCATACGAATAAAAGACCATACTCAAAGTCCAGTGAAATGGATGAACCTTCAACATCAATCTGTCTATTGCTGCAAGGCTTAGTGGATTCTACAGATCAAAACAATGCTTAGTTGTTTTATTTCCAGTTCACTACTGCGTTATTATGAATTGCTTACTAAGAAAACGCTTGAATTATCTCGCAATTTACTAAAGAAGTGTATTTTATTTTGAAGAGATACTTGAGTTGGCATGGAGACAGACATGTTATTTTTAAATTTTATTAGAAATGAAAAATTAATATGTACGTAACCTCGAAATTCCAAAATTCTATTACATATAGGCATCAAGTAGGAATAATTAGGTCTATAGAGATTTAAAAAAAAAATTATACTTTACTATTCCCTCTAAATCTAAATCATATATTCAATAGATACTAATAGCCTTCAATCGGTAATTATTTTTACGCATACATTTGAAAAAGTTCATGATCTATGGAAACTTACATAAAAACACGCAGTTTAGTGTACATAGAATGGATTGCCTTATATTTTTAGCTCTTTGGAGGGAATCTTAACTGACGCGTGTAACCAAAATTTATGTATTTGAAAAGTTCTACATTGCAATTAAATTAAAACAACTTTTTTTTTTTTTTTTTTCTTAGACTTTTGTACACTTTAATTTATTTCCTTTAATCTGTCTATCTCAATTTTACTTTAGTATTGTTAAATATATTCAATATTAACAACTAAAAAAAAAAACGACAAACAATCTATTGCCATTGCGAATTTGCTTTAAATAATAGTAAATATTGGTATTCTTTAAAAGTTGTTGAATGCATGTTTTTGTTGTTGTAACAGAATAATGACTACACTTGTTTTGTTTTGGGATTGATCTAGTAATACATCTGTACAGTTAAAAATATATGTTTTATTTTTTTTTTTTTAAATAAAAACTAAAACAAAAAAAAATACAAAACAAAATAAAACCGTTGTTCTGGTTTGTGGTGTTTCGCTGGAAAAAATAAAATAATGAAACCATTTTACCGGCTGCGCTTTTCATTTATGATAATTTCATTTGTTTGGTTTGTTTGGCAGTCAAGTTGTAGTAAACTAGTAAGCGATACAAATAAATAATATATATAGGCATGTTTTTTTCTTTTTTCTAAAGCACAAATGTTTTAAGATTAAAGTTAAAATTTTATTTCTCTTCGTGATTCGAAATCGCGCATATTCGTTTTTTTTTTTTAATTTAAATTTCTTATTTTGTTTTCTTGTTGTTGTTGTTGTTTATCTTTAAGATAAACTCGGAGATTCTTATGGTTTAATACTTAATTATTATCTATGTAAAATGTATATAAGAGCAACACTGTGTATATTTTTTTTCTTTTTTTTAAATAGTGAATTACTTATTTAAGACACAAAAAAAAAATGATTTATATTTTGTTTTGCTTAGCAAATTGTGTGCAATAATACATTGAAATTCTTTCAGTGTTAAATGTATTGGTAAATATAAACGGAGAATGTTATTTTATGTTTGCGACATTTAGAATAGAATCAGCATTGGACAGAGAAAAAAAATATAAATGGAAAGGCAGGAAGAGATTTCTAAATAGTGAGATGACTATAAACAAAAAACAGAGACACATAAATACGTATAGAGAAAGAAACATATACGATGACGATACAACTCAAGCATAAATAATTGCTGTCGGTGTCGTTAATCGATCAACAATTCAAAATGTACGGATCCTATTCTCTCCTTCCGCTCGTAGTGGATGTTCTTGGCCCATGCTTTGCATTCAATGTTGATGATAATTCCTCCTGAAAGTTGCAAAAAAAAAGCAAAAAAATCGTTAAAAGGCAATTTATGTTTGAATATTTTTATGTTTGTACTGAAATATTTATTGAATCTATCAAAAATTATTGGCAACTAAAGTAGTTAATAAAATTTGTCTGCATGCAAACGTTTGATTTTTGAATTTCTAATTTTGACGAAACGTCCCTAGTGAATTGCGAAACTTTGTCCAATAGACAAAGGCTGCCCAAAATACTACCGAGCTGTTAGTTAATATATGAACGTGCCAGCGCATATGCCAAAGGGATGGAAGCTGTCTTGTTCGATCTGATTGAGATCATATTCATTGAGGAAGTGTTTTGCCAAGGACATTCAGTTTGGTTCTTGCAAAAGCCGAACATTCACAGATAAAGTGTGATGACGTTTCGCCATTTTCCAGACAGCACTCACCGAGTTTTTAAGCCTAATAATTTTGAGATGCTCGTTGAGAGAGCTGAAACCGGTGACAAGCCCAGTAAAGGATCTTAAGTCACTTCTTTTCAGTACTAGCAGCTATTTAGATCTGATAGGTTTTGGACCGTCGATCAACGGTGTAGACGTAAAAATTCAATCATTTCACTTTTGTGGACCGAAGGGCCAATAAAGGCTGGCAATGAGCTCTGCGTGGCAAGAGCGTCAGATCTTTCATTAACCCGGATGTCCGTGTGACCGGGGACCCAAGTTTGAGCAACAGAGCCGCATCTACCCAATCTGTTCAGATATCTTATGGCCTCTTAAAGTATATTCGCAGCAGTGGCGATGAGTATGGCGAAAATATCTGCTTAGTGATTTGTCTACCTGAGGATTCAGAAAACTGAATGGACATTGAAGAGAAAAGGAAGAGACTACACTGAACTGAACAATGTGAAGAAGCAGCAACTCTGGATACCTATAACCCTAAATTTTGCTCGGAGACTCCTAAAAGTATATATTATATTTTCGATTAAAGCCAAAAGCTATTCCAATTTATATATTTCTGTCACTGATTTTAAAGACTTAAAATATAAGATGAGGGCCAGATTCTTCACATACCTTTGATGATCAGTGTTGCCTCACTAAGATTGAGTATTTTCGTACCTACTTGGTTATGATACCTAACTTAAAGCTTTTTTTGTATTGCTAAATATTTTTGGCAGGTTAGAACGAAGTAGATTTGGCGTGAGCTGGATCTAAAACGCTTTAATAGGTTGATCGTCCGTTATCACTGGACACTGTCTGATAGGCAGGCTTGACTCTAAAGTTCGTATTCTCTTCCTAAATCACTTCTGAAACACATCTCGTAACGAGATTCTCTATCGGTAGATCTTTATTTTATAACAACTTACGTTTTGGTCGCTGAAAATGCACAGCCACAAGAGGACTCAAGTAACCTTCGGAATTAATGAATGGATAAAAGTATCCCGGGAATCCTCGAATTGGCAAATAATCAACTGGACCAATATTTTCCTCATCAGCTGGGTTCTCGCCTTCGCATGACACCCAAACAGTGTTCATCTACAAAACAAAACAAAAAAACCCAAACAAATAATTTAATTAACATTTTGACTTGAATACAAAAATTACCTTTTTTGGTTCTTTCTTTTCAATATCAGCGATATATGATTTCAATTGTAAAGGCATTTTATCGGGCAATTGGTTGGTGTCATTGTAGAATTCAGGAATCCAACCATAGATCTTGTTTAGCTTTAAGAACACACATGGTGCACTTTTGTGGTAGCTATAGTTATTCTCTTTGGTGCATGGATCCCAGCTCTTAATATCAACATCGCATACTTGTCCCCGTGGTGGTGGGCGATTGTAATCACAGTTAAAGATGTTTTGACCTCGTCCCGGTGTCAGACCAGGTACCTTATAGACTATGAAAATAAATTTATAAGTCTGTTGTTGAATAGTACTGTTTGCCACTTACCGGCTAAGAAGTCATTTAGTGAATCCGTCCAGTGTTTGTAGTTTTCATATTGTGTTCCTTTGTACCAAATCAAAGTACTTTCAACATTTTCTGTCGGTGGCAAGGGTCTGAATCCAAGACCTTAAATTGGAGAACACAAAACAACCATTAAAGTCAGAATATATGAATTAAAAGGAGCAGGAGCACTTCACACTAGCGCAGCGCCATCTATTGATAATTGAATTGTGTAACTTACCTGGACTTGTTCCAATAATTGATTCTTTAAGTTTCCATTTGGGCTCTCGTGGATCCAGTGTTTGGAAGAATACCCACATACAGATGGCAACCAGTGCTGCTAAGACTCCATAGAAGATTATGTAGAAAATGCCAATTTTCGCTGAAAAAAAAACGAGAATTTTTATTTTACTTGAAATATTTTTATCTATTTACGTGATAATTAATAAGTTTTATTTGTAATGTCGAGGGCAGTGTAGTGTAGATAATTAGTTGAAACTTATTTCGAATTTATAGCAAAGAATCACGTTGCTTTAGTGATACCGCAATTAAACTGCAACGTGTCTAATCGCAGGTAAAATATTTAAAGCGTCCACTAAAACAATGTGTGGTATCTATGAATGAGTAATAAGACGATTTTGCACGCATTGTTTATGTTGTGCAATTATTCATCTCACACTGCCTCACAATTCCTGGAATATTGCGCTGAGTAATCAGCACCAAGTAAAACTAGCTGTCTAAGGCAAAGTTCTAAAATTCGCAGCGGATGCAACAAATCATAACAATTCTCCTCGATTTCATTTGAATGACACAAGCATGTAATGTAGTGTAGGTATCTCTCCTCCCCATTTGCGTCAATATCAAAATAGCCACTCTCGAAGAAGTCATATTTATTTACATATTACTTGAAGAATATTTATTTATTTTGTGGGGATTATTCACTATTTTGTTTATTTTATAAGCTAATCAAATTTGTATGTCGTGACAATTCTGCCGGACAGATTTCGCAGCTTTGCTACTGTGATTGATTTTCAAATGTAAATTTCGAATGCACAAGCACATCGACATTGGTCAGTTTCGATTATGAGGCATGTTTCTCACGGTAGACGAAAATGACTGTGGCAAGCGATCGGCATGACAGCTCCCGCAACAAAATTTGTCACGATGACCATTTCGTCTAAAATACACTGAGACCAAAAAGTCTTCGCACACTAAAAATGCGCATGTGATGATTGGTCACTCTTCTCAAAATTGACGTATTAAGACTGGTTGGATGTGCAAGCGGTAAAATGCACTGGAGATATAAAAATTAAAAAAAAAACTGACTTTTTCGACACTTATCCTGAAAATTCACTTTCCTTTGATACCAAATACGTTAACCTCCTGGGGTCAGTGTTAGCGTAGTAAAAAAAGCTGTACCCGATATGAAAATATTGGTCGGTAAGGATTTGTTGTACTTCTACCGCGCTAGAAATATCTAGTGTTTCGATCCCTTTAACGCCGTGCATACCAACCCAACTTTAACATATTTGGTATCTAAAGAAACGAAAAAGTTTCCGGATACGTTCGTGTTTTCCCCATTTTTATACCTTGGGATTTGATTCCTCCTACGACTCTTAACTCCTCACATTCACTGGAAGAGTGACGACTTGTCATGTGCGGACGAGTAGGTACATTAGCTTTGCAGACTTTACGAAGAGAAGTCTAGTGTACGGTGACCCCGTTGTCTATACCTACCACTATTAAAGGACGTTTGCCAAAATTGTGCACCTTTTCTTTTCTCGTTGCAAGACTTGACAATTTTTCTGGAAATAGTTTAAGTCCGTAAGGCCCATTTAATACCATCTCAATCATTTAATTTTTTTAAATATCAATGAGAAATAGGCCGTTGAAACCCTTCATGGGTCATACCTATATAAACAAATTGATGCCTTTCAAATCAAGTCTACTGATAGGTTCTTCAATATCATGAAAATGTCCATTTAATTTTGAAGGGGTCGGAATTAGGAAAATGAAAACACACGTATTTCATGATTTCCATTGCAGAGTCTATATATTTTAAGTTTCAAGCAAACATGTATTATCCTGCCCTTTCCTTTTTTGAAGGGTTACCTGCCTAAGACTGACGATTGGAACAAAATCAAAATACACTAAAACACGTATCCAATTAGTTCCGTTGGTTGAGTGGTTTTGGATTTAAGGGTCATTAAACAATATTCGCATCAAAAGGGTGCCCCAAAAAAAAAAAAAATATTTAGCGAGGAATCAATTTGATAAGCGATTAGAGAGTCAGAGAATTAATTTGGGAGAGAGAAAACCATTTTATCTAATCGAACACTTCATGATTTATTTTATGTCTTTTACATATAGATAATCTCGGTTTTTATTTTGGTAGAAACTTTCCGAAAGGCGATTTATGATTTTTTCTAAATTTAGTTTGTTAATTGCATTCGCTTGGCAACAAAGCTGTTCGCTTACGCGCCACGTGTTGATTGCCACAAAGATAAATGGGGTCACCTACGTAATTAGCCCCTTTAATATCCACAAGTGCAAAGTGTTCTCATTATGTGAACTCTGTTTTCAATCCAAAATTATTCCTACATATATAATTTGCTAATTTTCAATTGGTGGAACATCTATTTGGGTCTATTTTTAAATGCGCAACCAGAAGGGAAGCAAACATCTTCATAAATCGCTTTCGGGGCAATCGTGTATCGGGCAAATTTTGCATCTGTGCCAATTTTGTGACATTAAAAAAAAAATTGCAAAATTAGTTTTTGCAGCTTTTCATCGTTGCAGTTTGGCGTCCCTTTCTCCTCTAGTCGATGATGTTTGTTTGCAATTTTTTTTTTGTTCATCATTTCTATGCTCCATAAATAAACCAAAATCAAACCCTGCGCGACGCACAAATCGAATCAGCAATTTATCACAGCCCCTGAATGAAATTAACCACTTAATACTGATTAAACGTCTATCGGGTCGCTGATTCAAATTTTATTCACTAGAAACCAGCGGCATCTTGTAGGTACTCGTACTTGTCGTTGTCGTCGCGTCACTATAAACAACATTTATTAAACGATACGATACTTGTTGCCTTGTAGTTCTTAGGGTCGGAAATCGAACGAGCAAGTGAGAGGGTGAGGTGAGCCAGCTAGCGAGCGAGCTATTCATTGAAAGATGCTAAAGAGTACTACAACAATAATGACTCAATGTTTTAATTGGATCAGTCATGTTTAGGGGAGCAGAGTTTAAGACCGAGGGCATTGTAGTGAGGCATTTGTTTAATTAAAAGTTCAAACTCTCTGCGATGATGGAATTACTCCAGATGTAGACGGGGCGGATGTATAGTATAATTGATAGCCGTTTTGATATGATTCCTTGCAGAAGCTCAAGCGCGAATGCTTATTGAGTTAGAATGAATTATAATTATTTTTTTCTACCTTTTTTCCAGAGGATAATTTGCGTTAATCATATAATTGAACATTGTGTGCTTTTTTTTGTTTTTAATTACAAAGTAAGTGTCTGACAAAGCAGTAAAGTGGTCTAATTTCGATAGTGGGTTGTTCTAATCACACTTACCTCCGGTATTTTGAAACGGTCTTTGAAAGATATGAGGAAATTGAATTTTTAACTAATAAACTTGGCGTAATTTACAACAGTGGTGGAATAGATTGCGCAGCTTTTAAGAGCTGTCAATTGGCATTGGAATCACTTTTTTTCTAATTTTTTACTCAGAATAATTTCGTCTCTCGAATGACTTAACCGATTAAACAGCTCACTTCTTAACACATTTTTTTCGTTTCCGAATTTCTTTCGAGTAGAACAGTGGCAGTAATTATTAAATTAATTCTTAACGCAGAGCCCATGCACACGAACGAGCTTATCACTACGATTCGAGAAATGTCGCTGTTATATTTCGAATACGTGACGCAGTAGTGGTTATTTTAATACCGCGTCATTCACATGAATGTGGGTTTTCCCTTAAATTTGTTAAGTGGTCGGTACTCGGTACTTTGGTGGTTTTGTTGACCGACTGTGCTGCTTTTTACCCCCCTTCCCATATTCCGTAAAATATGTGAAATTGTTCGTATCGCAGTGACGTGTTCGATCTGTTAACGTGAAAAAATCGACTCGTGCCGTACGCAACCTCTTCATTTTACTTCAATCCCTGTCTTGGGCGAGTTCAGGTTTTCGAGCTAGGCTAGGCTTGCACTTTTGACAGCTCAAACACAAAATTTCTTCACAAACTTGCCGACCGAAATTTATTTTAAAAATTCACACTTTATTATTTAGTATTCTCATTTATTCAATACAACAGATTTTGAAATTTATTTTAAAAAAGATATATTTCGGCAACACAGTCTTCACTTTGGAAGTACCTTTGCAATACTTCCCAACGTTGTTCGAGCGCAAATCGATAAATTTCTCTGAGTTTCTTTCCACATAAGATCTGTCAGTGTCAACAAAAAACCAACATTTGGCTCACCCTATATTTGAAACCGTGAAGAAGAAATTTCTAAAATCTTATACAGTCTTCAATCGGCTGTTGAAGAGCAAAAGTAGTATAAATACATACAAACGGTCTTGAGGAGTCTTGGCATAAAATTGTTTTCTTTCAATCAAATCAAACATATATAGTTTTCACCGATGAAGGTTGCGGGTCCTTATTTAGGAGCTGGTCAACTTGTCTGCTCCCAGAAGCAATCGCTTTTCTAAACAAAATAATGTACATCAGCCATGCAGGAATCTGCGAGGTTGCTTAGTTCATGGAAAAGGAACATGCATAAAAAGTTCAGAGTCTTCTGCTCTTTGTCCTTTGCTGAGACTGTTGCCTTAAGTTCTAGAAGTCTGAGGAATGGCGGGCCATAAGAGATCCACTCAAATGGCAGCGTTATGATACTTTTCGTATAATCCTGCTCATAATCTCCTCCTCGTTGATTTAAAAGAAAGAAAGAAGAAGTCTGTTAATTATTATCTTGTCAAGCTTCGGCCTCCCTGAATTAGCCAAGCTGGTTCCACCTAAAATTATGCATCTTTCACTCATTTGACGTTTTCCCCAGAAACATATATAAAACTTCGTCTACCACTCTGCCATGATATAAACCACCAACCTATAAGTGGGTTGGCACCGTAATAGGTATTCTGAGGTTGAAGGAAAGCTGAATATTTAGATCTTCCAAGAATACACCTACATCAGCATATATACCTATTTGCTTTGATTTTATTTATTTATTTATTTTGGCAACGAAATGTAAATCCTCAAATATATCATTGGGAATGAACTCAAATAAATTTCATTTGAATGTCGGTCTATGCGGTTTGATAATTTATTTAAATACTTTTCGTACTCCCCTCATGTTTGTATTTTTAAAAAACTATTCATCCACCCTTTGTCGATGAATTCAAAACAAAAACACATTACTCTATGGGTTTGTGCGCTTATATTACACTAAAGTTGACTGCCTTCTTTGTCAAGCGCGGCATTTTTTCGTCATGGTTTGTTGGTAAATATGGTAGGGTGGTTTTGCTGTTGAGGGCATTTCTTTTATTTAAACGAGATCGGATTGATCTTGATATCTATCAGTGTAGAACGTTCCTAAATTCGAAGCAATTCATAGGCACACAACTCCGCAATTTGTTTAACGTTTTGAAATTCATTTAAGCAAAACCATATTCTTAAAGCATTTCTTTGTATTATTTATTTTAAAGTTATGCGAATGAGTTCATAATTATATTTTAGAGAAAATTGTAATAGATTCAAGTCACGTCTTGTGTAGTTACGTGAATTTTATATACTCAAAATGCTTTTTAGCTATGTGTGTTTTATGTTTCCCTGGCCACTGACTCATTTTTAGTTAACCATACGAAAGGAGTACGCGATAGCAGAAGTACCTAGTTTCCTAACGCATCGTCTTGGGACCGACCATGTATATTAAGAGTGAGCAGCGTTTTCCGCACATCCATCGACATAACGGCGGAAGAACTACCTGTCAAAGAAATGCAGATACAACAGAAAGGGACGCGAGTCCGATGAAGTGGCAGGTAATGGTGGATCATTTCATGTAAGGGGCGATGGAAGTACCTCCTTATACATACCCAGCATCGATACTTGGATAAAACGGTGACATGGGGACATCGTTGTTTTCGACCATATAAAAAATAACAAAACTCCATGTCGTGGAGCATGTTTTTATCCACTGCCCGCTATTGCAATCGCAAATAGAAGTACTACGAGTGAGTCAGATGTTGGAATAGATAAATAAGTGTAACGCAGTGAGTATCCACTAGTTGAAGCGACTTGGGATAGACAGGAGAGAAAGCGTAGAAAACGCGGGCATCAACAGGGTGAACGGATACACAGCAATGCACCAGATGCCCCCATAATCCCTTAGACAGATGGACATTCGCACATACGTGCGCACACTGAAAACGTAATTCACACTGACACACAACTACAGGCGCGTTTGTGCATCCTGCACACAAATTACCAAAAACAACAACACAACAAATATGCAGAGAGGCAGCTACAACCAAACTCCCCCCTTGCAACCAACTTGATTAAATGGCTAAGGACAATACTATGAGGAACAGGGCTTGGAGGCAGAGGTAATATCCTCAATTCCTAAAGGAAAAAAAACGTCCGTTTGTATAAACATGGCCACAAGTGTAATACTCTAGAGAAATATTTCGAATGACTCAGCCAATAAAATTATGGCAACTGCTACGCGTTTGTTTGAGGAATGTTTTGTTGTCTTCCTCTAAAAAAATTAATAATATACGAAATACTAGATCTACCTGCGACGTCATCGGTTAATTTTAAAGAGTCCCTCAATGAGTAAGTAATGTAAGAGAGTCCAATTCACAATATTCACCTCAGCAACGAACGGTTTCACCATCACCAAACAAATCGGCAGGTACTTCACTACGGTTACAACAAAAAATCAATAGTGTGCGTTTATTACACACGCTTCGAGAATCCATATCGAAAACTCTCGTAATGACGAGTAATATGAATTAAATACAATTAAACTCTCTCTTCTAAGAGTAAAGTGCGTGGTTTGGTTATGGTCTCTCATCTCAACTTGAAAGTGAAAAAAAAAGCGGAACAGGTATCTAAGAATGAACCCAAACAAATGTTTGCGACTTACAACCTACAAAAATTGAGGTTATAATAATTATGTACAATTTTTTTAAATGACAAATATTTTCTATATTAAAACCTATATATCTTTGCGACGATCAGTAGATTTTTTTTGTTTGTTTTTGTATCTATTTTAAATGTCGTGCTGCAAATTATTTTTAAAATTGCTATTCAGAAAGAAATAGCCACAGTGCAAGACGTCAACAAAATGCAAACGACTGCAAAGTCCGATGGAAGATCGGATCGGGTCGAAAAAATAAACAACAACAAAATCAAAATTATGCAAGAATCTACACTTTTTGGTAAAAAAAATCGTAATGGAACCAAAAATATATATAAAAATCCCTCAACTCACCCCAGGATGTGCGATCACGACCCAAAACTGTTCCCTCATCCGAGTTAAATAGAAACTTGCTGAGGTTAAAGGGCGCTGGCTTTTGTCGCACGAAAAGCTCATCCATATTGGCGTTGTGAATTGGTTTTGACATTTTTGGTTATCCTTTTTTTTTCACTCGTCCACTCTTTCGAAACGACTCAAGCGAGATCACCTTGTCTTATTAGTATTTGAAATTATATAATATTTTGGTTGTTTTAATTTTTTTTTGTTTTTTAAATTTCACTTCGAAATCACAATGAACCAACAGTAACAACGAAAACAACAACAACAGCAACAATAATAAAAACGACAAAAACTCAAGGCCTAAACACGGAGACCAAAAACGTCTTTGCTGTATCCTCTCGTGCACGACAGCAATGCACTGGCGAAACGACAAGTACTCAGTTTTCCACACACCACACTAAGCAAATGAAAATCTTTGACTTAATAATTCTATCTTTGGGCAGGACACAATTCATTTATTTATTTTGAATATTTTTTTTTTTTTTTTTCTGCTTTCTTTATGGGTGGCTTTTTAACGACAGCCAGCAGCGTAGCGTATACAGCAGTCAAATCTCTCCCCTTATTTTTTCGTAGATGTGTCAGGCGAGCACAGCCGGTAGTGGAAACGCTACAACTGACTAACAACAAGCACAAAAGAGAAGAACACCTTTGGCCTCTGGGTAGCGACCACACCTTTGGTTTAAATAAAAATTTATTCACAAATGACCAGAAAAACGCGCGCGCGATAGTCAAATATTATTATGTGTTCGGAACTTGGACCTTAGTGTGCAACAGTTAAAACACTATTTCTTATCGGTAGGATTGAATTAAAGCAAAGCGAACGTGCAACTATTTCATCAACTTTGGATGAAGCGAAGGAACCGCCTTTTTCGAGTTTTCTTACTAAACAACTTGGAGAATACTATTTGCCTGCACAACGCTTAGTCTGTCGTCTGTCACTCGAGTATATTATACTCTTGAATTCTACAGTCATCGCATCGCAGCATTGCTATCCGAAACCACTACATGCGAAAAGGGTGGAAATACTTCGATAGAATATCACACGTTTTCTCTAGCTATGATATCAATCCGCAGTGAATTAACAAAACTCCCATAGGTTGGGTTTGTATTGGTGGCAAATAAGTCGCATGAAAAATTTGCAAGTGTGCGTTTGAGTGAGTATAACTGCGTCTAAACGTGTTTCGTATCGGTGACTTTGAGCGCGGTTTGAAACATGGTGCAGGGTGTAACTACGTATTTAAATGAGATACCTACATATTTTTTTTGATAACTAAAATTGCAATAAAACAGTTGAGTCAAGCTTAATAACATTTAAGATGGATTTTTTATTTGTTTTTTTTTTTTTTGTGAATAGAACGAAATTATAAGAATTTGAGAGCGCAATGGGTAAGTCGCACGACAATGTTCACTTTTTAAATCACTCGAACTGCAACATTATTTTTTTTTGTTTTCAATCTTAGATACTTGTTCTGTTTTTGATATTTTCTTCACTTTTAAGTTGATATCAGAACACAAAACCAAGCCACGAACGTTTCCTAAGTTTTATTTGTAATTTTTAAGACATTTAATTAAAACACAGTGAAGTCTGTCATAAGCGGACAGCTGCAACACTGGAGTTTTTTTTAGTTCGCTTAAAAGAAATCTTAGAAAATAATCACTGCAATTTACAGCTAAAGCTTTTTCTTTTTATTCTAAGCCAAATTTCCATATTTTACATAAACCACTTGTTGCTTAAGGCATAAATATGATTTGAGAATAATTCTGAACAAGATCTCCACAGTTTCCTATATCGAGAGTTATACAACATGAGCGCGTAATTAGCTCAAAATTAGAACAACTTTAAGCAAATCTCAAAAAATAAATTTAGTATATTTTCTATTTAAGGAAAATGATATCAAAATTTTAGAAGCGCTCAATTGTGCTTTCAAGATGAAATCCCCTTATTTTGGCACATCTGATGTCGTCCTTCTTTCTTTAATTATGGGTGACGTACATCGCTGTTGAACCTGCAACACATTAACCTTTACACCGTCGACGCCCACGAAATTAGGTATAAATAAGTCATTTTCAGGGGTCCTGATCACGTAAACGGACAACGATCTTCGGATTTGAAAGAGTGAAAAACGTTGCATTTTATAAATGCTGGAAAGGGCGTATATGGACGTTGGAATTCGAATATCACAAAGCAAAGTAAGTAGCTTTACAGAATTTGTATGAAAAACATTAATAGGGGAAAAGCAATGCACTTTTTGACCCTCAATGTTAAATAATTAAAAATTATTTAAGACAAAATTAGCTAGTTTCTTTAGCATGGACGACAGCAGAAATAAAAATGGAAAACAAGTGGAAAGGATTAACGTTGATAGACTGGCTGATTCTGATGAAAATCCCGAAAGTAATTCAGGTGAATTAACTAATGACGCCCTTTAAAATTCAATGATGAAGCATATGGAGAAACAAGACAAAGTATTTTAAAAGTGTTTGAATTGTTAAGAAATGTACTTCAACAAGAAAATGAGTTGCAACCAAAATAATCCGTTCTTTTTACGTAAACAAATTAATATGTATTTAATAAACATTTTAGTGTACACTTTAACATTGAGTTTTCATTAATTTAATAAAAAAATAGTCCTCTTACGAATGAACCGTCGATGTCCGATTATGAGAGAGTGCACTGTCTATGGTATATTGGTGCATTGGTAATTAAATCAAATACTAGAAGAAGAAGAAGAAATGTTCATCTCATATTGAAAAATATAATATTTGTCTATTGCAATTCAATTAAACAAACGCACCACACTGTAGGTCTTTCAAACGTTTCTAATACAATCCACCACCTAGTAATTGGTCAAAAAAAAAAAAAAATCAACCACGACTAAGCACGCACTTCCTTTTTAACCCTTATTCAAAAAATGCAAATATGTACATTGTATAAATTAAGTGTGCGTTCGCATGTGTAATTCCTACTTCAATCCCTTTCGATGTATTCTTACGAATACAAAACATCATAGTTGTACAAAATTTAAGGAGATGTAGTCTTTTATTGTTTCCTTTTCGTATAGAAATTATTTTCACTCAAATCCTTGTCAGCACGTTTACAAAGTAGTAATATACTGTTCCATTGATGTATGTATATCTCTGAAACCAGTTTTTTTTTTTTTTTAAATATAAAACAATAAATTATGAGTGCAAAGAGATGAAATATTCTAAATTAAGAGCATAAACATTTGAATTTTTTTTATTTTAGAAGAAAGTTTTCAAATAAAAGAAAGTGTGCACGGACTACATAGGTACATGCAGTTCATGTTCAATAGAAATTGCGTCCGCAAATCGTGCGACATAACATTCTAATTATAGTTGAGAAACAAATGCAGACACATTTGTATGCAGTTTTCTCTTAACGAGTGGCAACATACTTGTACATAGAGAAACGGTTGACCTTGGGTAGTTTGCCAAAGGTAATTAGGATGTTGTTTTATTACCTGTAGATGTGTTTTTTTTTTTTTTGTAAAAGGAAAGTTTTTTTTTTCCAAATTTGTCTCGTACTCCCAAGGAGCGGACGTGAATCAAAATTTTTTTATATATCTAATTTTTTGTTAGGTATGAAATTAGTCATTGCATTTTTGAAGAACTTTTTCAAGCCCTTTTTCAACATTTTAAGGTATCCAGAGAGACGTGAGCCTGGGTTTTAACCTCAATTTCTTTTAATTTTATTTCTAATACTCATTTACTGAGCTCATTAAAATAGGTCAGTCTCCTAAAATGTGAAAAACAATTTGTTGCTACGAATTTCTCTCGTTGACGGATGTCGTAATTCGACACTTGTTTGCGACTTTTCCACTTAGATAACATTAGCCAAATACGCCTCATTTCATAGACAGCAAAACTAATTAAGAATTTACGAATTTAACTTGCACTTCATATTAGAGGACTTAGAAGAAGGTCGATTTCTACATGCGAAAGTTCTCGTATGAATAGAGTGGCATTCCGCATTCATAATGGGACTGCCAAAACCCGTAAATTGAGTTAATCACGTGAATGTAATAATACCGAAATTCTCCATTTTTCTGATTTTCTAGAAACTCGAAACCGTTTCGTATGTTTCCTTAACCGCCTCAGTAATAAATAATACGAAACTGGGAGACCTGCCGAAACTTTCGGAGGCGGAACCGAAACGCCACAGTCGGACCAGTGAGTGACCAGTGCTATAATCCCCCAATCGTACTCGACAATGGAAAGCAATATAACTATCGAACATTTTTATTTTTACTGCCCAGCTCGGCTTCTTTCGAGTTCAAATAAGATACCTATAAGTAAGGTAGGTGAATTCTTCCATTGGAATTGTATGCCTTAGGTTAGGTTAGGTTAGAACATGGGTGTGGTGAAAATTACATCATACAAAACGGGCACATTTGAATTGACTTTCAAAAGGCAGAAAATCCTAACGAATTTGCCTGATGAAACAACCAATTTCTTTGCAAAAACCGAGAAGGCATTTGCTGTTTGTGCCGTCTATTTCCGCTAGGGTTTCAAAAAAAGATTTCTCTAAAAATATTCTTTGACTAACTACGCGATATTGTCTCGCATTCACAACACAGTATATTTGTTATGTCCTCAACAGCCTGCAGATCGCCACAGAATCTTTGCGTGATTATTCTAAACTTATCCCTGCTTGGTTTTATTAACTCTCCAGATCTTCTACTGTCGAAAAGTGGCCATAGAGCTTTAGATACCCTGTGTCTTTCAAGACTTGACCACCTTGGGTTGGGAGACCTTACCGTTTTTTCCTCAATAGTGCCCCTTACTATGTAGAGCGGGGGAATTGATGTCACAACCAGCCCTCCTATTCTTGCAAGCTCACCCACCTGTTCCTTTCTCCCTTTCACCCAGCACAGTCTCACTCATTGTGCGACAGCTGGATGGCCATATCTCTTCCAAATATCGATCTCATCAGCATTAGCTCAGCTGCGCTCAGAACAGCCAGAAATTTTGATTTGAAGACACTGCTTGTGTCCGGTAGTCTTTGCGACATTCCCAGTTCTGGTTCTTCTGAGAAGATTTTGATTCCACTCCATTGAGTATTTTCTGGTAAAATGAGGCAGTTCCGATTTGGAAGGGTTTCCATTGGGACCCTTGTGAAAAAATTCTGGTTCCTTCTAACTATTACAACTTGTCTTCTCACAAATAATACTGTTTGTACATTCAAAAATTACCTAACCCTATTTCACAGACAACATTTTCGGAGCAGTTCTAAGCTGCAGCCCCAGTTGTAAATACATACCTCAATAACAAATCAAAAAAGAAGAAATTATTGAATTCAACCGTTTTCTATGTTATTGTCCCAAAATATAAGTGGAGAAAAGTCATAAGCATCTTAGCATTCAGTTAATTCTTTGACAGTAAAGTGCTGCTGCAATGCCTTGACAAAACTAGCCAAACACAACAAGGTCAACATTGGGTTAACTTTCAAAAAATATTAATCAAGCCATACCCCTACAAGGAAATTCTGTTCTTATAAGTAAGGAGAACATGAGGAAGCTGGTGGGCTTCCTCACAGGTCACTACGGCTTGAGGTATCATCTTAATTTGTGATTCTGTTTAGAGAATAATGAAACGTCAAAACATATCCTCTGTAAATGCCCGGCTCTTCATTGGTTTAGACGACGGATCTTCCAAAAGGAAGAAGGAAGAAAGAAACTCTGCATCTAAGGGTGTAGGTAAGAGAAGTTACTCGCCTCTAAGGCTAACATCCCTTTTTGATACAATAGACCTTTTAGGCCGCAGTTTCAGCCTTTTGGGCATGGCAAAATTTATGAAAGAAATTTAAAGTTTCATAAAGTTAAAGTTAGACTAAAAATATGTGCGCTCAATTAACCACCCCCAAGAGCACGAATTTCCCAAAATCGGTTCTTTTCCAACGTCTTAAATTTACAAAGACTGCGCGAATGACACATTGTGGCCGTCATTCTTGGAATTATTTTCATATTTCGTAAATAAAAAACAGGTCCATCTACCATAAATGAACCAAACTTAAATCCCAAATGGAGCAGTGGGGCTTAAGGTTCAAATCCTTCCCCATAGAATCATAGGTTTTTCGCTGCAACTTCACTTGCGAAAGTCTGATAAAAATGCTTCTTAAATTTGTCATTCTGAATCTCTTTCTTACATTCAATTCAAAAAAATATAGCTTCGCACGGGCCAAAATTGGACAAGCTATGCTTAGATAGATTCTTTACCGCAATTTGTTTCGGATCTTCTGTTGAAATCTTTACAAATAAATATTTACTTTGTTGGTGGTACCAGTATTTTTTTTTTTTGGTGCCACCTTTTGGAAAATCTTTGCCCTAAGAGCATAGCGATACTTAGCAATGCTATATATTGCATTGCCAACATTTAGGCGTTTACTTCACGAAGAAGAAGAGCGATAAGGTATGTTTTGGTGTTAGAAATGGTTATCTTCTCAAAGTTATTTATATATTTTGTTCTTGGCAACCTACGGCAACAATTGGAATTTCTAAATCCATAAAAATAATTGATTGAAAAAAATGATTAGCTATTATTGTGCCTTAGTACCTCTTTTCCGACAAAACTCTCAGAGTCTAAATAGTCATGCTGAAAGCTTCTTTAATTCATTGGCATATGTATATTCTACGCACACAATCGTTCAATATTGTCCTCTATAAAGGTCTTTAGTGTTATTCAATTTTACTTACACCAGCTGGGAACGGTCCTTCCGAAAATTGTTTTATCATCCGGATGCCATAGCATTTGCTTGAGCGTTTGTTTTTTTGATACTACCGGCGGTCTGGCATAGTACTGCTGGAAAGCATCAATCGATTCTTCGGCTACAGTCGGCATGGTTACTGTCGTGTTTTCAGATGATAATCCTTTGGAATGAGAAATTTGCCAATATAATTATTTTCGATTTACTAAGCACTCGAAACGCGACAAAGGATTAAGTTTATTTTTTTTTTTATCACAAAAGAGCAAAACAAAACACACACCAAATCGCACTTGTCGAACGAATAAAAAAAAAATGAAGAAATAATTAAAAACGATAAATGCTGTTTGTTAAACCGTATTTAGCTAGCAGCAGCAGCAGCAGCAGCAATATTCCTTTTAGGTAGTTAGTAAATTTTCTTCTATTCTTAAGATTTCGCGTGCTGCCCAAACGACCGTGTCCCGATCCAGATCACTAATAATCTGAAAATTAAGTTCAATTCTCGTAAAAAGATGCGGGGCGAGACTCCGCCTCAGCCTCCGTAATGTGGTTAGCGCGTTTGAAAGAGACTCTGAGAAGCAATTTAACGGAACAATTGGACATTGCTGTATGTAGCTAACTTTGTGTGTGCAGATTGTCACTAATATTTAGATGAGACTTAATCAAACATAATAATATCATTGACAAATCACGTACCAAGAAAGAATGTAGCCAGCCTAACACGTCAATGGTACCTACTCGTACGTACGTACGTACGTACGTACATGTGGTGCGAGTACATATGCGGCGAATTGGGGAATAGTGCGTTTAGCCAGGGGTACGCGTATACATTCGTACACGCAATGCGCTGCTGAGACTGTGATGCGTTTTTTCCTTCTCCGTTGTGTCACTCACTGCTTACGGAGACGGCGTAAGCTGTGGAGGTGGACAAGTTTAAGTGATTGCTTTGTTTTCCTTTCCTAGCTGAGGGAAGTATTAATTCTTTAAGACGTCGTCTGCCTGTTTGGCCGGCCACGTGATTAAGTCATGAAAAGTAATTCAGTCATGCGTTAAGTATTTTGTACTTAATTGGGAAGAATATTTTCAATCGGAAGTCTATCTCACTTAACCCTACAAAGTATTCAAAAGGACTTTATTCATTTTTGAACCTCATTACAGATGTGTATGTCTATGCAGGTTTTTTTGCCGTTCTCATTATTACGTAAGATGATGGTTACGAGGAAAAAGTGAGTCAATCCAAATAAATCACAAATTTCCCTATTTAAATAGCGCGTCAAAGCGCAGCGCACAACACGAGACCTGCACTGGTGGGGGTAGAGGAGGGTAGCTTTGATCACTACAATATCTCTACAATATAAAAGTTGATTACTTAAATACATAGAAAGAGCCTTGTCTATATTTGGCGGCGCAAAGAGGGGCGGTATAGGTATGGACCTAGAAGATGGCAGCGTCGGATTAGCTATAGTGTAAGTCACTTTACAATATGACACATGTACTATGTACTCGTCGTCGTCGTACAGTCGCCAGCCAACGACAATGCCAGCCGTGTCGGTTGACTTAAGTGTCGGACAATTATATTATTAAAAATTCAAGGATAAAATAATATGTGTCTCTCTCTTGCGGATGGAAGTCGTCTTTAATCTCAATTTTTATCACAAAATTGCCTGATTAATGTGTCGCAACTATAGTTTGGACTATAGTGCCTAGACTGTGCGAAATTCTTTCAACTTCAACTAATTGCTTTGCTCTGATGTTATGCACGTACATACATACATACAATAAATCGTATTACTTAACAGCAATCCTATTCATTACCTGTGCTTCGATTACCCGACCAGACCCGACCCTACTTATTTCTCTTGTTGCCGGACTAATTTGATTAATGAAAACGCTGACTGCAAATAGTTTTCGATCATGATAACAAAGCAATGTCAACGAATCCGCAATCGATTCTAGCCTTCTCATTCAAGCTTGACCAGATAGGCTAATTGCAATTTGTAATTATTACGTTGACCATAGCATTGGGGGTACTACCTATTGCAGAGAAGCAATAAAACAAAACTAAACAAAAAAAAAAAACATTGAGGGCTGCCAACATAATTAACTGCTACCCGCCCCCAATGCAATGACATCGTAACTCTACAGTTTAGTGTCACTATGGTAAATAGATTTGCGTATGCAGTGCATCTGTTAGATGGTGGCATTGACGTATGCAGTAGCGTCCCCAAATTAAACAAAACAACAATAATCCACATCTATTGCTTAGCTTAGCTTAGCTTAGCTTGGCGAGATGTTGTCGCCATGTATGCATTCGTCGGTGTTCATCATCATCATCATCTACATCTGTATTCTGTGCGGCTGCTTTAGTTTAGTTTAGTTTACTGTTTTATTAACTTCTCTCCGCCGATGTACATTCAGCATCAGAGTGGTAAGTTGACAGGAAATGGTCGATTGAAAACGTTTATGCCTGTTAATATGAGAACATCCTGCACATATGTAGTACGAGTATCTATCTTAGATACAAGTACTAGCTCAAAGCATCGCGCTGACTAGTAGGCAGTAGGTATAGCAATCGTTGCTGGCACAATTTTGCAGTCTGATTCTCGAAAGTGTACATAGCTATGTATGTGGGTAGTTTTCTTTTGCCTATTAAGCGCTCTATTTCGATTGATTATGTTTGTTTGCTTTGGGATATTTGCGAGCACACGGTTACTAGGTGGATTATATTTACTTGCAGTGCTTATGTTAATGCAAATATTTTCCTGGTTTGACAACCATCATATAGGTCGCAAAAATAAGTCCCAAAGTGTATATCTACATACTCAGGGCCTAAAGGAAGATAACGAATAGAAAGGACCTACAGTTAGTTCAATACCGAATCGAATGTCAAATTTGAGAAGCTTCCTTGGACAATTTCTCACTCTTGCCTGTTGTCGGACTTTTGCAAGAGCTGCGAAGCAATGAAGGAAACTTAAGATGGTACCGGGGCGGATTTGAACTTGAACGCTTAGTACATTGCGCTATTGTCTGTCACAAACTCCCAATACTGCAAAATGTTAAATAAACGTGTGAAAAACTGTTCCATCGAGAAATAGCGCAGCTTGGCGTCTTGAGCACCTAATTTGAGGCCGACTTTTGAACATCGCATCCGAATGTATATTTATTGATATTTCAGATGACATTCGGCCTTACGTTCTGAGGTGCTTAGGGCGCCATTTTGCAATATGTAATACATATCCGCATGTCGTAGCTGTACAAGTTCAATGCAAATCTCCTCTTCCAGTTGCAGTATTGCACAGTTCGCAACACTGAAACCATGTCTATTCAATGTTTGTATGTCTGCTCGTATGTTCAGCTTTTTTTCGGTCTTTTTTCGCAGGGCTAGATATTGTTTGGTCATTGTTCTGAATTACTTCGTTGTCTAAATATAAAAAAACCAAAGCTCAATATCCTCTTCCTTTTTGTACATATTTCGAAAATTAATAGGATCGCAGAGTTGGTATTATGTTCATAGAATAGGAGCCTAAAAAAAGTTTAAGTCTAAGTCCCTCTGAATTGTCGAACAGATCAGGTTCAATATCACTACTCATTTCCTGAACTGATCAACATTCTAGGCAATCAACAGAGTCCAGAGTTCTTAATGTGTATTGCAACATTTCCCTTTTTCAAAGGAGATATAGCTTATCGTTGCCATGTGGTTTATTTTTACATATCCATTTTTTCATACATACTCGTTCATATATGTATGCGGAAGAACTGGAAGAAGTGGAAGAACTTAAATGTTAATTAAACATTGCTCAACGCTTAACTATACAATACTATACAATTGCAATCATGTAACCGACGACATTACTAGCCAATGTTCACTCAAATGAATCTGTACAATCCACATTTGTACATAATTACCAATTAAAGCTTCTTTTCAAACGAATTAAAGTGCAAAAATGTAAATTTATTACAAATGGAAGTGATTATTAAAAATTAGACCCCACTCTGGTTTTAATTAACAATCATGAACTTATCTATGTACATAGTTTATGAATTGAGGGGATGTCTAACAATGTGATAAGATTCTAGATGTTTAGTGACTAATTTTAGGAGAATGCTTAAGTCGGTAATATTTAGTTGTGTCAAACTTTGTGGTTCTTTTTAAAAATGCACTAGTCAAACACTGATATCAAACAGAAGTTTGTTTGCTAAACGTTTTTGCTATTCGTGGCTTATCGTTGACACCTTGAAAGGATATACAAATCAATTATATCCCTTCAACCATCTAACTATCTTCGGTTATAATTTCAACTCTGTCACTTCATGACAACCTCCTGTTAAATAAATTATTCTATAGTAATCAATAGAAATGGCCAGCAACTGTCACAAATCAAAAAACATTGGTTCAGATTAGAGCAGTGCCAATCCGGATGGATTCGATCTTTGGGATTCGTTCAAAATTCCAAATCTATCGATCCCACTGAAAAGCGCCAGGTTAATAAGCAATAAATTTAAATTATTGTAAAATTCGGAAGGAACGATAAGGATAACGATAACAACGCACAAAATACTATCGAAGAAGAAAATATAAAAAAATTGCAACGTCTAGACGCAGTCCATACTAACGATGAAGATCATAAATGCGACGATAAAAGACAAAACAACACCACATGCGCAAATAAAGAGACGAGTTCCTACGAACAGGCAAACGACGGCGATGCAAAATTAAAGAGTAGTAATTAAAAGTCCATTATTTCATGTCATTGTCACTTGCACCCATAGCTATTAAAATTCTTTGCGTTTATATTATATTTCCTCATTTTAAACTCATTGTGAACTTAACATAATTACAATATTTATTTGAAAAAATAATTCCTCAAATATACAATAATTCCTCATATATATATTAATAGTTCCTACTCGGAACTCATGATATAATTATGCAGATTGATTAAGGAGCTTTAGTTGGAAATTCAAAATGCACAAACATTTTCTAGGGACGTTATGACGAAATAACTTTACTACTAAAAATGCTTTAAAAACGCATCAACATGTCACACGGGTTTCAAGACCAATAATACTTAGTGCTGAAATACCTGCTACTACTACCACACGGTAATACCTACTGATATCCGAAGGAACCGATTTTGGCAGATGTCTGTATACCAATCTCCATTTGCAAATTTTTTTTGTGAACTACAAAAGTGATTTTGACATTTAGTGTTGTTTGATAACAATTTTGATTGAAATTGTAGTAGATTGAAATAAGTTACTTAATCGTTTATTAGTAGGATATTATTAAAGCTCACTACTATACTTTAACCTTGTAATTAGCTAGTAGTCTATATTTGTGTCTGATGAAACGAATCAACCAAAATACTTACTTTGAATGAACGAGGCCGAAATGCTAGGAATTAATAAAAGTTATCATAGTTCCATACTCCGTCCGAATCTGATTACAATTGCAATCCAAATTCGAAAATAACCCCATTCGTTGTTTTTAAGTTTCCAGTTACGCCCTCCCACTTCAAATATTCCTATTTGTTGCACTTGAGAGCGACACCTGGTGCTAGCCTATCCTATACTGGATTGACTCTTTGGTTTCGAGTGTAGAAGATGTCATGTCCTAGGAATGTCAAATGCCCAATGCGCAGTTTTTACCAGCCTATTTTTTTAAGCCATGTTGATGTCACTAAAAATTTTGAATCAACTCCAAAAACCGTCAAACATTTTCATCATCTTATCCATTCCCGTTTGTGTGTTCGATAATTTTAGCTTCAAGTCTTTTTTGTTCCGATCAGCTGTTTCTCCGACAAAAGTAACGTAGAAAAGCTGCACGCTAATCTTAAAGTCCCAAAATTAATTATTAATTTATTTAATACTGTGCTTAATTTTAACGACTTGTTTTTTTTGTGATAATATTTTTTCAAAATTTTACCAAATATATTTTCTCTCCTGTTATTTCAAAAAAAAAAAAAATGTTCTTATCATGAAATTTCTGTTGAGCCAGTCGTGCACATAATTTTGAATGTTCTGTGAGAAATAACAACTTGTGGTCTAAATCTTACAACCATCTAAACTGCAAACTAAACGAAGTTTGCTCAGAGCGCCATAAAAAAAGGACACTTGTTGCAGACTTATCGTTAGAACTTAGCTGAATCTTCTTCAAATCCACTCCAATACCGTGACGATAGTTCACTCAAAAACATATTCAAACAAACTCTACAAAAAAACATATTAATCAAATCAACGATTTCTGCCCACTTACAATTAGAGGCGGAAAAATGAATGCCGGTGTCCAATTTCATAAATTTTTATAAAACACAAATATGTACAATTTGTTTTCGAACCTCTGTTGTTGTTATTGCGAGTCATTCAACAACCAAAGCACTCACCCTAAAATAACTGCAGTAATCTTCATTTCCCTTGATTTCCTTCAATTCTATTGAGTTAAAAATACAAAAAAAAACTTGAAATTTGTTTCCAATTAAAACCATTTTAGTACTCAGCCGTCTAAAATAAAAAATAAGCACATACCTAACTAATTACGCGACACCATAGAGTATGCAAGGAAATATTAAAACTGAGTTCAACAAAAATTTATTCAAAAAAAAATTAGTTGCATACCCAAAGGCGTTAACTCCTTTGATGTATGCAATGCTTCTGAAAAATCCACTACTGCTTGGGAAATAATGCAAAATTATGAATTTCAGGAGAATCGTTCTGTAAAAAGTTAGGTTAACCAAAATTAAAAGTTTCCTTCTTAAAGATGTATTTTGTTGTTAGTATTACTCCAGTTGGGTTGAACAAGAACGCGACGCGGTGCGGTCCATGTGTCGTTTACTCTGTTAAATTTCAATAGAAAGCAGAGCAAAAAGATGTTAGTTCTGTTCCTACGTCAACATTTGGCGTATCGAAGAATCAACTGCCACATATAAGGAGGGCTTATAGAATTGGTGTCGTCCACATAACAACAGCAAACATATCTCACATATATTATAGTAAGAGAAGCACCGACTTCAGTGGGAGCAGCAGTTGGAGTAAGCTCTGACAGTTGAGGATACCTGAATGAAAATCGACATAAGAAGGAGATTGAAGATTGACATGTTTGGGACTTCACTGGATCTTTTTTCCATTTATTATGTTTTGAACATTATAGGAGTTCTATATTTGTTTATTTTTTTTTCACTTGAAACTTGGATTGCAGGTCTTAAGTAGATTTCCTTTAGTTACAGTTGGTTTATGGAGCCATTTTTTTTTAATTCTGGCGAACGGACAATTATGTATGTCAGCTATGTAAAAAGGTAGGGTTTGCAGACGCGTTCTTGTCAAGAATTTGCAGTGGTATAGGATAAGAATCTGCTCTGCTGTTTCTTGGTCTTCTTTGCACATATCTTCAGCTATTCCAACTGACAAAAAAGTTGTCCATGTTTTAACCCATTAAATATCCCAAACAATTTGGAAGTACCTAGCTAAATTCTGCTAAAAGTGGGACTTGGTAGGGGTTGAGTAGAGAGTGTTTGGCTTATTTGTTACCTTCAATTTGCGTCCAGTAAGCATGTATCATTTTACAAAGCAAATAAGCATGGCATAGGTAATGATGTATCCGATTTTTTTCTTCAAGTTTGTCTGCTTTTTTTAGACCCTGTTAGTGTTTATTCTTGAGAACATTGAAATTTTTATCTATATTCGCCTAAAAATTTTGGCATGAAACGCAGAGTTGTTGCTATTTTGAGAGTTGCTTTTATCTGCCAGAAACAGCAAAATCTTCAGCTGTATCTCGCCGATCAGTGAAATTTTACAGTGAATACAAACGTTTACCCATTTTACGTAGCTAGCCTCCCCAACTGGTACCACTTATGTCAACTGAAACAATCATACAAATCGCAAGGGTCCATGGACCGATGATTTCAATTTTGTTGCTTAACAATTCACACAAAACATGGCTCCTGATTTATTTAAAAGTTTCCCTTTAATCAGTTGAATTTCAAAATTCCTTATTTCCTAAGAAAACAGTTGCAGTTTGATAGAAGGAATCTTCTAGCCTTTAAAGAGAGAGTCGACATAAATACAAACTTATGCACATGGTGGCGGGGCTTTAATAATTGTAGAAACCGACTGGGACAACAAGAAAATAAAGATTATTTTACACCAAAATCTACATACGCAAATGCCTTTGGAAGCAAAGCTAGGACACCACTAACTACCCCTTCTGCACCTCAGAGTATACTACACTTTTCCACCAAAAGACGGCGCATGCCTTTTGAAAATTGGAGAGTTATCCACACCGGTGCTACCGTCACAAATTTCAACAGAAGAGATGTAAATTTTTTTTTTTTTTCAAAATAAATTCCATACTTTATTTTATTTCCATCGTCATCATGTTTTTTTTTTTATAATTTATATTATATATATTTTATTTCTTGTTATTATTTATTTTTATTTTTCTCAACGTAAATAAAGTCTGCAATATTTTATATATTTTTTTTTTACATTTCTGTGCCTCTGTGTGTGTTGTATGTGTATCTGTGTTGCATAAGATATAACTACTCTCCTTAAATCGTTATCATTCATTTATAATCAATAATTGATTTTGTATTTACATAAATTTATTAACAAAGTAAATTTAATTTCTATATATTATGTATTATGTTTCTAATGTAGTTATATATAATACTGACTGCATTTGGTGTTTCGCAGCGATGGAGATGAGTTCACATTCTTTTGTAGGTTCGCGTTCGTCCACCACTCCCAAGGGTACAGGTACCTCCTAGAAGAATACACAATTTGAATGCAACAATCTTGGCTTGATTTGAAGGTGATTTTATTACTTTTTGTGCTGCAACTGAAGTGGTTTTGTTATTGGCGGGACATACCTATACATACATATATATGACTGACAGACAGATTTGATTTATGGGAGTGCGCCTATACTTGTTTACTCTCCTCTCTGACATGAGAGTCAGTTTTATATTATAATTTCTCTAATTTTTATATTTATTTACAAGATGGGGTTTTGTTTTGTTTTGTTTTTGGAAAATTCAATCAGCTTAGGATAAAAATGATGTATATTGCTATGAAATAAATTAAACGAAAAGAACTGCGATTATTTTTTAAAAAATTATTTCTTTAACATAGTATGTATTTTATATATATATATATATATTTTGTTTTCTTTGTTTGTTCGCATATAAAAAATGGTTTACTATAGTAATTAAATTTTCATATTAACTAGCTTGCGTTCTTTTTTGTTATTATATATTTATAGCTACAATATATATTTTTATTTAATTATACGTAATACTTTTATTTAATGTTTATTAGTCTATCATTTATTTATTTCTGCTTTGTTCAGTTGTTGGTTTTTTGTTTTTTTTTTAATTCTTTGTGTATATATTTATCATGTATGTATAACTATAGTTAATTATTTTTCATTATCATTCCCCTTTAACAAAGCTTAGACATTAAAAAAATAATAATAAAAACATTTTTTTTTCTCCTAAATAACGATAATATCAGTATAATTGCAATTTGTTTCTTATTTGGTTTACGTTATTTTGTTGTTTAACTTCATCTTCTTCTAGTTCTGTCATTTTGTGTGAATGAATATGGTTATATTTTGAGATTTTTATTTTCAAAATCTGTATGAGTAACAATTTAGCTTTATATAAATCTATTTATAGATGTTAATGTCGTATGGGTACGCTTGAAAAGGAAACTTAAATTAGTAATTGCTTGAACGTTGGTTTTTCCACATCATGCTGTTAAGCTGTTAAAATATGTTGAATTTACAGGACTTGCAGCATTTCTCCTGATATCGATGCAGTCGACAGAGTCCCATTGAGCGAACGTTTTTACAGTAGCGTGAAGTGTCCTTGCAGCGAGCTGTCGGCGAATGTTGAACAAGAAAATATATATTATAAATTTTTTTTACTTAGATCGCAGTAGGTAATTTGTAATTAATTCAATTCAGGGGACAGGGGACTTTTGTCAGTTTTTGAGTAGGAAGTCCAGAATGCAGCGACTTCTAACCTGCACAATCACCTGACTTGATCGCACTGAGTTATTTTGAAAAGTTTGTTCCGCCACAGAAATAGGCAGAAAAACATCAGCATTTGTTTAAGCAAATTTCGAATCTTTTCGGTTCAAGATGTGATTCTTTAAGCGCGAGTGGAGGCAAGAAGGTGATAATAGTCAAAATAGTGACAATAGTGACCAAAACTTGCATCAGATTTTCCACATTAAGCAAGCTCAAGTTGGATATTACCAAGACGGCAAAGACACAAGATGGTGGACAGAGGAAACAAACAAAGTGATAAATGGATAGAAAGAGGCAAGTGTCCCTCTAATGATGAGATGTTGAAGTTGGCCTTGATTTGGAATACTTTGCAAAAGTCTTCTCGCGAAGAAGAAGAATTCCTAAATTCAAGTGAAGTTCATGGAAAGCCGGTATCGGGAGCTGGAAGATATCACTTCTTCACTTGCTGTAATGAACCAGGCTACCCAAAGAGGTGGGACAAAACATCTCAATCACTGTCAAGATAGCCAAACATTTACAATGCTCACGGCGAACACCTTGTGGCTGACGAACAAATTCTACAAAGATGGCGGCAGTATCGTGAGGTACTTTAACCCCGGCTTCCACTTCTAAAAGTCACTTCTAACAATAAAGAAGTAACCAAAAATGCAGTCTAAAGGTTCGGGAAAGCGTTCAAATACTCCAAGAAGCGAAAAGCAGTTGGGCCTAGATACCCTCTGAGTTATGGAAAAAGGTGGAAGATATTGGGTCATATCCTCAAGCTAATGAGAGGCGACCCAATACCAAATCAGTGAACGGTGGACATGTAGGGGGGTTCATTCGATGATGTGCTTAAAATAAAGTGAGATGAGTGGATGAGGAGAGAGATGAGATTGGGAAAAGACAGAGCCAATGCCAGCAAAGGGATCACCGAAACAAGCATGGTGACCAGGCGGTTCTATCTTTCATTCGCCAAAAGTCTGGTATGATTTTATCCCGTGCTGGGAAAATGACTTCGCGCTCTTCGAAGAGCGTACAAGCCAGCATGCAGCAAGGACCCAGGCAACAGAATTCTACGTTATAAAAATGGTGGATGAAGTGGCAAGCAAGAAAACTCTACTATCTTCTGTGACTAAAAATGTCCCCTAAGCTGAAAGGAAGCGGAGTTGTTCATGCGCTGGTAATCCACAAAAGGCATTAAGGCAAATTGACAGTATCCGAGAAGAAGATGCTGCGCATGAAAGCAGAAGTAACGAAGCTTGATCGAATTGGAAGTTCAAATAACTCATCTTGAAATTATTGGAGCTGGACAAGCGCAGGTATTATTGCTCTGTTCAACGGAGGAACGCTACAGAGGAACCCTACGAATCCAGTAGAAAAGACAATGCTAAACCACGTTCCTATACAAGAGCAGCAGAGATGCAGGTGAGATGCAAAAAAAAAGTACTGGATCACACAGGATTTGATTGGCTTCAGTGAAGAAGTGGTACGAAACCGTGGGGCCTGCGTTTATTTTTTTAAGTTTAAACCGGAAATATAATCCCGATAATAACCTCGTCGAATTAAAACAAGACAACACAATTTTTCCACCGTCTTAACTCAGGTAACATTTTGACTTAAGGCGCTTTTGAAACAATTTACCCTTCCAAAGTAATGAGTGTGTGTCAAACCTCGTTTAAAAACTCTGTGCATTAACAAAGCTTCACTAGGCAACTTGTTGCGAGTAGGATCGTAAGAATGGAAGCCTAATATGAATCAATAAGCATCCATAGTAGGTTTTCAGAAGAAGGTTATTATTTCGGTAGAAAAATCTAAATTTAAAAGTGCTCCAATTTTGGCATGACGCTTTTTATTAGGCCTTACCGCAACTCTTATTGCTCAAGTAAAAATTCGAAAAAAAAAACAAATCTTTGACGGATCTGTAAGTGCGATCACTCATCGCCTACTGTTAAGCTTGCCTGTTGCAAATCTGGTATTATATTCTTGGTATTTCTTGATAGAAACTGCGAAGCACCGATTAGTTTCACATTTTTGTTGGAGAGTATAATTCGATCCCTTTGCGCAGTACTTTAAGAATGAAAGAGTTTTTTTTTTCATTATTTGCACAACCATAATAGCAAAGAAGGACTAATATATTCGTTTGATTGACATATTAAAATGGCACGCTGGCATCGCAAGGCTCTTTAAATGCTTTGCTGGTGTCCAAAAATGTTCCTAAAAAAATTCTCTATCCATCCAAGCACATCATCTAATTTTCCGCTTTCATTTGTATTGTGTTACTTTTTTGATTCAAATATTGAATACAAAGCTGATATGAATGGCGTGTCCCTGGAGATGATCACGAGAACCGAAAACGACTCCAATTCATGCCAAGTTCAAATAAATCCGCCCTATGACCATTTTAAGTTTTGCTCGCCATATGTCAAAGTCTGTAAAAGCTTCTTTAATTTTCCGTTCAAAATTGGCATTAAATTGAATTTGTGTCAATATCTTCGCACACCCAAAGTTTAGAGAGACTAGGCTTTATTTTAAACAAAAAGATTAGTTCGTTTCAGTGACACTTATCACATACGGCGAATACTTTGCGGCAAGACTTTTGCTCATGAAACACCAAATGCTGAACTTTTCTGTACAGCTCGAGTCCATTAATTTTGTTGTTGTTTATATTTTTATTCGTCAAAAGGGTTCTCCCTAGTTGTGTGAATGTGTTTTTTTTTTAATGTGCAGAGCTAAATGATAGCATGGTCTACATGCGATTTATTTTTACAAAATATTTGTGTTAATTTAATTGTTCCGTTCTGCCAAAGCAACTACTTTATCAAGGGTTAAATCGCATCCTCCGCATAAACGAGTTGAAGTTGACTAAACAAATTGGATTCAGAGTGTTATCTTCTCGGTAATAAAAAAAAAATAATACTCCTCCGCCACATATCCATATAAAGATTCCAACACTCATTGGAGGATTAAACATACCTTTGGTTATACACGAGGGACTTTTACACACTTTCATAACCGCAGGACGCGGTTGATGTTTACACTCATTTCCCGCCGGTCGTCGTGTTCCATACCACACGCATTGCAATATCCTGTACTTGAGACCTTGACGGCCACATGGAGCATTACACTGAAATGTACAATTATTTGGATTAGATTAAGGACGATGCATGTATACTCAGGCATACTCGTTGCCACAGAACTTACCTCTGACCATGGTTCAACCCTCCAGATGCCTTTGCATAGCTCATTGTTGCACTCCTGACGACTGATTGGCTTCTCGAGCTCATCACATGTATCAGTGAGAGTGTCGTTGATGTATTTGCAGATGACTTCTCTTTTCTGTATCGCTGTATTGCGGCCAAAACATCTCGCCTGCTGACAAATTGTCCATTCACCCACTTGCCACTGGGGACATTCTTCGTTACCGCATGACTCAAACGTATCGGGGATGTTCAAGCCTGTATCCTCACATTCAACATTGTCAACAACTGTAGTGGTAGGAGTAATAGTAGTAGAATTTTCCAGTGATGTTGGCGTACTTGTCACTTGAACACAAGTTGCTGTGCGTCTCTGTAGAACCATTGAAAACAAGAGAAGACGTGTAAGAGTTTGCTTTTGAATTTTTGTATTGTTTCTTCTTCTTCTGCTGTGCACTATGACACACTTTAGTAGGTATCTTCGTGTAGATCGCAAATATTGATTTCTTCGCAGTTATTGTGGAGAAAAGCATTCATAAAGTGCATCCGGATTGTATCAGAAGATCGGTTCGTTTGAACTTTCTCTCTTTGTCAGAACAAAGAAAACTAAAGTGCAAGCAAGTATTCACACAGATACAGTGTCATAGAGAAGTTTTCGAACTATTGACACTAAAATTAAAGCACTACTGTGTGTATGAAAAGAACAACGGGTCGCGGCAAGTGCAACTGTTGTTCATATGGAGGTGTCCCTTGTTGTTTTTTTGTGGTCAACAGCAGCGATTCAGATTAGAATAATTGCTTCCAACGTTGCTGTGTTGTGCTGGGGAATATTACCACTTGGCTGGATCGGGAGATAATGCCCGTCACCCCGTTGTGAACTTTCATCGTGAAATTTATTTAGTTTTTCGCGTAAAAAAAACCCAATCTCGATGAATAGTCCAATATTTCAAATGAACTTGACATGAAGCAGACAATTTTACTTGCGGTAAGTAAAGGTACCTGGACCGGAGGACCATCACTCGTCGTCAACGAGAGAGAGAATCCAGGTTTTATTTTCTTTCAAAAAAAGATTTTGCCCTTTCAAAATTTACCAACTTTAAATATAGTTGCGAACTGCGTTAACTTTTATTTGAACTTCTTTGGATACTTTGGGAAAATCTTTGAAATAAAGTGCAGTAGTACACGTCTCGAAGGTTCTAAGAGTCTATAATATAAAACTCACCCTTAATCCAGTTCCACTGCCACACTTCTCCGAGCACTCCGACCATTCACTGGTAGTCCATCTGAACGTGACTTCAGGCGTGTTTTTCAAGTGGTGCTCCTTCTCATATCCACCACCCTGCAGTAGGTGGTTGGGATGCTGAAGTTGTGTCATCGTGTGTTCTTTGTGGTAATCGTCAGCAACTGCTCTATCATCCAGTGTCAAATCTTTTGTTATCATCTGTGGCTTAGCTGGTTCATCCTTTTCGAAACGGTCTAAATCGATACCGAATTGTAGACCCTTCTCCATTAACAAATGATGTCCTTTTGAATTGCTAAATTTCTGTAAGGGCCATAGGTACTGCAAGAATAATTATAAAGAGAAGGACCATGTGATTATTTAGCCCATTTTGTTGTTGCTTTTATCCCGTGTACCCAACTATAAAGAGAAGATATTAATTTCAAATGCAAAAGCAGAGAAGAAAATTTACATGAATGATTTCCTGATTTTATCACTTCATTCCCACCTAGCCCCGGGCTGTTCTCATCTGACACTCTTTATCCTGCATATAAACCTTTTTTTTTTTTTGTTAATTACTGATTGTTCCTCTTTTTATGCTATGTGCTACTGCTTGCTCATTTTATTTTTTTTGCTTAAATTAGCGAGTGAAAAGTGCGGGGGTAGAAAAACAGGGATATGTTAGAATTGCAAAGTCATAGACGAGAGCATTTTTGTGCGAGTTTAAGTCCCCGGAAAAACTACTTTTTCGCTAAAGCGATTTTCAATCTCAAGTGTGATGCTTTAGGTTTTTTTTTTTCGATTTTGAACACAGGAGTCAGTGTCGCATGAGGGGAGGGAGAGCCGCTCATTCAATATTGAAAGATAACTCGCGCACACTAGCAACATCCTGTGGTATAAGCTGTCGTGAACTTAATTCACCGGAGTCAAAAATCGTCATCATGCTACGATAATTATCTGCTGAATAATTTTTAATGACTCCAACCTTAAGTTAAGGAGGACAGAGTGTGTGCGACGGAGAGAGAGAGGAGTAGAGTGAAAAACGTCGTCACATCGCTGCGCGTTGATTGAGGGAGCATGATAAGGATGATGTTCGTAAAGGGTTAACATTTATTCCTTACTTTCCTTTAGTGAGCAACTTTTACCTAGATTTTTAATTACCGGAATCTCTTTTACACGTCGTCATACGGACGTTGTACACTTCTTTTTTCTGCTTCTTCGGTGGCATTTTATATCCCAAAAGGATCTTCAGTGAATCACTAAAGCCTCCATCACCATCATAGTCACCATCATCGTCATCATCATCATCATCATGTGGTGGAAGTGGAGTAGTTTTTCCGCTTCGAGACAAAGTTTTGGAATCTGATTTCATTTTCGTTGAGGGGGCTATCCGATTTCCATTTGTTTTCGAGCCTTAGACTTGAAATTTGGGGTGTGGTGCATAGCCTATGGGTAAGTTTAATGGGTAATATTTGGATTTCAAATTACATCAAATATAATTGGAGATAAAGTTGTTGGGGCATACTCGAAGCTGGATTCGTTTTAAGAGCGTTATTCAAGTTCTATTGGCTTTGGGTTGGAAAATGATAACTTTTGTGTATTTTGCAAACCTTAGTTTTCGGTAGAAAAAGACTTAGGAAAGTTTTTTATTCGCAAATGAAAAAAATTGAAGATAATAAATTGATTTGCCAAGATTATTCAAAATTGTTACCAACCAAACTTTATATATGGAAATAAACATATGGCTACGAAAGTTTTGCCAGAGATAGTTACTTCAAAGGATACTACTCTTCAGGCTCTATTCATTTGGCTTTAGCACTGCATGAGTAAACTCAAATTTATGCATCAATGCATCGAGTAGGATTGTGGCTAATGCATTTGGATTAGGTTTTAATCAGCATCAATAGCAACAATAGCATTTACTATCATTCAAGGATATGCTGGTGTAGTGTTTTACGTGCTGTGTATTTATCAAAGGTGTACCGGCACATCCTGCTACGCACATGCTCGCACAGTGTCGCATTAGATGCGATTGCGGCCTTACTCTGAATATACATACATACATACATGCATACATATTAGGCTATGAAGGGCTTAAACATTATGTCATCTCTGTAAAATTAAATGTTTAGGGGCGAATGTCCTTGAGAAGAGAAAAATAAATATGAATGGTTTTTAATCTCCTTTCCCAGTATTTTATCCTATTGAATTGGAATCATTTAAAGACACCGAGCACTAAGACCGATTGGTCTATTGCACAACGGTAAAATTGAACGTTTGTCATTTGCTAGCGATTGGGATTAGAGACAATAATGAACTTCTCATCTGTACCCGATGGCATTGCACCTATGGTCCGTAAGAAATGTAGTCAAGCCTTTGGTCAATTACCGTCACATTTCCTGGTCACAATTGTACGGATGATATCTGTAATTACAGACGAAATTGTACGATTTTGGACAAGTTTCTAGGAAACCGTTGTGATACATCTTGCCAGAAAATTGGCTCCTCTAAGACTTTGACCAGTTGTCCAATGAGGTAATCGACTTAAAACTTAAGGTTTGATGGTCTTGTAAAATGGATTCATTCAAACTTTAAAAAAAGATATTATCGAGTCAAATTTAGTGGTGGTGTTTCCAGAAGTTCCCGAAAATTAAAACAAATGGCGTCGCCACCCCAAATCCATAATTTTTTTAGTCAAAAAGCATATGTTAAAAGAACGCACCCAATTTTTCAGACAGATCTGTCAAATAGTTTCGTTGTGACAGCCATTTTATAAATACTCCTACGAGTATTTTCAATAAATAGGAAAAAGTGAATTTTGAGTGCTCATGAGACACTATTTCTTACGAGAAAAAAACATTACCATTGGAACCATTTACCACTCAATTTCGGTGCATTTCGGTGTGTTCGTTCCAGTTCCAGCACAAGTGACGCCGAATTGAGGTCCCCACAACCAGAAATGAGAGAATTGAGAGGCCACAGGCTTTACACATGGCTCAGTGATTTCGATTTTACATGATTTTTGGACGAGATGGGTCCCACGTTTGCTCCCAATCGACTACAAACACAATCGTTTGCCAATAACCGAGTTTTTGTGCCGTTTCGTAGCCGTGGATGAAGCAAAGATTAACCACAACACACCAGACACCAAGGAGCAGTCGAAACAGGGGACTGTCCTAGTGAATCGAAGCCGATGAAGGCTTGTCAGCAAACAAGGTCATAGCAAAAGATTTTCCGGCGCATATTACGCAAAACTGCTGGATCGAATTCAAGTCGAGTTGGAACAAAAAACGGCCGCATTTGGCGAAGAACGTTATTTCCACCAGGAAAAAGTCCGCAGTCACAATGGCAAAATTGCATGAGTTGGGCTACAAATTCCTTGCTCATCCAGCATATTCCCAGATTTAGCACCCTGCAACTATTTCTTGTTTCCAAACATGAAGAAATCGCTCGGAGGTAAGAGATTTGTGTCGAATGAAGAGATCATCTATGAAACAAACGCATATTTTGAAGGCATCTAAAAATTGGAGAAATGTTGGATGAAGTGTATCGAGCTAAAAGGAGACTTCATTGAGAAATAAAGACTTTTTATGCAGAAAATAGTGTTCCATATTTCATTTTTCAGGGACCTATTGATCCACTCTAGTACTTATCTGAATATTTCACGGAGAAACCTTGGTCGATTCATAAAGTTTTTTGCAGGCACTCTTTTACCTCTCAGATTGTATCAAGATTTCGGGTGATCTTGACTGCGTAATGTTGCTTCGTCTGCTCGCATCTAGAGAATGCTTCACAACTTACGTAGTTTTGTGTTTACAACTTACTCCCTATCATAGACAAATAAGCCTTATCATCCACATGAGTCGAATTTATAATTAAAACGATCATGTGATCGACATTATGTTTTAGTGTCCTGCATCGCTTTTTTGCAAGCGATCGACTTCGTGAAGCCGCCTGCAAAGGCTCATCTTCATGAGTGAAGTGTTTGCTCTCGATAGGCATTACATTGTGGTCAAATCCGGGCATTCACACTTATAGCGCGATTCTATCAGCCATCAAACCTGGCATGAGGGTCCGCTCTTTCATCTTCATGTTTGAATCATGCCTTGGAGTACAGTCAATTCAGTACTTGCAACAAAAATTTGCCATAACATTTGTAGTAGCTACAGAAGTTGTCTCTCGGCCACATCGAGCGAATGGACAACAATGCTCCGGCCAAGAGAATCTTCGAATCCCAGCGTGCCCGGGATTGCAGAGGATGGAAGGCAGCCGTGTCCCAGGCAGGAACCCTTCACGGGTAGGAAGAAGAAGAACATAAGTTGTCTGTTGTCCGTAGTTAGCTGCTTTATTGTTCGGGTTTCGGGATATTCATGAAAATAAGTCGGGTTCAAGTATTCATCGTACATTTTAAGTGAAAATTCATTCAAGGAATTGGGACAAAGAAGCTTCGACAGTTACATTAGCATAGTGTAGCGACTGACAATGTGAAAAATGCACTTTCGAATATTTATTCAAAGCTTAGGAGTAATTAGCAATTCACTAATGCAATTGCGATGACAATATATCGCCTTGTCAAAGTGCAACCATCATTGCCATGGCAATCCATCTACAATTTGAATCACATCACATCATTTGCACACATATTGTTCAAAGGAAGAGGACACAGCAGATATCACAATCATGATGAATGCACTTTCCTGTATATTATACTTTCCTGTGCTGTGCGATAAGTTAATTTTGGATTCACTCAGTTGATTGAATGATTTCAATTTCCTGTATGTATTACACTAACCTCACCAGGTTTTATTTTTCCCCATTAATTTATTGCACATATTTCGCGTTCGATTGGTCGATTGGAAATTGAGAGAATCATTGTCGTCGCGTCGCTACTGCATGTAAAGGATATCCTTTGAAAGAAATCTCCCAGAACACACACGCATACACACTTAAATATATTGCAGCGAGAGGGGCGAGAGGACGAAGCGGAAAAAAGCCATAGACATTTTATTAATTAATTAATTAGTGCAATTTATGGATGATGGACGCATATTATGCGGTCGGTTTCACGAGTGGCAAATGCACCAATAATTTATTGATTGATATACATTTTTATTCTCATGCTCTTCTCATGCTGCTGACGACGACGGCTTCTCGAACAGCTTTGTTGTTGTTGTTTTTTTCGCTCTCTACCTCTTTTTTTTTTGTTGAAGTAAACAGTTTAATACGCACAATGATTAAGGTAATTATTTTTTTTAACAGCTTTCAATTATTAATGAATGTATCATGCATCCGATGGATGGGTATGTAGAACTTTTGTTTTGGAATGCGTACGGGCGGAGTAGGTTGCTTGGTAGGTATACCTACTTATAACATGTTTTTTTTTTTTTTAATTAATTGAAATCGAAGAGTAATTTGAGTCAAAAAGTACTCTGGTATCTGTGGGTAGTATAAATAATGCATTGTCTTCATTAAATCTTCCTTTTAATGTATGCTCCTTCGCTATTCGAAGCTCGAGTGGAATTTTATTCGTTTCGCGGTTACATTTTTCACTTTTTAAACTGTTACTGGGTGTGAATGTGGGTTGGTTTTTTTTTTAATCAATAACTACTGTCAATTGGTATGTTAAAAGAGAGAAATGCAAAATTGCAATGAATAAAGTGCAGTGACAGCTTAATGCAGGATTTGTGGGTTTTGTGAAAATTAATATTCTTCCCTTATGTCATTGATCAAACGCAAAATTAATGGAATCTCTTTGCGTTATGTCAGACTGCAACGTTAATTGTACCTAATCTTGTTATTGAGATATTCAGAATTTTAATTTGACTTTAATGGTGACATGCGATGGAATCGCAATTCGTTGCTGCTTCAGGAAATTATGAAATTTTGAACCTAGGTGAACTCTGCCTTCCCTAGCAGCGACGGCCTGGGAATATCGCTGTAGCGCACCCAAATAAAATACGCTCTCCGTAAAAGGCGACTGAAGGGGACATTCGACTTTAGGTGAGCGAAGTTGGTGCCGCTGGAAAAAGCTGAAATGTTAATATATCTGTTGAGGATTGAGTGTGGATTGATCAATCGTTGATGACGACATCAATCATCGTGTAAGCGTAGGGTGGATGAAGTGGGAGGAAAACTCTGCCATCTTCTGTGGCCGAAAAATGTTCCCTAAGCTGAAAGGAAGGCCCTACACCGCAGTTGTGCGTCCCGCGCTCAGATGAAGATGCTCCGCATGACAGCAGGAGTAACAAAGCTTGATCGAATTAAAAGTTGCAAAATCCGAGGAAGCCTTCACGTCAAATAACCCATCTCGAAAAAATTGGAGAACGACCGACTCAGTTGGTATTGTCATGTTCAAAGGAGGGATCCTGCGAACCGCGTCAAAAAGCCAATGGCAATCAACGTTCCCTTACAATCGCGTAAAAGAGGCTCCTGGATCACACAAATGCCGGATGAAGTGATTCAAAATCGTGAGGCCTGCAGATATTTTTTGAGGTCGAACCGACGAACCCCGCAGACGGACCAGTATGAATGCAGTGAAGTGGGAACTCTGATTTTCGAAAACGAATTCCATTTGCCTCTACCCCAAGAAGTATTTCAGGCGACAAAATTTGTGGGTAAAATAAAACGTAAGCGGGAAGAGGCGACAGCAAACACCATACGCGAATGAAGGGAACTTGTGGTGATGAAAATCGGGCCTGCGGCGAGGAGTTGTTCTCGAAAGCTTGAGCAGCGTTATCGAGGGCCAAACATCATTAGCTAGATGCCCCATCATGCAGCGGAACCAACGAAAATATGCACCATCATGGTATCAGACAATATAAAGCTCTGGTGAGAGGTACCACAAAAGGAGTTTTATAAAGGAGGACGGCGTGAATAAAGGCATCTGTATAAGTTGGCCAAAAATTCTTGCAATTCTTATGCCTTCCTCGGATTTATCGCCTAAAAAAGAATGTAAATGTGCGGATGAGAATATGAGAATCTGCGTCTTTTTATAGACAATGAAAGACGCTTTTAGACGGGACAATTCTTTAAGTCAATAACGGTAAGAGAGAGCGCCTGGTCCTCATCAAAGAGAGACCCCTATGCATGCTGAAAATAGCTGGTAAGTACAGGAAAGCCTCTGAAAGCCTACTTGCAGTAGCATCAGCAAGGCATCGGGCATATCCGAAACACGAATTTAAAGGATGCGTTCGGGTGACACGATAGGAGCAATCAGAGAAGGAATAATAAGGCGCGGAGAAAACTTAGTCAACTCCTGAGTCACTTAAGCCCCAAGATGGAAAACCATGGTCTTGCACCACAGCATCGAAGTAAACGGAGGAAGTGTTTGACATATTTTAAAGACTCCCAAATTCCAGGTAGGGCCAGAAGTCACAACTATTATAAGGCTCTAGGCTACAAACTTGCGTTTTGCCAGCAAATAAAGACAAGGTTTACAGCATCACTCAACCGCAAAAAAAATAAGACTACTCACTACAGCAAGAAAAGCAGTGCATAGAAGTGGAGCACTACGAGTGGCAAGTTCATACCGAACGGTGTCTGAAACAGCTGCCCTTTTAGTAGCAGTTGCAATAAATTGTATTAAAATCAATTTGCAACGCTAAATATATCAGCAAGATTAACCAACATCCTCGGACTCACTAATTAAGCGTTCCTAATTAAGTACCTACCCTACCTATCGTATAAATTTTTTAATATTTCCATGCTTATGAAAACCACAACCAGAACTTACTCATAAAGACGTAATATTTATTTTTAAAATTATGTACAAAATACTTTAATCTGTTAATTACTTTTTTGTGTCCCTAAGCACTCGCCATCGCCATTGCCAGTTGCTATTGCTATTGCTATTGCTACATCAAATAAAAAATTCTCTTACTCAAACAAAACGTACGCACAGAACAAAAAAAAAATCATAATTAAAATGCACCACCATATTTGAACAAGGTCATTTTGAAAATTCGATTTTGTTTATTTGCAGAGCCTGCCTTTCCTGCATTTCCATGAGCTGAGGGCCTGAGAGAAACCCACACTTCACGTAATCGCAATCGCAATTCATTTGAACACCTGCAATACTGAAAATTTCATTCACTTTATTTTCATTTTCATTTTCATTTACACTTTGTGCTCTGCTTTGCTCTGCTCTGATCCCTTTGCCCTTTAATAGACCACAGTCATGTGCTTAATGTAATTCCCAAAAATCGCCCTCTCGCTTCTCCCCTGCCCCCCCGTAACAATATTCCACATGTTGTGGAAAATAAATTTATTGATATTTATTTAGTTTCCTGTGATAGAAATTTTATTGCCAAAATAGTTAAGTACACAGTCATAAGTTATTTATTTAATTAAAAAATATTATAAATATGTGATACCACGGCACACTCATGCAACTACTGAAACCATTGAAATAATATCAGGCACTATCATGCAAAGCAATTTAACAAACCAAAAAAAAAGGGGTACAGTGCAACTTTTTCAAGAGCTCGAGTTCGGGTAAAAAAAAAATTGACATGGACAACCTTTTATTGATGTCTCGGTTAGGGATATGAGGGCGTATGCGTGTTGCGAAAACTTCACTCGTACACCAATTAACCAAAACAACGAGAAAAATATAATAAAATAAATATGTATATAATAAAAAAACAAAATACTTTCTCCTTTGGGAGAAAACAACCCTTAAGGACTTTTTTTTTATTTTTTTGTTTTACTCTCTTGTTGCATAATTTGTATTAATATTTCACATTTAATTTTTACATAAGTGGATATTACGTTCGTCCCATTTAGATAAAAATGTTGCCAGTATAATGAGAGCTCATTTAAAGGTAGTTAATGTACACCACTTTCGCACAAGGAAAAACACCAGAAAATAAGTAAAAGGTCAACATGTTGTTGTGATAACTTTTTATTATGTATTTTTATGGGAGTACAGCAATTTTGCTTTCTTCTCTGGCGATTGTTCCAGTCCCAGTCCCAGTCGCAGTCCCAGTGTTCTGTTTTGGCTCTGACTCTTTGCTTGTTGGGTAAAAATTGCTGTGTGCAGATTCCGAAAGTATTTCGTCTGTGTGTCGTTATGTTGTAGGCAAAGGCAAGAGTACCGTTCTTGTTGTAGGTAGATATGTGCGTGGTGAGGTATTATGAATAGTATTAGAGTGCCTGTTGGAAGGAATGCGTATCTTCTCTGACTTGTTTCATGAGATTGAATTATGTAGTATTTCTTTTTTTTTGCTCGAGAACATGTGGTGGACGGTCGACTTGTTGCAATGGCAAAAGAGGAAAATGTGTCGGGAATTAGAGAAGTCGTTTCGTAAATGATCGCATTTGTTGAATGTGTTTGTCCTCTTTGGGTTGGATTTTGATTTTAGTGAATATTTTTCCAAATCCGACAGTATTGGAACAAGTGGTTAAGCTAATTCCTGACGTCTGTCGTTAAATAGAATGGCAGTAGTCGGAATGGCTGACTTACTCACATCACACATTTTTTGAAATTACTCTTCGCTATAAAATTTAATTACTCTTTTCTATAGCAATTATGTAGCCAAGCTATTGTCTATATCTGGTGGAGTGCCTAATGCGATCAAGTGTCAATTAAGTTCTACTTTCTTAAATGGCCTTTTTTAGGTCGAAAACGATCACAGACAGTGGGTGTGGCGAGCAATTTTTTTACGAATTAATGTAATTTCCAGTAACCCTATTGATAAAGGTATTGGTTTTTTTTTTAAATTGTAGATGTGGGAGTGGGATGAGTTAAAATTATATTTATTTAAATTGACGGATAATAAAATTTGTAAGTCTGTCTCTTTTGGATATTCACTCCACTTACCGATTATGAGAAACACAAGTATGTCTCTGACAAAACCTTCAAAGTCTTAATACCTGACAGAGGGAACAGGAATTCCTTCAGCACTATCATGAAATCTAATTTCAAACTTTACAGTTGGTTCAAAGACGGAGAGGGAATCATATTTCCAAGCTGATATCTACGGTTCGTCAGCAGCTTGAGTCCCTTTCAAAACTTAACAGACATATCAATAGATCGAATGATGTCCTCTAATGTTTCCTGGCTTCTTAGTTATACATTACGAGCTCTCCTAAAAAATGTCTGATATCAGCGCCTTCGACACATCCAGGGCCAAAACCTTGAATGTAGGGACAGAAGATTTTGGGAAGCTTCTCGTGACAGATTAAGTAATAAAAGATTGGTTTAAAGATATAAGCAAGTCGCGAGGGCTATTTTGTACCGATGTCATATCGCGGCAAAAATACATTGCTCATCACTTTGCAACCTCGAACAGGGACAGCTCAGTAGACTAACCGATAGTTACCTACCTTGCCCATATCACGGGCTACAAGATAGTTTTAGCAGAATTTGGTGAGTTCTGAAACTTGACAACAAATTATGCAATACTGTGGGACACTGATCCACAAGAAGATTAGTGTTTGAGGAAATACCAACTCAGAAAAGGACCAAATTCCTAATCTCAGGTTCAAAAAAACAACTGAACTCGAGAAGGTGCTATAAGTTTGATATCTAAGCCAAGGCTGAGTGAGGGCATAGACTCTGAAACATAATTTCGGGTAGAATTATAATGCGAAGGGCTCTGGAAGAGGGAATTAACGTCTGAAGCTGTAATCAGGGAACTCAAAAGATCATTAAGTCGCAGTGAAGATTGTAAAAGCCACTCACTTCTTTTATGTCTAGGACCAACGTATTGACCGTTATCAAAAAATAACTACAACTTTTTAATCATGTACTTGCTTTCTATAAGTAAATCAGGAAAATTTAATATAAGATTTAGTGTTTCCAACAAATCCTCTCATTTTTTAGAACATAATAATTAAAATATAAATTTAATTAAAATTGCAATCCACTGTACACCTACTTTAATTATTGCTAAATACTGCGCTAACTACATCCAATCGACCATTGTGTAAGTGTGTTCCTCGCGGATAAATAACAAAAGGACACACAAATTTACAATCCACTACAGAAGACCTAATGGACAACACAGTATTTCCAGATTCAATGTGAATTCAATAACAATCCGAAATTAGCCAATCGTAAAAAATGGGATTTAATAAATTAATCCGCTGAGTTCACGGTCAAATAATTCGAGTTACGATCCCCGGTTACTTGTTGTTTTCCTTTTTTTTTGTGCGTCTGGTCATTGTTTATCCTGTAAATGAATATGGATTGGTCGCATGCAGAACAAATGAATCTATAAGGCTCAGAGTAACAAAAAAAAAAAAAAATTTACAAAACAAAAGGACGCAGTATTGTTTAAAATATTCTATAATGTGCCAGCGTGCTTCTATGAAAAGAGAAGAGTATTGTTTTATTTTATACAAAAATAAATTATTACCTACATAAAAATAGTGTCCATTTGAAAATGAAGGATGTCCGCGAGCATGTATTGTCATTTTGTGAGAAATGTTTGTTGTTGTTTTTTTTTTTTTGATTCATGTGTTTAGTTATAGAAAAAAGTAGTGTTGTTGTTTTTACACAATAAATTAGATATAGAAAAAATAAACAAAATAAAAATATATTCATAAATAAAAAAAAAATATATAATACACAAAACCGCATCGTAGAGTGTGTGTATTTTTTTTTTTTAAGGACTATTGTTTGTGTAATTTATTGACACCGACATGCACAGTAAATAAAACCAACATGAGTTAGAAAGATAGATATTGACAACGCTCACCTGCGGTCGCGTTGTATATTTTTTGTTTTTCGTTTCGAAATAGGTATTTAATTTTTGATTTTTATTGCTTTTTTTTATGTTTGGTTTTTGGGTTTTGGTTTTTAATTGCAAATCGTTGAGGGCGACTGTTTTTAAGATTGATTGGGTTGTGATGGTGATGGAACAAGAGAAAATAAAATTAAAAAAACAAACAAACCGGAAAGCTTCAGCGAATAAAAGTTGCAGTTTTAGTAAAAAAAAAAACAACACAATTTGACATCAAATTGCAAAACACAACAAAGAAACGATGAATGAAACGAAAAGAGAAGATAAATAATTGTTATACGATCATGATGATGATGTTGGCGAGAAACAATAAACCGATGAATTTGTTTAAGAAATATCCAAACACACCTAAAAACAAAATTTTGCGAATTTTTTTTTATCGTGTAAACAATAATACAAACAAAAGAAACGCAAAACAACTCTGCACAGTGCAAACAGAAACGGAAACGGAAATCAAAACAAAAGTGATCAAGATTGTAAACAACAACAACAGGATAGTAGCAAATTGGACGACTCCTCACCTGTAGATTGTTTAAGAGTGCCTGAAAATATGGCATTGTTAAAATTGTCATTGCTCGATTGCCCGAGCTACTGGCCGCTGTTTGGGGCACACCATCCTGTGCCTGTTGTATTAGATTTGACTGTTGGAAGAGCAAACAAAAGTGTTGGTGTTTGAAGGAATCAAAATCAGAGAAAAGATGACAGAACAAAAAAAAAAAAACCCCAAAATAACCTGTGAAATATTTTAAAGTTTCAAACACAAAATATATATATATTAGCACTGCTTACACAAAGGAGAACGTCACTGGCGCATTTCGAAGGCGTTTGGCTACCAAGTACAGTACTACCTCGAAAACTCGAACATTTACCCTAAATAGAACCGTTAACGTTTCGAATCACTGGATTCGGTTTGCGTGACTAAGCAAAGGGTGATTTTTTAAGAGTTCAGTTTTTCAGGTTGGCATCACTGGTTAGTAATGGCGTCGAAACGTCATCTGTCAAAGTGAAAAGTTTTCAGTATACTCTGCCATTTAATCCTGGAAAGACTTACAAACGAGCAACGATTGCAAATTATTGAAATTTATTATCAAAATTCGTGCTCTGTAAAAAATGTGAAAATCCGCTGTTTTATCGAAAAATTGTGTTCAGCGATCGAGCCCCAGTTGGCTGAGTTGAACTTGGTTGACATGTGGTTTGATCAAGATGGTGCCACATGCCACACAGCTCGTGAAACAATGGAAATGTTGTAGGATGAATTTGGTGAGCAGCTGATCTCTCGAAATAGCCCTGTGAGTTGGCCGCAAAGATCATGCGATTTAACGCCTCTTGATTATTTCTTGTGGGGTTATGTCGTTAGTCTATGTGGACAAGCCGAACACCCATTTATCGATTTCAATAAAAATTTTGAATATATGATGCAAATTTGAGTGTTTTATTCGATTTTTAATAAATCACCCCTTAGATGAAATATAGTTCAACTTGTTTTGTCAAGTTCCGTATCAATATCGTATGCTTATCAGTGTCCGTCAATTAGCCGATCAATAACAAATTTAAGTATCAGTTTTTTTTTTCAAAATATTAGTTTCACTTCTGCTTTCAGTAAGTGAAATTTCATAAAGAACTTGGAAATTTCTAGTGTTACAAAATTAGATTATTGAAAAAATTATCAGAATTTATTGCATTTGCATGACTGAATCATTTGAATCAAACCCGGATCTGGGTTTCCATGATCATCGGCTTGGGAAAATGATTCAGGTCTCTATGGAATTGAGTTGAAAAAGTATTGAAATGCCACTTGCCTTTGCCAAGTTCGACTTGACTCAGGTCTCCATGGAATTGAGTTAAAATAGGATTGAAAAGCCTCTTGCCTTTTCCAAGTTCGACTTGACTCAGGTCGCCATGGAATTGAGTTCTAATTGAGTCCGAATTAAATCTCTCATATAAACGGAGTAATTTAAAGTATTGTAATTGGTTTCTTTATTTTCAGTGTATTTCTGTTGTTTCTGTATGTTTCTGGCAATGTTTAATATATAATTCAACTCACAAGTCTCAAGTCTCTACCTTAAAAATGTTTTTCCTAAAATTGACTCACGATTCGAATTAATGGACGGTTTGATTAAGCAAGGTAGTACTGTTGGTATGGCACAAATGTAAATTTTTAAAAACCATATGAACCACTCTTTATATCAAAAAACACATAAAATAACTTAAATTTTATATTTTTTTTACCGTCAAAACTTGAACAGAAAAGTAAAAGTTTGCCCAGCTTATACTACAGTAGACCACTTCATGAAGACATTGTTGCTGCCAGTTAGTCAACTCAACGGTGACAAATATACATAATGTACACCTTAACTTATTATTACTTCCGCTGTCCATTTTTTGTAAGCAGTATACGGGTAAAATGTAACAAAGCATCACCGTACTTACCTCATCTTCCATTATGCTACTATCTGCATGTTGAACGCCATCCGACTTTGGTCGACGACTACGCTCCCTGCCATTCTGTTGTTTCTGTCGTCTTTGAGTATTCTGTGGTCTACAAAAAATAAAAAACAGAGAAAGAATAAAATGTCATTGCACAGACATAGACATAGACATAGACATAGACGTAGACACAGAGAATGTGATAATAAATTAATCCAGATTCCTAATCCACTCTGAAATATTTCACATAGAGTAGGTAAAATCCAGCTTCTCATAGATGACATTGTAATGCAATATTGAAAATTTCACAAAAACATTTCACAAAAATTTTCAAAAGGACAAAAAAAAATACATGACAACAAAATGAGGTAGAAGAATGGAAAGAATAGGTAGCAGAAAAATTGAGCTCTAAAATTGGATTAAGCTACGAAGAAAAGATACAGATACGTCATCTCTGATATCGAATTATGTCTCTCTTGTATCGCAATCGCAACTACTTCCTTCCGTACTTACCCAACGTCAGATGTTGTCATATCAGCGGAGGTGAGAGGTTCTGTGCCACTTCTTTCCCGAACGAGACGATCTGTTATGACAAAAAGAAAAAAAGAAAGAAGAGAAACAAAACAAGGATGAAGATAAACATCACCGTTTCCATACACATATTAATCCACTGCACAATTCGGGGAGCAGTGCCAGCAAATCCTTCCGTCTCACTTACCTGACTCGTGTTTCTCATAGTCCTCGGGTTGAGTTCCCGGCTTTGCTTTCACTTCGATATTAATCTCAGCCGTGCTCAGTCCCGCATGACACGAATACACTCCGGCATCCCGGAACGTTATGTCCAATATTCGGAGTGCACCTTTCTTCGAGACTTTGAACTTCCTTGATTTGGCCAACGGCTTATGGTCCTTTGTCCAGCGTATCTTCGTACGATTGTACCTCTTTACGGGGCATTTGATTTTCACTTGCGTCCCAAAGAACACCACAGCCGCACCGCCCACTTTTAATGTTATTTTGCTCTTCCTCGGGTCATGCTGAATGTGTGTACTGTTGTTGATAGATATTATGGGCTTGGGGTCTTCGGGGGGACATGGCTTAACGTTACATGGTTTCTTATCTGCCGGTTTAGCACTTGGACACATCGATTCGGGGCGCTCGATTTTGTGCTCCTGTGCCATTATTTGCTTGCACTCAACCTTGCGCTCCTTTATGCCGTAGCCGCATGTGTGTGAGCACTTTGACCATTCGCCCACCTCCCATCGTACAGGGCAATCCAGGACATTGCAATACTGACGATCTGCTGGCGGTGGCTGGGGACACATACTATTCGGCACAACCATTGTGTTCTCACCACCCCGTGTCACCTCGTGAATGCATTGGACTTCACGGGTTTTGATGCCAATGCCACATGACTTAGAGCATGGTGTGTAGTCGGAGTAGTTCCATCGGGGTGGGCATGGACGGTCGTTGCATGTTCGCACCCGGGCTTCTGGTTTGGTTTCGGGTGAGCACAGGAATGGTGACACCACCCGTCCGTTGTCTTCTCGGACACAATTAATGATAAGCTCCTCTACGCCGCCAAGGCACGATGCACTACAACTGGTGTAGCCTTGTTCACGCCAAACATATGTTTTGCCCGGTTCGGATACGCCAACTTTTATCGAATCCCTGGGGTACTGTTCGTCATAGCCATGCGAGGGCAGCATACATGGCTCTTCGACGCATCTCTCGACTTCATCGTGCGGTTTTTGGCCTTCGCAAAGGCTGTCATTGACAGTGGCGATAGTGCGGCTATACTCAAGGAAGATCTGGCATTTGTATGGACGACGGCGAATACCTTCGCCGCAGGTGACGCTGCATGATGACCATTCGCTGTCCTTGATGAATCTGAAATGTTTGAAAAATACAAATTTTTTTTTGTGTGTTCCCAACAATAAAACAAAAAATGGAAGATCAAAAATGCATGTAATCCAATTGATATTGGTATACATAGCAGCGCTGGCATGTTATGGTACATTGGCTTGGTATAGCGCGGGCGAGATTTGACCATCCTCCAATCAAGTTGACGTCAATGTGCGATTTATCATCATATTCACTGAGCCGCCCGTTAGCTGTGAATATTGATGAGGTGCATTGATATCGACTGTTGTTTTTTTTTTTTTTTTTTTTTTAACTTTTGACAAGCGGCTTTTGTTCTTTGTGGTAGAAATACTCATTTCTAGAAATTCCAATGACAAACTACAGTTATGTCGGATAATTTTTTTTTGCCGCTACAAAATTAGTGGTCAATGGGCAATTAAAAGGCATTTAATTGAAAAAGAAAAAGAGAGATTGATTTGTTCGCAACAAAGTTGCATAAAATGTTGCACAATATAATGTGAGTGTAGAGCAAAATGTTTTCACTCAGGAAATAGATGATCATGGCAGTCTTGTTATTTAAGTAACAAACGAAAGTATGCCAAAAACGAATGGGTTTCTATAGGAAATTAGTATTGATAGGGAAGAGAAAAAGGGAAGACAAAACAATGCCAAATCGACAGCAGGGAAATCTCCCATTGCGGATAGTTTTAACTTTATTCTTCTCTAATCCGAGCACTGTGATATGTGAGACACCCATTGTGGACCCAGATTGAATTAGGTCATAGTATAAGGCGAGCCGGTTCCCTGAGCACACATATTTTGCTAAGCAAACTGTTTTTCTTAAAACTGTATAAATTGTATGTTCCCTTAAGCGGACGCGGTCAAGTTGTGACATTAATCTGTTTGTGTAATCGAAAAAAACTGTTAACAAATCAGTTGGGGATTGTACGATTTCCAAGACAACTAAGTTTGATCTTGGAAGAAGTATCAAAGGCGCCAAAATATATATATCTCAGCATTGTCGTCCAACACAATGTACTCTGTGAAATGATTCTGCGATGCACTGCAATCTCTGGCCAGACTCAACGAAGTTAAACTTGGATGGGTCTCCGGCCAGCGGGTAATTGCAGGCAATGAATCGGCGAATAAAAGCTTAAGGGTGAATTGATGTCCATTCCTGGCATGGCGAGTTGAATTGTTGTGAGGGTGGAATGAAACTTATCATATCTAGCGACAGAACTATTTTGTTGAGTCAATTGAACTTCTGCATTAAGCCAATTAAACGTTTGAGCGCATTTACTTCGTCTAGCCTGTTGAAAAAATATTTCAAAGCTAAAAGATCCCAAAATACGAATTCTACGTTTTTGTTATTCCAGTGTTGACACTTACCAAACCGAAATGGTTGAGCAGTTTGTGAGAAAATTAATTCTTAATTAACCATCGCCATAATAGGGGGTTTAAGTTAAAATTATATAGCTTCTTCACATGAAAAACTTCCGATTCCATGTTTGGGAAGTGATTTCATTTAGTTTTTAATTAAGTTGAATGTATTTGTACATTGAACGTGTCTATAAAACAATTATTTTAACTGAACGATTTTGAGTGGAAGATCGCGTAACAGAGCTAAATAATCTAGCGTCAGTTGCTGGGAGAACTGAGAAAACATGTAAACACCGTTGCAAATTTACAAAAGTGCAAAAATCGGTGTTATTGTCCCGAAATCAATATTTCCCGACACGATGATTCAATTGCTTCTACCCTAACTCATCATATAAAATAATATAAATGCTTTAAATATGTAAGGTCTAAAGAAACCTCACCTTCAATGTTTGTTTAATTTATAAGCAAAATAACTAGTCTCGTAAAGAGTAAGATTTGAAAATTCCATGTCCCACTTCTTGCGCTCAGCATTTTTTTCACACAATTCATCATCCTCGTCCATTTAGTTGAAAAAAATTTGAACGAACAAGACTTTCATTAAAATATAGAGAAGCTTCAGTACAACCTGCAAGCATAACACAGTTCCGAGTCAGACCCAATCGCTTACCCACTCAGTTGAAAAAAATTGAACGATCAAAACTTCGTTAAAATCTCGCGAAGCTTTAGTACAAGCTGCAAGCAGAACACAGTCAGAGTCAGACCGGTTTGCCCACCCACTCAGTTGAAAAAAATTGAACGATCAAAACTTCGTTAAAATCTCGCGAAGCTTTAGTACAAGCTGCAAGCAGAACACAGTCAGAGTCAGACCCATTCGCTCACACCCACTCAGTTGAAATTGAACGATCAAAACTTCGTTAAAGTCACGACAAGCTCCAACAAGCAGCGACAGAATTCAGTTCATGTGAAGTGCGCGCTTAAATCGGTTTGCTAAAAATGGTCCGCTGTCGTCGGTGTGTGTTTTTCATGAAAAATTTTTTTGTTGCTCTCTGCCTAGTTGTTTTTTAACGAAAGATAATTTTTTTCTAATCGTGTACCTTTTCTCCCTCGTTTTTCCCAATCTGCAAATGCAGTCGGTGCAAATCGTAGTTGTGTAAATTGTAAAAAAAAAAAGAGAGAGAGTGCGTGTTTGACTCTCAATTTTTGTTATTTTCTTTGAGCGTGGCTACTCGTGCAAAATATTAGCAAATACGATTTGTGTGTGCTCGTGATCGATCGTTTAATCGATTTGCCCCTTAATATAACTGCGCGTCTATGCCGTTTTAAAATATTGTCCCTGTCTCCCCTATCTCGCATATTTAACGTAAAGCAAGCAAGCGTGTGTGTTCGTGTGCGCGATTGTAGAAAACAGAAAAGTGCGGATAAAATATTAAAATTTTAACTAAAAAAACCGCGGTCGTTTGAAAACTTTCAATTCACATTTGGAAATTGTCGAAGATGATCGAACAATCAAGAGAAATGGTGGGAAATAAAGACTGAGTAAGGTGAGTGCATATTTTTTCTTCAGTTAGGTATATTCTATTGTTGGTATATTCTATTTATTGGGGCCAACATATTATTTGTCTTGCAAAGAAATCGTACTAAAAATAATAATAAATAAGCAGCATCTCCGCTATCTTTACAGCTCTAGTTGTGTAAAACATGCAAAACATGTTTTGGGTCTTAGGCTGCGCGCGCAGTAAAGCGAGAAAGCAAAGCGATGAGTGAAGCGATACAGCGTTTTACATATTTCCTTACGCATGTGTGTACAGTAAAGCGAGAAAGGGACGTGCATAAGAAAACATGTAAACAGTTTTTTCGCTTCTCGCATCGCAAAGCTTTTTCGCTTAACTGTTCCGCGCAGTTTAGTAGTAAAAAACTGCCATGCGAAGTTTCTCAAATTTGCCGTTCGTAATTGGAATAAAAGTCTTAGCCAGAAATGGCAATAAATTATATTCGCATTTACAATAGTTGTTGGTATCTTAGTGCAAAAAAAAAACTCAAAGATTTGTAAAATGTTTCGTTTTTTTTTTTTTGCGAAACAAAAATTATACATATAGTTTCGACATTTGTCGTGTGTTGTTTTTAAGAAGCAAAGGCATGTGGGATATTGAGAAATGTTCTGAGAACAAATCGACAGATTTGTTTGCCTTAAACGGACAAACATTTCGACACCGTCGCTGTCCGCCTAAGATTGATGATTGCGTCAACTTTTTGTGACCCTGACATACATATTTCTGATCATTTGTATATGCATACTCCCTTTTGACACACAACGTCAATATACTTAAGATTTGAAACCAAAGTTAATAAGTCAAACTTGTGAGCGATTTTCGTTGCGATAACATAAAAAGATAAAAGAACAACAGTTAGTTATTTAGTTTGTCGTTAGCCATTACTTCCGAGAAGTTGATTTTTATACGACGCTGCTTTTCTATTGATTACCATCGCAAGTAAGAAAACAAGCCCACACTCCATACTCCATGGACAGAATCAATAAAACAACAATTTAAATGTTTACCCAACGCAGGCAGGCAGGCATGCGGAGTAAATAATTAATAACAGATATCATTCGTACAATCGAAGAAATATAGGGAATACACATCACTGTCAAGGCAAGGCAAAGCAAAGGTGCAAAACAACAGGAGCGAATTTTTGTTTTTCCGTTCTTCTGGTTGGCTTTAATTGAATTGGTATTGGTATTGGTATTGGTTTGCAGAACTTGTTTCCTTGTGGACTTCCCATCGAACAATGCTGTCAATCTGACGTCCTTCAACTTAGTTAAAGTTAAAAAAGAAACCCAAAATCGAAAATCACCAAATATCGTTCGAAACCAATCATTTCGCTGGCTAGCGGGGGGTGTCTGTCTGTAGCATTTCTTTTTGGGCCGCAAACATTGTGCGCATTAACACTTGGTGTTTAATACCGGAAAGCTAATTAAACGTCGTCGCCCAAGGACAAGTAGTTCCACCCACCCGCACGACGACGCGTCGGTCGTCCACCCACTTTGGTATGTTTCGATCCGTTACACATGAGCATACGTTTAAAATACACTTACATACGAGGAGTACATACATACTTGATATGGATTGCAGTTAGGAAGTATGGTACTGCCGCTGGTTAGTCTATGGTCTTGCTTTCAGGTTGGTTGACTATTGCCTGAGCTATATTTTACGTACAGTGACGAGACCACTACCTTGATTATGTGATGAGCCGCGCAGCATATACAAACTAATTACTACGGATAGGCAATCATTATCACAATTCCTATCCTGTGGACATAAGCCTCGAAAAGTCAGCTCTTCGTATACCTACAGTCGATATGGAAAACTATTTCTGTCTAATCCGAATGTCGTGGATGTAACATGATCCTAAAGTGCTTGCTGTTAAAATTAGTTACAATACTAGAAATTTAGACATGTTTACAGCCGTTGGGATTGCCACAAGATTTAATGTGAATGGACAGGTAGAAATCAAGTTTCTAACACATTCGTATCTGGTCTCTACACGTGTAGATACCTACGGGCTGCAGCTAATGTGGGACTACGACGAACGACGGACGACGGACGACCATTTAAAAAAAATTAGACGTTTAAAATTACAACTTCTATGACATGTTCTCCCCCATTCCATGGCCAAATGACCGCAACAAAGTTACCAACAGAAAAAAAGTAATGTCTGCACACAGCACACTTACGTTGGATCCGATGAGGGATGTTCTGGTTCACTGCCGCCACCACCCCCAATGAGTGACTCTGCTCTCGGGGGAAGTTCCTCGTGATGAAATCGACTCGATTGCTGATGGGCGTACACTGGTTGATCGTTGTACGATACCTGTTCCGAGTCTTCCACATCCTCCACCTCTTCGTCCTCCTCGTCACCTGCTTCACCATCATCTTCGTCACTTTTACTTATTTCGTCCGGACTCTGTTCCTATACACATTGTGCGAAAGAAGAAAAGTGATTCAATTTAACACACATTTTCCTGCTATGCTCGTTGATGTTGATTTTTGCTGTTTTTTTTTTTTATAATTTTTTTATTCGATTTTTATTGCCAAACAAACATTCAACAAGCGAAAATAATAAAATAAAAAACCAGAGCACAATTAAAATAGAAAGTTACAGAAAAAACATATAAAAAAAAAAAAAAAAAAACAAGTCTTCTCCTTTTTAAACAGACTCACATCCATTTCTTGGTCACTACCACCGCACGATATACTAGATGTACACTGTTCAGCTCCTGGGGGTTTCGTATGCGGATCGCATTTCGCACTTAAACTACCATCCGCGGACTTGCATTCGACGCCCCGCATTTGGATTCCATGTCCGCATGATACCGAACACTATAAAATGCATTAAAACATCACCAAAGAAAAAATACACAGAAAAAAACACACAAGAAAATAGTACAGAAAAGGAGTAGTAAAACTAAAGTTGAGGAGGAGAAGAGGAGTGAGAGATAGAGTATAAGAACATAAAAGTGATACATTTAGAGGACATCCTTAAAAATATATAAAATGAAAGCAAGTGTACGTACGTATATATACGAAACCAACTATAAGGGTTTTGGTGCATAAATCCATGCATTCAATATGCTTGAAAATAATATACATATAAGAGGACGGATTGAAACACATTCCACACAGACACGAGGAGGAGCAGAAGAAGGAGCAGCAGCACGAGCACGAGCACCTACTAGGGCATGTTATGTATGACAACAAAGTACCGGCGGAAAGTGGAATTTGTGGTTGAAGATTACGTCAACGATTTTAAGACCCTTTCCTTATGACGGTATTACTCAACATTTGTACTTATCCAAAAAGCTACAATTTTTAGGACATAGATTATCTTCTTTATTTTTCCATGTTCCGAGGAGTATGACGTTTCGACAAAAAGACCGTACCTACATTTATTTTACAGAAAATGTGCATTGAATTCACTCATTTTCATTGATCTATTGTGTTTTTCAAGTAACTTCTTGCATAATATAGGAGACTTTGTTTTGTGTGTCTGCGAGGAGACTTTGTTAGCTGAAACGTGATATTAATAACTGAAGTATTCTTGTAGCTGCAGCAGAAATTAGATGGAGGGACACGTATTCTTTGGATATCCAAAAATGCTACTCCCTCAATCTTTGATCATTTGAACCCTATTTATCTGCATATACGAGCATTTTTTTAAAATTCACTTAACTTTTCTTTGACTTTTAACTTCTTCACTTCCATATTGGGCCCGAGCGGGTAGGCACTCATTTAATGTAGAGTTTGTGAATAGATAAAAACGAGAAGTAACATAAACTTGTTTGCGGTAACAAAATTATAGAAAAACAAATTTGTACTTTTGGAAATTTTTTTTAAAAAAAATGTTAACGACTAAGAAAGTTAACACTGGAAAAGGACCAACCTAAATTATTGTTGGTCTCTGGTTGATGTTTATCTTTCTTTTGGCGCAGATGGATAGGTGCGCTTAGTTCTGATTGAAATCAACCCTATCTTGTTTTTATAAATTTGACAGTTTTTATTTTTTTCGCACAAACGAACGCGAACAGACTTTTTTATAATTGTGTTAGCAAAATGATTCGAAAACAATGAGAAATTCTTCTGTTCATTTCTTTTCCTTGGCTATTAACAAACTTTAGTTGGCGATTGACGCAATGTAAAGGGAGGTTTGACGAATGCAATGCAAGGCATTTTGTTTGTTTATTTTACTTCATTGAGCAGCAATTAAAATGCCCAGTGGAACACTAAACCTGAATTCGAATTTTCAAATTCTAAAAATTTGGCATTACGTATTTCCATTTCAAAATCGAGATAAGACCCAATCCCCAGTTTGGCTTTTTTTCGTTTCAAAATCTAAAATAAAACAATTTGGCAATATATTTCGTATTTTAAAAAACATAAGACCTATCATCTTCGTTATGGAATATAGGGGGAATGATGACCCCCCCTACAACCCCCCCCAATTGGTTTAACTGCTAGATTTGGAGTAGGCGCAAGGTCGGCTATATGCAAACTTTGTTTATACCCAACGCACCTACTCCTAATCTAACAGTGAAATGAAGCAACGATTCTTAATAATTGAAATAACTTTTAATGGGAACAAGTGGCCTTATTTCTATATTGATGTGGAAATAATACCATCCTTTTGTTTTTCTTTTTTCATAAATGTTGTATTAAGGCTCTGCTTTATATTGATATTTTGTTGGAACTTTATTTCACTATGAGCAACTTTTGGGCCTTTATATCATTTTTATATTGGGGCTTTGTTTCTTAATGCTTTATTTCCTAGATCCTAAATTTTTGCAAAATTTCTTATCCTGCTCGTATCTGTGTCTGTGGATTCTAAATTTTTGCAAAATTTCATAATATTTTCATGTCGAAAACGAAGTAATGAAAAATTTTAGATTGCAATTTTGTTGGCTTCCATTAATTTTTTGACATTATTTCGTTCTGAAAAGTGAAATAAAGCCAAATTCGTCTTATTTCGTTTCTGAAAAGTGAAATGATGCTAAATTTTGAATTTGGCTTCAATTCGTTTGGCGTTATTTCACGTTAAAGCAAGCTTCATTAGATATTGATGCAGCAGCTGATAAATTTATTATAACTTTCGAGTTTTGCTCCTTTACTCGAGCTCGATTCATTGGAAGCGCTAGGTGGTTATCCATCTGAAGGAACATTTTCCGAGTATTAATATATTGCTTCGGTCGAGTCAGCCAAAAAAATATTTATTTTGCATCGTACACGTTAACCCCAGGCTCTGCTCGGAAACACTTTTGGACTCAATAAAATAATCATTCATCGTCGATTGGTTTACTCAACAAATATTCATACTTTTTTTTTATCGATAGTCACTTTTCTTCTTATTATAAACAATACCAACAAATCCTCGCCAAAGTAAACATTTGGTCTGTTCCTTAAAAGATTTACATACATTTAAGACCAATTGTGCTTGAGAAAATTAAATAATTTGTAGACTAAGCAAAAAAACTATAACTATTATTGCTCAGTTCATACAAAACGCAGACATATTTTAAAAGATACAGTTACAAGGAAGCTTTACAGCACTGCCTCTTATGTTAGTCCTCGCACTCCAAATCAAATATTTTAAATAGCAGGAAGCCAATCCAATTATATAACCAAAATCTGGTTGAAACTTAACAGAATTTCAAATTTACTGTATTTTACTATAGTACTTAGTACTAATTTTAGTACTTTGGTGGGGGTGAAAATAGCCGCCTGCAGACATACGATTTTTTTTGCCGGAATTACTAAGTCTCATTTAAAAGCAGACACCCTGCATTCATTTTAGAAGTATTTAAATATAAGGAGGGGCGGCGAAGGCTTTAGAAAAAGAAACAAATCTCTCTGATGCATGGACAGAGTGCACGCTATAGGTACCTACAAAACAAAATCGCTGTCCAAGCTGGTTGGTGCTTTAACTGATTTGTAGAGTCTGTGGCGATGAAGAGCTCCACGAGGACACCCCTCACTATCTCTGTCACTTGAGGAATGTGGTGGTTCAGGATCTTCAGTGGATTGCCATGAACAAAATCGAATCTACACGCACTCTGTATACTGTTCTCAGAACATTACTATCAGACTTCTGCATCATACATTTCGATAAAAATTAGTTTGCATCAGTGGCATCTCAGGCCTTATGCTAAGGGTCGTCGTTAGAGTAGTCTACGTCGAAATGACGAGTATTGCCCAATTTAATTGACAGCACTGCACTTTGAATAGAATTACATTTCGGGAGTTTAATATTTAAATGATCCACTTTGCATTTCTAGTCAAACCCAAAACAAGTGCCTTTAAATTTATGTGAGCAGCATTTTCTGATTTAGAGTTAATCTGAAATTTTCTCTCTGCTTTGCTCCTGTGCAAATATTTCTCAGCAATTTATGTGTTTTCCTCAAGACATACCTACACATCAAACTTACATAATGTAATTCATCTACTTTCGCAACAACTTGTGCTGCAAATATTGTCTTGCATTTTCTTTCCTTGTACCTAGATGAAAAAAAAAAATAAGAAAAAAAAACATGCTTCAAATGAGCAGCTACTCATTTGAGTATATACGTGCTAAAAAAAGAACTACACGAAAATAAAACAAAGAAAAACACACAATTACTGTTGAATTTGGTCCTGAAAAATCACGTGCATTGCGCGCTGAAATAGCGAATTGTGAAAGGCTTTCTTTTCAAAGGCGAAACACCATCAGACCCCGCAGTCGCCCACTTCCACTTCCACTTCCCATCTCATAAACATCTTGCTACATGTACTTTATTTTTATTTGCAACACTGTTTGTGCTTCTTTCACCGTGTCCTGAAATATAACCACCTAACAACAACACCCACTCGTTTGCCGTCTTCTCGCTGGTGCTGGTACCGGTGCTGCTGGTGCTTCTGCTGCTGCTGCTCCTGCCACTTGCACTACACACATATTCTTGTCCTAACACTAAAGGAAGGAATGTGAACATTCGAAGAAACATTTACTTTTCATGAACGCGCGAGCGAACATGTGCGGCATGAATGTGCACTTAAGACAGCGAAAAGGCTCTTAAGAAAACACACACCAGGCCCGGGTTCTTTTTCTTAAAAAACTGCGGTCCCCCACACACATAGTCTCGTCGTGCATGCAATGCAATATGCTCCACTTTAGCAACCAAAAACTAAATAAAGATCTACACATTCAAAGGAGAAAGGAGTAAAAAAAAAGAAAAATAAAGGAAAAAAAAGTAAAACAAAAACTCACCCCCGACCATTCCTCCACTTCCCACTTGGGACACTCCTGCACCATGCAAGCCTCTTGAGTTGGTGGTTTCGGAGTTCGGCACACGATGTCTGGAACCTGTTGGGAAATGACAATGGCATTCGTAGAGTGCATAGTGCAATTAAGTAAATAGTAGGTAACTGGGATGATAAGTATAACTCACCCTCGTTTTAATGCCATTTGTTTCCTCGGCGCACACAACCATACGCTCTCGATAACCAGGACCGCACAGACGAGTACAGGGGCTCCATTCATCAGCCACCCACCTAAGGAGAAGGAGAAGGAGATGTCGAAGAATGAACAAAAGGAAAATGCCATAAAAATTATGTAAAACAACTGAAATGACTCTTTTCGTTCTCGATTTTCCACCTCCTCCAATCCACCTTTATCTATGCTCGTTACCATAGTTATCATTATCGAGGATTCTCCGACAAGAGTCTCCTTTCTCGCTGTGCAGAGCCAGTGAGACATCTTCGGATGGAAAAGTGGATTTAGGAGATAAGCCGAGAAAAGTCCTTAACAGTAAGTCTAGCAGGGGTGGCCTGGCCATGTGATAGCTATTGGCATTGTTACATCCCAGCCAAGGGTAACGCAAAAAGTGGATAGATCCTTGCTAGACATACTGTCCTGGTATTGGTTGTGATAGCGCGCGCTATAAAGGAGTCTGCTTTTGTGCAGAGTACTTACTTAGGCGGACAGGTATGAGTGTTGCAAAGTACCACAGATGGTTCGGGCCGATTAGTTGCACTGCACAGGGAGTCCTCGACTTCTACACCGGTAACACGATTCCTGCATGTTGGTCTGGACATCTTGTATCCTTTTTTGTTTTTTTTTGTATGTGTGTGAGTGTCATTCGAATTGAAAGAATAAAAGAAAGAAAGAAGACATTATTATTATACATTTTTTTTTTTTTTTAACTTGATTGCATTAGTCTACTGCTGCTACTACCGACACAGCTTGTTGGAGAATATCGATTGATCGATTCCGTTTTTGGAACCTATAATTTCGTCGTTGGCAGGTAAGGTACTCCAGGCAGAGGAGGAATAATGAGCAGCAGGACAAAGGAATAGCGGAGGAGGTATTTGTGATGTGACTATATTTCCACTGTGACTGTTACCATGCCATGCTGAGCTGTGGGCTGCGAAGTTGAAATCCTTGTTGGTTTTCTTTTTTGCTTTTTCGTGGTATTCTTTCGTTTTTATTGTTCACCACGGCACGTTTAATCGATTAGCGACGGTGTGGTCTAGGGGCTTAGCTTAATGGAGACAGGGGTGCCTAACGCTTTAGCTATCTGAAATTTGTCTTTCGCTTTAATCGTTTTATACTCATTACATACTGTTTCTCGCATTGAAATCCTTGACTCACGACTCACGAGTGGTAGCGTGTATTTTTTGTTTTTTTTCTCGTTCACGCAATAAAAAGTCAAGAGACAGCGATTGCGAGAGATAAAATCTCTCCTCTTTGGGTATAGAAAAGGAAAGGAGTCAAAGAATAAATAAACTCGGCAATATTGGTGGCGTGTTGTTTTGGGATTACTACCACCGAATGCGGAATGGGCGGGTTGGGTTGGGTGGCACGGTACTTGACATTTTTCCTATTCTCCGTTTGGCTTTTCCGATGTTTGGTATTTGGATCATCGATAGACACAGACGAGGGATGAAAAGACAAATAGGACTGTTGTAATGATATCACCATGTTTGCGTGGGAGGAAAGGGAAAGACAGCTAGTAAATATACATCTGGGGAGGAATTAAGTTAACGTATTCCAGAAATCTGTTGGTTAAAAATGAAGCGGCTCAGTGGATTTATTTTCTTTTCTTTTCTTGTTTTTTTTTTTTTTTTTTTAAATATGAGTATCACGTTGTTGTGTTGTTTGTAGCTTGCAAGCTTGGGATACATAACAAGGAGTTCATTAGTCGAGACTTTTTTGTGGGGTAAATCAAGAGCCACAGTCAGTGAGTGAGATGTTGCAAGAGGCTTTATTTGGCATAGATTTACGAATACATTTATCGAAAAAGACCGTGCAGAATGAATTACACACAATAGGACGTCGCTAATGCTGGGATTGTAAAAACATTTTGCAGACGACACAATTTTTTTTTTCCTACATAAATCGTAATTTTGTGAAATATTTTAAAGAATCTGTTGAAGGAGATGTTTTACCTTAAGATTAATATAGTTTCAAGTAAGTCAATGTCGTATAATGATTATGAAGATTTGATAAAAACTGAACCTGTATTTTATTTGGGGTTTTTGTATATTTGGTTTTAGTGCTCAAGAGAGAAAGCCGACTTTAACATCTGAAGTTTCCGCGCGTATATTGCATTTTTGGCATGTTAATGTTGTTTTGTACTCTTCAAGCCTATTAAGTTGCACAACTTTGATATCTGTTGGCGTAAATTCTGTTTGGTTTTCTCGTTTGCTGCACATGTTTTATTGGCTTTTTCTACGGAAATACGGAAACGTTTGCTGCTACTTTTTCTATTCCTATTTCTGGGAGAATTTGGGGTTAAAATAAATTTGACAGATTTAAGCCATTTGAGACCATTTGAGAGTTACCATACAGACATGTAACTTAAAAATTTATTAGTCTTTTTGCAAAAAAGAGAGCTAACGAGATTTAAAACAATTTTTCCAAAACTTGTGTTTTTTTTTTAACTACACAACCTTCTTCTTTGCGCAAGTACCTAATCAAAACTAATTAAAAAGTCAAATAAATTTAACTACGACTGTTTAAAAGTGATCACTGAAGTCCCGAAAACTGCTATCTTCATCCATAATAACACAAAATCACTGTCATATGCTTCCGTCCGTAGGGTCATTCATCCTTGCCCGGATTCATGTGTACTCTTGGGTTAGTTTAAACGTTTCATATATCTACTGAAATTTTTAGAGATTCGAACGTGTCAACGGAAGTCTTCTTCAGTAGAAGAAGGTGTTAGTAGTTCCAGAGACAGTTTTAATACAATTTCTTTTATATTCCCGAAATAACAAAAGTGGGTAGAGGTGTTTGTTTAGTTTTTTGCAACTTTTTCTATCTAAAGGTACGATTACACGGCCATTTTTGCGAGTCATTTAAATGACGCTCTGTCGTAAAAATCACGTCACAAAGCAGTCATTTAAATGACGCTCGTGTGATCGCCATTTTTGGACTGACATTTTCGGTGTCATTTTAATGACTAGGAAAATGGCAGACCAAATGACATGAATTTTGTGCCATTTAAATGACGGCAACAAATGGTCGTGTGATCGCTCTGCTGTTTCATTTAATTGGCAGCCTCTAAAAAATGACAAGGCACGAAATTCCAGCTATGCCATTTTTCTACGCAAATGAGAAATGACGCAGCATATCTGTGCTTTCTTTGGGTTTTTGTCTCGTAACATAACATAATAACATAATAATTAATAAACTGTTTTCTTATTGCTGTGGTTGTGTTGTTATGTGACGTCATCATCAATTGCAAATGGCGGAATGCTCTTTTTTCCCCACACACATAATATGGGCATTAAATGAAAGCTTTTGAAGAGTAGAACAAGCAAATATTGACATTCTTGACAAATGTCCTTTTTAAAGGATTCAAGGACCTATGAGTAAAAATTCTTTGCAACAACAATTTGATACGTGATTTTATAGACATTTACAAAAAAGGTCCTTTCTTAAGGATTCAAGAACCTTTTTCGATGTTCCAAGGACCTCCGAGTGAAAATGCATAGCAACAGCAATTTGATACGTGATTTTATAGACATTTACAAAAAAGTTCCTTTTTTAAGGATTCAAGGACCTTTTTCGAGGTTCCAAGGACCTCCGAGTGAAAATTCATAGCAACAGCAATTTGATACGTGATATTATAGACATTTACAAAAAAGTCCTTTTTTAAGGATTCAAGGACCTTTTTCGAGGTTCCAAGGACCTTCGTGTAAACATTCATAGCAACAGCAATTTGATATGTGATTTTATAGACATTTACAAAAAAGGTCCTTTTTTAAGGATTCAAGGACCTTTTTCGTTGTTCGAAGGACCTCCGAGTGAAAATTCATAGCAACAGCAATTTGATACGTGATTTTATAGACATTTACAAAAAAGTTCCTTTTTTAAGGATTCAAGAACCTTTTTCGATGTTCGAAGGACCTACGAGTTAAAATTCATAGCAACAGCAATTTGATACGTGATTTTATAGACATTTACAAAAAAGGTCATTTTTAAGGATTTAAGGACCTTTTTCGATGTTCCAAGGACCTCCGAGTGTATGAAGTCACATAGGGCATTTGGTTCTATTTGTCAAACCCTTTCATTTTTTTTTCATTTAATTAAAAATGTCGTACACAATAGAAATAGCTATATATTCGTCATTAGTCATTAAAGGTGACATTTCGCTCGTCATTTAATGGCACCTCAACGGAAAATTTTAAATGACTCGTAGTGTCCGTCATTTGATTTTGGGCCAAAAATTACAATGTTAGTCATTGCGTGTGATCGCCAATGACCAATGACGAATCGTATCTTCAATGTCGCTCTAGTGCGCCATTTTTCCCTGACGTCACAGTGTTATTTAAATGACTCGCAAAAATGGCCGTGTAATCGCACCTTAATGTCGACTTTCATTCACCAAATTCGCCATATTGGAACAGTACTCGCAAAATAGCTAGAACAGCACTGACAGCAGTTGGAACAGTTCTTGACAGCAATTGGAACAGTTCCAACATGGCGAATGGGTGAATGAAAATCAACATAAGACTTTTTCAGAGAGAGTAACCAATCCATTCTTTTAAATTTGACAGGTCTTTCATTCTTGACAAAAATGACTTTCTAAACAGTCAAATTTATTCAGAAATTTAGATAATATTAGCAAAAACCATTGACACAAAATTTATTGATTTTTTTTTTATCTCTTTACAGGAAATCGTCAGTCTAGGGGTAAGTTTTTTGAACTATATTCTTTTCAATACATTCTGTCAATTCTATCAATTCTATCTTGCCACAAGTGACTTGTTTTAAACAGTGACTTGTTTTTCATAACACTAAATGCTTTTTTTAAAAACAAAAATTATCGTCAGTCCATTAATCAAAAACTGTTTCATGTTCCTAAAACGCTTTTAAATAAATGACCCAACTATAGATAGTATTTATCTATCAGAAGCCCATCAGCCATACCATATTATTACCTCTACCACCACCAGTTAGGTCGTTGTCAAGAAGGTCGTCGTTCAGCCCTTAAAACCGATGGCTGATAGATAATCTATAACATTCATCCCCCTTGCTCCTTTGAGAGCATGTTCAGCCTTACTGCTGCATAGAATCGTTTATTCACGACCAAAAGTCGATAACTGTAAATAATATACCATCCATGAATAGAACGAGCATTTTTGAAAAGTCGCTCGCTCCGTAGAAAGGGCGGGCGGGTGGGTAGGTAGGGCAGAGGTTTGTTATAACCAAAAACCATTTCGAAGGTACATATCTCTGTTCCATGCTGGTATGCGAATCAAATTTCAAGCTTGTCAAATTTGACTTTTAGAGTTGAAACAAAACCTAAAATTAAATTTAATTTGGCCCGAGTTACTGTGGAAGGCATACATACATACACAGATGGAAGGTCGTTCGCCGACTGACGATGCTACGAGTTGTATAATTTAACTAATTGCATGAGAGATTTGTATTTATACAAATCAGCATCAGGCAAACTGCACATTTCCAAATGTCAATCGATAGACTGTCAAGGAAAAGATACAAAGTGCTAAGACTGCAAAACAGAGTTGCACCCTTTACCAAGCTAGGCGGAATATAAACAGCGAAACCAATTGAAATCCGATTATTGGGATAACCACGCATTTGAATTGGCTGACTGCTGTCAGTCTATGCCAAGGGTTAAAGATTGTCGTCATGATAACAGATGAACACGACACAATGACCGTAAAATATATTTTCTTCCATCTGTTTTGGTTTTCGTTTTGGTGTTTTTCCTTTTTTTTTTTTTTTTTTGAATGTTATCGTTTCCATGGTAGACTTGTACTTACCCCCTCCACAGGTGACTGAGCACAGTGACATCGGTGCCGTCTCCCAATGATAGAGTGGTTGCGAGCATGATTTGCCATCGCCCCCACACACCCCACACGCGTCGATCTTCTTCGTCGAGCCAATCTTCAGGTCGCAGCCAACTCGCTGCAAAGAGAAAAGGAAAGCGCAAATAAAATATCGTAAAAAGGATAACACTTCAAAAGTTGTGTTGTACATTCTCGGAAAGTTGCTATTATTATTCGTATTTTTTTTTTTTATATCGAAAAATATATAAAAAGAAAGAAAACAAGCAAACGAAAACATTTGAATAAATAAGGCATTTCCAAAGTTGTTGTTGAGTGTAATAACCTATTTAGGTAGCTTTTCGTCAAGAGGGTAACAAATAATTTATAACAAATAGGTTCTGCGCCAAACATGAAATAGATGAATTGCTTCTTTGCACAAGCGCCGATAGAGAACTGCCACCACTTTAGTGTTCTCGAATTCACCACCTTTCCATCTATCCTTCGATCCACCCAATGAGTAGCTGACTGACGATTACGATGACTCGGGTCGGGAGGATACACTATGCGACCAGCATTTGATGAAAGTGCTTTGTTTTCCCAGAGACACGTTGTCATTATTTAAATTTCCGCTCGGTAATGAATAACTTTGGCCGAATTATTTGGCAAATTGTGGTTTGATTTATGCGCCTCATTGTGCAGTTTTTCTCCCCGATTTAGCGTTTTGCAATCGATTGATATGTCGTTGAGGGTCGCCGCCTCGACATCGCCACCAATTGGAGCGGGTAACATTTTTTGCCTAACAAAAGAGAAACAAAAAAGTCGTGAAAACTTCTTCAAATAAATGGTGGCTAATCACGGCATTGTTGTTGTTACTTTTACTTTTGGGGTGGAATAATGTGTGTTCCTTTTCATGTTTTTCTTGGGCTAACAACATTTTGAGTTTTCGAGGATGTGGCATCAAGTTTACGATGATGTTGCGTAAGGCAACATCCATTCGCCGCGCGAAGAGAATGTAAATTAAATTTCGGGTTAAGGTTTATGCTTTGTTTAAACTTTTCACATGTCTGGGAAAATATTAGACTTGCAAATTAGTTTAAATATATTTCATCATCTAATGTTTATCTAAATGATTTGTTTTCTTAAGATTGTTTGTGGGTTTTTCAAGCATTTTTTTTTCTCTTTAATTATTCATTTAAATAATTAAAATATGTAGAACAAAAAATTTTGCACATTCTGATGTTGTCCTCATACTTTCTATATATTTTTTAACATTGCGGCGTAGAGCCCTTCTTTTAGCTAATAGGGCAGCGTTTTCTTGTCATTTCATCCACCTCACTTGGTTGATCATTGATTCCACTTTCACTCTGATTAAACTTTCCGCAAATAAATGTCTGAAATAGGTATGATTGCGTACACTCTGTCTGTTTTGGGCCAAGTCGATACCCATTTCCATCGAAAACATCGATCCAAGGATCAAATGCTCTAAGTTTGTCATGAATCCATCGTCAGAAAAGACTAACTGGTACTTTATGATTCTTGACTTTGCCTTAAAGTGGATAATCGATTACAGCAAAAAAAAATACAAGGACTTAATAAGGACGCCTATTTGGGGCGCACCAACCTTTTTTTTTTGGGAACTCTTCGGTGATTCCAGAGGGGCAACAATATTTTGTAGTTGCTCTTTCGTACATGTCCATGATCATCTGAACGTAGGTTTTAGGAACTGCTCGTTGTTGTCTCAGCGTCCCCCTTGTCAGATCTCTAGCATTAAAGCTAGGTTTCCAATGATAGATTTTCCGGTTAATACGCCGACGAACATACTTTGATCTTCTGCTGTTAATATTGGTCCACAGTGTTACAGCACTGTTCATCTAGTGCATCTGTGGTTGCTTTACATTTTATTTTACTTTTTGTAGCTTCTGACCCGCCAATGCGATTGGACTGCATCTCGACTTAAGATCTTTTGTGCTAAATGTCAGAAATATTGGTTAAGAGAGTAGCGGCTCTACTTTCCTAGTGTAGCTGATGATACGATCAGCAGAAGAATTATTATTGAGCATCAGTGTTTATTACTTCTCTAAAAAAAATTGTCCTTCTAATTTCGTATAGGGCCGGGCACTCAAGTATTATGTGCTCTGCGGTTCGGTGTTGTTCACTGGCACTCCGGTGTGTCGACTATTTTTGGTTTATGCACGTGATATATTATCGGTGATGACCGGTTAGGTTAAGTATCTTTTTGGCATCGTTACTGAAGAACTGTATTATCTTTTTGGTCTGTCTAAGACCTGGGATGCTTTCCCAATAAGAGATGCACGTTTTGTGTTACCAGCTTTTTTATTTCAAATTAATAGCTGATTTGTTTAAAAGTCCTATAAAAGAGGTCTCCGAGCCTTTTCTAGCCAATTCGTCAGCTTTTTCATTTCCTTCAATTCCTTCGTGTCCGGGAACACACCGAATTTTGGTTTTTTTCCTGATTGGTTTACTTACTTACTTAACGGGCTTCTAACCGATGAAAAGTCCTCGCCTGAGACCCGGCAGCCTTCGATCCTCTACTATCTGTTTCCAGTTATCTAGACATCGCTCTGGCATCCGCGATGGCTTGGTCTTTAAAATGGGGGTTCTGTCTTCCTTGTCGTATTTGGCTGCTTAACCTGCGTCAAAGCCGCCTCCCGTGACTCTATTTGATCGCAAATACCCAAATTTTTAGAGATCAAATGTCGTCTTCTTTGGAATTTAATGGTCTCCATCATTGTGTTTCTTAGAAAATTATGATCTGTCGTTCTGTAAAAGCTTGCCAGTTAATTGACAGGATATTTATACTTCCTTGTACTAAGGACCTCCAAAGATGACCACTATGGGCTTATGAGTTTTGTCCCCGGGAGTAACGTTTCTTCACTTTTTAAATAACTGTTTGGTTCACATATGGAACTGTAGCTTCACGAAAATGCGTGTACACTTTCAACAACACTGAAAAGCTTACTTTGAATGACAACCAATTCACTTGCAATCACAAAACCGTATAAACAACCACACCGCTTAAAACAGACAAAAATACAGGTCAAACTATTAAGGACATCTGCAAGCCAAAACCACAGATTTATTCACCACAGTCAGAATTAACTTATTTGTAATACGCCAATCAACTTTTCAACCATACAAATAAAATGGAAACAAATAAGAAAGAAGAGAATTAAGAATAATCAAAATATAAAAATCCACTCTTTATTTTATCTCTCACCTGACATTTGCCCTGGATGCACATATCAAGACTTCCGGCACGACACCGAGTTCCATCTTGTACTCTTCCTGACAGCTGCACAATGACACTCGGCTCGTCATAGTGTTCCGACTCATCTGGGCCAGTGACACCGCCACCATCAACCTCTGGCAGTGAAACGTCATCAGAAAGATGTGCAGGTCTCCCTCTTCATTGCCGCAAAAATAAAAAGAAACAAAAAAAAAATACTTATATATGAAAACAAAAGGACAGAAAAAAAAACAAAACAATCCCATTTTACATTAAATGAATAAAGCCATTCAGTTAACGAGTCAAAGAGTGTATACAGTGAAATAATTTAACAACACACAAGCAAATAATAGTAAAGAGCAAAAACCAGGACACGGAATAAACCGAGTGCGGTGAAAATTCCAAAGGAGTGCACGCTTCATCCCCGTTGTACACAACAGCGGCAGTTCTTCCTTTCCCACTCTATCTTTCGTAGTTCGCTCTCGTTCTGTACTACAGTAGGGAGTGTTATGCGAGCAAGCATGGTGTATGTATGTAGGCTTTGTGCAAGGCATGGTGGTTTTGTGCGGCGCGGCGTTTAAATGTTTCAAGGCAACAGGATATGGCATGCAACATCCGTAGCGTGCTGCTTTCTCCACTTCACGTCCGCACAACGAACCTCTTGCTGAACAATGCAACCACCCGAAATAGGTCTACTTAACAAAAGAAAATCCACCAAGAGCCTTTTAAGCGGGATGTTGATGACGACTTTTACCCTTCTCCCGACGACAGGTCCCGATACAATGTAATTACCGCATATTACATTCAGACGTTTGTTTATAGAGTGTCCGCAGTTTTGCACTTTGCGTGAAGTTTTCGCGGTTATTTGCCTATGCGCCGCCCCTCAAGCACTTACCTGCATGTTAGGGCACATGGCTCTACATAATCGTAGTGCGTAGTCCATGTGTATAGTGTGCCGTCGTATGGCACGTCATTGTAAGCGGCACACTGATGCGCCCGGAAGTCCTGCTGTTCGGGACATGGCTGCATGTTGCATATTCTAAATCTGGTCGTATCACCCTTACAACCATTGGGATTGTGGCAACGTCTGATCTGTTGGGCAACACCGCCATCGCAAGTCCGTGAACATGTTGACCAGTCCGACCAGCCGGACCATCCACCCGAGCCGCCTTTAGCGCGTTTTTGCTGCAACATACACTGAATTAATACACTTTCGGTAGTGTTGTAGTCACCTTTAGCCGGGCTACGACATCGCCTTACTTCGAGCTCGTTCTCTAAGTCGACATCTGTGTGCCACGTGTTATCGAACGCCTGACTTGCATTCAATTTCTTTGCAATGGATCCATTTTCGAGGAAAAGTATTAACTGAAATTAAAAAAAAAATTGTTTCAGTTTCGTTTTGTTATAGAAAAAGAGTAAAATTTTTACAAGATGGAGGGGAGCAGCGAAAAAGTCCAACTATAAATTTGGCTATTGAGGACCCATACAGATGAACAAGGAAACCTTATAGAAGAGCCCAAGACGCTGTATTCTGCAGATTGCTAAACATGGAAGATGACACTTTAACTTTAACTGACCGGAAGGTCCACCCGCCGAACTATACATGGATGCATGACGAATAGAAACTTAGAAGCATTTGCCGGTTCACAAAAAAAAGAGAAACTCTAACTGCACCAAATAGGAGTTGTATCTATGTATTAGGCCCGGTTAGTCCGCAACTGTCCAAGTATTCACATTGAAGGTGATAAACAGCATTTTTAGCGACGAGCTATGCAGACTAAAGTCTAGTTGTGGCAGCCCTACTATTAGAGAGAGCTCGCTGCTGCATCAATGTCGAGATCGTTCATGTCAAAAAAGGATTTAATTTTTAAATATCGCATTAAAGGATTCTTTAGACAACCAACATCGAGGAATGACTCTTGTCAATCGCTGATTTTTTAGGATAATAAGGTAAAGCCCTCCCTCCAATACAACTAAGGAAACTCTATATAAGGCCTGGATAGTCCCAGACCTGCTCCTTTTTTTTTGTCAGGTTTAATGGTCTCGGACAAACGGAAGATTTCTAAGGATGAACCGACGACTTTCATAGTTCCAGTTAGCTGCTTCCACATATTTGAATTCTCATTAATGTCTTGAATACTAAGGCATGGTGTCGGCGGAGATGGTGGAGCATCAACCTTTAATGTTTACTGCTCAGGCTGAGGAACCAATCAAGTAGGAGTTTTATGAACGGAGGCTTAATGCCAAAATCAGCAAGAAATACCTTTTTTGCGGGTTAGTCAGTAAGCGCAGCCTCTACGCAATGGCAACAGATAACGAGAGGAGACGGGAGGGGAATACACAGTCCCAGAGCTCAAGAAGATTGAAGAGTCCCGGGATTAAAATAACTGGCTGGTGACCTGACAACTACACGTCCAGTCAATAAAGAACCAGTATAGAAGAGGTTGGTTCAGCTATACAAAAAACAAAAAGCTTGAATAACAAGGCCACCGGCTCTTATGTAATAGAAGCGTCTCTTTATAAATTATAGCTACAACCATGGCACGCAATGTTGTCATACAAATTTACACAAATACCTAAACCAAAGTAAACATTTTTTGAAAAGTTTCTATAACACTTGAAACGTAGTTTATCACAACAACTCAAGCCGATATGTGAAGAAGACAACAAAAACTGAAAATGTTGCCACCTTCTTTCCCATTTTAACTGCCAAGGTAAGTGGTCGTGATCGTCGTTATTATTATACTACCTCACTTCGACACTGCAACTTTTCAGTGAATTTCTTCAAGTGGAAAACGCACAAAGTACTTGAACGCATGTCGAATAAAAGCCCTGCTCCAAAGTGATTCCTGATCCAGACAAACTCGTCGTACCTATTCATCGTATACGTACACTTGAGGAACGAACGAACGATGGAAAAAATAAAAAAAAAACGAAGAAAAAACCTACCCCACTGGCAGACTCTCAGAATCATACAAACGAAGAGCAACCACACCGCACCACACCACTCTATGGTACGCGCTTTGAGTATGTGTATCTTCGAATTGTATCACAGTGTCACACGTCTAACCTCACGTAAGACATTTAAATAAGTGATTCATGTCAATTGCTGGCTGTCGCCTGTGTTACAGTAAAAATACATTAACATTTCACCGCATATGTTCCATTCCAAGTCGAGGCGGGTATAAAAACCAATTTCAAGGTAGCCAAGGGGAACAAAGGGCACATCTGACGATGACTATAGTTTCTCTCTCACTCTCGCTGTACTTGTGTGGATGGAAAGGACACACAAAACGTTGGCAAAATAAACTTGGCAGCACGTTTTCTGAAGCCCTCTATGTTGTTCTCCTCTGCTGCGAGGTGATGTTGCTTACTTTTTCCTATTCAATGTGAAATGGTAGTATCTATTACATAGCGTTACCGCACCTCCCGCTTTGGGCCGAGAGTACACAAGAAAACAAAACAAAACAAAAATATACAGATTCTCCACATAACCTTAATTATTTATTTATGAGATGAAACCATTTCAATAATTCACCTTTAAGGAAAACCGTATACCGCTAAAGGCCTGATACAAAAAATAAAACAGCAGAAACAGAAAAAAAACAAAAAAAAAAAACCAAAACGAACGGAAATACCTTTGATGAGGGATGAAAATGGGTCTGACATTATTTTGTCATTAATCTATGTGATTCAAAATGTATACTCGTACCGTACGAGAGATTGAGTACCAAAGGAAAGGTCTTCCTGAAGGCCAGGGGAGAACCCCTCAATGTCAGTCATCACATTATACGCACAAAAACTGGATAAAGGGTGTGAACTGTAAATCTCGTTCCATCAGATTTCGATTTAAACCTGCTGCAAAGTGTCAGTTATAGTCGGGTTGCTACCGCCCAAAAATAACACTGATACCGTGTATCGTCGTCGTGTATAATTCAGCCCCTAATTTTAACTCTCTTATACCCATCTACTTTGGCTTGATTTTTAATACATATTATCTCTTGCCTTGCAAGTTATTGATCGGGAAATGTCAGAGTTATGAATTTATTATTATTGCGCCGCGAAGGGTGTGAGCGTGGGTTAGGGTATCCATTACGTTTCCGCTTTATAGACATTGAGCATAGTCGTGCCTCCTAACTGGATTTGTTCGACTTAAATACCGCTTAAGAGATGGATACAAATACAAACTTAAGCGATATGCTAAGGCTTTCTTTTATGGTTTCTTTACGGCGTGCATTTATTCTAAAGTCGGCGCCGTGCCATCTATTAAGTTGACAAAACTGCCCGGACAGTTCCTTCAACCAGCATTGCACTATTATCTAACTAATCCCGCGCAATCGACTTCTGATTGGAAGTACCTGTGTAGGTACTTTACAGTTTCAGTTCCAATTGTGGTAGAGATATTGGGATTGGCCGTGCTTTTTTTTTTTTCTCCCTATCACTCTCCTTCTTCTTCTTTTTCGTCTTTACCATGAATATTTATTTAGAGCACCTTTGCATGTTGGTAAGTCATTAAGTCTTGGCGTTGTTGCTCCAAGGAAATTGAAATAAATGTCGACTGTCGAATGGGACACAGAGCGCGGGAAGTATTTACTTTTGTAAAATTAAACTGTTCTCCATGGGGATCGTGGGCGACGCGACGCGATTGAGGACGAAAAACGAAAAACGAAAAACGACTAACGACAAACACGAAGAGCGATAAAAATTGAAATGGAAGGCAAGAGGTGCCTACCTACCTTCCACAATATTGTTATCAAGCCTCGCAATCGAAAGAAATCATGTCACTCTGAAGAAAAACACCTTTAATCAAAGAATAGGGTTGGGTGGATTAGTCGTCGGCAAAACTAATGGACATTGTAGTGACCTTTGTCGGAATGTGTTTGTTTCCCTCAAGGTTAACAAGTGGCGGCCGGGAAGAGCTAAACGCTCTCCTCCGCAGGGACATTGAGTAGTTTTGGTTAATAAATTGGAATTAGAATGTCTATTGAACGTTTTGTTGGAGCGCGGCGAGTTAACAATGTAAAAGAATGTGATATGATTTGGTTTAATGACCTAAAATTTGTTAAGCTGTCACATTGAGCATGACACCTTTTTTATGTGATGATTGATGTTAGACAGGAAACTAAAAAGAAAAATGATTTAATTGCAAATAAAATGATAAATGTTTGACAACCTTTGAAAGGGTCAAGCGTTGGATTTTTAAAGAACAGTAGCGTAGGACCTCCTATTAAAACTTAAAACACAGCAAACGGCAGAATGAATTTTATTACATATTTTTACCGTTCATTCAATTTTTACAAGGAGCAGATTGTCCCTGCAAATAAAAATGTCTGATTTTTACTGCGAAAAATCACAAAATCACAATATTAGATTTAATCTCAAATAAAATCATCTTCGGTTATGTCTATTGAAATCAAATTTACGCTCATATTTTGATATTGTAATTGGGCATCTTTCAAGACAGAACAACGAAGGAAACCCTATATAGGACCCTCACAATCCCAGTCCTGCTCTGAGGAGCCTTTCCGAAGCGGATTAATATATCCTTGATCGTTTTAAGAAAAAAAATTCTTTTTTAAATTATTTGGTCCCGTATGTGTTGACGGGTTATACAGGAAACGATTCAACGATGAACATTACCTAACATTACATTACCATTACGCATAGAGGCAGTCAGCCAAATACCGCGTCAATTAAAGATATTTAAAGTTTGAGGCCCAGGTCCGCCCCGGACTGTAGCGTCGCCTACCTAACCAAAATCAACTAAAGTTAACCACTAAAAAGTCATAACAAGACATAATTCTAAACATTTTCTTAGTGCAGCTTAGGCACATTTTGCCCTAATTAGGAGACAATTTGTGTAGATCGGTTGAAGATGTGCGTGTGAATATTGGTTTACTGCAAGCAAAGCGAACTTTCAGAGACGTTCCAACCAGATATGGCGGTGTAGAATCTTCAGTGGACTCTTTACCACAAAACACATCTAATCCATACATATTTTATTTAGAGATGATCACCCGAAGCCGAGTTGGCTAAATAATGTGGTTCGAGACGCAATTACTGAATTATCTCTACCAAAAAGTGAGGTTAAGTTCACAACAATTTCAATGACAATCGATTGAGCGTGATGACCGAATTTATCCAACAAATAGAGGAATATATTCGCAGCTTACTATGTTTTTTACACATACCCGTAATGGGCATAATGTCACCAAACATTCGCGTGTGCGAAGCTATTCTTACAACACGAATGGTGGACGTCTTTTACCGTTATTAGAAAATTATTAATATAAATTAACATATTTTCCGCTTTTTTTAATTTTACAATGCGACATGCTACCAACACAACACTTTCCATCTTGGCAAAAACGGCCAAAAACAACCCAAAATCCCGTGCTGTTTCCTTTAATTACTCGAAAGGGTTAATTACCACCGACAACTGTCCCCAACAACTTCACACTTCCTACTCCGTTTAAGGCACTTGCCGACAACATAACCAAGGTCGATCATCGCAACCAGAGGTCTTTCAAAACAAAATATATAATCCCATCAGTGCTTTTCTCTTGTCCAAACTTGTCGAAATGTTTTCTCTTCAAAAATGTCGACACAACACGAGAGACCGTAAGAAGCTAAATTAATTGGGATTTGCCTCATTATTTTGGCCAATGATTAATCATCTATCAACGCGTCTATGTCTAGCCTACTCGTCGTAGCTCGAGGGAAATTGCAGTGCGGTTCAACCAACATCTAAGGGCTTTTTCGGTGGCCACCAAATGAAATGAAACTTTAAAAAAACTTTTCGCCATCCCATTTGGGAATAAATTTATCATTTTGAAAAATTAACTGTCGGAAGAACACAATCAAAGCAAACAAAAAAAAAAAAGAAAACAACGAATGAGAAACGTCTTGTAATACACTTTGCCATTAAGCGCCCATTGAAGCGTCCTAAAATAATCGGTTTTTAATTGGACTTGATCTCCCCGCAAAGGCACATCGCACAACGCAACATCCCAACAACCATGAGCCCGAGCCCAGTGAATTCATTTCTTTAATTCCATGAATATATTATGCTGTGTCCCCGACTTTCATGAAGACCACACATATTAAGTGGTTATCCTGAAATACACGAAGAATGGGATGTAATAAAGCAACAAAAAAGTAAAAGTGGAATGAAGGGTGATTGGGAAAATTCCACAACAAAACTTGGTCCTTTTGTAAATAATTAGTATGCTTACATCATGCGACATTAGGTCGAAATTTGTATGTACTCCACATAATCTTCTATGTACATTATATCTTCAACACACACAGACTATCCTCGTAGATCGTTTTATACTTCTGAATCCTATCCGCATAGACTCAAGCAATCAGGCCGAAGGACTGTGTTCTCTGTTCTGTATATCTATTTCTTCTTCCTTACCAAGTGGGCATGGTATGAGTATGACCAGTGCATTACTGTAATATGTATTTAAGAGGACTCTTGTCGTGCTCGACCCGTCCAGTTTGCCTCTCTACCCCGCGCCAATTACCTAATCACGGAAAATGACCCACTCTACTATACTTTTGCCACAGGAGACATAGCACAGAAAAAAAAAATACAGAAAAACACGCCCAACAAAATTTGGGGGTGGTTGTGGTGTTGGATGGACTGATGGAGGCAGTTGCAGAAGCACAATACAAGCGAATGTTAAAAATCGCTTATGGAGACTAAGATAATCCACAGGGTGTCCTATAAATTTCAATTAAACTATATTCAAGGAAAGTTTCGTTACATACTCCATAGCAAACGCATTATTTATAGTTTCATTTATTAGCATGGAGAGGGGGATGCAGAGAAGTGACCTGTTTTTAAGCTGTGGCAAAAAATATTCTTCCCACCTAAGTCAAGCTCGTGCGAAAAAACTTAATTAAACAAAGTCCATTTTATCCATTAATACCACGGAAATTGGCTTAGATTCGAAAATAAATTGTTTTTTTTTTTGATGATTGTAATTTGATAAAGTAGAAGGGTCTTCCTATAAAGCTGTCTCCCAAAGTAACTCAGATGCATATGGGCTTTCTTGGTTCATTGGCATATAATTTGAATTGTGGCGACATCTAGGGGTCACTATCACTATCACTCACGATTTTGTATTACTTGCTTTTGCAAAATTTATATATTTTTATTATTTGAAATTGCCTTTATTTGTCGAATACAAAATCAGAGCAATTTTTGCTTCATTTCTTTTACAAAGTCAGCAAACTGCAATGAGAAATCAATATTTCATACTTTCTGATATTTTACCAAAGATTATGAACATAGACTTAATCGGGCCAATCGGTATAGAAATATGGCGCTACCTACCGGGATCACACATCGTTGTAACTTCCCTCGCATTTCAGCTAATATATATTTTTAATATAAAGTTAATTGGGTTCAGTGGATTGGCCCTAATGATGTAACACACATCCTGTCGCGAAATGCTTCAGTAAATCGAAGACTTTTTTACGCATTTGTTTTAGCAAAAGCAATCGACCTTTTAGTAGAACATTTAACCTTAAATTCTACATTTGTAGGCTTGGTGCAAAGTGTGCCGCTCTTTATTTTTTTTTTTCACTGCTTCTTGCGAAAATATGCCAAAAACTCTTTAGAAAAGTTCTTTGACTATTTAAAGTTCAATATTCCCGCGCAGGTACGGGAGACTACTATCCCTGCAGCGACACCCAGAATAAATGGTGCTTGTCGTAAAAGCCAACTAAAAGGAAGGCTCACATTAGGTGGAATCTAAGAAATTTTATTATCCAGATTGAGGGAGCTTATGTATGAAAATCAAAAAAAATATGTTTAAATTGGCATGAAAAAGTCAGATTTTGAACAACAAATTCAACAAGTTCTGAATAAGAACCTGTAATATTTTAGATCATTTTAAATTTTGGCAAAGTTAAGCCTTATGCTTAGTATATAACCATCTTATTACTTCACTAACATTTCGGCTTTTCTAAAATTCAGGTTAATTTATAAAGTAAACCGGTATTCTTTGGTCTGTCGGACGTTGGTGCAACGGACCAGTTTTTAAGTCTGAGTTTTTGAACAATTTTTCCGACAAAATAAACTCCAAAAATTACATTTTGCTTATAACTAAAAGATGAACTTCTTTAATTTATTGCTTTTGTCCATGTTCAAGCAATAATGATCATATTCTCTTGTCTATTTATGGTCTTCTTCTCTCACTAATATTCTAAATGTGAAAGTATTTTTTTTATATTGGCATAGAACACGATTATGTCGTGAAAATACCGGGGAGGGGGATTTACATCGATTAGTCCAACAAGGCGGTCGGGTAACAGCTAGTACCTTTGTCACATTTTTTCGATCTACCTTTTATTTTATCTAAATTTTATTTTTGTCAAATGAAAGCTAACATAATTGAAAATAGGATCATGAAAATTGGCAAAGAAGTGTTGTGTGGCCGAATTTTTAGAAAGACTTGTTCTGTCCAAAAGTAGACATAAAAAAGAAATCATTGTATTAAGGACATTCTCTGTAAAATTTGTTATGATTCTCTCTTTCGTTTAAGTCCCAAAAACATTGGGGTTAAAATTGAAAAAAAATTCAAAATTAGACATGATCATTTCGGCAAAAAAAAAAAAATGTTTTATGTGAATAGGGCTGGCTTGCTTAAAGCCCAAGCTTGCGTGAGTACAAAACCGCTGACTATATCTGCAATATATCTTTGTTGTCACCCTGTTTGCTTGACCATCCACCGATCCAACAGACTTCCACTCAAAGGACGAACATTTTATTCGGATTGTTAATCCACTCGACTGAATTCGTAGCATGCATTATTCACAACCAACTTTGAGCGTCGCTACTCGCTACTGCTGTTGCTACTGCTGCTGCTGCTGCCTTTGCCAGTGGCTGTATGTCGAGCCGAACTATGCATGTGGACTACAAGGTACCTATTTTTTTTTTTGTTTTTATGTTTTGTTTCTGGATTTTATATTTTTTGTTTTCATTTTACTGTGTCTCTTCTAGTACACTCAAATCGAATGACAAATTGAAAATGCCCACTTTCGTCGCCACTCACCGGAGTGTTTCTCTCTTCCTTTCTGTTAGTTAGTTAGTTTTTTTTGCCATAGTTATTTCCACCTCAATTCACGGCCTAAAGCAAAGCAGAACACTGACTGCTGCAAAAAGAATATAATTTGGTTTTTCTGTTCTGCTCGTGTCGCTACCAAATTCTGTTACAACCAACAACTCTTGCAAAAAGTGACTTTTTAATGCATAGATAGACACAGTGAGGAGGGTGACAGAGAGCGCTGCTGCATTTGATGAGATTACTCGATTACTAGGTACTTCTGTCACTCTAACTGTGAGTAAGCGAATATATCCCACGTCATCACAACTACTCTACTAACTAAAATGACTCAAATGCGGGCGGCTGTCGGAAGAGAGGAAGGCACGAAAAAATTGCCCTCGCACCACAATCCGAATTCATTGGTCCACAACAACATCCCCTTGTCGAGCTGTCTGTGTGGAAAATCTGTAAATTGTTTGATGGACATTCACTAGCTGCTGTGCTATCGCTATACCTACTCTGCCTCTGCTCTTTGATAGGCAGACACTAAAACGTTCCGGTATTATGTGTTTTTTTTTGGTTTTTCTGTTGCTTTTTTCGGGCGACTTTTTCCAAGCGAAAGATCCTTTAGATGACTGTTGAAAAGGACCGGACGGATACTACAGCATGGATGAGATGGACTGAAAATGTAGGAAAATCCAGTGGGGTTCGACAGAAAACAGTTGCAAATGTGATAGTCCATTCAATTGCCATAAAAGCTTTCACATTAATAATTGATGGGAATGTAAGTGAATTGATTGATTCACCTCTCACCTTATCCTGTGTGCGTGTGTGGTGGCATGGTAGGTTTTCGTTTTTACTGATCCGTGCGCAGAGAAGAGAGAAAAGGACGCACACACAAGAGTCGGGTTGGGTAGGGTAGGGTAGGTTTCCGAATTAGCATTCTACAAAAAAGAATTAAAATCATAGTCAGTCAGTCAGTTAGTGCAGTCAGCCACTGTTGATATCAATATATGGATTAAGTTGAAAAAAAGTTTACTTAAAAACAAACTGATTGCTGACATTACCGTAGGAGCTAATAAAAACCTTTCTAGGTAATCATAGAAAAGGTAGAAGTTTTTGACTGTTTTGCTCTCGGCGGAGCTATGTGCAGGACCAACACAGTGCAAGGGTTCAATCTACGTGCACTTGACGACATAATGACGTTTGTTTGCAGAACCGTCCTCTAGCTGTTCTGTGCTGCTGTCCTAGGCGAAAGTAATTCATGTTGTATATGTACCTAAGCTCGGACATTTTGGGCAAATAAAAGTTTCTGGGCTTGTGGGATGAGAAAACAAGTCTTCGGGCGTTATATATACATATAGAGTATTCATGGAGGGGGGTTTTTTGTCGATTTGTTGTTGTTATTTTTGGTTGGATTTTCCCTCCAACAAAAGTTTTTGGGTACCTACCTTCCTACCTATGTATATTTTTGTTAACTTTCTGCAAATTCATTGTTGTGGTACGTATGTTGTTGGTTAATAGTTTTTTTTTGTTTTTCATTTTCGTAATTTACTTACCAATAGGATTGCTGTCCAGATGGAGGTTTTTCGGTCCATAATTTTTATCTGCATGTTCGGAGAATCATGGTTTATTCTGAAAATATAGAAAACATTCAGACGGTATAGAGTTTTCGGGCAAACAAAGTTTTAGAAGTGGTCGTTTATATTGATTTAAGACACTCACGAGATTTGATTTAGTGTTGTATGTAAAATTGGCGTTTTCGGATAGGTTTGTCTGCGGGATTAATTAATTAAGTTGATGGGAATAGAGAGGTCCCATGTCGGAGTGTAAAGTGCAAACAGTTTAAAGTTGAACCAGACTTTGCAGTTTAGAGATTTTAAGTGCGCGAGTTAAAGTTACTGGCCTTCAGATTCGATGCGAGAACAGAAGGCTCCCTAGCTGTGGAAAGTTTCAATCTCTCGCTAGTCGTTCTGACTATCAGCGACTGCCTATGGAAAATGGAGGGTCCAACCAGACTAACATTTTACTTGGGACTCCCTTCGAAACCACTGAAGACGAAGTTAGTCGATTTATAGGAGTCATACAAACCTCAGCCTGGAATTAACAAACTGTAGCTACGTTTGGAGATGATAATAAGCCATGAGTAACGCGTTTGAGTCAGCAATAAATAAGTTCCAATGGGCCGTCAACAGCGTTTCTGAGTAGACAACGACTTGGCTCTACTTACCAACACGTAACCAATTTTTTAGACTCCGTAGAATATACATACGTAAATTTCGAAATGGCATTAGATGCGAAACTTAAAAAGATATCGCACGAAACGAAGAAATCGCTCGCTGTTAGAAATCATCAAATGCATTTGCCAAACTCAGCTTGCAGAACAAGCTACTTCTACACAAGAAAGTTCTAAAACCGGTTTGGAAGTACGGTTTACAATTTAACAAACTTTTTTAAATGTAAATGCCACGTCGTATAACAGAAACTATCACATCCCTAGAGACCTTCGAAGATGGAATGAAATATCTTAGCACCTCTTTCGGTTGCTATGAACCTCAAACCTTATGGCCATAAAAAATATTAATAAATTTCATTAACAATCAACAGAGATATCAATCGCAAAAGGTAACCTACCACAGGAATTCATCGGCCCCCAAAGTTACAGAGGCACATCCCCGTGGAACATTATTTTTTAAGAAAAGAAAAAACAACCTCAAAGCACGATTTTTATTTTAATTATCATAATGACATCAATCTTAAGTACATAGCACTTGATCCTCAAAAATGGCATAGATACAATGTCTACAAACTTCATAATAAAATTAAAACTGTTCGAGCGCACACTACAAGCAATGCATCACCCGACAGCCAACATTAACCCTTCACATAATTTTACCAGCCCTGAGAAAGGATGACAACAACCAACATCAAAAGACAATATTTCTGCTCTCGAGGCACCCTTCTCGACTATTAATTCCATAGTTGCCATCGCTGAGGTGGTAGTAGGTACGAACATCAAGTGTTTACCTGGTCCTTGTCACAGACGTGTCGTTACACTAAGTCGGTGCTCTTTTCCCCCTCCCCGTGCCACGGATCCCAACTCACATTAGGGCCCGGGTACAGTGGGAGCGGCAGCAGGGTAACGTGTCGACCCGACCCACCCAGGCTTATAAATTTCAATAAATCAAAAAAAAAAAAAAAAAAAAGGACTGACTGCCAAGTGCCAAAGGCATGGAGCTCCAGCTCTCACTCTGTTGGAGATTCTTAAATGCCTTCTTCTTTCAAGATATCAGTGTGAAATGTTAAACGCGGCGCCTCATACACCCGAATTCAAGGACGAATAAAAACTCAGTCATCCAAGCAAAGTACGGCAATCCAGTCACTCAGTTTGCCGGTTGCCGGATACTGTGATACGATGGTGACTGGTGAGGGTAAAAAAGAAAATCAAGGAAAGAAAAAAAAATATCCAGAGAAAATAAGAGATTCCGGACGGACAGGGTTTGGTGAAATAGAAAATATGCCATCAAAATTGTGAGAACGTTATTTATTGTTGGCAAATATACTCTTGTAAAATATTTACCTTGGTTAATTGTGGAAATTAATTAATATCAAATGTGCTTACTTAAGGCGCCGCGCGGCCACCCCTTGCTATGCCTTGCCATCTGCATCCTTAAGACGGCGAAAGAGGAAATACCATATTTACGGGTAGACCGAAGCATCAGGTGCTCCAGTGTGGAGTATTCATTAGGTTTTCTCCTTCCAGGTTTTTTAACTTTGAAGGATTTCCGAGCGACGTATGACAGATTTAAATCTTCAACTTTTTCACTTTTTTTTTTTATTTCCAAAACATGTTTGTTTGACAAGTCGAGTTTTAAACCCTACAGAAGGTAGGAGGAGGAACACACATGTACCACCTTCACCCTGTCGTGCAAATAATAAAAACGAATGAAAATGTTTATAAATAACTTTAATTTGTCACTGTTGTAAGAGGTGAAGACGAGTATGATAAAAACATTGCAAATATGGACGAAGAGGAACAGATTCTAAGAAAACCGTATGAGGTAGGCAACGAAAAAAAATGGCTTAGCACCGCACAAACATATGGTGCATGCAGAAAAGCTTATTTCTTATTGCTCACAATGTGACTTAAAAATTACAAACGACGACGGAGATTAAGTGGAGGTGAGGGTGTCATAAAATTGATAAGGAGAAGAAGATTTCTTTCCTCTGTTGTTTTTTTGCGTGGGACAATTTATTGTTCCAAATTATGGACTAAATATTTGAATACCTTATAAATAAATACGCGAATGTGAACATGAGGTACAGTACAATGTATACGCTTATTGGAAGACGGCTTTAGAAAGAAGCGAAGCACTAGAGGGGCGAAAAAAGCAGTGTGCGAGATTGCGTAAGAAGCAATTGCAGGACGAAGATGGCTTGGAGGGAGTTTGCATTACTGCGCGGATGGACATACGCACGTACATTCGACTGGAGCAGAGGACATAGACGCCAAAAGTCAGCAACTGAGGCAAGACACGAGCTCAAGAGGCATACTCGTAAAAGGGAGCATAGTTGATAGCCAGCCCCGCGAAGTAATACCTAAAGGTAGTACCGCGGGGAGAGTGCTTGAAGGACATAGTGGTGTGGATTAGTACGTAGGCGCACTCCCGGCATCGATTACTCGGGTTTGCGAATCGTGCATGTTGGTGGCACGGGCTACTGCATCTTTAGAATATTACCACATCCATTGGCGCAACCAAGAAAAAAAAAAAAAAAACCCCAGGCGACAGGCGTCTATGTTGGTCCAAAATAAATTGTTGCCCTTTGGGTATCTCAATCATGTGAATTTAAAAATAATCCTATTGGTGATAAAAACAAATTAATAAAGACGTAAGTACTTCAAGAAGCCGAAATTGGAAGTTCGTTTGAAGAATGCAGGTGGCAAGAAACCATAATTGTATTCGCTGACTGGGTCTTGCAACGCACTAAAATCATTCATCAACAATTTATCATTCATGAAAAGAGTGGCCGCAGATGAAGACGGATGAGGATGCCAACTCGGGAAAAACCGGATCGGAATGTTCGGAATGTGACTCAACTACAAAAAAATGTATGAAAATATAGATCGAAAATTTGTGTCAAAAAAATTAATCTTCCACCACTGCTCACCCCGCGCCGTCGAAAAATTACTTGATTTAGTTAAAAAGCGGTGCACGAAAAGTACTGTCTTCAACAACATTGCAATGGCAGCGCACGACTACCTTTCTTAACTGAGATGAATTGGAGTCTTTCCGTTTGTTTATTTCAGACGAAGAAATCTTCTCTTAACTGGAAAAAAATTAAAGCCAAACCAAAACAGGTCAATGACTAAACTTCACCATTGTAGCAGTTCTAACTATAAAATTATTGCTGAAAACCTTAATCGATTTCATTGAATCTTATGGCATTTTCTACACTTGTTTCTTTACTCAAAGTGCGGTTCATGGAGTTCAAGGATATAATTTAGAAACTTGCCTTTGGAGTAAAAGAAATCCACAATCCCGTGTAGTTACTATTGACAAAATTTAATCACTATTTCATTATCCGAAATGACAGCTTGTCCTTAAAAAAGCTAAGATAAGGAAGAATAGTTGAACGAAAATCAAAGTGGTTCCGTACCACAGATACAGATGGAATCCATTGCTACTCATCTTCACCTACAACCAGCAATCATTTACTTTACATCTTCAAAAACTGCTAAGGCAACCTAATTGTTATCAACATTCAAAGTTTCAAATTAACATGACAATGACAAAAAGCATTATTTAACATCATGCAAATGCAAGGAGATCTTTAATGTCGGAAATAGATGTGCAGAAGGGCTGCTGAACGCAGTTGATAGATGCAGAAAATTCCTGGAATTTCATCAAAAGAAATCCTTGCATACTCCCACGCTTGCAGTGGGCGAATAGTAAAAAATGGTAAATTGATTTTAAAAATGGAAGCAAGTAAAATTGTGTACTGGAATAATAGAATCAAGACTTGCTTTCGCAAATACACGTCTAAAAGCGTTTTTTAGTTTCATATGAATTCAGCTTCCCTTTGATTCATATCAGCTCCTCAATATTTGGGTTAACGAATTGGAAATGGACATGCACACCTGTTTCTGACAATAAGGACAGCACGACTTGACATGCAGCAAACAATATATCACTTTCATAATAATGACATTGGTTTAATGCGTCACATCCGCCTTCAAAACGGTTTGGCACAACCTTCCTTGTTATGTCCGAAGTTTAACGGTGGCATTTCAAATAATTGTTATTTTAGTTTTTAAGTCTATGCAATTTGCTTTGGTTGAGTCAACTTGTGAAACAATTTAATACCATGCAGCTACACTGCAAGTTGTCCTCGACCATAAATCCACTTGTGTATTTAAAAATTCGCCATACAGAGCGAAATTATGAAAATTGCGCCACCCATTTCTTAACACTGCTCGGTAATTATAGCAAGCATAATATTTTTCTCACTCTCTAACTACATATATATAATCCTTATGACGACAAAGTAGATGGAGGAGGAAGTATGGCAAAAAGGAAATGTTCTTAGGCATGAAAACCCATTATAAGTGTCCTTGATTATGAATACGAATCTGGTCTCGTAATCCCCTGTCATATAATCTCGGTACAGAAACAAATACCCCAAGATGGATAATCCAGCCCAGGCACCTTCATCTTCATTGACCCTGATGAAGGTGTAAGCACATGTACTCTGCACACACTGCATAAACAACATCACACCTATCTAAGGCTTCAACACCTGCAAACTGACATAAAATCATAAGCTCCGAGAAAATTCTCTTTGACTGGTGTGATTTTGATACATTCACTAATTAAGGATAACGCTTGGCAAGTAATTACATACATATATGGCAATGTTTTACGACCGTACAAAGTTGGCAAATTTGTTTGCCAATATTTCGATAAAACAAAGTCCCGCACCACCGCATCATTTGTGCTCTATGCTTTGCTGGCTAATTCTAGAGACATAATATTTACACCAACCGGACATGTCGCAAAACAAGTCAGGTAAGCGCCGCGGCCAGGTAATGTCAGGATTAGTTGACAGGATATGAGACACTGTAGGGTAGTCCAATGCCACCGAATACGGACACGACCTAATGAAATGATCAAACAGATTTATGTAATTGGACTTTGCTATCAAGCACGCAAATCAACGTTTCGATTTAATAGTTTCAATTATGAATTATGCGAGAAGTAATGTATGTATAGTTCGAGAGTTGGTCGAGAGTGGAAGTCATTAAATCAAAGCGGGTGACATTTTCGTCGGTGTTGTGGATTCCGGACAAAACCAGACTGGAGCCAGGCTTTGTTCCTCCACAGCAAATGGTGTAAGTGTGGTGATTTTTTTTTTGATGAGACACACACACCGAAAGGGAAATGGAAAAGTTTCTTTTATTCGCAGCAAGAAATAAAATATATATATGGACACATTTCTACGGCCGACAAAATAATAGAGAAAGAATTTTTATTTCTCAAAGAGAAGCTTTCATAAATGAAAAAGGATGATTCTCTACAATATAAATTCCAAACATTCAACGAACGTACGAGCGAACGGGTCTAGACCAGATACGAATCACACCTTTTAACAAACGGAGGGGATGGCTTTCTTAAGCAAATATGAGTACACGAGTGTGCGTTGCAAGGACAATTTAATACACGGATGTTTGAGAGACTGTTTCGACAAGAGAAAGCTATTTGAGTTTATAGTGCTTGTGGTTTATCTGTTGGGTTTCGCAAAACAAAGAAAAACGGTGGATAGGGAGGGGAAGGGGATCTATGGCAATTGACATTCCTGAATACGAATAGGTACACACACAAAAAATGAACCTTTGACAGAAAATCGAAAATAAACAATGAATTGCTAATGCTGACAGCAAATAATCGAAGAAATACTAAACATAAAATAAATGTGTCTTTTTGAAGTTAAATAAACTTGTAAAGATTTATTATTGAAAATGAGTATCGAGTTCATTGATTTGAAAGTTGAATTTTGTTTAACAGCGTCGCTCAAAATAGGGGAAAACGAAGTCGAAAGCTTAGACTTGTCGACAATTTAATTCCCAAATATTACATATCTTTGCCTCTTGCAAGTTTGCACTGGTCTCGGCAAAAAGTCAGCGTCTTTCATTCAATCTTTTAGGGGAATCGACTGCGGGCTGGTTGTTTGGAGTCCTTTCGGGATACCAAGCTTAAGTGACACCACTTATCCGGCCTTTGCTCAGCTGAAGTTGTGAGTCATCACTGAAGCCCCTTCTCATCTAGCATTTCTTTGAAAGACTGGAAAACTAAGTACATTAATGTAAGGCATCTCTATGGTAGCTCAATAGACCAGTAGTTGTGTCTGAGTACTCCATCAGATAGAAGCAACCTCCGACAAAGAATTGGGAGTCTCCTTTCCCTATCTCTACTTCTGTTGCCTGAGAGTTGACAAACTTAACTTTTAGGTAGGAATGTGCAATAATCATTCAGAAGCCTAAAAGGCTCATTGTAAATATCCCCATTGTAGATTGTATGAAATGGTTTTTTGAAATCCTTTTGGTAAAGAGGACCGGTTCCGTTTTTTGCGGGTTACCCTTAATCCAATTGAATGCGAAGAGTTTTCTCTGATTTTTTGGCATGGTTAAAATTTCGCTTACTTCTCATTTCCATTCAGAATAAGCGGCGATCTTGTTCCACTGATTTAATTTACCTTCGGTTCCTGCAACTTCTGCACAAGTCCTAGTCTTTGAGCCATGATACCAAGATACAGTGACCGGCAGTGGTTTCTATCAAATGGATCTAGTTTTTTGATGTTCTACAAACAGTGTTTGTTCGCAGACTGCTAGCAATATACAACTGTTCATCAACCAAACTGTTCGTTACACTGTCAATTAAGGCTTTATTGTACCTGACCGTCAACTAATAGAACATTCAAAATCAGAGTCGCATTTCACCAGTCCTTCTGTTGTCTCTCGCCTTCCACTCCACAGATACGTGTCCGAGAACATATCCGGGAATCGGAGAGAGTTGTACTAAGCGATGACGGATTTCTCTTCAGTGAATAAGGGTACGGCATACACCGTAATCATTGCGGAAACTACGTTTAGAGGTAAAAAAATTGGTTCAACAATTTTCACTTCCACTAATTCTTTTTCAAATCGCCTGACTCATTCTCTTCTACTCTGTTCTACAAACGATATTAATGTACGTTACAAACTATTTATCAAATTGAATATACCCTAGGGATATGGCACGAAAAAAAGAGAAACTAATAAATATTCTCTGTTAATAACCAATTAACCAAAAAACAAAAATTGCCTTTGTGTTGGCTAAAATTGCATGTCGCAACCGTTAAATATCCCTTTTCATTATGAAACTAAACAAAAGCACTTTTTATTCAACATTTTACGTGCGAAATGGTCGAAAAAAAAAATACTAAACTAATTTCTATAGTGCCACTCGTAATAGATTGTAGGGGTAAATACCGCCGCCAGGTGTTTTTATTCGTATCAACTTTTTAAATTAATTAGAATGTTGTGCAGATACAGCTGTATATGTGTTGTTGCCATTAGCATTATGCACCATTTTCAGTACATAATTAGTTTTGTATTACATTTTCCAAAATGAACATAAAGTTTTCGAATAATCACCTCGATTACCTACTGTTGCCGTTTTCGACTTAAAAATATTTGTTAATAATTGTAAAGCCAAACTGTGAAATGTCTTTATTTTTATTTTTTATTGAAAAAGCAAAGAAATGAAATGAAAGGGTCTTATAATCCCGTCCTTCACACTTACACTTTCTGAATACAAAAAGAAAATAAGTTGTGTTGGGTCGATATTTTTTCTTTATACAATTTTTGAATTAGATCAAAGATTTGCGTTAAAAATATATAAATCCGACGCGAAAACAAAAGCATTATGACCACTTTGTGGATCGAAAAGATTTGAATGGCACCTGCAACTTTCCGGACGCTAGATGGCAAGAAGAGCAGACACTGATCCTCTTTTGTCCAACACATTCTTTGCCAGATGTTGTGTTGTGGGTTAAGGAGATATAATGCTTATAAAAAAAACGAAACACGTTACGAAGCGAGGATATTCAAACATCCCCAGCACCTAGGTTTGAGACGATAGAAAGAAGTGAAGGATTTAAATTTCAATCTTCTAATCTAAATCCAGACAACCTCGGTGGTAAAGAAAAATTAACAGACAGACCATTCGTACGTCATTCATTCCAACCCCATTTTCGGGAAAAATTGCCATCATAAATATGGCAAATGACAAACGATAATCGTAACGTCGCGACGTGTAGCCCGCTGCAACTTGCTATCGCTATTGATCAGCTGTTCAGGTCAGTGCTGTAACCTATATTCCATCGAGTTTCTTTAGTGAGCATGGATAAAGCAGTCGTCGTCGCCCGTTTTATATACAATACCTCGTAGATCTTCTCCGCAATATGCAGTAGAAGCAAACCTTAACCACAATTTAATCGAGAACAGACTCCATTTTAAGTGACGCGCAGTTTGCATAAACTTATACTAATCCATGAATCCACTTCAAAACCGCGTAACCTTTGCTTATCTAAAATATATAAAAAAAAAGTGGAACAGAATTATTTACGCACTTGGGATTCTTTGAATGAGCAGTAGAGCAGTCCGTCACAAATGACCCAGATATTTTTTACTAATAGTTGACTTCGGGCTCAATTTTAGATTGCGGTGGTCAGTTCATATTCCAGAACAAATTTTCTTTTCTCGTTATATTTATTTAATTATTATTTTATATCTGGAAAACCAAAGGCTTCGCCGCACACTTGCGTTTACCGCACACTTACATTAATATATACCAAAATACATCGCATCTGTTAGGTCGCGTTGAATACGCCGCTGTGGCGAAACACGACAGTTTGACGCGGAGCCTTAAATGAATTTTACGAAAATGTTAAGCTAATAGCTTTTATAGTGATAACCGCTTCCAGTTTCCGCCTGAATCGAAGTGGCCCTTCCACTGCGTTAAATAATCTTACCAAACGCGTTCTGTGTGGTAAAGCCTTAAGCCAACAAAAACTTACCAAAACTAATTACCAATTGTTTAATTGCTAAACAACAACACAAACAGTACAGTACACCTGCACCTTTACATTATCTGATCAATAAAAAATGATTTACTTTGTATCCCAAGTTCAAATGTAGTAAATAAAATTGAAACCTATTTGACTATCGGACAGTTAAACAGATTGTCTGATCGCCCTTGTATCAAATTATTCCCATCACAGATAAGAATGTCATTTTTCTCTTATTCGACCTCGTTTTCTAGTCTGTCCTTTTCAAACTTATTTTACGTGTGCTTTTTTTCTGTTTTTTTTTTATATATTTTTTCTCTCGATTTCTTTTGACAGAATGACACAAAACCAATTACTATTGCCCCGGCAAGACAGTTGATTCCGCCACCGACCAATAGACTACTACTACTACTAGTAGCAGCCAAACCGTCACCACAAGTACTTATCATGAAAAAACAATTTGTCAATCTGTCATTCAGTTGAAATTTACTTAGCCCCATATATCACAAAGCCTCCGCAGAGGACATTCATCGTTTTCGGTTCGCTTCTGTCATATTTGTGCAGGAAGCATACTATCATCATTTGTCTCTCCAGAACGTCTTGTATCAGAAAGGTATAACAGAAGTGTCGGTCTTGGTAAATAATACAAGCGCAAAATGGGATGGGATAGACTTTTCTATATGCATTCGAGATAGTAAAAAAAAATTTACGTTTTCCCTTCCGTGGGAGTGAGTTTATTTCCGTATCTATGGGACACATTCCTCACAAATAACAAACATCAAAAATTGTGGAATTTGAAAAGGTAGAAAAGGGTAGTAGTGTTGATTTTTAACCCAACGAAATAAACACTATGGAATTTATTCGTTTGTCAATTAATTTGACAGAGAAAATGTATAAACGTGCCTTTTTCATCAGTTGAAGTTGAAGTTGAAGTCGAAGTCGGATGCCATTCCAGAGGGTGCCTAATTGACCAGACAGTCGTCGGGACATTAAACTTATATCTTTGCAGGTGCACGGCACAGAATCACTTTTATCGCAGCGCGCCCATGATGTAATTTCAATTACGGGTACGTTTTAATTTTCTCAAACGAATTGTTATATCCACACAAGACCCTAAGAAAATCCATTAAGATACCAATCTTTTCCTATTTTCTTGTTGAAAAGCAAAAAAAAAAAAAAAAACCAAGTCCGACCAACTCTATTGAGAACAAGTCGAATTCGAATTCGAATGCGACTACCAATACTAGATATCTTGAATGCAATTGATTGTCGTGTATGGCTATGGATGGTATATGGTTTGATTTGGTTTCGGATAGAGGCGGTGTGTTTTATTTTTTTCTCTTTTCCTTCCTTCATATTCAATCTTAAATAAATCATTAAAATCTTCCGCATTTGAATCCTTTACAATTGGAATGGATTTTATTTGCATACAAATCAAAGAATTAATAGTCCTTTAAAACTCGTCCATTTTCCCTCGCTCTCTCTTTGCAGTTATAATTTCTAACCAAAATTTGTGCAAAGATAGCAAATTTCACTTGATAATTTTTTGTGTTGTAGCAGCCGTTGTTGTTGTTGTTGTTGGTGGAGTTGCTTCTCATGAATGGAGGAGGATGATATTGAATGCATTTCATCCTTATGGCCAATCAGTTTAATTATTGAAAATTGTGAGCCTTTTGTATAGATGAAAAGGGAGTAGATCCTAGATGTGCATGCTGTAGTACTTCGAACTCTAATTTGAACTAATTCAAAAGCATTCCGTTCAGTATTTTGTTGAATGCGAGTAAGAAAATTAAATTCATATTATTACCGTTTAAAAGTCTGACGTTTTTCTTTATATATTTCACGTTGAAGTACATAATTTGTTGAGGTAGTACTGATGGATCTTTGAGAGTACCTATGTATACCTACTTAGGATTCTGCAGGATTGTCCGGAGAGATAAGACGATTTATCGTTTATTTTTTTTCGTATATATGTAGAAGAGAGCAGGTCAAGAAATTGTTGTGCCGAATAATGTGCATCCATTGATGGACTACAACGAGACTATAAGGGGTTCATTAGATTAGTTCACATTTTAATAAAGAATGCGAGATAAATGTAATAAAAGTTTCTATTTCCATTAGAAGCTAATTTTGAACAAATTTCATAAACAAAAATTTACCTAGCGTAGACATTGCATCCTTTCTCAGTGAAATTTGAAAAGGAAAAAGTAAATAAACGCAGGATAATAGACTCAATCAGTGGTTCGCCATAGAACAATAGTAAATAACACCAAATATATAATTGATAGATTGACCAGTTCACCAAACAGAAGCGCCAGTCGATATAAATATGTATCTTTACCAAGAATAAAATGTTTCACCAAATTGTCTCACCTTTCTTCAAATGTTTCCTTGGTTTGATTGTATTTCCTTTTTGTAAAATTGTGTTTGAAAATGACCATGCATTCCTATTCTCCGTTGAATAACGTTCATTTTTGGGATCACTTTTTTTCTAATTCGAATTCTTTATTTGAAATTTGCAATTTAAATTGCCAAACGGTGCCAATGAATTATGAAATAATGGAATGAAACAAATGACAGACAGATACAGGCCGCTGAGTGCGTCCTGTATTTATTTTCGTTAGGGGTGCATTCAGCTCGTGAATATTAAGCGATTATGTGTTATGGTCTGTTTAGGGGTTGAATTTGTTTGATTGATTGATTATTACGTGTTTTGGGACGGAAGTTAGTTGGGCGATTGTTTCAATGGAATCATTAGTCTTTGTTTGTATTTAAAAAATAAGAATTTTGTTTATACTCCTTTATATAACTTTTTTGTATAAATGAGGGCAGATAACTAAGTTATTGAGAAAAAAATAAATGTAAAAGACTATTAAACGTTAAACTTACAACAAGCTTGCCCGATGCAGCATCAAACATCAGTTGTGCGACGGAACTTTGTCGAAATTGGTTTTCTTTTAAAGTTGCGATCAGACGGTCATCCAAACTTGTCATCCGGATGACATGCTGCCGTCAGAAAACTTGTTTATTTCAGACGGCATGACCACTTTACGATAAATTCTATGTCATAGTGACATCGCGATCTTATCCGAATGACAAGTTTGGATGAGCGTTTGCGTTTTATTTGTTTGTGGGCATGGGGTTGGATTCGATAAATTGAAAAAAAATTTCATAGGACTCCCCGGGCTTGTTACATGTTCATCACAAATAGTATTTTTTCATTTGGAAAAAAGTGCGAAAACCTGAAAACTTAAGCTCAGAATTATAAATAAAGGGTACTGGGTTGTGGGCCTCGATTTTGACATGTTTGCCTTAGGGCACTGAAAAGTTACTATATTAATGGTTCTAAAGTGGTTGATGAATCACTTACACCACATGCGTTGGTTTGTGTATCAACTAAGAATATATTGTTGGGTAGCATATGCCAGATTGTGTATGAACTATTTTATATTCCTTTTCCCAACGAGGTTATGATCAGTTCAGTAAGGATGGATTTCTAATATGTATCCCGCCGACTGCCAATTTGGTAAAAAATGTTCCGCAGGCCTTCGCCTTTCGGATCGATCTCTAAGACAAATGCTGGTCTTGTTACATTTGAAATATATAACTTAAGAACTTCATGGCAAATTTGTGTCAAAAATTAATGAGGGTTTTCTGTCTAATTCTAAGAAATTTTTATCTTTAAAATTATTCGACTTAAGTCTATAGTTTCTGCGAAAAGAAAATTTTCATGTTTAGGACAAAATGTATTCATTCTGGCCTCCATTTTGGTTTGCCAAATTTTGTGACATAAAAAAAACCTGACATCAGTTTTAAGCTCAGGCATCTAGGTTGCGATTTTAATTGATTTTGGGAATGTAGGAAAAATTAATGTAATTTTGAACAAAAATACTTCATACAAAATTAAGACTTTTTACGAATTTTTAAATTGTTTCATGGTTAAATTATTTTTGTTGGAATTTTAACCATCATCATAGAAAGAGCACCCTCAAAAACATAGGAAGGCAGTAGGTCCCAAAGTGTTTTCCTTCCAATTCATCATATTTCAAAAATTCAAACTTCGAAGACAAAATTGGGTCAAACAAAATCTTTTCAGGTTTTCGTTTAGTATTTTTTAATGAGAAACCTAGTTTATTCTCAAAAATAATTTTAATGGGAAGCAGACTAAAGAGCCAACTATCAATGGTCTTTAGTGGGATGAACCTAATCACCCAATTTTTGTCAAAATTTTAACCTTTAAATTTCCGTAATACCCATAACCCATAAGCCCACCGAAGTTAAAGAGCATTCGAAGAAACTGAGCATAACCTCATTATGGTCATGCTTGTTTGCATGTACACATAATTGGAAATTCCATTTAAGCTCATCAAAGTCTCTTATGGTTGTTAAGGCTCTAAAAAGATTTAGGATATTCGAATTTAATCTTGTAGCAGACCCATTTGCAAGTAGTTTTTGGAGCTTTTATTTTGAAAATCACAGAGAAGATAGATACATTTTATTTTGTTAATTTCTCTGAAAGAAGACAAGTTTTTTGCATCAACAAACTACTTTAATTGTCTTATCAAAATCAATATGTATTTTTTTCTTACTTACATCCATCCTACACGTGTTACGTACACATACATATCTAAGCCTAAATCTAATAACTCGTTCATCCATTAGTTCCGAATCACTCAATTGAATAAAAACCATGTAACTCGTAACACTATACGTGCCTAGACCCGAACTAAACTAATCGATAGCGTCTTTATGAAATAATCATTTCGAAAAACTGCTGCTTAACTTTTTCCGATATCACTCGTATGTTGCCACAAATTAATTGCACAAAAGTATTATTATACTCCCTTGGTTCGCCCAGGGGGTTCCCATCACGGAATTGCAACTATGAAGTGGTGCGGTGCGGTGCGGTGCGGGCGAACAAGGAAAATTATCCGATTGTATGATGTATTTATGATGAATTGGCGCATATCCCTAGTAGGTTACATACCTACCTACATATGTGAGTATTTTAGTAAAATACCAGGCAAATGTTGATGAATTGGTTTTATGCTGTTAAATCAATTAACGTGATTGGATCTTTTCGGCGCCTTATCACTCAATATCGCACAGGGTGAGAGTTTTTCTGCGTAATAAAGAGATTTGTTGTGTGAATGTGGGAAATATATGTACGGAATCTACCCCTTACCGCATTCACTAATTAGTAAAATGGGGGGTTAGTCTGTCGGTTATGTAGTCACTTGCAACATATGTAATTTACCTAAGCAATAGTTTGACTTTGTTGAACATGATTTCAATGTCATTATCGTGAACGTTGTTGTGACCGATCTGACGAGATGAACTGAATTCCGGTGAAAAAAAAAACAAAAAAACAACAACCAATTGGCATTCGGGAAATTTATTATGCAGCACTAATTTTTGAAGGGTTAATGTATGTACATTTGCCGCAAGTCAGAAACGCGTACATTTAAGAGCGCCTGCCTCCCTCGCTTTGTGATTATTAACAAGTGCCAATATATGCAAATACAATTACGCATATTCTGAATAAATTTCTCACATTTCTCATGTCAGCAACGAAAATCATATTACTGAATCGAAAAGTTCCTAAAATAGAAAATTTATTCGCATTCTAAGGGGTTAGCTCCATAAAGGAGTGCTTATCATAACTGGCGTTGCAATATTGCAGTTAGGATTAACGCAGGATTAACAGTGTTGCAAGTCGACATTGTTGCTTCCTTTCTCTACACCTTTCCAGTACAGAAACTTTACATCCTTCTAATACATTGCAATAAAAAAGCGCTCTTCCTGTAAGTATATCAAATGCGAACGATAAAGTCAATCATCTCCAATCGTTACTACTTTATTGATATAAAAAACATATCTCCTTGAAGGAGGTCCACGTTCGTCATAGCATTTGTCCATGGTTTCCATCTGCTTGCTCATAGTGCTATGACATTTTGTAGGAAAATGTTCTCTAAGTGGAAGAAGAGCCCTACAAGTCGTAATTGGGAAACCTTTTTTTCACGCACGTAATCATTCAACTTTTCGTTACAAGGAGAGCTAAAAAAAGATATTTTCCTTCCAAACTTGGAAGTGAACAAAATGCAAAAAAGCGTTTAGCAATTTGCTTTCTCTTGGAGGTCAGTTGTAAAAAAGTTTGATTTACTCACTATGGCTATTGGTATGATTTTGACCATTAAAATTAATCAAATAGAGGAATGCTTGAATAGAATGAGCCAAATGTGTATTTTTATCTCAAGACATCGCATATTCTGGAAATGGTGTCAAAACTAGATTAGAGTTAAACGTTGATAATCATGAAAAAGTCAGGAACGCTGGCAACAATTTCGTTCATGCAATTTCACCCAGAAGCCAACAGATGGCCATATAGTGAGAACTCTAGAAGAACATGATTGGAATTGTGACTTACAAAACCATTTCAATCGGAAAATGAATCTGCTGGGGTCTGATAGGGGTGTCTCTTCTAATATACGACATAACCGATGTTCCTGGAGTCCTGGGCAGTGACATAAGAGATGTTCCTCTGTTTCAATCTGCTCTTCATCCCTGCATCTTCTGAAACTTTTGGCCTTTTAGCCATGTCTCAATACCCCGAAGAGCACCCGATTTAGGTTCCTGTAAACGGAAACTGGGGTCTCGATCTCACCGTCATGCCGTCAATGAAGCTCTTAGTTGTGATGAAGGTATGTAGTACTGCACATTAGCTAGTTGTAAGTCAAAATCAGAGCAGGTCTGCTATCTCGTCATGGAACCCAGTAGAGTTGCACTGAGTGATGGCGTATTTGCCTGAGTTACTGGCGCCCATCACTTTCAGTGCTGACGATGACAATCCACACGGATGGTCAATTGCATTGGTGATAAACCCATCCTTAGGATTGTCTGAGAAGTGCTCTTAACAGCACTCGGAGATACTGCAGTAATCGAATCGGTCAGTCGGTATTAGTTGGACCTTTTAAGAAGAATCCTGGTACTGTTCTCCTTTCCGTCTTATAACCATTTGTAAAGATAGGTAGCCCCTGGATGGCAGTGCCGGAAGAATTTCAGTTCTGTTTCAGTTTATCTTAAAAGACACAGTCTTGCGGTACTTCAAGAGGAATCCTTTTATTATTTCACAAAAACCCACTTGACTCCCTCTACTCTGGACATTCCAAATCGTTGAAAGACTTCGATTTAATCAACCGAATGATTTGCAAGAGCTACTCGAGATTGCTTTAAGTTATATCAACAACTTCGCTAGCTATACTCTCAGTCTCGGCCCTAAACAACACCATAACATCAATAGAATCTCAAAAAGCTCGCCAAGTTAATTGATTGCAAAACAATTCTCGCGCAACGTTTGATTTTCCAATTAATTGCGCACGTCTACGCTATAATGGCCGCATGCGATACGTTTATCCACTCAATGGGCATGCTAATTAGTTATTTAGTTAACACAATCTCACGTAGGTACCTATTTAAGCCTAATCGTAAGAGTAGCATTCCAGCGAAAATGTATACACAACACACACACACACACACACACACGCTTAATTTCTACAACAAACACTAAAAATTTCGTCAATCATTTGGCTTGCATAAACTCAACGCCTCCCCCAAGGCACTCCTTTATCGCCGCAAGATGATGTTTGGCACTGATTAGGCTCTCAAGTGTTTCATCGCGTCTATACTATATGGAGGCGGCTAGCACATTGGCTATCTTGATGAAATTCCCGTCAAGCACCTTGTAGAACAGAGAGTCTTATATGCAGGACGAAAGACTCTTTTCCACCTTAAGGCGTTATTAATTTGCCTTTTGCCTTCTGCCAAAGTGCCCGGACCAACTTCACAGCATAGAAGACACCTTCGACTCTGTCATGATTCCATGATTCCCATTGTGCAAATATTGCCTCTTTATTTCCCGGGGAAACATTTTACCAGCAAAGGTGTGTGCAAATAAGAAGCAGGCAGAGGAAAATATGAAATTTCCTTTCCTTTTTGACACCTTCCAGCTTCCACCGCACCGGTGCGGTGCGGTGCGGTTGGGTCACATTAGGGTGTGTAATTTGATTACGACGTTTGTTATCCATGCAAATAATTATTAAAATGAAAAATCATCCGTGGAAAGAGAACCCAATTAGCAGACAAAGTTTCAACAAGAAAGTGATAAAGTATAAGTACCGACAAACGGGGCGAACCAAAAAAAAAAAAAAAATAAAAAATTATTTGAATTCATGAAAATGAAAATGAAAATTTTCGAAAACGAGGGGAAACTTTTAGAAAAAAAAAAATCAGTTTAATGATTATTACCTATTTGATGTTATACTGTACACAGTATACTGTGTGATGTTTCGCGCTCGCGGAATGGTGGGTAATCATTATGCAGATCGTTTGACAGCGCTTAATTAGCACCTCTCTGTTGTAGGTACATGAGGTCAGACTCCCAAAATCCATCGAGGGCGGTTGTGAGCGAGTAGCTTTGTGAGCTTTTCGTGGAATTTCGAACAATTATTCGCTTGAATAGAGAAATCAACGGACCGAAGGTCTTATAAGAAGGGTGCGGGCACTACGAGTATAGGGTCATTAAATCTCTTGCCTCTTTGTTCGTTTATGGTAAAGGTGAAGCTACATACCTTCCTACCTACCCACCATCGATATCAACAAATGAAAGTGTGAAAGTTCGTGTCATAATCAAAAATTCAAAGACATCTATGAGTGAAAAGGTATTCAAATTGTTTGTATTGCACAGTGGCAGGCTTTAATTTCTACTACTTTCTCTGCAAGATGTAAGATTGGTTAGAATCCCAATAAAAAAATATGCCTCTTGTACAAGAAGATAATTTTTGGAAGAAGTTAAGAATTGCCACTTTATTTCACCAAAAATTTCATTTCATTTGATTGAGATTTCAAGGGGGACAAGTAAAAGATCATAAAAACGCTTCATTTTTTATGATATCGCAATGTCAAAATGTCAGTCAGGGTTCACAATTTGATCGGTTTTTTTTGCATTTCCTCAGCTCACAAATATTAAGTTAAAATACCCCAAATTGCATTAGAATATTTGTTTGATTGCCTTTGACGTATTGCTATATGTAAAGCCTAATGGATGCAGTGTATATAGTACTAAGCGAAGGGTCCCGAAAGTTTTTAGTTGTTGTCCAATCTCTATATCTATAGGTCGCTTCCACTCGTGCCAAATAATATATCTTCGCTTTCCGTTCTGAATGGCTTTGTGATTTTACATCTTCTGTAACATTTAGCATTCAAATTTTTTCTTCGTTTATTTTAAACTAACATTTTTACGGGACAAAATTAACACTTGAAACAACAATTTAACTTTTGGCATGCCTTTATAGGTAATACGCGCCATGATTAAGTTTAATGGCTCGATTATATATGAAAAAAAAAACTGGAGATCAAAAAAATTAAACTCTTTCAAGTGAACGTATTGCTGTTCTCTAAATTTGTTCCAACCGCCGGCGAATTGATTATACTAATGAAATATTTGTTCCTACTTAAAATAATAAACGCATCTCGTCACTCGTTTTAATCCCTTCTAAAAAATCTTTAAACCATCGGGGTTTGAGCCTTTGTGACTGCTGTCTGGAAGCTGGATTAAATGCCATCGCACTTTATCTGCGAATGTCAGACTTTTGACCTAAGCAAACACTTCTGGAAGATTAGGTAAATAACTCCTGTCAGGTTGAGGAGTTTTTTTTTCCTAATTTGGGCAGCCCTATGTCCTTGGATGACCCCATTAAACTTACTACGACGAAATGAATAAACAAAATTATTATCACGTAGCGCCAAAACTATTTAAAGCTCTAAATTTCCGCTTTGTCATTAGATTTAAATTTCGATATAATGTCAGTAAAGTGGTAAGAACTATAAAAGATTCATAAGCAAGGAAGGCATTTAAAGAGAAAAGATCATTAATATATGCCACCGTTTTTAATTTTTATTGTCCAAAGTGTGATTCGAAACAAAAGTTTTGGACCAATGATATTTGTTTGAATAAAACAGAAATGCAAAAAGCACTAACTGTTTTGAAATGCCACTCTAAGATTTATACCGTATCGTATCAATGCAGTCTCATCCATGTTATCCTGGTAATACGTACTAAGGAAAAGTATAATTATGATTTTAAGAAATTTAATACCAAATCAGTTTTTAAATACAAATCGCTTTCTTTTTTGTAAGTTGCTTGAGACATTCGACACTAACTGAAACTCTGGATATGTTAGAGTAAGATGATGCAAATGCCTGAGGACATTTTTTGACATTTTATTTGTATCCCGATGTAATCAACTTTTAAGCAAGGCGGATTAGTTGCGCCGTTTCAATTTTTGAATAGCTTCAAACAAATTCAGACTTATACTTCTCAGATAAGCAATCGAAGCTCTTCACTCATACCAGGAAATGACGTTATGTAAACCACGAAAAACTAGCAGCATACCGAAACTAACACAAAAAATTCAAGTGATTTGAATCGAACAATAAATCAAAAACTAGAAGGGAATGAGCTGGCGATAACTGCAAGTTAAAAGTCAGGACTGAGTGCCTTGTTGGTCGACCTATTAGCTGTTTTCTGCTTTCATATAAAACTAGTTCGTTTTACATATGTAATTCCAGAATTTCTTTCTAAGAGTTGAGGTAAAGTCGTATGTATAATAAGAGTAAACATATACAGCGAGTGTTATCCCCTAACTCGAACCTCGACTTCTTTACTTTTTCCACATTTCTAATTTCAAGTCATGCTGATAATTTCATCAAGATTGAGGAATTATTTCTTGCCTTCGAAGAATAAGGGTTAACTGATTTTTGCTTAAATCTTTTTTTATAAATTTAATCAACAATTTGAAAATTATATCGAATCTGCAAATACATATTACCAGGGTGATTATTTCGCATTGATCTGATTGCCGAATTATTCAATTCAAAGAGATGAATTGTAGCCTAAAAGATAATGAATAAGTAATAGGAACTTTTACTATCAATTCCATGAAAAGTCCATGAATTCGGCGAAAAAATTTCATTTACGATTTAAATATATCTTCAAAAAGGGGAACCCAGCGAACGTTTTTTCGCCTTATCCGACTTGTATAAGAATTACTATTTACAAAACTTACAAATGAACAATAAATACAAATAAATAATTTGGCCTATAGCAATAATCTATCCCGTTGCTTTCTATTAAGAATGAATTTACTCTACGTCTTTCATAAGGAAAGTTCCGCTGTACCTAAGCTTTCGAATCAGTGTTATCACTTCGAAACTTAAAAATGTGGTAGATTAACAGAAAAATTAGTGGTAGATAGTGGGCTATTTAATAACATTAAAATCAATATAGCTGAGCGATGTATTTACAACAATCAATTTATTAATTATAACACCCAAACAACGGATTTCTATTCTTGGATATGGTTTGGAAACATCAGCCAAATGACGTAAACGACCTCTGTTGCACATTGCATTTCGTTTTTGAATCCCTTTCGATTCAAACTGCCCAAACCGGTAAGACGTTGTCGATAAACAGGCTTCTCGGAAATCATTCCTGTGATAGTGACACCTGGTACATTATTAAACTTTGCAGAATTCCTACAATTCTGTCTATCACGAATTTTCTTTAAAGTTTCTGCATTTTTTGTTTGCTGTTTTTGTATTTAAGCGACCATAGATGGGTGTAAGAAATTACGTGTCCAGTTTCTTCAAAGAACGTATACTTTATCTAACATCTCAGAATCAAGCGAAGTGATTTTAAACTCTTTTCGACATAACATTGCCATACCTAGATTTTAGTACTTTTAAAATATTTGCTTGTGCTACATTTCGTTCAACCCAGTTTTGAATTTTTTACATTTACTGAACCATCATCTTCTAGCAACCCAAATCTTGTAAAAGTTTGTTACATGGCTAACATTCCGTCATCACGGAGACTTTGTTCCTACTATCCGTTTGTATGTTGAGAAACATGGACAAAGCTGTTTAAAGAAGAATGATAAATGGTGGTAGAAGTTTGGAGATGTGGTAGATTCGACAAATAACGGGTCCGCCAAATAACTTCTTTTTTTTTTTTGAAACAGGGCGCAAAACATTGAGTGTAGCTTCGGCTGTGTGGCACGTAGCGCCGTCCTGTTGAAACCAAATGTTGCCAATATCCTCCTCTTCAATTTTCCTGAACAAAAATTCGTTCAACATGGCCCGATAACGATCGTCATTGACTGTAACGGCCACTCCTTGCTCAAAAAAAAAAGAAAAGAAAAATGGCCCAATTATGCCGTAATATTTCCCAGCGTTGTTCAAACGTATGCACAACCATATTCGTTCAGCGGTATAGCGGTATATTATCTGTCAAATCAGACATGAGCTAAGTGTTACCATTCGCGAAATAAGCACTAGTTGAAATAAAAAACGTTAGATGGCAGATTCTATATTTCGATATAGTATTAGATCTACCACAGTAAAAGTGGCAACACTGTTCCGAATACGAAACAGTTGATCATCACTCGAAAGTACATAGTATGTAACACAGTACTTTGCATGATTTTGCCTTCTCTCTGTCTATACGCCACTGTTAGCTAAGTTAAAAGAAAAAAACTTCCCATGCAAAAACATCACCAATGCCATATTGGAAAAAGGAAGACAGAAAAAAATAAAGGAATATTCACAAAAATCCAATGTAATTTAGTGGGCCATCAACCTCAAATGCATTGTTGTGTGTGACATTTCTGTGTGTGTCAATATATGAACTGAAGTGTGTACATTCTACCATCAGGACCAGGGCATACACAATATCTATCTGAACCCAAAATGAAAACATACACACCAGATTCTCAACTCTCCACCGACCATGACAAAAGTTTCCGGTCATGTTTACACTCTAAGAAGATAAACTTTACCATCTACATATCCACTACCCAGAAGAAGGATACTCGTATATTCTGGTGCGGTTTGTCGAGGACCACATTGCAAGCCTAAGGTTGAATACCGTATCCGTTTCCTGGTAAAGGTACATAATGCTATTAAAGTGAGAATCATAAGATTTAAAGATCAGTTCGTCTGTTGTAGCAGAGATATTTGCAACATCTTCATTGTTTATAATGTTCGAAAGGATGAGGAATTGGTATAGGTACGTACTCTTCGTAAAGACTCTCAGATCGATTCGCGTTCATTGCACAAAAACACAAATACACACACACACACACACAAACAAACATGTTTGCTGCTGCTATTATTGTTGGAGTTAGTGGACGCAAACTTAACAACTTATAATTTGTTTTCGAATGGGAGGAAAGACAGCAACTAAAGGCGAACTTTTAACTTCGAAAGTACTGAATAAAGTTTTTCAATTAAATTTGTGTACAAATTCAATTCTAGTCGCAGTAGTCTGGCAGTACTTGAGGTATCCCCCATTCGTATACTCATTTGGGGATTTATTCTTCCCTTATCTGTGAATACTTTATATACGCAACGTATTCAATACCCAACAATAATATTGGGTGTGATTAATTAGCATGTACCTACCTGCGTAGGACAATGGGTGGGCTTGCTTTTCTATTGAATTGTAACGCATCTCTCATATACATCTCAATCAATCGTAATTGATCATATTATCTGAGGGAAGACAGAACCTTTTTGTGTACTATTTTTAGAATTTGTATGCATTGAAATGGGTGGAACAATTCCCCAAGTTTCTAACATCGAACACGTATTATATCTATCTCGGAGCTCAATGTCTACATACTTGTATGTTAATATTTTGTAAGGATTTTATACTCTGAATAGAGCGATGGTATCTATGTATGTATATGATTTGTAAAAGGTTGTTTTCTAGGACTATTTAAAAACGTTACGATGTTTTTACTATTGCAGGCCTTATATAAGCTCCACTTGTTACCATGTAATAATTTAAGGTAATAAATATTCCAGCTGTCGTCGGATTGATTTAAAACTTTGTAGACCAACTCATATCGATGATTACAATGTGTTTTGATATGACGTCCAATAGAGGAGAAAGATTTTTAATATTTTTAAGGTTATGAGAATTTATAGAAGTTTATGTTACTATTTAGGGAACTTTTTTTTTTCTTAAAAAAAGGAGGGTCATTTCAATATTAGGAATTTCTAGGCAAAAGTTAACCAAGTAATTTTAGTTATCACTCAACTTTCTGCTTCATCAATACCTAAATAGGAAAACTAATGTTGTCAGAATTGTTTAGAGCATAACGTATGCTCAATAAATTTGTGCATTTTTAAATTGATTTGAGAGAGATGAGGCAATATTTAGAAGCAATACATTTGGTTCCATTACTTGTTATCCAAAACATTGATCACTCCGAAACTGATCTTTTTCTTTTTTTTAACTGAAATGGAACACATAGACTTGGACGACCTCTGGTTCATGCAGGAAGGCGCGCCATGCCACACAGCCCATGCCAAAATTAATCTTGCGCACCAAATTCCAAAATCTTGCTATCAGCCGTCTTGGTCGTCGATGTCGCCGCTCTGGACTTTTTTTGTGGGAAACCGTGAAGGACCAATGTTATGCCAATAATGCGGAAACGAATCAAGCACTTAAGGCCAATATCTTCCAAGCAATCAGTGAGCTACAGCCCGAAACCATCAACAAGGTCTTGGAAGAATTTGTACTAAAGTTGTCATCCAGTACAAAGTTTGGATGACCGTCTGATCACACTTGTCTTGTACCAGGATTTGTCATTGTGTTCTCTCTGATTCGTGATCTTATGTGAAATTGTAAGTTGAGTGTTTTCAAGTTGAAAAATGAAAACGAGTTAATAATAGTCCAGAACATTTTGTTTCCCCTTAGCGGGGTTATATGAAAATATTTGTCGGCAGATCGGGTTCACGGCCTTAATACATTTCTGATTCATATTATTCATAGACCTTTTCTACCATTTTATTGGCATACGACACCTTCAGATCTGTCAAATGAGAAAACACACAACCACTGACTAGGAAATATCAAACAATCAAGCTCAATACTCGATACCATGCTCGATAAGCAGTAATGCCAAACTGAGTTAATTTAGTAACTTATTGCTCGGAAATTCAGACCCTCGTTTGGGCCATTAGAGTCTATGAAGAGCGCTACCTAGGCATGATAACGGATTTTGTAAGACCTTAAATTGAGTATTTGAAGGATTTAAGTTCGTGCGCTAATTCAATAATTTGGTAATGTTGCTTGGAATATTTATTTTTTGTGAGGTGCCATTAAAGATCGATGCTATGCGAAATCCAGAGAAAATTCAAGAACAAGTCGATTGATTATTGGTTACTTGTAAAAGAAAGACGCAACAATCGTTCAAAAAAATTTTTTTTTTTGATTTTGGTGTAATTTTTAAACCAATTGTCCTTTTTGTCCAAAATAGTAATAAGTGATTTCTACAAAAAAGATTGTGAAAGTGGTACCGCTATTAAAAACGATATAGCAAAACAGAAAAAAAACTCCACGAGTTGTTACCCCAAAATCTTTATATACAAACTTTGAAGCAAATCCGTCGAACCGTTTCGCCATACGGCACCCGGACAGACAGACAGGCAGACCGACGGCATTCTCATACTCGAAATTTCCGAACGATCGCAATAACTTTCTCTTTAGTAAATTAATTTATATTAGAAAGTTAAAAACAGAGCTTAAAACCTTCTCAACTATTGTGTGTGGGCAGCTCTTTGTTTGACACTTACAGAAGTTATGAACAAGAAATTTCAAATTGATTTCAATTCTGAAAAGCACCTTGAATATTTTTGGACTTTCGCGAAATGTGGGAAATAGGTATCTACTTGGATTTCAACCTGAGCAGTTATTACTTTTGATCTTGCAATCACTTTATTTGTGCGATGTATTAACTAGGATAAATTATAAAAAACAGGTATTTTCATAGACATTCGGATGCAAAAATGCAAGTCAATAAAAATGGATTCTAGATTCGATATTCTAACGCCCGTAAAAAATAGACCAATGTTCTATTTCTACAATCACTTCTCACATTGCAATTTACAATTATTTAAATAAATAGGTAGTTCGGTGTAAAATAAAAGTGCGAAAGTATTCACTAAAAATGCAAAGTTGCTTATTTTGAAATTTCCCAGATTTTTCTGAAATTTTTTCAAGAACTTTGCATTTGCATTCGTATGTCGTACATTAAAAACTGCGCGATTCGGCCGTGGAAATCGAATGTTCTGCAAGTTTGTTAATCAAATTGTATTCACGAGAAATTTTTTTGTAGAAAGGCGCAAAATGGCGTAGGTGCTGTGTCAAAATATACGTATTTTATTCCCCTAGACCAGCGCCTCCATTGGCTCCAGAGAAATTCATCAGTATTTGCTTCAGTTATTCTCTGCAAAGTTGTGATTCCATAGAACTGAGTTCTATTTTCAATCCAACGCTGTATAGTATATGCAAGTTTTTGCAAGAAATAAATATATCTTTTCCTGTTAGAAGTCCAATTTTTTATCAAAAAAAAATTGCAAATTTTTGCGTTTCTTTTTTTTGCGGAATTTTGACCCTAACCTTATAACAATCTTAAGCCTCTTGAAATAAGAAGGGCTTATCCCAGACTTGATACAATTTTTAAGTAAAATCGTTACGTTTCATCCATAAAATCCAGCGAAATGAACAATGTGACCATTTTCCCTAGTCTAACTAGACGGGGCGGCGCGACGGCATACATATGTTATTAAAAATATAATTATTCTCCCAACTAATATATGTATGTACATATAAGTAGATTTTTCACACAATTTGAATAACAACAAACAAGAAGTTATTGCACTTGAACACACGTTTATGTAGAAGTGCACATGTTTTTTCCTCGTCTACTTATTCTTTAAGGTGTTATATCTAGAATGATGCACTCGTCCGCCAACTGCACATGAAAAATGCCAAGCCCAGCCAAGCCAAGCCAAGCCAAGCGAACTAAAAGAACCAGGATTCCGGATATTCATAAAGTGAATTGTGTGACATTTTTTCCAGACAGAGTTCATTTGCCGCGCCGCTCAACCTGCACTCATTGAGGAGACGTCTTCAAGCACCCTATAGCAATACGGTGACAATATGACAGCGACACTGTGACAAGTAGGCATTATGACGTAGATATATTTCTTCTGAATAGGAGTCTATGTGCGAACAAAAAAAAATAGAATCAACTTCGCCTAGATATGAGTAATAATGAAGATGTTAGCTACCACTTGTCAACCTGCACAGAGGAAAGTTTATACGAAAGTACGTAGGTAGGTATTAAAGTTTGAAACTTACAGTATCATCGACTTGAATATGTACGTGTATCCATGTACCACAAGATTTGATAGATAATCCTTTGAAACGAAGTGCACTGTGTTCTGACTGAATATGATTTCGTAACTTTATCACTGAAGTGGCACAACTATTTTTCAATTCGTAAATTTTTTATATTTTATCTTTTACTTCATGCAAAAATATAATTTGCTTTTAACATTTTACCACCCCCGCGCGCACAGAGCACTACTATGGCACATTGCTGACGGTAGCCAATAAAGAAATGTTTCCATTAAAATTTATCAAACACATAGAACTATCACAATTACAACAACGACAACAACTACAGGGACATCGAAGAAAGGACAAACAAAAAAATATTATGTGGGTTAACTAAGATTCGCGGCAGCAAGTTTCGTTTTTTTCGTTTGGTTTCAAGTCACGTTCGGTTGTAACGGCCGAAAAAGAGGTTGAAATATAAACTATCCAATTTTCCAAAAAAAAACCCTTTTTAACCTATTTTCCGGACTGACACAGAGTTTTATTTATTTTTTTTATATTTAACTTTATTATTTCCAAATCAATTGAATATTAAATTCATTGTCAAATCCAAGGAGGAAAGAAGAAAAAACACCCGAGTCCTACCGCAAACAACACTGCTTCGCGTTAAAGTCACTTCAACACTGGCGAACAATCCTCACGCACTTTATGGCTCCAACTTCGTGAGCCAATTCAAATGGATACACTGTCATCAGCATCGACGACAACAACGACGACGACGACGACGATGATGGTATTTGCGCGACTCGACTCAACTCAAGTCTAAGAGATTTTTTAGTGGGTGGTTTGCTGGTGCTATGGTAGGTTTTAATTTCCATAAACAAATTCACCTCATACACGTCGTTTTATCGGCGGATATTTTTTTTGTAAATTTTCCGAGCAACCAAACCGTAGACTTGTGTCACCTTACGAACTCTCCGATAGAGAATGAACTTGGATTTTCTACCATTTGAATGGATTTCACTTCTAATTACCTAAGCAACAAGATTTTGAGTGGAAATCTAGTGCGCAACTCACCACCGATGCATTGGCAACATGTTGCGTGATGCGTGCGTGTTGCTCGTCTTCATTGCTGTTCACAAGTGTATCATCGCTTGCACACTGACCTCACTCACCTTCGTTGCTTTGGCTGGACACAGTCGAAGTGGAACAAAATCAAAGCAGAATAGGGTGGATGAGGACGAGGATGAATTTCGGCAGCTACAAGAGCATCGTGATTTTGGATTTGTACCATGAAAAATTTGTCACCTTTGAAGTTTTGTTGATTCATATCACACAAGCTCTTAGAGACCGAGATTGGATCACGCAGGAGGGGTCAATTTAGTTATCTTCTTGGAGCAAGCATGCTTGCTGCAGTTTTTTACCTAATGGATGCTCTATTTATAGGCATACATTTTAAATGCAACTGACAATTTGTTGCCTTTGACGATAGATCTGAATGTGTGCGTTATAATTTATTTGTTAGGGGAATTTAGAAATTTTAAATATTTACGTTCATAGAGTAGGAGAATTTTCTTCAATTAATTGGGGGAAATTGACATCGAAGATTGCATTAAATTTTAGGTTCACCGTTTACAACAAAATTCCATAAATTGGACTGTGACATTTTATATTAAAAATAAAAAATATATAAAAATTTACGTTCTATGGTTAAAGTTGTGCGCGAAAATAATGAGGTGCGAAAAGAGGAGGCAAAAAATTAAAAGCTGTCGGATTCATAAGCAAAATTTAATGAAGCTCTATTTGCCTGAACTCACGTCATTAAGTTGAAGAAAAAAACAGTGTCAATATCATCATCTCATTTAAAAAAAAAAAAGTTTGTTGCGAATCGCGTTGTCGCATGTTGCTTTCCTTGTAAGAATCAATTTACGGTCAAAGAGCAATATAAAAGTGTTATATTTTCAAATGCAAAAAAAAAACCCTTGTGTGTATTTAAATGAAAGTAATTAAGGCTACTTTTTTTAAAACCAAAATTGGACCATTTATTGTGGGATAGGTTGTGCCCACTTACTTGTTGTGTGCTTGTTATTTCTGAGGCCCTTTGCCTGCAGAATGATCTAATAAAATTCTCAATTTGGTGCGAAAATACCCTTCTGGACTTAAGCGTCAGCGAATGCCAGTAGATTGCGTACTCCCATAAGCGGCTCGACCCAAATCTCGATTTGGGTGTCTTCATTTTCTTATTCATCAAGATTGATATTCTTATTCATCAAGAACTCCACTCTTGGCTTCGTTAAACCATGTTTCAAGGAATTCTCTGATCCCCTTCGTTTCCAAGGCTCTTTATATGACCTTTGTTCGACCTCTTCTTGAATATGCCAGCCAAGTTTGGTCTCCTTATTACCAAACTCACATTCAAAGTATTGAAGCACTCCACTGCAGGTTCATTCGTTTTGACCTTCGTGGTCTTGGCTGGACAAACCCCTTGATATTACCTTCATAGCATCTTGAAACTCATTGATATGCAATCTTAAAAGCCGGGATGTTGCGGACGTCCTCTAGCTTTAAAATTGTAAAATGTATCTCGTTTTCTTCCAACCAACGTAACCTCAGAACAGTACCTTTGTTCCACCTAACAACCCACCGCACCTATTATGGACATTTTGAAACAATTTCTAGAATGCTCCGCACTGTCAGCACTGAAAATCTAGTATAATCGTCTTTTTGTCTGTCCTATATTTTGCGACATTCTCTTTTAAATATTTTGTTTCAAATAATGGTAGGTATCTGTTTCTACAGTACAAATAGTTTATAAAACTCAATTTTCTCTAAAACGGATCTAACAATTTTGCTCCATCTGTTAATACCCAGGGTGGAAAATAAGCATTTAGTTATTTCTACTTTGGAGTATACATATTGGGTCAATTGGGGCAAAATCAAATTATCCTGAAACATGTATCCAATAGTTTTGTCTTCCCCGTCACCATGTAAAATTTTAGATTTTTAAGTTCAGTGGTTTGGGAGTTAGACGCTAAGTAGGTACTCCTAAATGTCCTCCTTGGTATAACCGTGGAATTTTCTCTTTATGACAAAAAAGGAATAAGCTGGGGCTATTTTCCTTCGCACCATTTCTTTTTCTGATTACTCCAACTAATCATTTCTAAACTTGCTTTGAACCCATTTTATTGAAATGGATATCTTCTTATCTGGATACAAGTAATTACAGTATTTGCCTTAGGTCCGTCCTGTCAGCCAACTTTCGGTTGTTCCACAAGGTAGCCACTTGGGCTTCCTTCTCTACGTCCTTACTATAAATGATCTAGAAAGGGTCAAAAGGGTCATCAAAAACCCCTCCCTACTCCAGCCTTCCCACAAAAAAATTTCGATAGATTTTCTATTTGGTGTCAAAATAATTGTTTAAAACTAAACATAGCAAACTGCCAAACTATAACAGAATTTATCTTCTAGACCTCGGCATTTAGTATGGTAGGGGGTTAAATTTTAAAGAATTCTCCAAACTTTACGTCACCAGATTGCCTTACATGACCTTCATTCGGTCCGTATGCTGCGGAAAGTTAACTCGAACGTCACCATGTTAAATTTTAATTGCAGTACTCCCCACCTTAAACGCGATCTCCTTCACCAATCTTAGTTTTGTTTTAGTTTTTAAGTTATTTATATTGGGCCTTACCATTAACAAATTAAATGTCGAGATTAAATTCGTTCCAGTTCTCAGTTCTGTTCCTGTTGTCAGTCAATTCAGTGAGGGAAAACAAATCATTCCTTGAAGTGTGGTCTTCAATGTTTTTACTTTTCCACTTCTTAAATTTGGCTGTAACTCGGCTCTTGAATAAGGCTAAAGTTGATGTAGATGCAACATAGTTTTTATTGAATTGCACTAAAAAAAACGGATAATGCCTTTTCAAACGAATCCCCAATTTCTGAAGCAAATTCCTTTGAACATTCATTTCATTTTTGGAATTGGACTGTTGAACTAAAATATTGGCTCCGGCTATCTCTAATGTTCAAAATAATAGATGAAGCTATGAACCTGGAGTTCTTTTTTATGGCTGACTTGTAAAGGCGAAAGCAATTCCATATCTTTTTATGTTGATAGTGGAGCTCACTGTTACATCTGCATTCTTGCATTCTTATTCAACAACCCCGAACTAATACACTATTACCTTACTTGCCAGGCGATCCAGGCCAGTCCATAATTATAGGTGCTTACGGAGTATAAATAAACTCAATTCGAAGTCAAAATAAACCTATAATTAACCGTTAATCCTTTTGTGTACCTACCTATACAACAAGCTGCGCATGTTAAACGCTACAAATTGTCTTAACAAGCCTTTCCTCTCTGCTGAATAATCAAATAAATCATGATGCCGTTTATTTCTATCTTAAAACTTTCGACCCTTTTACGCAGGGTTGGGCTATTATGAATATTGCTATCACCTCCTCGATACTTAATTGAAAATCAAACTCTCCTTGGTCAGTCATATAACTGTCCACTCCCAAAGAATAGATAGATATGGGAACAAAGAGTTTGCTTATGGTCCTTCACAAACACTGCATGCACAGCACACAGAAACGAATTTTACCACAGTCAGCATAGCTCTAAACAGCAACGCAAAGGGCGCATATATACAACAGTCAGAGTCAGAGTCAGAGTCTATATTGAAAGTTTGTTGTTTTAGATTTTGGTCATAAACGCTGCTGGGGCAGATGGCTTGTTGGTCGTCCATTCGGTTGGGTGACCGGATGACTGGTCGGCGGTCGTTTCGGTTTGAAGTGAACCAAACTGCTCCCATCTCCCAATTTGATTTATTGCTTTATCTCTGATGATAGTTTGCATTTCGGTCTGTCTCATCAGCTATGGGAAAGAGAGAGGTAGGGCATTGATAATAAAATGGGAAACGGAAACTTTTCCATATCGAATAGGAGACACTCTGTCTCCTTAATTGCAAACAAATTAATGGAAATTGTCTTATGAAATCGAGAAGAGAAATGAATTGGACTATTAACGCAAATAACCCATAATAAACCGCTGTAAATTGTTTACGATACTTTTACCATTCCCATACCATCATCGACGTTCTGCGCTGTGCTACGATGTGCTGAAAAGGTTAAGCATCATGAGAGTCGGGTCGGAACCACTTGCACAAAATCGTGAATCTTAATCTATAAGGGGATTGGTTACAATTGTTGGCGAGTTAACGTGCAATCACGTTCATCATCATCATCATCATTTGCATGAGTGGTGGTACCTTTACGGCGGGCGATGCGATGGTTAATGATAACTTCTGACACATCCTCCCACCTCGCCTCCTCATCATCTGTATGAGAGAGTTCACTTGCTGCGTTGAAGGCCCTCGAGAAATCTTCTTCTACAACACACTAAAGATTCCGGAAGAATTGCTTATCTTAACCCATTTATCGACAATCAAGAGGATACGAGGTGAGGTGGCCTTTTTTATTGTTAGCAATTCCTCTCTGACCTATCATAACCGGCGTAGTAGGTTGGTACCTTTATACCCACCTACACTCCTTTTTATTTTGTTTTACTGAAACAACTTGAGCTTAATCCAAAAAGATTGAACGTGTATTCGAAATGCCTCTCAATTGGATATAGAAAGAGAAACGAAAGCGGTGCCAAATCAATTCAGAATGAAACAAAAGGGTTTTTTTTTTTTTTGTTTGCCTTACTTTATTATGTTGCAGATGGAGGTGTTACAAAGGAACAAACAAAAACGACGACGACAACGAAAGGAGGAGAACTAAAACTAGAAGGACTAAGTGAAGCAGATACCGATGCCGAGACAATGAATGCAATTTTTTTTCTTCCTTACTTTTCCTTACTTTTTCTAACTTTTTTATTTCTGTGTCTAACAAAAAAAAAGAAAGCATACCTACTTGAATTTGGAACACTGTGATTGTTAGGGAAAATGTAGGAAAAACTTGTAACACGAAGTGAGTTAATCGCCTTTGCGCTGCCAATCACTAAGTTAACTAGCATTACCGACATTTGCTTAACTGTGAGGGTTAAAATTGGCAGTGAAGTGGAAACCAACTGTCGCGCGCTGATATGGAACTGTGACATTTACATTTTATAACAGCTTAGACGTTTTGTAAAATTATTCGATGATGTGAAATTTTAAGGGACATGTAATCCTTCTAACTTCTAGATTTACTGACTCGGCAAAGCACAGCCTAGAACTTGTGTTGCTGGGTTTATTCCCCTAACTCCTTAGACGAACATTCAGAACAAATTTTGTGGATATGACTTAACCACCTTTTTTGTGCACCTAATTTTGCACGTCGATAAAATTGGAAATATTATCCAGTGGGTGATTGTGTAGTTTTCTTTTACAAAAGGACTCGGATTGGAAAATTTTTCTATATTTTATAGGCCATAACTCTCAAATCGCTAAACCTATTTATATGAAATTTAACTTGGTTATAGGGATTAATAAACAATTGGATACCAGTGTCAGGATATTTTAATTTTTCCCCGATTGCCCTTTTAAGGGTATATCCCCCATACAAAATGGGTACACAAGATTTGTGTGAATGCGACAACACATTTTTCTTAATGTCCAATGTGTTGGAGGTTTGTAAAGAAAATTAGGTTTTTTAAAAAAAAATAAGGAAATGGTGTTTTATTTTTCATTGGCCCGTTTTTTCATTTCGGTTATCGGTAACTCTGATTCCACTAAGCCAAGTTCTTCATTATTTTCTAGGACTGCGGCTCCGCTCGCGATTTATAATATCCCTCAATCTTCAGCCTAACGTTCGCTTCGCAATTAAGTTTTTCAACTTAAATAAAGTATTGAGAAGACATCGGTTTCGTTCTCTTCGAAACCGATATTTGGATGGGATTGTGATTGGTTTCATTATTTTATTGAGTTTTTTCCAAAAGTATTGGAATGCCTAGTAATTAGTCTCGTTCTTTTCGTTGCTTTTGGTCCTTCCATTCGAACTTTGGTTGGTTTTGTTCCGTTCATAACTGTTTACATTTTCCCGTTCAATCCTTTTCAAGAAACTAATCGATCCGGATTGATACGGCCTTAATCAATAAACCGCCTATTTGTGGTTGCGCTTTAATTGTTCACGATAAATTAGACGCTGTCTTATATATCGTTCCTTATACCTCTGTTTTAAAGTCAAAAATTCAAATTCTTATCGTCCAATTTCACTTTATAAAGGTTGATGTCACTGTACCAGCTCAGCTCGTATAGATCTGCGGTTAATCTCCTCCAGAACGCATCTTTGCGTTGATTAAAAAGCAATTTTTCTATTGCAACGATGTTTTAATTTATTCCATCCTTTTTTTGAAAATATTTATTTATGTCAGATATGTACATATGAAAAATTAGTATGAAATCGTTTTATTCCCACCCCAAGTACTTAAAATACAACAACAAAAAAACAGGAGGCAACTCGAAATGACATATCGAAATTGTCCTGTCAGCACAACTGTCATTTGACAGGTAATCATATCGTCAGCTTAAAGTTCTCACCCAAGTGTACATTATGTCCATCTGCAATCCTTAGGTCCCTTGGTTCTCATACCGAACAAAGTAAGCATTTAAATCAAACATTTAAGTGTTTATCATAACAACAACAACAACAACCCTACTGTCACAACAACTAGATATCTATATAGTTTTTTCCCATTCCAAACAATATTCATGACAGTTAAATGTAAATATTACTCGCAGTATTAATTAAAAAAAATGAACACGTCCTATACAAATGACTCTATAATTTATGAAAATGTATTCCCTCTTGTGCTTTGTTTTCATAGACGCGACTTCTCCGCCGTCTAATGATTTCATTTCCCACCCCAAAAATTTGTCACGCGCTATTGTTATACAACGACACAAAAAAATTAAGTAACATAAAATATATGTTTCATACGCCAAAAAGAAATTCACTTTTCAATTTGCATAATATAATCGCGTACAGCTACATACTCTTTAAGGTATGTAAAAATTCAAAAAAAAAAAAAAAAACAACCAAATATCCCAACCCCTCTGAACACTTAAAAAATTCATACCTCGATTACCTCAGTGACATATTTAACTAATGCAGAGATGAGACGAACAAAAAAAACCCGCTGCCTGGGATTCAGAATTCATGATTGAGGATTCAGGTGGATCGTTTTCAAATCCAAAATTGAGTTAAATTTCCCACCTAATATCAATAAAAATGTTAAATTTATAAAGTGGCGGCAAAGGTTGCGGCAGCAGCATGCCCGTATAGTAGATCCAGCCCTACTCAGGAGGACTGACTGCTTTCATGGGCTCGTGCATCGTAAAAGAATATCATAATCATCTCGTAATATTTTATGACACATGTAATTTCGCAAGCGGTGCGTGTACGTTGCTTCTTTTCTTTCAACAGTATGAGTGGAGAAGTGGGGAGGGGCAGCAACAACGCCGGTTGTGTGTGGTATATTATTAACTCTGAAGGCAACCCCACAAGGACCATGCTCGTTTTGTTTGTGAGTCGGTGTGTGTATGTGTGTGTGTGTGTGTGTGTCACACAGCGAACGCAATCAGTCATAATCATACTCATCATCAAGTTCATCAAGTGAAACTTCCTACATGAGGAAAAAAAATACACACACATGTACTTGATTGCATAAGAAATGGGCCTTCTCCTGACAAGCACAGGACACTCTACTTCAGCTGAGATCTTGCAAATTTCCGTTAACGGGCACACACTCATCATGCATGTCTAGTTAGCTTAGAGCCATCAAGAAATTGGCAAATATTTGAGGAAATTATTAAATTTTCTCTCTCAAGTGTGTATAACAAACATATAAACGGTTTAAAAAAAAAAAAAAAACAATCTTTTGCATTGCTGCTTGCCATGCTTCTCTGTACTTCGTCTTTCATGAAGAGGTAGAGCCAGTGCTAAAGGAGGATATACATAATATAAGGAGCTACAAATATGTATAAGTACATATGTTCACCATAAATAGTTGACCCACTCTGGTGCTTCAATGCAAGCACACTTGCAATTAAATGTTGTTGGACACAAGGGCAAGGCAATAGATTGAAAAAGGATAATCTGTGAAAGCTCAACGAAAACAACACGTCATGGCTATAGTTAGAATTGCAGCAATGACTTAATTGCAAAAATTAACAACGCAATTTTGGGAAGGCGATTAACTCACTCACTCATTCGCTTCGCTTTTTTTAATACTTATTTGCTTAACTTGTGAAACGAAAGTGACAACACTGATAAGGCAGATACTTGAAATGCTAAAGACTTTATGCACAGCAAACTTGATGACATTTTTTTCGCTTTGTTTCTTTTGCACTTAAATATGAAACAAACCTTTCATTGTGTCTCATGGAAAATACAAACCAAATTTTTTATCTTAAAACAACTTTTTAAAGTATGGAATAAGAGAAGAAGTAGACTGGTGACTGATAACATCAAGCGTTTTCGAACCATTTGGCCTTTAGTTACGAAAATTACGAACTGACGCAGCAAGTCCTACTTTTTTTCGGGCCCTCAGATCTTCTAAGAAGTATTCACCTGAAAATTTCTTTAAGTGCCAGGCAGTTGCACAGAAAGTTGGGGGCAGTTTCCTCTTTTTCAACTCCAGCTTCTGTAGAATCTATTTGGACGGTACTTTCCTTCTATAATGGCCTTCATGCCTAGCAACTCAGTCTTGACCAGTGCTGTAAAATTATGGGACTTATCCCTATTTGTTGGAATTTTGATGCTCAAAAATCCTTCCGTGGGATAAAGGGAATAACTGAGTTTTTATGAGCATTTCAACAAGCTCCCAAAATATATAAAAATTATCTCTCATCATTTTTATTTAAAGCATACCTTATATTAAATGAGCTCCCTATATTATCTATATATATATGTATGTATAAAGGAGATTGCTGTCCGCGTGTGCACTCATATATCAGTAAATTGTTTTTAAAATTTTTGGCTTGCTTCGTATTCGTATTTGTCCAAGGCACTATATAGGCCAAGGACACTATGGCGGAAAATCCCCCAAAATTTACAGTAAAAATTGAAAATCAAATTGGTGTTCCAAGACACGCATTTTACCCAGAATTGGAACGAGAAATGGATTTTGATCCAGTCGCGGAATTTTCTTCCTCGAAGCGCACGGTGGAACTGGAAAAACATTCCTAATTTCACAGATATTGGCTACAATTCTTTCGAACGCTTTCGAACCCTTATTCTGCATAGAAACTGCCATTTCAAGCTGTCCAGTTGCAGAAGAACCTACATGCACTTTTACAAAAAACTCGCGCCTCACAAACGCGCTTTGTAAGCGCTGAATCGAACCGTTCAACGATTAATGAAATGGTAAACAACGTTTCGGTGGCGCAGTAATTTGGCTGCCAGGCGATTTTCTTAGAACGCTGCCTGTGATTCCAAGATCAACTCCAGCATGTAATAAACGCTCGACTTAAGGTGTCGCCTTTCTGGCGATACGTGAAGGAATTTACTGGCCTGATTGAATTTTCGCCGAACTTTTACCACTTTACAACGACAGACGTCGGAAAAGCTCATTACAAGTGATTTCTCGAATATCGCTCAAAATTATGTTGACCATGACTTTGAAAAATAAGGATATCGATCATTTGAATTTCGTCATTCAAAATCAAATCGACTCCCGGTGAGTTACATTCATATAAATCCGTCGACTACCCCATGGAATTTTTAGATTCTTTGAATGTTCCGGGCTTGCCACAATACAATTTTATCCACCTTATCTCCTTTTTTCTCATTAACCTTATTTTAAAGTCTTAGTCTCCTGTTCCCTTGTAGAAATTTATGTTAATTCGACGAAATTATCTTTGCCATTTGTCTTTTCAGTGATCCCTTGTTTTGTTAAATTTGCATATAAGTCTTTCCAGTTGTTTCCTGTGTTAAAACTGTAAATTTTTTAAAAAAAAATAATAAAAAAATAATAAAAAATATTAGGCGTAAACAGGACCTAAAGCCTAGCTTCTCCAACCACTGTGTGTGCGAAGACATATTTTTTGACACGAATGGCTGGGAACTCCAGTTTAATGCCGATTCCGAACGGCAATTTATTTTTGGGAAGCTTCTCATGACAGTTCTTACTCTTGGAGGTTTGTCAGACGTTCGCAAGAGGTGGGGCAGCGAATAAAAACTTTCAGGTGGCACAGGTCGGGATCTGAACCAGCGACCTTTCGCTTAGTGGTCCAACGCACTTAACCACTAAGCCACTGCACCCACAAATTCTTTTACTGTGCCGAATTCGAACGTTCTACAAAGAATGGAAGTGCTCTGTTTGTCTATATTATTGTTATTTTTGCTATTTTTACGGCCCTACAGTTTGGTCTAACAATTAAAATGTTTGTCTGTTAGTGTGTCCTGTATATTCTGTCTGATCTGATTTGATGTTTATATTTAGCTTCTAAGGACAGTAAGAGTAGGATGGGGTTAGAAATGGCCTAAGTTGGTTGATGTAGGCAAGAAGATTGAAGTGCTAAAGTTGCTAGAAAACTTATCTGTGCTTCTTGGTACATACAAAATAAATTCTCTCCAAAATTTCTTGAAAAAACTCGCAACGTCATGGCGTCCCAAAAATTTATATATTCGAAAAAAATTCGTAGCAAAATTTTGAATTTTTAAGTTTCAGTAATAACTTTTGGTTAGTACAGATTTTGTGATTTCGAAAACCGTGCCGCAATTCCGTGTACCTACGACAAATACCTTAATATATGTTATTTGTCAATTTAAGTTGAAAACTGTGATTCCAATGAGTGCTAGGAAACAATTTTTGTTTTTTAACAAAATTTATTCCCATTAATTCTTTAAATTTTCCACTCAGTTGCAATACTTTCAGACACCATCGTGTCATGATATTTCCATACTATAATACTCAATGCCATTTCTCTGCATTCTAGCTAAATTGAATAAAATAAAAACGAGATTCTTTTCCGCCGGTAGCCCCCCGATAGCGCCGTGACGACGACGTCAGAGCCATTTCAAAGACAATGCCATAGAATATCGGCAACAGTCTGCAATTACTCATTCACCCAATTGACAACTACTGGCGGCCAATCGAACAGCCCGACCGAATCCCAGCTAAAGTGTTAACCCGCTTATACCATTCACCGCTGTTCGTTCGGTTCGTTCTTCTCTGCGGAAGGAAACAAAAAACAGAACACTCTGGTGGTATAGAGAGAGAGAGAGAGTGAGAGATCCTGTAGACCGCAATAAATATGGGTGCCTTCCTTGATGCATGCCGATTGCATTAATATCTGCTTCCCCGCAACCACTATACCGCTAGCGGATATAAATGCAGCAACACCACTTCATAAAAGTTCGAGAACTGTGTTCGACTGGATGTGTGTGCGCTTATTCGAGGTTTTTTGTGCACCGTTTGCTCTATTAGTCAATTAAACGGTTTTGAACCTGGCACATGGTCCCACCTCTCTCTAAACGCATTAGCTGAATACAGCCCCCCGACGACCCTGCTTTTGAATTTAACCCGGTTTAAAAAATACAATAACTGAATGCACGAACTATCTCAATATTTCATAAAGGGATGTGTGTTATTTTTTTTTTTCTTTCTTTCTATGTATTTATGAATGGACATATGTGTGCGTTTTAGAACAACCAACCGTAGGTATAGTGAAGGAGAACGAAGTGGCTGGCATTCATAAACCTATTAGACGTCCGTTCTGTATACGATGGACGAACGCATGGACACAGGATGATAGTGAAATGCGCTTAGCAAGTCCTATTGAGCATTGTTGTGGTGGGCTGTATTCTGCTAGAAGTTTTGTGCGCTCTTTGTTTCCTTAGCTGCCCCACGATGTAACCCCGGCGCATTGCTCCTTTTGCATTCTGTAGCAGCGTTTATTAGGGTGAGGAGGCAAATGGAGAATGCGTTCCGTACTGCATACTGTCGGGGACCCGATAAAACGAGGCTTTCATTAGGCGTGGGTGCAAGGGATGACTTTTTGCTACTGCTGCTGCTAGTCCTGTTTCTGTTGCACAACCGAAACGTAATTGATTGTTTCGCCACATATACAACACTGTGTGTAAATTGGAACCCAGCAACTCATGTATGTCTACGAACTTGCGAATTGTGGGCGTGGACGGGGGGGCGAGATGTATTATAGGACACACTCGAAATGTTAAAAAGCTTGACCTACTTTAGGGAAAATTATTCTTCCTCTCCTTCTCCACTTTACTAGAAATGTTATGTTTTTCGCAGTGTCGAATAGACGGCAAACAGTATGTGGGTGAGGGAAAAGGGAAGGTTATTGCGTCGTCGTTCTGCTGGAGATTTGGGGAGTAAACGTTGTTTGTTGTTTTGAACCTAAAAAAAAAAAAAAAAAAAAAATACATCCCAAATACGGATGCCTGCCTCATCGATTTTCAACGAGCCGAGTATAATTTGTTTGTTTGTTATTTTTAAATAAGTAGACTGCGCTAGATTGGTTTTAATGAATATTGTAATGGCTGAATTAAATCAGTATCAGACGAAGGCGGCGGCGGCGGGTTGCGAAGGCGAACACTTCCCCAGCCAAACACAAGAAATCAATCTATTCACTTGTGTTACATACATTTAAAGGTGTTCTTCTTCCCATTTGATATTCCAACTTTCATGTTCCTTCATCGATGAATGCCGTCATTATCACCGCGCTCTCATTTGAATGAAACTGAACACCAATTCAAAGCCTCTGATTAATGACCGCCAACCACCGAATCTTTCATCGCCTTTACATAATTCCCTTGGAACATTCACTTCAAGCTGCTACCTAAGAACCGAACATGAGAACCCCCAATGACCAATCGGATTTTAAATGTTTCAATGGATAACCCCATTCCGTGCGGTCCATATTTATTCACCTCTCCATCTCAAAACAAAGAACCAACTCGCAATTCAAATTCAAACATTTGAACACTGTTTGGTGACAAATTTTTATAGCCCAGCTTCGAAAAATGCCACCAACTCGGCACTTTTATTATGTATCGTTAGATGCAAGTCATCAATATCAATTTACACTGACAATGGTGGGCTAACAGTGCGTAGTCAGTCAGCACAAAGTAAACCTTTATTTCGAAAATTCTTCTGTCTATTTCTTTCTTTCTTTTTCCATTTCGGATTACGGAATGAAGAGCTTTAGAGAATTATTGTTAAAAAAATACAATACAATACAATACAATCCTTCTTACGTGTGAGTGTGTTATGTGTTTTTTTAAGAAAAGGCAATACGCTATAAAGAACAAAGTAAGACATCATCACCACTAATAATCCACAAAGAAAAATAAGAAGAAACAAATCCCTTCGTTCCCCAAACCAACCAAACCAACCCACTTTGATTTGATGAAAGAAAAAAGAAAACAAAAAGAGACTCCACCAGTCCCGACGAATCCTCCTCAATATGAAATCCTGATAAATTACAAAATACTTGTTAGAAAATTTTTGTAACAAATGTTATCCCACGGTGTGTGTTGTGCGCGCGGTGGTCTATAAGAGGAGAAACAAAAAAGTCATCGCTTTAACATGCGATGGGATTTCATTAAGGGGTACACCACACATACATACATTTATAGAATAGGGATTTCCGCTCGAGATTTATGAACACTAAACATACAATGTTTGAACCAATTCTTGTTTCGCTTTTAGCTACCCCATACGAGGCGGAGCACAAGCAAAGGGAAATTAATGCCCTTTGAAGAAGGTTTTTGGGGTTTTTCGATTTTCAACGAACGCGTTAGCGGTTTGTGCTTTTTAATATAAATAGCTATATAGAATAAGGAGGAGTACCACAAACACCACAACTACCACCAGTACCACCAACAAAACTCAAACAGCCGTATCGCCAAACATCAATATTTACAATTATTGCTTCGATTCCACATTTTTCCGATAGTAATGGCGAAATCACCCCTCTTTCTCCGTCTAATCCTCAAGCCAAAAGACGCACTGTGGGCGTAGGACGGGAGGGCGTTGGCAGTGCTGTGTACTACTACTACTATTTGCTATTATTTGCCAAGGACCGAAAAACCGATCCAATTATTTCATAATCCGTTTGAAACATTTTCGGATTTACAAGCAATGAAATTGGGGATGTCGCGCGAGTTGTCTATTGCCAAAGTGTGCGGTGCTTGGGTGGTGTTTGGAATCGAATCATCCTGGGTCGGTGGCATTGTTAGGTAAAGCATTCAATCTATAAGGTATTAAAGTAAATTCATGGGACACGCTGTTAGCAGGATGGGTTGCGGTATTTTCCCGACAAATCTCGTTATCGGTGTCAGCATTGAGCTTTGTTTAGGGCGCCACTACATATTACATAGTACATATATGAATTTACTCCGATGACCACAAAAGTGTTTGCTTACGACAGTCACCATTCCGTTTTATATAGGAGTGGATGGCTTGTGCTTGAAGGATATCTGACAATCGGAATTAGTTTCGCATAGACCACTGGCGGCGCAACACATTCGTACTAGGACGAACCGCAAAACTCAGCCGTTAAAACCGCAATCGGCACCAGATAATGGTCTAACTATTTTGCGTATCCAGTATCCCGTATCCATTATCCACCCTCCCAATTTTATGCGCTCCACTCTATGAAATGAATATACAGGATAAAAGTGTGTGCAGGAATTCATTTTATTCTTTTTATTTTCTATTATTCATGGCTTATCGCTAAAGGTAAATCAATGACAATGTTCACACCTGTCGGTATACGGTAGCTATTGTGTACACATTCGTATTTTCTGTGTTCAGATGTGGCATGCGAGGAGTTGACACAGCCGACGACGACGACGACGGCTATGACGCGACAGTACAAGCGATGACAAGTGAATTAAGATCTATATCGTCGTCGTCGCCGTCGTCACTAGCACATGTGGACTTAACAAGATTTGAATTGAACAAACACACACACCAGCACACATTTTTGTGGTGATTTAGTTGACATAAAAAATAAAATGAGATATGTACCTACGAGTTTGTTCCGAAGTAATTCGAAATTAATTACTGTTGTAGGCATCTTGTGTGACTTTTTATTTAACTTCCTATTCTTTTTTATTTCCTTTTTTCTAATACAGGGTGTTACCGATGTAATGCTCAATACATTAGGATATAGGATTCACTGGGTAAAATCCCAGCCCGTACCACCTTAAAGCTTCTCAAAAATTTGTAAATGTCCGTTAGGAATTGGCATTAAACTGTAGGTCCAGCTATTCGTGTCAAAAATATAACTTCGCACACACAATGGGAGCTAGGAAGCTAGGCTTTAGGTCCTGTTTACGCCTAATATTTATTTTATTTTTATTTTTGTCGACATAAAATTCTTGTAGAGTAAGAGGCCATCTCCAATGCTTAGCCCAGTAAAACACAAAGTCCCACTGGTAGTTAAAACTTTAAAAACATTAAAAACTTTGCCTCTTCATCTGTTTCCTCATTCATGCACAATGACATTCCAGCTGTCACAAAGCCGATATAATTGCTGCTGATTTTGCGGTTAGCTCAACACTCCCAGATTGTGCTTTGTCTTCGACTCTCTTTCTTAGTTTTATCAATGATCTCCTGTCTGTAACTTTTAATCCAATCCATTCCAGTACTCTTTGCTTCGCATATTCGCTTTCGGATATTCGACACTCATAATCGGGCCTCAGCTCCACTGGAACGGCAACGTTTGTTTGGCTCATTAAAATCTGACCTTGACAGCATTCTTAAGTTAGGTTCTCTGCCACTAAAGCCGAACCCCAATACTCTGCCATTATCCATGAATGGCACTTGCATCGCTGAAACAGAAAGGCTTTCCATCCTCGGTATGTGCGTTAACGACAAACTTCGTTGGATGACGGCATATTCGACGTCGCCAAGAACGCTGCGTTGCAAGAAATATTTCACATTTCACATTTCAAATCTGATCTGCATAGAAATTTTAATTTTAAGTCTTTATTCGGCCCAAACTTGAGTATAATGCTCATATATGGTCTTGGTCCACCAATTACAATACATAGGTGCCAGAATTAAAATGTTTTGTCAATAGAGACATCGCTTGACTCTCTTAGTTATCGTCGCAATAGCTTATGCCTTCCGTTGTTTTATCGTTACTTCCATTCCACCCCTACAACTCTGCAATACGATTGCGGAATGCTCTACCACGCTCTGTTTTTGCTTCACATTATAGTTCAGGTACAGATATTTAAAACCTACTTGCATCAGTATCTCCTCTATTCTAATTCTCCACTTCTCTAAGGCCCCCAGCGTGTCACTTCATTATAGGGGTACCCAAAATCCCTTTACTGCGTGTACACTAGAAAAAAAATACTGACGATTTAAGGAAAGTCCTATATTGGTGTACCCTGACTCACATTAATGCAAATAACTCCGGTAATAGTTGGATCGGAAACATTTCGTAGGGCTTTGTTTGTAGAAGAAATAAAAATCTCAAAAATAATATCCCATTTATGTTTTGAGATATACCAACGTTTTGAACATTACGTCGGTAACGTCCTGTATATGTATACAGAATTACGCTGTTCTTAAAAACATTTCTTAGATTTGCTCTACGTGGACTACCTTGGTTTGATCTCAACAGTTTACCCCCATATCCATCAAGGCTTGAGTATATTATTTTCGACTGTAGGAAAACTGTCGCTCGAGTTTTATTCGTCCATAAATTTCTTAAAGAGAGATTGATTCTTCGGAGTCATTAGGCTTATTTCCATTTGTGTGACCTGTCAGAATGCTACATAATAGAACCTTTTATGTAAATCGGGTAGCACCGAACAGAATTCGGGTCTGCGCACACAGACGACCGTTCACACTTTCTCGGTTGTATTGCGCTTCAGTTTCGATTCCACGTTGCAATCTTAAATAAAAGTTGTTGTTGCGTTTTATTAATCCCTAAATACAAAACTGTACCTAACAAGAACCGAAAACAGACCGCAAATAGGGCCCGCATGTTTTGTAATAGCAAATTTTGTAACAGCATTTTCCTTATGTCTAAGAACACTTTCTTGTTTTTTGGTGACAAATAAACAAAGTACAAAATATTTGATGCATCAATCTTAATTTTATTTAAACATTTATAGTGTTTTTAAAAATAATTCTAAACTATTACTAAATGTACATTTAATGAGCTTCAATTGCTTCTCAGTTGGTTGGTTGGTTGTTCACGAAAAAAACAAAATAATAATAATAAAAACCAACGAAACGCTGATGATGATACTCACATCACAAACTGGATGAAGTTCATGGTATTGCGTAAAACAATGAAACCGCAATAATTTTCTGCTTCAGCACTCGATGCGATATTGTACCTTCCATTTCCTGAAATATGTGTGTGCAACACAGGGCTTTACGTCGAATGGATCTGTTTACCCAAAGGGGCATGAAATTGAATTTTTAGCCTCAGTATGGTGTTTTCGTTGCTCCAGCAGCATGCAATACACTAGCAACAACAACAATCATAATAACCGATGAGGCAACACGAGTACTGACCAACAAAACCCAAATTGTTTTGTTACTCTTATTGTACTTTATACGTCCATAATCCTCTTAAACAATTTTTCTTTTCTCCAATATGCGCATGTTTAAGGGTCAAGTATTGGCTTTCGGGAAAAGTATTTTACTTTTTTTGTTTTTTAAGCGGGAATGCGGGAGATTTGGGAGAAGATTTCTTAGTACGTGTCTTATAAGACTTGTGCATCTGTATTAAAGTTTAATGAATTACACGTTGTATACATTTTTTTTGGACATAATTTTCATGAATATAACGAACTTATACACTGAACAAATCTATGAACAATTCGTTCTTATTCTGTACAAGGGAATTCCTTAAAACTAGCTTAAGAATTTATAACTAGATTCTTTAAACACATTTCTCTATTTTATAAAAATAATTTGTCTTGTCTACTTCCAGTTGTCCAGACCGAGCGCTAAAGCATCCTTGCTAGATGGATTGCTCCTTGAAACGGAGGTTTGGTCTTCCATGTCATCTGATATCTTGGGAGCTGGACTGGTATTCCAAAATCATCATGGCTGGTGCATTGTGGTCCGTTCAAACTGGGAAGGTTTAAAAAAAATAGCTAAGGTAAACAGATCGAAATATATTAGTTTCAGAAGGCAAGGAAATTCTTGAAAAAAAAAATGCATTTCTTAAATTGGTATAATGTTTGTAGAATGCACAGTTCGCCGGTTAAAAAGTACAAAGAGTTTTGTAGAATGTCACAATGATAGTGGATTTCACTCTCGTATCAAGTTGGCTACTACAGCACAGCCTCTTTGCAAAAGCCAACGCAACATTTTTCTAAAATAGCTACAAAAGCCCAATTCCGATGCGCACCTGGACCCTCGTTTTGAGTTTTGTATGTAATAAGATACCTACTCTCCATCTTATGGTGCACAAGAAGCCGCAACCCAGATTTGCACTTTATTTTTTATTAACGTTCGAATTATTTTTAGAATTGAATTAACAAACTCGTTAGCAGCAGCAGCAGCAGTATCAGCAACAGCAACGGCAGTATGTACCAACCAAACCAGGAGCTGCTGGAGTAGCACTCTGACATCTTTTGCTCAGCCTACCAACCGATATACCGTTGCCGATGTATCAGCTCGATAGTCATGTTCCATATTTCACCTATGATGGTATTTATGCCGTTTGTGTGTTATTATACCGTTCCCTACATACATATGTGTAGGAGTTTAATCCACCGCGGCGTCTATAATATGGGTGGCGGGCTATGTAGTGGCAGAAAAGTGCACTCGTGAGGAAGAACAATGCGGCTATAATTTTGATGGAGCATAGTTTATACGCGCGCTTTGGCACAATCATTTCAATGGTAATGGTAATGGTAATGGTAATGGTAATGGTATTACGTGTGAAATTAAGTGGTAAATGAGAAATTATCGTAGTGTAGTGTTTAAAATTGGTGAGTTTATCGAATAATGCACATCTGCTGCTGGTCTGGCAATGCGAATCAATTCATTTAAAATATGTTGATTAAATTATTATCTATATATAATATATATATTTATGGTATTTTTTTTTGTTTTTGCGGGGAAAAGTAATGTTGAAATTTGGGATACGTTTGTACGGTTTAAATTCGAGATGCAGCTAGTTTTCTAAAGCATAATTATTTTATTCTATTTCCTTTATTGGTCGACTTTTCTTTTGTTCAGAAAATTTGAAATTACCTCTAAGATTCTAGTTCTTTAGACCTTTTTTAGAGTTCACGTGAATCAAAAATAATATTCATTCAAATAGAATCGATTAAGCTCCATTGTCTTCCCCTACAGAAAAGAGGAAAATGCATTAAATACAGCAACAACTTCGCTTGCCTAGTGTGTGCATTTGTGAAGCATCAACTCAAGGTTAATCCCATAAAACATTAAAACTTTATTGTGCTCTTCCTCTTCACAATACCTTTTCAACAGCATAAAATGCACATACATATATTATATTGAAAGCGGGTAAAAACGGGTCTTAATGTGTTTTCGTATAAATATAATGATTTTTGACCGAACCCCACGGGCTGAAGCCTGGATAAAGGCTATATAAGGTTCGTGTGCTTACCCAGAAAAACTGTCTTGTTAAACCATCGAGAGTGTGTTTTAATCCTTTACTCCGTGCTTGACTTCTAGCACTTCAAATATGATTTGCCTTACAATCCTCTATATGAACCTCAGAGGACTTCTATGCAGGAGCTAACTAAATTTGAAAATATAAAATTGAATCAAAAGAACGCTAGGGGTTTGTGAGAGAAATTAAGTAATATCAATCGTTTAGTTTCGCTCAAGTTCCACAAGCTGGTAGAAGAAATTGATAAACGAGGTGTTGACGTTTGTTCCGTTGATCCTTGAGTCTCTTTGGAAGCAATCTTCTCTCCATTTAACGACGAGATTATGATCAGGATTACAGGGATCATAAACCGTCCGCCTGTGGAATTCACCGGTTCGACCTCAAAAAATATCTGCAGGCCTCCCGATTTTGATTAACTTCATCCTTGAGGCCAATCAAATGCTGGTGTTTCCACGAGTTTTTAGGCCTGCCTCTTTTACGCAATTGTTAGGGAACGTTGATTGTCATTGCCTTTTTGACGGGGTTCGTAGGGTCTCTCCTTTGAATATGACTGAGTCGGTCGGCTCCAATTTTTCGAGATGGGTTCTTTGACGTGAAGGCTTCCTCGGATTTAAGAGCAGAATAATTTTTCTGCAAAAACAGAACTGTGTATTTATATCTTTCCTTCTATTCTAAAAATACCTACAGAGTGGCAAAAGTTTTCGAGTTTAGCACTCTCGAATCTGCTCCTCAGCCATTAAGCCTCTCTATTAGCGCAGTCTTTGACTGACTGCCTCCATTTTTCACAATCTAAGTTCAGGTCTGCTTCGAATACGTGTAAATCGTCTCGTACAGACTCGTCGTAAACGCAAATATTTTATGAAGAATTTTTCTCCCTAAAAGACCAAAGATATCCTTATCCGCTTTAGAAACCGTTCATATTTTAGAACCACATAGCATGGACCGATCCATAGCAGAGCCAATTTAGACGACTTGAATTCCACATACACAGATATTAGGCCGCTCTCACTCTCACTTTACCAACTCTGAACAACTCTTCTACTTACTACCTACCACCGCTACACAATTATCAAATACTAAATTCCCAAAATTACATCGATTTGATACCACCCGTTGCCCTAAATATATAAATCAGCAACCGCAGCAGGTGGGTACAGCACGTTCACGTTGAGGAAATATTATTGAGGTTCCTTCCAATCACCCACGATTATAGTGGTAGTATCGATTTCATTGCACAAAATCCAAACATGTCGCCCAGTGTGTTGTACCACACATTTCATAATTACGCAGGACGAAAACTCGTAAGAAACAAAAAATCCTTTTACACTCAACTGATAGATATTGTCTGAATGGCGCCGTTATTCTTCCGGCCGTTCACTTTCTTTTTTTGCGTTTTATTTTTTTAAAGCAGTTTGGGGGCGGACGACTACCGACGACGTGACTTGAATCCAAGTCAAACACGACGACGAAGATAATTTCAATAATGTGGACACAGTGTTCTGTTGTTTCTCAAAAGCGAACCATCCCCTTGTTTCTGTCGGCTTTTTCTATCTATACGACAAACGACCTGACAAGTTGATAGACCTTAATGATTATAGGCTGTTAGGGAAGCAATAATGCGAAGACCTTTAAACTGTTTAATTATGTGGCAAACTTGAGCTGTCTGCGAGAGGATCGAACGCGTTGACTACCATTATTGATTTCCACTTTTACTGACTTGCAGTAAAGCTTGATTGGATGGGACATGTGTTTCTGTGTTTAACTTTTGACACGAGAGACAAAAGGAATTTCAAATTTAATCCGAACGTGTCGATATCACACTCGATTCGACTGTTTCTCAAAATTGAACAAGCTCTGCTCCATCGACAGCACCAACGTGTGAAGTGAATGAAATTCCCAACAGGTGATTAAAACAATAAAGTGCAGCTCATTCAACTGTACCATTGTCAGCCATCGTTTCGGTCCCGCCTGCTGTTTTACCAACCAGATCTATTTGCATAATTAGTTGAATTTATCTCGTGAAAACTATTAACCTGAAACCAGAATTTAATTCGAAGCGCACACAGATGTTTTATTATTGCTCGTGAAAACTATAGAAGCCGGAAATCATCCTTTGCAAACGGGATGATGGCCTTCCGTGCCGGTGCTATTGCTGCTGCTAGTATATCCTATATCCGCATTTTGAAACGCGCACTGAATACCACTCGCCCACCAGCACCGTATGCAGTAAGCAGATATTATTATAGTTGGTGCAGCGCACAGCACTCTCTGTTGTAGTCCAGGGAGGCGATATTGACAAATTAGGTCTATTACCGTTCTGTCGCAGATTGTACTCATTGGGCCGTGGTGATCATTTTATATGCTCTCTCATGCAACGAGTAGTTGTTACAAAATTTTCCATGGCGGATTCGTATTATTTTGTTGTTTTGTTGTCCTAGGTACATACTCACCATACCGGGGGATAGATTTCTTGTCCAGCTGTGTAGAATGTAGAATGTAGAATGCATAGAAGTCACTCTGGCCACGAGTACCCAATCCGCTAGTATGCAGCCAGAGTGCCAACTCAAATTGTAATCACTTTCCTATCCAATGATGCGTTATTGGCCTTTAATGCGCTGCCACAGCCAGCCACTTTCAGTCAGTCTCTTTTTGGATTTTCAAAATTTGCATTTTGGTACATCCAACGCTCTTATTCTTTTGTTTTTTAGTGAGAAAACATTCAATAAAAATCGCATTTACTGCGAAATTGAGTAACTAATATAGCGAATAACCACCAGCGACATTATTCGCGAGATAGATTCACAGGAAATTCTCTTACTCCGAAATGCTTTTAAGAAAACCTATCTGGTGAACTTCCTGTTGGTGGCTGGCTGCCATGCCAATGTGCGGAATATTCTAATCTCAAAAGCCAACTAAAATCGGTCTCTGGGGTTAAGTGGATAATGTGCGGTTTGATAAAGAATTAATACGTGATAGGTGAAGCGAAAGTGTATTGAGAGCGTGCAAATGGGATGGTAAGTGCCAAAATGGGATAGTAAGTGGCTGAGTGGGTGTGCGGAATCTAGGATTTCTGTTATGTTTATTTAAAGTTTATTTGATGCGTAACTTTGGGGGTTTAGTCATTGGATTAGATGTTTCGAGATATCGGTATCTCTATCTGTATGGTATAGTGTGGTTCGGCGGTTGTACCCCTTTTAATACAATTTTCGTTCTTAATCTCATTTCATACGCAAGTAGATAAGCAGTAAATTATTCTCTTTGTTAGCGAAACTAAACATACATACATGTTTGGCTTTTTACATTTTAGCACCAACATATCGACGGCTTTCATTCAAAACTTAGTAGGTCTATGAAAATTTTGATTAACATGTAAAATACTACCGCTTAGCTGATATGGTGTTGATTAGCTTTTTAGAGTCTATAATATCAGATGCTAATTTTAGTAAAAAATATTCTAATACTAATTTACTTGCAGTTCTAATTTACTCGCAGTTCCGCTCTCGTGCAATATACTGAAGATATACTGATCCTAAGCTACATATACCAAAAGAGCAACATGTATGGTGTCGGCCGAGAAGTTCAACAATTAGTTTACCTTCCAATTTACCCTCCCACATCAGTCGGTACGAAGGGGGTGACCAAACAACGTTGACAGAATAAGCCTCTGCTCCATATACTCCAAAAGTGTTTATGCATCTTCGGTTCATCTTTTCATCACCTTCTTCTTAACGTCACAGTGAAAATTGGCTCAATAATGTGACGTCACAACACTCTTTAGAAATGCTTACTTTTCTATCCTGTTAGTAATTTTTTTATTATTGTTTTTTTTTCACTATGATATTTAAATAAAACGCATTTTTCTTCCTATTTGAATTGTTTTTATTTTAATTTGACATCATCGACATAAAAAATAATTTACAAAAGAAAACATCTCGTCACTGCTTTACACAGAATGGTAGAGTGAGGGGGCAAAAGATTGGTTCAAATAAATTTTTCTCAAACGCTGCTAAAATACCAGGCGACCAGAAAAGTGTAGTAGGCGACTTTTGCTCCCAGCTGAAGATTTAATGTTGACACCCGCTAGTATGCAGCGAAAAATTCCCTTCAACTATGACTATGGAATCGAAAAGTGAAAAATTATGCTGCATACTCATAGGCGGTTCGCTTATTCGATTCAAAAGAACTGCATAACCCAAAGGAGCGATTGATCAGATTTTTAGTAGCATACCTGTGAGGGCTGTGGTAGTCTGGGTAGCTTGTTGCTTTTTCTGAATTTCTGCGCGCCTAGTACTTTTCATGAATTTATTTCAAATAAGCGAAACAAGTTTTTTTCATCACCAGTCGTCGGTAGCTTGCTGCTTTTTCTGAATTTCTGCGCGCCTAGTACTTTTCATGAATTTATTTCAAATAAGCGAAACAAGTTTTTTTCATCGCCAGTCGTGGGTAGCTTGCTGCTTTTTCTGAATTTCTGCGCGCCTAGTACTTTTCATGAATTTATTTCAAATAAGCGAAACAAGTTTTTTTCACCGCCAGTCGTGGGTAGCTTGCTGCTTTTTCTGAATTTCTGCGCGCCTAGTACTTTTCATGAATTTATTTCAAATAAGCGAAACAAGTTTTTTTCACCGCCAGTCGAGTCGGCATCATTTTTGTCTGTCATAAGAAAGAATATTTCCGTTTTTTTTTGAAACAACAAAAATAAATATTTATTTATTTGAAATTAGATTTTTAATTTAATTTTGTAAATCATATTTATTAACAAAGTTTACATTTATTTATAGGCTAAATCGGCGGTTCGTAATTTCAACCCAGAAAGCATCCATGCAAACAGTTGGACCAGCTTTAATTGCATCAGCATACGCAGCCAGCAGTTGATGTAAAGTTGTAATCGCATCTCCGCTCCAACGAAAGCATGTAAATAAGAAAAAAAAAAGTATTATTAATAAAAATAAGAGCTAATAGTAAAAAATGTTGCAAAGTTTTTTTAAATAAAAGAAATCAAACTCTTTGATAAACTAAAACTAATATTTAGAGTACAAATTATTTATGGAACTTGTGTCCGATTGTTCTGGATACCTGCAGGCAACTACAATGGTAGGTATCAGTTTAGACTCGGAGGCACGTTGAGAGATGGTCAACAATTATAGTCAGATCTTCGGGGCTTACAATTAAATCTACGCTACTAGGGATTTTGTTACCGGGAACACTCCAGCGTTGCCACCGTTTGCGATGAAATATCTGCTCGATATGGTCGAAACAGTTTTTATCTATTTCTGGAAGAGTCAATCACCTTTTCTTCCACATTTATTTACTAAGTTTAAATTTTAAGGCTGCATCGGTTCTTTCTTTTTTTTGTAGCCCAGACAGTAACTAATTAGCTACCTAAAGAAAAAAAAATGTAATAACTAAAAATTCAGAAATTTAGTTGCTTTGAAAATGCAATTAATTTTTGGAACTAAATAAGTTTCTATTGTGGTGACCACCAACTACAGCCAATAAGTTCTGAAAAATCGGCTTCGAAGCACAACTAACAACGGATTGTTTTAATTGCAGAGTTTCTCTATTAAAACCAAATAACAAAATGTATAGAAAAGGTTTATCAATGTTTATAAAGTTTGGTAAATAAGATTGGGCGATGGATTTTTGGAGTTGCAGTGGACAGCGGCAGAATACACCAATTCAAGATTCCGAGGATATTTTGCGGAAATAGTGTTTTAAGACACATTTCTGGGTTGTAAGGAACTCTGAGGAGGTTATACAGCTTCCCATTAAAAAATCATAGCAGCAAATAGTCGCGTGATTCTAAGAATATTTTCCGAAAATAACCCTTTTTAAGGCTCTAAGGACCTAGGGGACAGACAAAAGTCCCATTTTTTTTGTGCCGCTATTGGGGGGCAGGGACACACATAAGATCCCTAGTCAGGTTACATATTGTATTGAAAAAAGTGGTGTCCTTCTTTGATTTGATTCTGTTATATCTTGTGTGTCCTTGCTATTTCTTGTTTTTCGTGTTGTTTCTTGTTGTTGCAATTTTTGTGACGTCACAGTGAAAATTAGCTTAATAATGTGACGTCACATTGAGCCAATTTTTTTTTCACGTTATCGAGTCAATTTTCACTTGGAAACCGAAAAATTTCGAAATTTCAAGTTATGTTAAAGGGTGATCCATTTCGAGGTTCCCTACTTTTTTAAAGAAAAAAATACACAGAAAATTCAAATTTAACGGAGAATGTTTATTATCATTTGAAAGAACATTCTTTGGCATTTATTTTTTGAAGATTATGTCTATCAAATGTTGGCCGTTGCTACGTCGCAGATGGTCCATCCGTTGAGTCCAATTTTCGATCACTCGTTCGAGCATTTCGACTGGTAACTGGCGAATGACACGCGTGATGTTTTCCTCCAAGGCCTGAATCGAAGCGGGTTTGTCGGCATAAGCTTTTGACTTTACATATCCCCACAGGAAAAAGTCTAACGGTGTGATATCACACGATCTTGGTGGTGGCCAATCGACCGGCCCAAAACGTGAAATTATGTGCTCACCGAAATGTTCTCTCAATAAGTCCATTGATTGATGCGATGTGTGGGAAGTGGCGCCGTCTTGCTGAAACCAAATGTCGCCGAGATCACGAGCTTCAATTTCAGGCATCAAATAGTCGGTTATCATGGCACGATAACGGTCGCCATTGACGGTTACGTTCGCACCGACATAATTTTTAAAGAAATATGGACCAATGATTCCACCGGCCCACAAACCACACCAAACCGTTGTTTTTTCTGGATGAAGTGGCGGTTCTTCAATCTCTTTAGGTTGCTCTTCGTCCAAATGCGGCAATTTTGTTTGTTTACATACCCATTGAGCCAGAAATGGGCCTCATCGCTAAACAAAATTTGCTTCGAAAACGTCGGATCTTCTTGGAACTTTTCAAGAGCCCATAGAGCCCATAGAGCGAAGCGATGTCGCTTGGGAAGGTCGAGCGGCTTCAGTTGTTGCACAAGCTGTATTTTGTACGCTTTCAATTTAAGATCTTGACGTAAAATGCGCCAAGTCGTTCCATACGTCAGTCCGCTCAGCTACGGCCGCTATATTTTCTTCACAGCGTGCTGGACGTGGTCTATTCGGTCGAATATTATCCAATAATGAATGCTGGGTCTCAAAATGGGTGATGGTGTTGCGAATAGTACGCTCAGTAGGCCGATTATGTTGACCATAAGTTGAGCGAAGTGCACGAAACACATTCCTCACAGAACGTGAATTTTCATAATAAAGTTGAACAATTTGTAAACGTTGTTCACGCGTAAGTCTTTCCATTATGAAATGCCAAACAATACTAAACAAAAATAACATGACAGCATGACACACTAAAAAAATTGAAAATATTAAAAAATTTCGAAAATTTTTTACTTGGAAACCGAAAAATTTCGAAATTTTCGATTTACTCAAAAAACATGGAAACCAAATTGTAACAACCCAATCAACAAATTATGAAAATTGTACCACAAACAAACTGTGAAACATTCGAAGGATTTAGATAAGACTCATGCTGAAGAAAAAAAAAAAAAACACTGACCAAGCTTGTCGTACACTAAAATCGGTACGTTGCACCGCAGATAGACTTCTGTCAATGTACTTCAATAATGACAACCAATAAATATTATACCTCTCATAAACATTTCCAAGAACATCTCCTTATGCCTTGTTCAAGCATGCGACAAAAGCTATAAATTAACCTTTTTTATCGTTACCCTAATGCAGATTGTCAGCCAACCAATTAAATCCCACTAATCATTGCTCCCTAATAACCCTCATTTGCTCGTTCAAAGATGCTTAAAAATAAATAAATACCGCAAGGGGAGAATATCGCTTTTCTTATCATCACTTAGTAGTTCCACGGTTTCTTTAAAACAAAAATCTCGATCATTTATTTTTAGACAAAATTGGTTTGACACTAAAATATAAGTGGTGAACCAGCTCACCGTTGACAGATATGTGATATTCAATTACCCCAACCAGAAGATACTAGTGGGAATTTATAAATTTCAAAAGCTATTTTCCCCGTTATGACGTGTGTTTAAAGAAAAAAATAAATGCTTGACAAATTGACAACCGTCTCAAGTCACAAAAATTACACAACAAAGTTAATCATAATATTGATTCAATTAAGAGAGTGCGATATGTTTCGGCCAAGTAGGGACGTCCACTCGCACTCGCACTCGCACTCGAGTTCGGTTCTCGATGTCTCGTCTTCAATTAGAACTATTATCAAAGTAAATATTCGCAGATATCCAAAATAAATGTCAAGCTCCCTCCGTTCAATCTTCTTACAAGTATTATATCGCATGCTACATTCGCAACGAAAAATAAATCAATTCGTGGCAAAGTTTTCTGCCCACAGAAAAACGAAAAAAAGACAAGAAACTTTGGAATTGGAATTTCGTATAAAAGTGTTTGGATCAGCTCCCTCATCGAGATGGCTATATACATAGATGAAAGTTTCTCCTCGATTCGTTTTTCTCACTCACTTTGGTTAACCTAATGTTCGCAATCAGTGATAGCACCTACGTATCTCCCTAAGCAACCAAAGCCCCACCACCCACAAGGATAATCCATAAACGTACAAAAGTATTGATTGATTGGGAGTACTGGCACTTTGTCAATCTGTGCCAGATACCTATACACTGCGCGTTCGATTCATTTGCGAGACGAAGGAAAATTTATTAAACAAACATGACGTGTGCGTTTATAACTTTCGCATATGCTAACGTAGCCAACCGCATGCACAGTGGTGGCTCTTTAATGTCGAGAACCAACCACAGGGGAACAAAGCCACCTCCACGCCGTTTTTCGCCATTGGGGAATTGTAAATGAGTTTTAACAATAGATGACGGACACATTCGACTTTAATGTGATTAACATCATCGCAAGGACGCCCTAAGAGAAGCTAATTAAAATGTGGTCATGCACCTCACAAAGAGACTTGTGTAAACTTAACGAGGTCGTGGTCATGTCAGTCCGGCCAGCGCGGCGTCACATATACTCGCAAACAGACAGTTTGTAAGAAATAAAGTAATAACCACCCAAAGATACTATCTATTATCCTTGAATATTTCATAGTCCACATAGTCCGGCACACAGTGAGAAAAGTTTTTTTCCTTGTAGGTCATGTGTCGCCAGGAAGAAGGCAGAATTAGGCTAGGCCTACAAAACCCATTGTACGCATTGTTGCTCCAGTGGGCAGTTTGCCTGCGTGATTGACTGATGCAAAATATTCCAAGTTAATCGTCGTCGCCAAGCGTACGCTTATTATGTTTGTCAGTTGTATAGCTTCTTCCCCATCACAGAGCCCAGACATTTTGGCAGCACCGAGACAACCGCATAATAACAATGGCGTCGACGAAAGAATATTCTTTTATTGATTTCTCTCTTTCGGATTTTGCTTGTCTTTTAAATTCATTTTTGCTTCAAGTTTGCTCTTCTCTATATATTCTAGTGGCCTGTTCACAAGTCGTAAGGACATACAAATATTCTTTGGGGGTAGAAGCACTTGTCGTTTCTTTGTTTTCAATAAAAGCAAAAGAAAAAAAACACAACACAAGTCGAGAAAAATAGAAGAAACAAAAACACGCTTTGTAGTTGTGGGGCTACGGGTAACGGGTAAGTGTATGTATGTTAGAAACCGAGTAGAAATAGGCGGAATAATATTGACATTAAATTTGATGTCTACAATAGTATCTACACAGCGATACATATGTAACTGGGAAAAATGTGACAATTAATGAAATAATCGTGGGTACATTTCCGGATGGTGGTGGTGGAAGAGCTAGACATTGACTTTGATGGGTAATACCTTGGGAGTGACGCAATTGAGTTCACAGTGAACGAGGTAGATTTTTGACATTTCTACTTTTGTCAAACAAAAAAAAATGTACCTTGACCTTTTTTTTTTTTTTTTGAAAAACACCCCCGTCAACACCTTCATAAATATATAGGTTTTATTGTGATTTTGAAGCGATTCCCTGTTTTAGGAGGGGGCAACCCTTAAGAAGACAATAAAGGAGACCCTTTAAACTAAGCCAACTACAGAGGTATCAGTATTCTAAGAATCGCATATAAGATCCTGTCTGACGATCCTGTTCAACGACCCTATCAATGCAGGTCTAAAATTGACCAAAAACTACGGCAGATCCTGGAGAAAACCCAAAAAGTCCAGATAGATTTCCACCACCTTCTTATTGATTTTCAAGCATATGGCAGCATCAAGGGAGGAGCGCCATGTAAACAAGGGTAAAAAAAAGTATATATGCTGTCAAAAAGAAACGGACAGCCAACAGCGACAAAATGTCACAATCGACAGCTATGACTTTGAGGTAGTAATAGGCATTGTCTACCTCTGCTCAGCTATCGCAACTAGGTAGCAAAGCCCACCTTTCTAAAGCGGATAAAGATTTCTTAGGTCGTTTCGAAAAAAAAAATCTTCGTAAATAATTTGGTCCCGTATGAGTTGACGGGTTATGGAGGACTCAAAAAACAACGCATTTGGGCGTTTGAGATGGCTAGGGACAAACATGTAGAGCGAATGAACACCAACAATCCGGGCGGACAACGCAGTTGCACGAAGGTTCCGCCTTACGTGGCGCGCACAAGTGGAAGGTTACCTCAGCCAACTTGGAGTGCGCAACTGGAGGCAGTTGGCCAAATATCGCGCGAAATGGAGAGTCTAATTGGTTGACACCCAGATCCACCCTCGACTTAAGTAGGTAACGCTTAGGGAAAAATAAATATGGAATATTTACTCCAAAAATAGAAATAATGAAAGACCGAATATACCGAACGTTTAAAGAAGAGCAAACAAAAATATTTATTAATATGATTGGGGAAAATATTTTTCACTTTGCATTATCTACTCGAAAACGATCTCGCAGAAAGTGGAGAAACAACTATAGCTACTTATGCAGATGATGAAGAGCTTTTGAAGTAGCAAAACAAATAGCTTCCAATTGGACAACAAAATGACAGATAAGGTTAAATACAAAAATACAGCTAGGCATGACTCTAGATGCTTAATTGCGCTGGAAAGCACTTGTTAATAAAAAAAAGAGACGCATTAAATATGAGATACCTTGGGACTTTTGTTTATCTAAAATTAAAATAAATTATTCTCAAACCAATATCCAGCTATGGGGAAGCACATCCAAAATAAACATACAAAATATCCAAACATTCCAAAATAAGGTTCCACGGACCATCGTCTTAGAGATCTTTCTGCTAAGGTGGTTGAAAATGAGATTTAAAAAGTCGCTCAAAGGCACAGAGAAATAATTCAATTATTAAACACTGCAAATACGGTCAGAGGGCTAAGTCGGATAAACCCCCTTGACTTATAATAGTAAGAATTTAAAAGACAGTCTAGGAGAGTTTTTTTTTTAGATCGGTTTAAAGTCCCACATTTCTGTTCAGGGGTCTCTGGCGTATAAACCTGCTGCAGTGTCTTTCGATGACTTTTTCCTTCCACTTTTGACTTTGCCGATATTTCAATGAACAGCATTTTTAGCCGCAGCCGATAAGAATAATTGACAATATTCAGAGTCTTTAACAAATATTTTTTTTAACTGAGCATTACCTCTGTCACATCATCGACTCATACAATGGTAATCTTAAATGAAGGTAGGCACCACGAATATGTACAACCTTTAAGCATATTATTCCAAGTTCTTTTGCGCTATTACTTAACCTTTCCTTCGTTTACATTGTTGTACACGCTCTATACTCATCCAACAAAAGAAAGTCAAACATGTAGGCGAACATAAAAATCCAAAAATACGAGCCAAACACACAGAAACAAATTGCCGGCGTTTATAAAAACCGTTTGATATTTCGTCATCCGTGCGAATGACAACACCATGTTCAACGTGTAACACGAACAAATGGATCCAAGCTCCTTTGCAACACCCAAACACAAGCGTTACCATCACATCATCAGTTCACCATACACACCAGGCCCCCAATAATTCACACCTAATTCGCAAATATTAGCTACACACCATCAAAGATCTGTCGTCTCTCCTGACGCCCAACAATAACCACCCCCAAACGAAATCTATCTGAAATATGAACAAATTTAAACCATTTGAAGGATTGTCATGAATATCCATGGTGTTTGCTATTCTATCTAACCCCCTTTTGTTCTTTGCTTTCTCTATTCTCGACGACTTGGGGTTTTTCTTCTTTATTTTTGTTATCCCTATTTTTCTTCCCTCTTGACTTATAGCCAGGCAAATAGTATGTATGTATGTATGTATATGCCATCAGCAAGCATGTCATTTTATTTATTCAAAGTTAACTTTGTCATATGACGATGACGATGACGATGTCGATGACTATGACTATGACACAAACGAAAAGGGTCATAAAAAAAAAGAAAAGAAAAACGATCCAACGATAGACAGAGATAGAGAAACTATTCCTGAAATGTCTACTCCAACTCTACAATACCCCCGCCGAATTGCAATCGATTTCCAGTTCGCTTGCTCGTCGACGGGACAGTGTTGAACATTCGAACAGACACCACACCAACCATACGTGTAGGTAGATCCGATCCAATATATGATACATATTTGAACCTGACTTCCTCCAAACTTATAGCAAGTGACTAAAAACGAGGATATAAAACAACGATTGATAGGGGTCATAATGCAGATAAACGGGCAAAAATGCCATATAAATGTTGGCGACATTCACTGTGTGTGCGGACGGACGATTGCCGGGTTAGAGGGGCTTAGAATGATATTTTAGCCATTACAGAAACGTGTAGTGCAGCACATACCCGAACGTGTCCTTGCTGCATCCACAGATATTCTGCTCCTATTACAGCAGCATATGGCTGGTTGGCCAGCAGATACGCGGATGAATGTTACGTTTTCGGCTGGCTCTTTTTCATTTTTGCTGATGGCATCCTCGTTTTAAATTCCCTATTGATTTTCTTTCCAAATTGTCCACCGATCAGAGTCAGAGTCAGAGTCAGAGAGAGAGAGAGAGTGAGCTTCGCCTGCAAATGTACTGACCAGGCAAGTGTTTGCGCGAATATTTACCTATAGCACGGATATGAATATGTAAATCAATTCTTATTTAAGCGCAGCGATACACGAGAAGCACATTTTGTCCCAGTAAATAAAAGCTGCTAATCGAGTGTGAATCGTCGGATGCACACATATTTAAGTTTAATTGAATACGAATTTCTACTTGAATGGAACATCATATCCTGATGGAGTACTCGTAGTATGAAGGGAAGCAGACCAATTTGAATGCAATAAATATCGCCTGATTGTTGATGAAGTGCAGCATTTTATTATCGATTTGCATGGTTTGCTCTATTAAAAGTCAACAATTTACGCGCGTAATTAACTGGCGCTACTATCGAGTGTGAGGGTGCTAACCATTGAACAATAGAGACACTTTCAGCTCGGTTTCAGGAGCCAACTCTGCCGCTTGAGGATAGATTATAACATAATAAAACTTTAAACATAAATTACTGCACATCAGTGCAGCGCATAGGTAGCAACGTACGACCCACCTAAACCATAATATATTCGATAGAGGTGGTATGCTGCAGGACTTTCGAGAGCCTTACTCATGATGGTATGTGATGCGGGAGTGATTGTTGGTTTGGAAAACACTGCGGTCAGCAAAATGCGAAGGAATCCACAATGAGAAGGTTATTACGTTTATTAACGATAATCGTTTTGGTTTGAAGGCCGGCACATGTTTCATGTTAAGGCACGATTGCTATCCAAAGTTTAGATATGCGGAATGAGAATCTGGCCAGATCTAATGGCACGTATAATGCTGTAGCGTGGCTTTTATTTGGGCTTACGTTGGGTGCCCGTGGCATGCATCAGTATGATGATGGAATTTTAAAATGCAATAATGACGCGCGAAAGCTTCAAAACACTCTTGTGTTTGTTTAAAAATGAAAACGGATTCAATTATGCTAAAGATGTGAATTTTCCATCAAAAGAAATTATGAATTGCAAAGACTAGAAAGGAGGGGCTTCAAACTGGGACTTTAAACATTAATTAACATTAAATCTGAAGCCACACTGTTAAGCCATGCATAAAACTTTGCACATACAAAAGTTCCATTATAAAAATGGTTACTAAGACATTAATTTTTGGATACTAAAGCTAAGATTAGACTGTATGCCAAGTGGTCGTATTTGACAGATACTAAGACATACGACTACGTCGATTTCGATAAATTAAACCATCATGTCGTCACTCAGTCAGAATCAGAAAAAAAACTTCTTTATAAGCAAATTCTAAACTTAACGGGCTCCTGACCCGTAGAGTCTCCGCCACTTCAGCCAGCCTTCCATCCTCGACGTCCCCAGGCACGCGGGTTCCAGTTATCCAGACTAGGAGCTCGGGCATCCACGATGGCTTGGTCTTAGTGTGAAAATTTGGTGTATTGTCTCTAGCCGGACCGGAAGCTCTTTTATGCGCCGTTAAACAGAAATATCGATGATTCTTGCAAGACATAGAGTCGCCTTGCCTGTAGATGGAGTAAATGGAGCTGATAGTCCAGTCATCGGGAATGGTTTCTCTCAGCTTTTTTATAGCCGTAACGACCTCTTTGAAACTGTTTTCATTATTACTACTTATCCGGCTCCCAAAACGTGAAGGGTCCCAGCCTGCTACACGGCTGCCTTCCATCCTCTACGATCCCAGGCACGCTGGTTCCAGTCGTTCAGACCAAGCGCTCTGGCATCCACGATGGCTTGGTTGTTGAAACATAGGTTCGGTCTTCCTTAAAATTATTAGGTCTTTCCCAGAATTTATCTTAGTGTGAAAATTTGGTCTTTTGCCTCTTAGCGGGCCGGAAGCCCTTTTATGAGAGAATTTAAGCAAGAATATGCCTGGATGGTTCTTGCAAGACATATAATCGCCGTGCCAGTACATTGAGCAAATGCAGCTTATAGTTCAGTCATCGCCCATCGGTAATGATTTCTTCCACCCATACTTGGTTGATCATTTGGAACATGCACCCTACCAAAACATCGCCACCATATTTAAAAAGTTCCTCTTGAAAGGCCATCAGAACCAAGGGACTTGTTGTTTTTCAGCTTTTCTTTAATAGCCGTAACGACCTCTTCAAAAATGGGAGGTTGAAAATTCTTTTCATTGAGCGGACTCGGTATCTTTTCTTGCTTTACCACTCTCTCGACATGATGCCTATTTAGCAGCTGCTGGAAATGCTGCTTAAACACCTCCACGATTCCCTGGTGTCCATTACTATTTCGAAGAGCCTGCGTTCGAAGCCTGCAGCCAGCCGCCAATTGCTTGGCTTTCTTGTAAAATATTCGGATATTGTTCCTTTCGCGGGACTCTTCGATTTGCTTGACTTGGAACACAGCGTATGCCCTCTTCTTTCTACACAGGGTTTTCTTCTCCTCCCTTCTACTGGCTCGATATTCTTCTCTCGCTGCTCTTGTTTTGGCGCTGCGGTGCTTAAAAATGTACATCGGAATATTTTTCTCGGGTGGATATGGCTTCTTCCTTAATGCTGTTGAGTTACTGGTTATACATGGTATTCGCATTCGTGGATTGTGAGTGCACAGCTGATAGTTTCTCTAAAGTAAGTAAATCATAATCCTACGGGATCCAGCAACGAATATTCAAAATAATATTAAACAATTTAATTACATAAATCAGAACAAAAATCTCTTGATCAATATTAATTAGCTAATATTATATAACAAACAAAAACACAGAGAACGCATAATTGCATTCCCCCCACAGACGCCCACTAAAAGGTAAGCCATTTTTTTTTTTGTTAACTAAAATTGACAGACAATTAGAGCGCACCCCAAAAGGATAACTCAATTAAAGAGTCTACGTCGTCGCACACAAATATGTTAACCGAAAAATTATTTATCCTCAAATTAGATCAATTAGTTGCAAATTCATCCCTTGCAAGCAATCAAATTCACTTTAGTTCGCCCAACTGTCTACCAACAACCAACCTTAGCCGAAGGCCGACCGACCGACACAAGTAAAAGAATTCCCTGCGTTGTAATTGAATTTGAAAAGATAACTGCTCTGCTCTGCTCTGCACTGGAATGGGATGAAGTGAAGGTGAAGTACCTCTATCAGTGCGTTTATGCAAATGCCAAATCATTGTCCATTCCAACGAAACAAGATTTACCATAGAGTTTGGTTTGGCATATACTACAAACATCAAGTATGCCTTTATGTATTCGTATGTCCCTGCATAATTCAATCGACAACAGCATTAATCAACTGTCTCAACAAGTTAATTAGGATCTTCCGCCATTATAATTGCGATGCATGCAAATTCTACTGCGAATTAACATTCAAGTTGGTCTTTTCAAATGTCCATCGAATGTTCGTGCAGCAGCCGATGTCGATGCGGCCAACCAGGAAGATTTACATTGTTCGTTGTCAATTCGTTTGATTAATTCTGCTCAATTGATTGTTGTCAGTGATGATAACCGATTCTGGTGCAGATCTCTTACTTTTTGGCTCGACACAGAAAGCATAGCAAATACTTAATTTTTTTTTATAGAGAAGACCAGAGACAAATCGCACAATGGCAAGTTTTTTTTTGGGTTTTTTTTTTGCAGTTCAAGTTCTGGCAAAATCCCAAAGCGCGCCCAGTTAAATATTTATCATTACAAACTCACAATTGCACATCCCAGCGCGGGTTGAAAGAAAGAACACCATGTAGTTGGTGCAAACAGCAATTGCATTAGAAAAAGAATCCATATCGGGGAGGATGGGGAACAAAATACGAAGTGAAAACAAGGACAAATCTGCTTCCCATTTATGTTCAAGATGGCAACTTGGCAAATGAACATATACATACGAGCACTAGCATTATCCACTCATTCTCTTGATGCTATTATAAAAAGGATATGTATTTGGCATACACTGTTGTGAGATGGTCCGCAGAGTATGGCGACGTTCTATGACATTGCCGCCGAACTCGAATATAGTTGGGGTGGTTCTGCGCGTCGTCCTCGTCCTCTTCGTCGTCGTTGTCGTCACAAATGAAAGAATTCATGGCGCCACTATGTCTATGGACAGAGCAGTTTTTTTTCTGTCTTTTGAATTATTGTATGATGTCGCCATAGCTTATCTTTTGAGCTTAATTTCACTTTAAGAACGTTTAGAGATTTACAATTAGGACAGTAGAAATGCGATCTTAGGGTTGGCTAAGCGAACTATGAAGGACAATAGGAAATAGTTAAGGCTTTGTTTTCCGTTTGTTAACTTTTGTCAACAGCGTAGACAGGTTTCTTTGAAAATGGTTTGTGTGATTTGGCTTGGTAATTAGAAGTTAAAGACACAAAATTTGAAAATTGAAATGGTCACGTCGAAGACATAGCAAACTAACAAAAAATAAATAGCTGCAGCATGTATAAAACTTTAGAAAACAATGGGAAGCAACAAGAACATACAAAAGTGGTAATTTCAACTCTGTCTCCCCAGAGGTCAGGTACCGCACAAGGAATGTTATGCCAAGGTCCTCCAAAAAGAAAGCGATTGTGGGTAACAACTCTTATGTGGTTCATTGGTACCCCTAAGAGGTGGTCCCACCTAAAGCAGGAAATTAAGTTAAAGTTAAAATATCCTGAAACATGTGTCCAATTACATTCTATTTCCCATGTAAAATTTCAAACAGACTTTGACTGCTTCAAGTGATTGCAGGATTGTTGTACAATAATTGTAAATTAACATTTCGTTAATTCTTCTTCACGTAGAAGATAGAATTTATTTGGTGAAAAGATAAAAACTCATTTGCCAGAAGTCCATTTTGGAGTTTTAGCAAAGTGCAGTTTTCTTCTACTTCTGCCACTTATTCAACGAAGGTATAGTCAAGATTATGGAGATTCCCAAATCAATGAATCCACCCCTACTGCTTCGCCTGGGTGACGTGAAATAACGCCAAACGAAAAAAAGCCAAATTATACAAATTTGGCATATTTCCATTCCTAAATCGAAACGGCTGCAGAAAGAGGGTTGAAATCCTTTAATCCCGCGTAGCGTGTTACCAAGGTACTGTTGCCGAGGAACAACCGTTGCCGTTCCGATGGTGTTCGTAGGACCCTTCTATTAGTAATATTATAATAATCAGGTTGTGCTAGACTTATGAAGACTTATTTTAAGCTTAAGGATAAATTTGTTAAGTCAAAAAAGACTGAAGAATGAAATAAAAAATAGCAAAAAAATGCCAAAGTCAGCGTTCCCACCCGTGCTACTATTGAAGTACTTTCGAACTGAGTACCGTACTACTTTAAAGTCGTCGCGTAATACTTTTTATACATTCCAATCAATCAACAATCTATTTATTATTTTGTTCAAGAATTTTGTTTTCATAAACACAAGACATCAATTTCAAGGACCGACCGTCTTTTAGGGTATGTACCCGCTTTTGCTACACTACTAAGGGACATGCAAGCAAGCTAGTTGGATATAAAATATCCAGACACAGGAGTGGGTTGGGAATTGGGAAGGAGGAAGGAGGAAGATGATGCGTTTTGTGACAAGTCTTCTTCCCGAAAGGGGCGCAACTGGTATTTCTTTAAGAAAAACGGAAGTAACAACATTCCAAACACCGAAATCAACTTCTCAATCGCAATTAGCAAGAGGTAATGTATTTCACAGATCAAGAAGGTCTCAAAACTTCTTAGCATAACCTATCAGTTATACGACTAATTTTCAGAACAATCAGGGTCATCGCAGTAAGGTACCTCTCTAGTTACCGTTGCTGTCATCTAGTGTATAAGCCCATGCTGAGACTTTTTTATTTGCAAAGGTCCGATGTATTTTTTAGTGCCAACTTGGCAGTGTAACATTTTGTAGATTCCGAGGAAGTAGGTGTTGAACGTCGCTTTTCCGAAGGGACTGACTTTTTTAATGTCTCTTCTAATCGTTTTCCCGCTTCCGTACTCATGCTCCCACAACAAGGTAAAATGTATATAGGCATACGCCCGAAACTCACCATACTACCTTCGGAGCAATTCGAGTATTTTTTTCTACCACAAAAAGAACTTTATCGGCAAGGGAGGGAACGCTGGTGTCAAATATGGACATACACTTTGTCTGTTTTGGACTAATGCAACAAATATTGCCATCCCAAGTTTCTACCCAAACATCAAGTGTTCGTTCCAAGCATATTTGATCCTCGCTTATAATGCACGTAGCAATTAGTTAAAGATTCACTTTAGTGTCCCACACTTTTCATTCGAGCCAGATAGGCACTATGACTGCAACAAATAGAAAATGAAAAAAAAAATTGTCACACTGGCCGCAGCAAGGAATTAAGGCTTGTCTTTGTTTCCTGTACATTTTAGATTTAACAAATTTTTAAATAAGTCGTTTCATGCAACAATTTAAATGAATTTTTTTTTGAAAGCATTTATTTCCATCTGCGCTCATAATAACGTGTGAAAAAAACTCTAATCAGAATAATTGACATGCACATTAGTATTCATATAGAAATGCTAAAAGTGGACCAAAAGTGTATAGATGCACATTAATATCTGTGAATAACTTCATTCATTCACGCTTGCTGATTTATCGTAAAGGATTTATAAAAATTAAATGTCTTCATCCAGTGCTTTTCCCATTTTCCTTTGTACTCACGTATATTGTTCGTTACCATCGTTTTTTTTTTCTTTTTTTAGTTTTTTTTTTTTTTTGCAATGCTTACACTATAGATAGATATTTGCAAAATCATTTTCAATCTCATCTCTCGTGCTGTGCCAGTGTGAAGATAGAAAAAGCATATACAAAGAGTGTATAGAGAAACGACTACTATACTATTTACAAGTACAAGGTACAAATCTACTCAACAACAAAATATTTTTCCTATTTTTCATTCATTTGAATGGAGAGCAATGAGTAAAAATTTATCTCTCCTGGTTGGTGGTGTGTGTATATATATTTACGTAGATACAGTAGAGGAAAACAGCGCAAAACTTCGCTAGATTCGGTTTAATACATCATTAATTTAAGCCGACAGAGCGATGCCAAACAGGACTGCTCTTCAATCGAAAGAATGCTGCGAAAAAAAAAAATAAGCTGGAAAAAAGGGGGGCAGACGAGAGGGTTGGACAGGGAAACTGAGATTGATTCAACATTGACGGGTTTGGTAGCTACCGCTACCAATTCCTCCTCCCCGACATCAGATCAATTCCCTTCCATCTCGACAACATGAAATACCATTTTGAGCTACTACTTTCCATTCATCTACGTTTCCCGCAATCACTCTCTTACAACCAACCAACCAACTGACGAGTTGCAATCCAAAACGTTTTCTCAAGGTATGAGGTAGCAATTTGCTTTTGATTATTTGAGACAAATTACATTGATTATTGGTTGCATCCGGACGGGTACTTACTATGAAAGACGTTATGGATATGTACGAGTAACTATGACAAATAATAGTGGATACAAGATGTGTTGCAAACTCGTTGGATTTTTAAATATTTATTTTTTTTAATTCAATTCTATATTGATGAGGTAACGTTAAATTGTGTTCAAAAATTGTTCAATGAGAACTATTTTCGATGATCTTAGAAGGTATGGAATAATTGTACTGAACTCACAACATAGGTCCGACTGTGTGTCAACAAATTTTGGGCTTTTTAGCCGACCCCAATTTCTGGGCTTTCAGAACTTCTATAAGTTGTCTCTGGAAGTGCCTCAATGTTAGGTTGTGTTAGGTCCGACACACTTAGACCTATGCAAGGTCCATTGTGATACCATGTGGATCTGAAATTTATGCCTTCTCGTTAAACCATTTTGAGCTTCTTATGAAGCGTGAGAGGCATTTTGTGTTGGTCAAGTTTAGATCGTTTAGATCATTGTCATTGAAGAAGTAAGCTCCTACATGAAGATTTCATTTCTGTGTGAGAGATAGAGGGCTTGCGGAAAGGACGTGGAGAGTTGTCGCTTTATCCTCCTCATCAATGGAGCTCCTACAAAAGTTATTTGAATAAGCGCCAAGCCTGGTTGCACGCCTGCCTATCAGACAGTGATGACACCAATTGTAGCTAAAATGTGAGGGCAATCAAACTCTTAGATGTTTTAGACCCAGCCTAGGCCAGATCTGCTTCGTTGCCAGACAAGTGGCACCACCTGTTTATCTAAGGTTGGTTGCATGTAGGAACTGGTATGCCAAATGAGCCTTTTTCAGGCAAGATTGAGGGAGTAGTTCCAAGTCTGGCGATGACCCTCACCCAGCACAAGCGAATGTTGAACTTCTTCGCCATCTCCTTTAGAGACGCTCAGCGGTCAAGTAGAAGTAAATAGTAGAACAAATACGAATATCCTTTACGGATTCTACTTGGTTCTTAAACCTTTCTTGATCTCCATAATAACTGCCTGGAAAACACTACAAGATTAGGAAGACGGAAAGAGAGATTAATATTTAGTCTAGCTGAGAAGACGCCTCCACCCACCCTATTATCAGTTTTTGACCTGTCGGTGCCAATTTTTCCTCCAACCTCCCAAAAGGATCAGGGGGAATTGCGAGCTGGAAGTTTTTATTAAACTGCTGTTGGGGTACGGTGTAGTCTATATTTTCTAGGAAGGGTCATGAGTGTGTTCAGAATTACGGAGTGGCCGGTTTCATATCGGTCCACTGAGAGTTTGCGTTGAGGCGAATGCCTGTGGCAAGCAGCTGTCTGTCTGCTGAAAATATTAGGGGGTATAAAATGGAACACAATGTCCAATGGTGCTGAGGGAGTGGTGCGCATGCCATGCATAAACAAAAGCTTAACTTTGGACCTTGCTTAGTCTATCGCGATTAATTGCTTTCTCTAATGCGGTTCACCAGACAAGCGATCCACTTTTAGGCGAACTTTCATTTTATTATGTGGTGTCCCCTACAATATTGCAGCAATCTGGCAAGTTTGTTGGTTTAACATTCACAAATGAATAAATCCCAGCAAATTTTGTGGAGATACGTTTTTCTTAGTTTACCGTAGATAATGTTACGAGCAGTGTTATTTTAATCATATCAATGTGTAAAAATTTGTATGAATTCACTAAATCCCACGAAAAATATGGCGAAACAGCTCTATCGGAACAGAAAATGATTGAAATGTATAGCTTTCAACTTATTCTCAACTAAGTGAATTTCTGAATACTGCTGCTCTGTCTTTAAATACAATACGCCATTGTTTAGCAAGAACTGTGAAATCACCTTTAAATAGAGGAACATTTGATTTTCTGCCGCTTAGCCCTGAAATTTTGAGCATCTTTAAGCGAAAGAGCAATTTTTAATACGCATGAACCCGCTTCGAGAATGACAACTCAACACAGAATGGAAACATTTTGTGGTCTTGACGATTTAAGTCAATTTTGTTATCATCACTGTTGCAACAGTAACCCTAAATGCAATCACTTCTTTAATTATTTACGTTGACTACGGAAATTTAGAGCTAAGCCCTCACTTCTGAGGATATTTTTTGAATTCTTCTATTCCTTGCAGGAAACATAGAAAAAGAAAATACTTGTCAAAAGGTTGCAACTGAACCCTGACCCGAGTCCTTAAAATAGAACACATCATTTAAATTTAATTTCGCTACAACTATATTATAGCGTTCATCAGCAAACTGTACCGAAGTCCTTGTCCAACTCATGCTGCCAGCATTCAATTCCAATCAAATCCAATTCATTTGTATTCAATTCTCTTTGGATAGATAGGTAGGTAGGTACCTACCTACTTTAATTCAATTTATTGAGACAAAAAAGGTATCCGTGACAACTTTAATTAGATAACAGATCATATAAATTACAAATTTTATTAATTATGATTTGGCAATGTGAACAACGAAGACGAAGAATAATAAGCAAGCAAGCGATTCTGTTCAATCGATCAAAATTCACATCGCCTACAAACCTCGTTCGTTCTATATTTCTATCTGCTTACTTGTCTCTCTGTGCCACAAATCTGTGAACTTTATTCAGATGGGGTACCACTAATCCAGTTTCAGTTCTAACCAATTTGTGTGTGTGTGTGTGTGAGTGTGCTTATGCAGGACATTGAAAGAAGGAGAGAAATTCAGAAACTTCCTTCTAGTAAAATTCGATTTTGAACTTGATCACGTTTTGCACCTGGATTTTCTGGCGAAATCCTCTTCAGTTTTTGGGACGATACTCATCCATCCCACCAAAAAAATACAAACAAAAAAAAAACAAAGCAACCCGCCCGCAGAAGAAAGATTTATACTCTCGTACTCGAGACGAAAAAGGCTCAATAAAGATGATGATGGTGATGCTTCCAGCAAACTAGATAACAACAACAGAAAAAGGAAGAAAAGCAGCACAAAAAAAAAAGATTTTTTTTTTCAAAACAAAATAAAAATAAAAAAAAAAACAATAACAACCCAAAAAACGACAACAACAATACCATCGTATTCACGGCAAGTTTGCAAAGATTAAGTTTCACCCAGGAAAAGTAGTAGTTGTCAGGATTTCCTCCGCATGCTCGTTCTTTTAGTTCACGGTTAGGGCTGTTGTGTGTAAAGTGTTTACCCCCACAGAACCGAACCGAACCGACAGTTGGAAAAGACTGCGAGCATGCAGTATATAAGGCATCCCGCTAACAGTGACCTCACTAAAGGATGTCAGTTGCCTTGATTCTCTCTCCCTTCACACAAGTGTCGAAGTAGAGAGAGATATTTTAATGGCATTCTATTCTGAGGAAAAGGCTAGTATTTTTTTTTAAATGTTCTTTGTGCGACCACACCAAAAACTAATTGGATAACATTCAACTGTGAATGGCTAAAATGAGAGGCAAACCTCATTGTCAGTTCAGAGATTTGCTTGCAATGGAAGGAAGATCTAATGTGTTCAACTAGTGGCCAAGGTTCATTAACATTCTGTCAGCGACGAAAACCGAACCAAACCAAGGCAAAATGTCTGGACACAATCTTTGCCGCATAAAGTAGCAGATTAATGGCCATTGATGTTATTTATGGTTTATCTCGATTAAATCACGACCAACTTCTCTTAAGTTGGGGTCGGCAGCCAAGTCATAGGAGAAAGGCAATTTTTGCATTTACACTGCATTTACTGGTGCGAAATATTGAAATCCTTCGGAAAGAAGTTGGCTGCGAAAATCCGTTTAGAAATACGAAAAGTTAAGGACGACGTATATGTACTTTCTAACTCTAATGCATTTTTCATATTCTTGGAGTGTTTATCGCACTTATCGTCGGCGTAGCTGCTAAAGTGAAAACTTTTCGTTTTAACGAATTATAAGTTCCTTTCACTCTGTCTTTTGGAATTCCTTATTCCTTATTCTTTTTTCTGCTTTTTTTTTTTGCGTTTCCATGAAGGAAGAACGATTTCGGTATCTATGCTGTGAAGTTGCAAATCTGGAAAATCTTGGTTTAAGGTTTAAGTCTTCTTCTGCATATAGGTACTCATTTTCTGTTGTATAAAAAGTGCAAAGTGCAAGCAATATTTGGATGCAGGTGGGATAATGTTACCCACATCATGATAACCTTTTATAAAGGTAGATATATTCAGATATATTGTACGTGGTATGTTTTTAATTTGCAGGCTATGCTTTAAGAACAAAATTAGGTGGTTGCACCAAATACAGGAACGATGTGCATCAAAATTATTTCAATATGCAATTGCATTCTTTTGAATGTTGCCAGACGTGCATGTTTGAAATCAGTCATTTGTCATTTGCCATTTCGCTTACACCTTCCCCTTCGTCCAGTCCAGTTCTACTGAAAAATCTCTTCGGAGGCAGGCTTCAACTCTTTCAGAAATAGTAAAAGGGTAAATAGATCACCTCCAACGGGATTTGTGACAACATTCGACCCCAAAAGGAGTCCTGCGACTCCGAAAGGCTATGTATGAGGCTCAAAAAAATGTTAAAAAAAATTTGAGGAGCAACATAATGAACACCGCATTAATCTTGGTAAAATAGATCAACTCTTCCAAGAGCTAAAAATCGAAATCGATAAACTTAAACTTAGAACAAAGCCCTAAAGGAATCCCAGCCTAGTTTGTGCTTGTGATTCCCACTTTTTGCGTTTCTAAACAAAATGTAGTTTTTGGAATAAATGCGTAACGTTTTGGGTTCAAGTATAGTTCTTGCGTCTTTCAAAATAAGTCATAAAAGTTCGTTGCTTTTAGAAGACAGAAAGAACGCGATAAATGCCTAAAAGGGCATTCAGGGGATTTCAAGGGATAGTGATAAATAAAAGGGTCTACTAACGCCCATATTTTTTTTTGTTTAGGCGGGTAGACTAAAATAAAAAGTGGAACTCCGGCTGTTTTCAAAGCGATATTGCGAAAAACCACAGATGAGGAATTAACCAGATAGTCAACTCTGCAATCCCCTATCACTTTCAACCCGCAAAAAATATTTAATAATGGCCGCAAAATCCTCTCTCAATTTTCCCATCTGTGAATACGTGTGAGCCAGACACATGAAGTTAGATCTAATTTACTAGATTACCCGCCAAAAATAATTGTGGGGAGTTTTGCAATATATCCAAATCGCAACAACAAAACAGCTGGTCACGGCGGATGTGTTGGGAAATAGGAAATTCTGCGAAGTGTTGAGTTTATGTGATTCAACTTTTTATTTTATTTTAATATAAATGTTTATAAAGAAACAAAAAATTAGTTACCCAATAATGTTGTTACAATTTAGTTGGAATATTTTTTGCGGTTATAAGAAATAGTTCTCTATTTTTTATCTGCCTTAAAATAAACATTCTTGTGTTGTTGTACTTTTCCATTTTGGTTAATAAAATGAGATAAAATGCATATTTTATTGTATTATTGCATAAATATTACTAAATTAGTAATGTTTGGGTGTAAAATATTTGTAGTAAATAGTTTGCAATGGTTTTCTATATATATATATTAAATTCTTTGATTGTTTTATTACTTATTTATTATTTGATTGTTTTTATTCAACGCACGAAAGTTTAATGAATATATGTACATATTCGGGTTCCGTGCATGGATAAAAAAAAGTGAAAAAGAAGTATTTGTAATCCTTTTTAAATAATGTTGTGTTACAAGATTTGTACGTTTAGTCAATCAATTTTCTTAGCTGTTTCTTTTCTAAGGCGGTTTTGAAATTGTTTATATAAGTTAATATGCTTTATTTTAAAATTTAAAGTAAGCGATAGACGGAAGAACGAGAAAAAAAGGTTGCTGGAATGCACTGCATAAATATATTGGGGGTGCATTTTTTTATCGAAAATGCTTGGTAGTTGAGTACATCACGAAAATGCTTGGTATTTGAGTACATATCATAAATAAGCATGCACATTATGTTACATATATATTGAATTAATTAGCCACTCTTTTTAACAGCCGACTTTATTTGTCAAGCTATAATGTTTTGCAATTTAATTTTATATGAAAATAAACAAAACAATTTACTACTACTAAATACTAGGAAGTAATTGCAAATTTTGTTAAAAAAGTGTTTTGATGTACCAAAAATAATATTTGTAAGAATTTGGATTACGTTTTATTAAAAAGCGTTTTAAATCAGTGTTCAATTGTGTAGAGTATCTTAACTGCTTCAACATAACCATCCATAATCTACGAAATCCTTGCTAGTATAGTTATACTTAAATTTATTGTCAACCGGAAATGTATGATGAACTTACTTATTATATATTAGTCACGTTAATCAATATTATTTTGATTATTTTTCATTAAAAATTAGAATAAATTAGTTAAAACACAGCTTTAGTCTTAATATTATAATATTTTATAATGTTATTAGTTGTGTGGTAAGTATCTTTTTATCAATCCATATTTACCGCATATTGACCATGTTTATTTTACACACCCAAATTGTGAGTTGTAATCTGCTGAAATTCATCAACTGTTCCCAACTTCTTGCTATAAAAAATGACATATCATGGGCGCGGCCATTAGCCCCATATAATTCGATTTATGTGTGCGTGATTCCCATTTGATTTGCACGTAAAAGCCCATATAAGTGCAAATTATGTGGGGCTTATCAGTTCGACTTAGCTTGTAGGCAAGGTGAGAGATTCGCTCTCGAGTTGGCTATCTGGTTAATTCCTCATCTGTGCGAAAAACAAGCAAAGGGCTAGAAGCATCTGCATTTGCAGCGACAGTCAAGATGCATTAAATGGGCTGCTTAACCCGCAATGTTGAACAACCTTCCTATACCAGAGCGAAAGTTGGATCACACAAACAAATGCAACAACACCAGTATTTGATTGGGTTCAATGACGAAGTGATACGAAACAAGGAGGCCTGCAGTTTTTTTTCAGGTCAGTAGGGATGCAGTGATGAATACTATAATACTGATCATAACCTAGTGGTTAAACGGAAAGAAGAAGAAAAGGTGTACGTACTCCCAACGATATGAAATTATCAGCGAAAATTGGCATGGAGCATGGAAGAATTTTTACCAAACTTGCATATGTACCTACAGCAAAGCTAGGGTTTTCAAAAAGGTTTCCACCACAGAAAAAAGTTGCAAAAAAAATTCATTAAAATCGCAGTCGGTTTGCACTTGCCAGGCATTTACCGAAATTCCTCTAAAAGAACATTTTACCGTAGGCCATGATTTTGTCACAAACACATAAAATAAATTTTCTTTCAATTCCCAGTTAAAAAAAAAATCCATCAATAGACATTGCGCACTACCAATAACCAATTTGTTGTAGAGCTTAAATTGGTCGTCCCATTCGCACTTATGCAAAAGAAAATTCGATAGAACAGGACCACGAATTTGATCTCTACATTTAATTTGTTATTGATAAATAAATATTTATCTATATACATCCACTATATAACTATATATACTACGTACATACCTCTTGCAGAAGCGAAAATTTCACCCTGATCATGTTCCGACATGAAACCCATTCTGCATTGCACGTACGCACTCCAATTGTTGGGGGAAACAACAAACCCATCGAATTTACCAATTTTCTTCTTGAAATCACTTTTGCAAACAAATATAATATTTACTTTTTCTTTAACACTACAGTTAACACTTGAATTAAGAAATTTAAAACAAAAAAATTGCAAATTGAAAATACTACTAAGATCGATCGACAGGGACAAACTGAAACTGAACGTAAACAATTTCTTTGGATTACCGGGACTTTGCGAAAGCTCGGTGAAAATTGTCGTTAAAAACTCTCTGTGCCGGTGCAGTCGAGTTTGAGTGAAAGGAATAGAAATACTTTTGTTTAATCTGTGCTTACGAGAGTCGGGCGCAGTGGTGCATGAAAGAAGAAGATAGATGGGTGCCAATTTTTGCGTTTTTCAGTTGTTGTTTTTTTTTTTCTCTTTCTCGCTACCAAGCAACTTCACTCTTCTACAATGACGTTTTCTTTTCTACGTACAAAAAGGCTCACAGTAGTTGACGAGTGACAATTGGAATGTGTTAGAACTAGAAGGGTTTATATATTAAAACTGTGATTATCTCGCTTTGGTTTGTAAACTAATAAAATTTGATCGAATCCTTCGATTGGATTCGAATTTTGATTGAATTAGAATATACTTTCTTAGTTAATATTCCCATACAAATAAAAAGGAGTAGCGTGAAATAGTGCCAACGTATTACGATTTCAGTTGATGAATTGGTCTTCATTGTGAATTAAGGTTAAGGAGAAGAATATCAAGCGGTCCAGTGTGAATGCAGTACAAGTGAGAAAGTTATGATCATGATCACTCATTCCTGATCATAACACTGTCGAAGGATGAGAAGAAGTGAGTAAATTAAGGACAAATGCATAAATCTGTTTTAAATAAATTTGTATTTTTACAGCTTTTCTTCGTTTAGCAAAAGCAAACCATTATTGATGCATAGAGGGCACCAAGATGTTCCTCCTAATTGCAAAATTTTCACAATAAACCGAGCAAGCTATGCTGATTCACTGAAGGATGTAGTCTCTATTATTCTTGCGAGGACACACTATTCAGAATCGCCACAAACACATACAAAAAAAACACATTTGAAAAAGAACGATTTGCTAAAAGAAAAATGCAAAGCTCCTTTAAGGAAAAATCGGACTCTGTGGATATTCCCTTTGAAGGTACAGACATAAATAAAAATTGTTACAAAATTTACAAAGACGGCAAAATTTCTGGGACCTCCACTTCTCGTTACATTCACTCAATAGTCACTTTCAATTTGTCCTTGATTTGCTTGAGCCGCTAACACGCTGCCTTCCCCTGATGACACTTAATTTCAATTGGCAACCGAACCTCCTGCAATCCATCACAATACGTCAACCTAGCTAACTGATGTTTTTGCTGCCCCTCACTGTTGTAAGTGTCCCATTCATCAAACAGTACGTTCACTTACACCTTTGTTATACGAAGCTATAAATGCCAGTTTGCAGGCCATCGACCCGACCCGAAGATTCAACTCTCGGTAACCGAAGTAATTCCAAATCTAATGTATCCATCTACCCCAACTCACTCTGAATCCACAGACTGTCTAATGCAGTATGCCATGACAGTACAGTACAGTTCCACAGAAAGAGCGCGCTACCACCACCAGCTAACAGCTACCAGCAGCAGCAGCAGCAAAACTCCAACATGGTCCAACAGACAAATATGTAGTATAGGTGGGTGAGAAATGATAAAATAATTACGGAATTACGCAAATGCATTTCACCTTGTATTACGTTGTGGCTTTTACTTGAATGGTTTTTGTGGCAGCAGCACCAGCCAAGATATACGAAACTTTGCGTTTCTGTCGGTTTTTCATGCTAGTGACTTGTAGCCTGACATTTCTCATTTCGTTTATCCCTAACTTGCACGAGCCTGGAACACTACCAGTTTGTGAATAATTAAAATTTAAAAGAAAAACTTGATTCTGATTCGGGTTCGAGTTCTGATGCAATTCACCATAATATTTAATGTGTGCCCTCAAAAGCTGTCTGTGCCAGGATTCGGAAATCGGAAACAAGGAAACACGAATGAATGAATGAATTTTTGAATTTGATTCGAAATAAATTGTATTTTATATGCGAGTTCGGACATATATTATTGCCCGACAATAAAACCCAAAATGACCCACAGTGCAGGCACTTTACGATTTCATATAATCCTCTTCATATATTGTCTAAAAATATTCATAAACATATAAATATGAGTGGGTCCCATAAACCGAATCACAGAGTCGACGACGACGACGACACATTGAGAAGAAGCCAACCACCTATTTATCCAGCTCCCCAGCCGCTGCTGCTATCCTATCCTATAACAGTTCGCTTAAGGGATGAGCTAACTTTAGCCAATCTCAGTTTTATTGGATCGTCGTCGTCGTCGTCGGAGTGGTGATGGTGATGGCGATGGTGAATTTGAGTGCAGAATCGGGTGTGGAGTGGATGTACAGGAACAAGAAATGATCATAATTTAGGTGTATAGGAATAAACTGCTAGACCTTAAAAAAGAAAGCCGCTTGCTTTTTTTGGAGGCGGAGTTGAATGACATAATGCGAGCATGAACATGAACATGAACATGAACTTTGAATGAACGATGAAGAAATTCTTCCCGCAAGCACAAACATTTAGGACTCTCTTGCCTTTGGCTGGGGCAGAACAACCTCTTCCTTCTTATACCCCAGGGTGCCAAATGGTTTATTGGACATACATGTAATAAGCTATAAAATTTGCGCCGCGCGTAATAAGCAAAAGACTGGACTTAGTTCGCCCCCCCCCCCCCCTACTCCTGTTGGCTGTTGTAATAATATTTCGCAGTTGAGATTATCCCGCAAGTACTTTTTTCCATGTGTATGCGTGTGTGTGTGTGTGTGTTTGTGAACTTTGTATTAAAATTTAATATTAGAATTAAAGCTGCAGATATTATGGAGACATGCAATACAGCCAAACTGTCAAGAAAAAGACGTTGAACGGATGCCAAAATGTTGATTGCTTTTTTGAGTCGAGCCAAAAAGGATTATTTCACTGAAAGAGGGATGATATGATGTTAGTTTACGGTGATAGTAGTGGTGATGGTGGCTAACAACAACGCCAGCATCAGCCAGGGCCGAGTATATACGAGATGGGATAAAGTTTTAGTGCGGCGCCAGCAAAGTATACATTTTAATCGTTTTATATTCGTTTTTTTTTTGCTCGCTGCATTTATTATGGACAAGTACAGCGGCGAAAGATGACACAATTTGCATAGTTTGTCTGGAAGACTGCGCTGCAAATAGTGTTGTTAATTTTTTAATGTATGGACATTTGAAAACTGGGCAAGCATGCCCAACTGTTCATGCTTTACAAGCGGAAGTAAGGATATTGATCGAATTTAAGGAATAATAACATCATCTATTACATTTCCATGTATGTATGTCACAATTAACCGCATTGAAACATCAAATTGAAGTCAAGGCTGTCTTGTTTACATACAAACGTTCAAACGTCTTAATTTGTAAGTGCTCATGCTTCAGCCGCGTGATTATTGTTCTTAGCCACATTCCGATATACAACGACATGTAGAATCAAGTGAAGTCATGTGTCTTCTCTACTCGTAGATCTTAGTACCTACCTACTAGGTAGGTAGGTACGTACTCCTCACACTCGACCATAATTCAACAGAGTTGCAATGTGGTTACCATGACAGTCTTAAGCTTCGAACGTATAAATGTATCAAAATCCTGTGTAATCCTTATAAGGATTTATTTGCATTGATGCTCATTTGCTGCCACAGTTGGCTGCCAATGGTACACTGCTGCCACCGCAAGTGCTGCAACTATTGCGACTTTTCCAAGGAGCAAAATTGGGTCAAGCGCTGGTTGGGTTGGGTGTACTCATGCAATAAATTTTGTATGTTGAATGTCGCTCGCATAACGTCCTACGTTACGAAGCAGAGCGGAGCTGAGCGTCAGCCCCCCCAAAAACTATATTATACCCACATATACTTTTAAATTATCTAGTAAGCAAGCATACAAGTGACTTTGATCCTCTTTCGACATCGCATGTTAATTTTGAACGACACGACGACCTTTTTACGTTAACCCTATGTACTTGCTCTTTAAAAAAACAAAAAAAATTTACAATATTTGGTTATGTTTTTAAATTGTCCAATTGGTAGGTGGTGCGATACGAACCGCAACTAAAAGAAAAACCAAAAGTTCGTAAATTATCCCATTTGCACCCTTGACGTTAGACCTTGTGTCAGGATCGGGACATTGTCATTTGTTGAAGGACGGGGTAAGTGTACGAGTATTTCAGCACAGTCATCAAACGCAAATCATTTTCCCCCGAGTCATATATGATTTGCATACTTTTACAAAAGTTTTCTCTGGAGCAAAATGTTCCTTCCAGTATGTGTGTGTGTGTGTGTGATTGTGTGCGAGAGAAGGACTACTCTTTGTGTGTCACCCTGCTACCATAATAATGCCCTTAGATTTTCAAAAGTTGATAATAAATGGGAAGCTATTCTGTATAGAGCCAGCAGTAGGAGCAAAAAAGTAGTGCCATAAAAATATGACTACTTGACCAAAGAAAGAGCCTTCAAGAAGAAGAGCCGTGCTGTAGAAGAAGATGAACCAGGGCGAGCAGAAAAAGGTTTTTTCTTTCATTCATTTTCTTTTTTCTTTTCTTTTTTCGGTTTTTGTTGTTGCTTTCAAGGATGCTTTAGGAGAATATGCAGACACCTCAGGCGAATGGATGAATTCTAAAGAATTTCCTTATCCAATTTGCATGTAAATAAAATATATTCTTAACTATTTATATATAAGTAGGTAGAGTTTTTCTTCTTGCCGGGATTGTTATACAGGACAAGGGATGTAGTTTTTTTTTCATTTTTTCTGTTTCATATGTGGTCACGTGAGTCAATGGTCGCATCCGGTGTAGAAAACGTTTATCAACAAATGTTGTTTTTTTTTTATTCTATTGTAAAGAAGATTTAGCATTTAACCTTGTTGGTCTGAAAGCGTTTATGACATTAAAGATGTTGGACGGGTTTAATTACTGGTTAATACGTCGGAATTGAGGTGGAATGGACATGGGGGACAGAGGAAGAATGTCTACTAACAATCACATGCTAATGTTTCGACATTTTTAAACGTATCACATGCTCGCCATTAACGTGGTGAAACCCTGTTGTATATTTAAATTTACATTATCCAGGAATAAAATTAAAAGCTGATACCTTTTCTCCATTTAACGACGAGATTATGATCAGGATTACAGGGATCATAACCCTCCCGCTTCACTGCATTCCTACTGGTTCGCCGGTTCGACCTCAAAAGATATCTGCAGGCATCCCGATTTTGGATCACTTCATCATTTGTGTGATCCAGGAGTTTTTTAGACCTGCCTCTCTTACGCGATTGTAAGGGAACGTTGATTGCCATTGCCTTTTTGACGGGGTCCGTAGGATCCCTCAATTGAACATGACGAGATGGGTTCTTTGACGTGAAGGCTTCCTCGGATTCTGGAACTTCTAATTCGATCAAGCTTTGTTACTCCTGCTGTCATGCGAAGCTAAAAGCTGATATATGTATACAAAATAAAGGGCAGTGGCCCATTACCGAGAAGAACGAACAAATTGTACACCATTCTTGACAACTAAAGCGAAGTTCGTTGAGCCAAGTCTAACAGGCGCATTCACATTATAAAATACCAGTGGAAGATAACATTTGTTGAAAATATTTTTTGTATTATTTATTACCATCTCATGGATAAAATAAAGAAAAGGATATAATGAAGAAAAAAGCAAATAAAATGTCCTATTTGCAATACTCTATTCCGTAGCTTTCTAATACTGCAAGCATTTATGGAATCAGTTCAGTATCGAAGTCCAGAGCTCACCCTCTAAAAACAAACTTTATTTGGGAAAATACTTAAATCTGTTTAACCCTTTGTTATGAAGGTAGGCAGGTTCCTAGCAAAGGAATTTTAACTCTATTTTGCATTATAAGGGAGCGGTATGATATAATCGTTTACATTAAATTCAACTTATGAGGGGATTAAGACAAAGTAAAAAAGTGGGGTCTATAATACATCGCGAACGACTAATTAGGGAAAGCGTATAAATCAAGAAAGAAATTCAGAGTAAAAAATTGGTTAATATTTTTATGAAGAGATACATAACAATTTGAATTTAAATAAAACACAGAAAAGTTGAGATGTAGTACAAATGAAAAATGTAAGCACGACTTTTTATTACTCATATTGGCCGTATTCAATTTAGTGTTCGGCATTATTCCTGATCTCATTTAACGTTGTAGGCATTAACCAACGACATAACGTAACCCCATAAAAAGTAAATCACTGGACAAAAGTTTAATTAGCTGTAGGGCTTGTGGCATATGGCACCATTTTCTTGGAATCACCATATCACTGATGTCAAGTCCATCCAATTATGTCGCAGAATAGTCTATCAACATGGCACGAGCCCGATAGCAAATTCCATTGACCGCAACACGGCGCTTCAAAGGATCAAAAGGCTTCATGTTTTCAGATAATTTATCTTGTAAAGGTGTAGTCAAGGTCAATGTTTTTATTGAAAATTTGCCACACTGTGGACTGTGTAAAGATTCTTAATTCCTGTGAACAGCATCCACTGATTTCGCGATATTTTTTCTAAGACTGGTACTCACAGGCACAGGAACATTCAATCATGAATATGTCGACTAGAATTTATCCGCTATAGCACGTACAGGCTCCCTGAAGTTACGCCCAAAAATTAAAATGGAAAAAGAGCCCAAAAATCTCCATTGAAAATTGTGTCATTTCCTAGCCCAAATATTTTGGCAAATTGCCTTTTTTCCAAAATTGTTTGGGCCTTTTTTTTCATTTGAGAAAATTGAAAAAACCAAAATACATATTTTGGAAAAAAACGCCCAAAAAACTTTTTGGGTTTTTTGTCCCAAATTGAAAAGGAAAAGACGCCAAAAGTGTTTACCCTTTTGGTGCAGGTAATTTATTCTACAACGAGTTTTGGGCTGAATTTCCATATTAAATTTGGAAATGGTACCAAAAAATAGTTTTTTCAGGGGTAATTTCCATTTTACTTTTTGGCTCTTTTTCCTAAAATGTTGGCATAATTTCCCAACTTTCTGGCGTATTTTCCTTCTTATTTTTTTCCAAAAATATTACGCTCAAATCATTTTAAGCCTGTAGTCTCCTGTCTGTCGTTTTACCATCATAAGTGATCAAACAGAGTAGCCAGTTGCATTATACCCCTACAGTGGTAGGGTTTTAACCCTTAAGCCCGTATTCGGACGTACTTGAAATACAGATTTTTGTTCCTTTGTCTTACAAAAAAAATTTTGAATACTCTATCCGTTTTTTATTCCCACGATAATTTGCAAACATTTAAAATGAATTTGTATCAGTTTCTCATTCTCATTTTGCCTAATTGCCTGCACTATGTTAATATTAGCATTATAATGATGCCTACAATGCACGAGGAAATTATGATAACATTATTATTTTTTTGTTGACGCTTAGTGAGAAATCACAGGTTCAAATCCCCACTATATTGATTGTATGTAATGCTTCTACTCACAAGCCTTATACATGATTTTGTTTTTGACTTGAAATAGCAAGCTATAAAGAAGCTTTTATATTTCAGACCTCAACCAACTATGTTCCTTCAAAAATAGTAAACATCCGTAAATAAGCCTTATGACACTACTATAGAAGCAACAGCTTATCAAATTGAGAAAATTTGTAAATTGTTAGTTGCGAATATAGATGATTTCAAATTTTAACAAAATATTCAGCTAGTGAAACTACACTATTCTAACAGGTTTGTTTTTAAATAATTACTTATTAAAACCTACAAAATCTTCCCAAAGTATCTGAAAGATAAACAAAGCGTGATAGTTCACACGTGAACTACACTAAAAAAGTGTTACAAGTTCAAATAGGTCGACGAGCACATCTTCGTCACGTCACAGAAAGTATCGAAGAATGGAATTCAAGAATTAAGATTTTGAATTTTCTTTTGATGCTGCAATGCGCATCAGTCTTCAAAAGCACAGCAATGCATTTCAAGAAACTTGTTCCTCTGTTTTGTTTTATGCTCGCTTATTGTGCATGCAATCAATCCTACACAGTAAGTCGAGTGGATTCGTCTTTTTTCCAGAGCACCACTCACTCAATCGGTGATGAAATGTTGCATCAACAAAAACCACACAGATGCTATTGTAACGATAGCGGCCCCCTGCGATTTCAACACTGCTGAGTGAATAAAACAATAAAACACAGTTTCCACTGGATTCTGGCTTCACGCAGGGTGAATTACTAACTTCTTTCCCTGAATATATTACCATCAGGTATGTAGGATGCAACAATCGTGCAGACAGCCGATTAAATATATATGTCTGCACTCAAGTGCTAAATGTCGATGCCCATGTCCGTAACGAAATCCCTCATTTGTCTTGTCCAAGAAGCGCGCCCTTGACTTATGTGAACGTCCGAGGTGAACGCAGAGGTAAAGGCGGTAAGTCCTCAAAGTGACCATACGGAATTATCGGTGATTCGCTTCGTTCCTACCATTCGCGCTGGTGGATGGACCATAAATTATGTCATCGAGACTCAAACAAGATTCCAGTCTCAGGATAGATTGTTTTCATGGCTGTACCGTGCTATGCTGTGTGTATCATCGCAATCAAGTGGAACATCCTTTTTGGGTCTTTTATTAGTTTACACCCATTAAAGTTGTCTGCCAGCCAGATAAAACAATTATCGAAACATAAAGTACTGAGCCACAAGATGTTTGCCGATCCTATCAGCATCAGCGAAGTAAGGTCACTACACTTCACTCGGACTGAATGGGATGGGAATAGGCTATAAAAGCCATTCATCGACATTTTAGATGAAAATTACTAACACTCAAATTGACTTTATCAGATGTGACTTCCATAAATGCACATCAGGCCTCAAGATGCGGCCATAAATATTCATTTCAACGTCGAGTGACTCACTCTAATTACCGCTGATGAGTTACTTACATGTCTAACACTGAAACCACATTAGGGAACTCCGCTCTGAAAGAATTCAAGCTGTCAGAGTAATGAGCGGCGAATCGGAATGGTAAAATTATTCTTATTTTTATTTCGACATCTCTATCGTAGAGCGGCAGTGAGAGAGAGAGTCGTCGTAGTTTGAAAATATTTATAGTAAATTTAAATAAAAAAATGATTTCCAAAAATTTAAGACCAGCTTTTAGAGAAATTGAAATTCCTTTTGGAATTTTAACTACCAAACTGAAGTGAAGTGACAGATTCCCTCAAATACAGTTAGCAGCACAATGACGCGACACCACTCAATATTTCTGTTTTTCATTCTATTTTCAATAACTCCATCATGCGACAACTCTTTATTGTTGAAATATAAAAATAGGTATAGGTATATACGAAACACCTCTGAGAGCGACAACGGCAGACATGACCTGGATACTACTCTTTGATTATCTTCCACGAAAAAAAAAATCATCGTTTAATGTGCATTTTATCGCAAGTCCTTTCGAGTCGAGCTGTCGTTTCCGCACTATAACCCAAACCCACGGTCACTCCCACTATACCACCCCATTCCACTGCCCCCAACCGAACGATGCTGAATGCAAAAATATATATAATGATGTCAAACAACCTTTTATTGCCCATAACAAATTATGTTCAGTTTTCCTTCAACGACATGACTTCTTTCACTTAATGGACAACGAGAAAAGGACGAGCCAACAAAAGTGAAAGAGGGAAAGACCAAGGCAAGGGGTAAGCAGTCAGCCAGGCAGCATCAGCGGAATGGATTGGGACAGTCTCCAAGAGTTTTTCTTTAGATGAATATATAATTTGTTATACCCTTGTCGATAGGGTAAATTGCGTAAAGAAATCTGCCTAACTGTGAAAGGGTAACTTTTTTTTTTGTTTTATAATGAAGTGCTCGCGTTTTGTTGAAGTTTTATGGTTTTGGATGGTTTCCGACTTAACCCTGATTTTTCGGTGTTTTATACTATTACTATTTTGTTAGAAACATTACTTTGCATGCACTTATAAACCTTAAGTCGAAAGTAACAAGTTATACTGTTAAGAACTTACCGATCCACAATTAATGAATAAAAAATGTATTTCAATTGTAATCGTAATGGGTTTTCGGGGCTGACGTGATGAGGGACGAACTTCTCATCTTTCTTCGAAAGACGGGAGAACTAAGTATATTAATGTAAGGTGTCTGCATGGTAGCACAATGGACCAGTAGTTGGGTCTGAGTGCTCAATCGGATGGTAGCAACCTCCGACAAAAGAAGAATCATAATGGAAACTGGGACTTTTTTTTGTATATTTTTTATGGGTATTTGTGACAAATATGCCACTGCAATGTCATGTCAATTTTTTACAAGGTCGAGCCTTATTTCGTTTTTTCACCAAAAAATTAGGGAGGTTTCCCCAATTCTCTCCACCTTTATTGGGCGAATCCTTACTTACATAAGGATCAACTTCTTAGGAATCTATGGAATGAATCAGCACATCACACAGTTGGAGGCTCAAAATCTTGGTTAACATAAATAAAAGGGAGATGGTGATGTTTACAACAAAAACACGGTTAGGTCGAAAATACTAGGACGGCAGATATAACAGCAGCACTCGGTTCTATTTATAAGCTGATTAATAGCCTTTAGCGACCCACAACCACAACCACGACCACTGCCGCGATTTAACCACATGTAGGTATTTAGGGATGTAAATCTAAAGATTTGGCTTCAGATTGAGATGAATCCGGAAAGTAAGGCAAGATCTCTTCGTCATCTATTTAAAAAAGAACAACTTTACTCATGCTCAAATCCAATAAATTCCCAGTCCTGGCTGTTGTTTTAATGCTCAAAAAGTGGGTGACTGAAAAAAATTGTATATAACCATTTGCCCGAACATTAATAAAAAACTTCCACGATTTAAAAAATCGTTTGTTCTTCTGATCTCTGCAGGTTTCTGGGGCCATCTTGATGGCTGCAAAAAATTGGACAACATACAATTTTACAATTGGTCCATAGGAACCTGAGTCTGCTAGCTTGGTAAGCCCATTCACCTAACCAAACCTAACCTGGACTTAAAAATATTAACGATCAAATGCTGCCCATTCCAACAAAAAATTTAAACCGAATTTATAGGTGAAAGATATAAAAGAAATATTAAAACTGCTTATACCGAAAAATTTGTACACAATATGAGCTTAATACTTGGTAAAAAAAAACTCCAGGAGGTTGGTGTTAGTAGAAATAATTTCTAGCAGAAATATCTCCTCATAGGGAGATAAATTATATCTATCAGCCCAGGAGACAGATTGGACAGCTTGACTACAAAAAGAGTCAGTCCTTAGTGGTAATAGTAGACGTTTATAAAAAGTGTGTGCTGGCTTGACACTTCGCAATGTTAAGCTCTAGACAATTATTTTAATCGGTCAAGATCAGTGGGCAAGGGGTCATTGAAAGAAGCATAGGTAGGCCGATAGGAGTTTTCGATAATGCACTCAACATCATTTATCGTCAAAATAAAGATCAAAGGTCCAAGGTATCTGCCTTGGGGAACACCAGATGTGGCGTTAATGTGTTGGGAATGGACGATCTAAAGATGACTTTCTATTTGCGGTCGCTCAAATATGATTTGAACCCCAAAATAAGTCCCAATTGAAAACCAATTACGTGGGAAATTTTGTTGAAGGTTTTGCTGAAATACACCAATTTCCTTACCATCTTCTTGAGCCCACTAATAGAAAATTTCCTCAATTACACTAAGAATCTCAAGGAACTTGCTTCAACGGGTTAACATTTTAAGAACCAATATTAGACCTTTAAGACTCTAGTTAAGACTCTAGGTTTATAAATCATTTGTTGTCCAATGTTGCTGAGGTAACCCGTGGAATTAAAAAGTTCCTTAAATATATTATTGATCCCAGATGAGAAAGTTGAGTGCGAATTTATGAAAAGAAAGAAGCTAAAAATGGCAATCTAAAACTTTTGAAATTTTTGAATTCCATGATATGAAGGCACGCATAAATAAGTCCATCATAAGTATATTCTACATTCACAGAAACACAGTTTTATAATAGGTTAACGCATAGTGCACTTCGTAAAAGTGGCAGTGTCTCAGTATAGATTTTTTTTTTCATATCCGACTGCACAATATTATGTATGTATATAGCATTGTATGCCTAGATATTTTTTTTTAATTGTGCTCTGCGAATCGAGAATCATACAGCAGTGTACTAGTCACCAAGGATCAATAAAAGAACGAAACATAGAGACGACTACTGTGAACAAAGGCCGTGGGCCGAGAGGGGCAACAAAGGCAGGAGTGCCGATAGGAAGTAGACAAATGCCATATAATGCAGTTATATGAATAAAATATCAAACAGCGGCTGCTTTATGTCTGTCTTCTCTTCATAATTCTCAAAGTTTATTTCTTTTCTTTTTCTCACAGATGGCTAAGTTATATTTCATCTGGATAAATAAAAATGTGAAAAGCCATAATAGTTGCTACCTTAGATAACCTGACGGCTTGTTTAAGGTATTTCGTGCTTTAACCTTTAACCTATTGTTTGTAACACGCCTCAAGAGATTTTAATAGTAAAGGCATGTTAATTGTCAGCTGAGTTTACAAAGAAACCATTTTAATGATTTTGCAAATGTTCACCATGCAAAAGTGCGCATCCCAACCACTGAAACAATGACGGATCACTTTTAAAAGCGAGTAACATGGAGCCAATTTATATGCGGGTAATCTGATAATACTATCCCTATGTATCTGGTTTTTGCAGCGACAACAATTGTTTTCCAACCCTTTGCTAAGCACGACGACCACCATGTCCCGACCTGATGTCATATCAATTCACTTCTCAATTGATCCAGGTAGAATAGATTGTTAAAACTATTTCCATTCACCGTGTCACTAGTGAAGTATTGTCACGGACGATGGTGGTTTCAATATTGGTGGCAAGGCCATGCAAAGTGGCGTTGGGACCAATTGTGTTTCAACTACTGTTTAGGTTGAAACATTGGTTACCCTTCCTACACATATAGTCGGCGCCCTCCACCGACCGGTCGCTGTGGTGGTGGTCAGTGCGCGATAAATTCGACTGTCATTCCATTCCATCCATTGTTAAATGTTTGGTGAATAAAATTTCCTGATAAGAGGCGTACCGAACTATTTTCATTCGATGGGGGCGCCTTTAATAATAAAGTGTCTAGAGCTAGCTGGCTCTACGCGAATTTTCTGCGTGGCAACATATGTTTAAACGTCGCGATAATTGCTCATATATCGGAGTCCGAGTACGAGCAACTGCAACCAAAAAAACATATGAATGGAATAAAATCAGCTTGATAGCCGGTTTGATGGATACGAAAATGTCGGCAAACCACTGTTGGGAATTGGTTTGCATGTATTTTAATCGATTACCGATTACCAATTGGAAGTTTTGCGCAAATATCTGCATGTAAATATGCTAGCATGGCACATTTTTGCCGGGCGGCCTTCTTCATCACACAATTTGCGTTAATTTGCGTTTTGACACTTTGTGATTTACCACCAGTCTCGTGATATAATTGAATTTGTGGCTCTTGCCCGACAAAGACGTTAAGTACTTTTGCTCGGAGGACGGGGAAAAAAACTACTAATTGAGAATTTGATAATACATACCACCGTCCTCCTCCAACCCAACTAAGGATATGTAAAGTGGAATAAACAAAGCGCAATGATGGCTCCATAATGCATGGAAATGGAGCAACAGAAGGCAGCAGCGAAACCCGGCACAATCCACAGCCAGCAACTCTAAGCAGTCAGCTAGACAAAAGCACTTAACAGAGTCTGAGGAGAAAAGCAGCAGAACATGTGTGGCAAGTGTGTACGAGCGCATATGAATGTAGATGAAGATGAAAGCGCTACTTGGGGGTTGAAAATAAAGTTTAAACAGACTCGGGGGACGGTAAATAAATAAATTATTCACGTGTGTGTACCTTTTTCTTTGCACGAAACTGCAACCAAACTATTTTGCCAACTACGAGCGAGCACGAGCATAGTACATTTATGGGGGATTTACCTCTAGAACAATGCATGTTTGTGTGTCCTTAAAATAGGCGGAATTTTAAAATTCATTTAGCCCAAAGGTTTTTGTTCATTTCCCGCAGAAACCTACATCTTCTCTTTATTTTCTTTGTCTCAACGGCTGTCTTCTAATGGCCTGGGAAAATGAAATATATACCCCTAAAATTAGGATGAGAGCCAGCGGCGACAAGCTCCATTCAAAATGGTGTTACCAGGTTACAGTTGCAAATTTTTGGTGAATGAAACCAAGCAAAATCGCAACGCTTCGAACGGAACGTAAAGTAAAAAGGGACACAAATCGCAGTACCATCCCATCCCAATGTCTACGAGGGATGGAATAATTCGGGATAGGGCCAATGTCGTCTCAATTCTATTTCAACTCAATTTTCCAACTCTAAGAGAATGAATGAACCTCGGTTGGGGTTCATTTTAGCTGAATCAGTCATGCGAACTCATTACACGAAGTGTAAGCAACGAGCGGGATGCACAGTGGTCCACACATAATTGGCAGCAGACAGCATTGCCTTTGGAAAGAACTAAATGTCACTTTAATGAGCAAACGAGTGGCAAAAACAATTATGAAGGTTATGAACGTTAAATGAGATGAGCAGACAGAAAATCATTCTAAAAGTAACAGTTCAAAATCATTGAAGATGTTTTAAGCAAATAGGCTTTGTCCGACCTAACGTTTTACTTCGACTTAAGTTCCAGCTTGGTCAAAATTAGCCCGAACAAATATCTCGTTTGCATATTTAGAAACATGTGCGTTTATTGTGTTCATATTTTAACTCCTTCCGTAAACATGAATGTCCTTTGTGACCTTCTTCATTGCGATTGAACTGAAGGAAGCAAAGAGTGTTGTTTAAGGTCAGCCGATATTTCTTTTTTCACGTGACTGGGAGCTCTTCCTTAGAAATTGAAAATGTTGAAAGGAAAGTACCTATCTACTTCAAAAAGCCAAAACAAAAAGTTTTGCACAAAAAGTGTCTACTTCCCACTGGCAACACTGTTGCGAATTCGTGAAGAATTAATTTTCCACCAGGAACAAGAGACTCAACAATAAAATAACTTACATTTTACTTTGGGACATAAAATATATCCTCGAATGCATTTTCTGTGCTGCCACCGCTTTCGAATGAGCGGTGGCAGCAAGTATTGCACATATTAACAGCCTTTAAAATCTTAGAAGCCTTTTTCGAAAATCGTAAATCTAAACTTTCAGTAGAGTGTAGGTAGGTGTAGCAGGCAAGCATTTTGCATATTTTAATGGAGTCATAAACAGATTTTATTGCACAACAAAGTTTCAAAGCTTTCAAATTTACAGCAATGATGCATCAGTAGCAAACGAGAAGATCCTTCAAGTTGCCATGCCACCCGTTCTGCCGCGCCATCTCCATACTGACTGGCAACAACAAATACACATAGAAATGTGAGCTGAGCATATATTTTTTGCCAAGGGTATACTTTCCAATTTTGTTTATTGACATGCGGTCCAATGCCATCTGCAGCCGAATAGCCACACATTGAAACTCCATCTCTTAATTAAAAGTGAATTGCACTTGAGATGATTTGGTGAGCACTTCAAATGCAGAAATTACTCTGAAATGTGCTTTGGCGGAGCGCATCTAAGGATTTAAAATTGATTTTGTGTTGGTGTTTTTTTTTTTTTTTTTTAACATTGATACAGTTATTAATGAATTGTTATTTGTCAAAGTACTTCCGTAAAGTATTACTGCAAATTTTCATGTTAACAAGGTTGAAACTTGACTTATCCAACTTATGGCTATGATGTGAATGTGAAAGGAATATGTATTCCTTGGCCCATGGAATGTGCGAGTTCCTGTACAGATGGTCCTATTGTTGTCATAGGGATGAGGGTTTTTTTTTTGTTTTGTCCTTGGCATCATTATCAAATAAAAATCATTGTTTTCTATTTTTATCACATCATCATCATCATCATTGTGGTTTTATTGTAGTTGCAGTGCAGTGGTTGGGTTGTGGAATCAAAGTGGACTCTGCGGTTGTAACATGGCGTAAAAAGTGAAAGCAATTGAAGCATACCTACATTGTTCTCTGTGCAATAAAAGGTTAGAGTTCATACAATTGTATTTTTTTTGTTTTTTCATATACAACAATTCATGATCATATAATTGGAGTATACACTTTATTTTATTTAATCCTCAATTGGACGGAGGGGTTTTTCTTTTTATTAAATGTTTTAAGAGATAAGTGTTTGTGTGAGATTCACACGAAATGAGTTTTTGCACAAGTAAAGCGCTTTCAATTGAATTAATATGTATTGAAATCCATAATTCAATCTCCAAATGAGCAAACTAAATTCACCACAAACTGATAGCACAGGTGCACAAGAAGAAAATATCGAGCCGAAGAAGAAATGGAAGCCAATGAATCAGCAAGCAAAATTGTTGTACAAAAAAGCGAAGGACGACTTAAGGACAAAAAGGAGTTGCAATATCTTTTAAATGGCCATCATGTCGCGATAACTGTAGGGCAAGAAATAGAACTCTTACCCGATTTGGACATGTACCGGTATGGACCTACCTACCTACCTACAGATAGCAACAGAAAATAGTCACGGGATTCCAAGGACATTTTCGAAAATATTTTTTTTTAAAGCACCAAGGACCTTCGGATATAAAATCATAGAAAATAGTGATGAAATTCTAAAAAAATTTTTCGAAAATATCATTTTTAATGCTTCAAGGACCTTTCTCAAGGTTCCAAGGACCTCCGGATATAAAATCATAGCAACAGCAAATAGTTAGGTTAGTTAGTTAGTTAATGACATTTTCCAAAAAAAGTCCCGAATAATAAATCGTAGCAACAATAAAGTGTGAATCTAGGGACATTTTCGGAAAATATAATTTATAACCTTGAAAAAGGTCCTTGCAACATACATAAGAGGTCCTTACAACCATAGCATGTGTCTTGGAAGACCATTTCCACAAAATATCCTTGGACACTTCGTAATATAGTATAAACAGTTGATGTTTCCTAACTAAAATCATAGCACTCTCAAAAGATACGTTTTTAATTAAAACTACTAAATCCACAACTAATAAGAATCCGGTTTTTTATTTGGGGAAATTAATTATCCGGAATCCGGGTATCCGTGTTTGCTAAGTACACGCACAAAATCGTAAATAGTTTTGCAACTCTTAACCTCATTTTATCGACTGCAAGGTTTTTCTTTCGACTTTCTTTCGCGATCATCTGCCCAACGGATTTGACAAAACTTCACTGTCCTGTTGCTAGTGAAATTCTCATTATAGTTTCTTCAGCACGCGCTAAATAAAATAGAACACCTAAGTGAACATTTGAAAGAGAATTCTCTATGTTTGGAAAACAAAATGCATTCCAAGTTCTGGGAAAACCTAATGTCACTGAGTCAATTTTATTTGGAAATCATTTATTAATTTTCGTTTTCGTTAAATGCTGTTATTCGACATATTTTAAAGAATTTAAAACTGCATAAGTCAAAAACACGCAAATATACAAATTTTGTTGGAGAAAACAATCTATTTGTACTCGTGTATTACCCCAAAAATCTCTCATTTTGACATTTTAAACAAATTAACGCCGGGGGGTTCTGAACAGGCAGACCGACGCGACGGACGATATCTTTGGAACCGCACTCTTAATTTTTTCTATAGTCGATTGGATCAAGGTTAGGTTAGGTTGAAGTGGATTTCGGCATAAGACCCACAGGAATCTAGGATAAAAGTCCTCCCTACCCGTTGAAACAATTGGAACTTCTGACGAAGCGAAGGAGACGTTTGGTGTCAATGGTCGTAAGATCACTTGTATCATGGAAGAAGAAGGCTCCAAGATGTAGCTTCCTGTTCCTGGAGAGAGCTGGGCATGTACAAACCATGTGAGGATCGTTTCCTCCGTTTGAGAATGCACCAAGTCTTGTGGCATGTCCACTGTCTATTAGCAGTGCTAATGCGTTTAATCCTTAAAATTAAGCTTATGCCAGATCTGTTTCGTCGGTAGACTAATGTCACAAGGCGTACGGATAAAATTGTAATATTAGAACTTGCCTTACCCATTACGTGGTCAAGCCTTTTGAAAGTTTAGGAATGGCAGTAAAAATTGCGTTGCCAGTCACGAGTTTGCAGACTAAAAAGAAGGGAACCAAATCTATCTACATGAAAAAATTTAAATAAACAAATTATTCCACTCCATCTCTGGAGGAGAATTCAAAGCGAATAATTAATTTCAAACATAAAATCGCACTCGTAGCTCGTTCAAAAATATTCGCACTGACCATTTGAAGTCTTCACAAGTCATCAAAAGGGATCCTTCAATTCATTCGCTTAAGCACTTTACTCAAGAAATCTACGTGCAAATTATACGAAACCCTTTTTCTTAAAAAAACGAAATGGAAAAAAAAAAAGAAAAATTGATGCCCTCTTGGGATGAATCATTTGACAATACCCTCAAAACTTAGTCAAGTTGTACTTCTGCTCCGACCCTCGTTTTGCCTCTTTTAAAGTCTACCATTAATTATACTAAGATTCACCCCTATACTTTTCGTTTGAAATTGCACAATTGCAATTAGATTTCTGTCGGGATGAGTGGCGATGAGGTAAAAACTTTATCTTCTCACTTACGTGGGGTAGGTACCGATACCGACCCTACCTGTACTAGAATTACACGCAAACGTTTAACTGTGTGTGGTGCGGTGCGGTGATGCCGTAGCTATCGCCGTCCATGCAGAGTGTTCAGTTCAGTTGAATAATTTAACTGTAACACAAGTGTCGAAAAGTTTTCTTATAGCGGAGCACACAAACTTTACGAGCAAAGTATAAGTTGTATTTGTTGATAATAAACAAGTTTTCAATTATTTTCCATTTCAATATAATTCAAAGTTTAATTGAAATGAAATAAATACTCGACGGTAGGATTTCACATCTTCTACACTGCCCCACCCCCCTAAGCTTGTTTTGACGACGACGTACGCCACGCATTCAGGTGTGCAGACCGTTGGGTTTCTGAGAACTACACTGGTACTAATTCACAGATCAACTATTCCAGGTCTACAAAGAAGGCTCTCGGCTCTATGCATGAAGTAGGGTATGGATGGAAAAGGAGTTCGCAAAGCCATCGCATTGCAATGCACACATTGAGCAATAAAAAGTTATTCACCTTTCTCGCTGCCTGGACCTGGGACTGGGCTGAAAGGTGGATGGTAGCAATAAGGGAATAGTTATCCCCAAGCGGCAGGCAGATGTAACCTTTCCTTTTCATCTTTTTTTTTTATTTTCTTTCCTCCTTACAATGCTTCTGCTGCTGCTTTGGTCATATTTCTATGCTTAACTTGGTCAGACAGTGTGCAGCAAAAATAAATGAACTGTTTCTGTTTTGTTTTTAATTAAAACCACAATTTTGTAAAAAGAAACATCGGAGACGAGAGGAGGAACAGTTTTCACGGGTTTTTTTTTTTTTTTTTGTTAGCATGTGTTAAAATTTATTTGTCCATTTATTTTCCACCTACACTCACCACTCTACGCTAACTTGGCTTCGCTTGATGGAGATGGCGATGGAGAAGGAAAAGCAAGTAAAGCATGGCAATAGGATGAGTCAGGTTATGGAAGCGCTTCAAATATTCATCCGCTTTCAGATTGGGCAAAGTTCTGAGCTTATTTAAAATGCATGCTATTATGTGCATAGGCTGGGCTGTGGCAGAAGAGTTCCTTGTTTTTCGTTAATGATTCCATAGGAAGGGCAAACATAAGGTATAAAAGGACGATTACGAATGCCTTGACTGCCTACCGTATTGCCGCCGCTTGCGATGATGATGATGATGTACAACTGTGTAGGCAACAGCAACCAGAGAAGGGATGGTATGAAATATAGATGTGCTGTGCAAATTAACTCGACCAGCATCCAAAGCGTGGCAAAGTGTAGTCTCCACTCTAGTCTTTCAACGGCAGCACATACATAAATATACATATAGACAGACCCGCTGACCAATTTAAGAGAGGGGAAAAAATTGTATTTTCTATTTCCTGGAGGATGTACAGGATGCATAGGTAGTGGTTTCGCTTAAAAGATCGATCGAATATTTTAAAACTCAACGCCTCGTGTTACAATTTCGCTTTAGTCATTTACAGAGTGTCAGGCAGGAGCGAATAATAAATTAAAAGTTACTTGTTTTGCAAAAAGTTCGACAACGGTCATATTAATGGCAGCGTCATTAATACTTTGACTGTTTTTTTTTTTTTTTTGGCACTCACATTTAAAAAGCGCCCGCCCATCAAAGTCAATATGGTTTGGTACTCCACTCATAAAAGGAAATACCAGAGAACAAAAAAAAATAACAAAACAAAGTACTTTGTTCGCACCTATACATTAGCGAGTCCTAGAGTCCTCAGGTATGGTACCTTACCTACACCTCTCTAGATTTTTTTTTTTTTTTTTATTCCATTGGAATCTCTAATGAAATTTCTTTGTAAAGTCCTTTTGCCTATTATACATAGTTTATTCTCGAGCAAATACACACACTCTTGCACGCATACAAGCGCCCCTCAAACGAACTCAATCAACTCTTGTATATGACTTGACTAGTAGTGGAAAAGTAAATCACTTTCCGATAATGTTGGAAAAGCTCAATACCGTTGATGAAATGTTCGAAATTCATTAGCTCTAATTAAAAATGTATACGAAAGGGAACAAGTGACGGTGCGACGAGTGGGGTATGCGGGCGAAAGGGCACGGCACCGACTATGACTCTTAATGAAAATCGTTCATTAAATTTCTCTTCTAATGGAACTTTTAGAGTACTCATTTACTTCACTTTATTTGGGGTAAAAGTATAGTAAAGTGATGTTGTCGAGGGGACGAAGCACCAAGTACGAAGTATGGAGTGCGCTTACATAAACTTTAACACTTTGTTGCTGTTATATGCTTTGAAATGTAGTTAAAGTTATTAAATTACTTATACTATTATGTATAATTGAGCTGAGCCACAATGCATTTCGAATACAGCGCACATTGCGAAAAGGGAATTTTATTTTATGGCTGCGAAACTGAGGTGGAAAATAAAAGTGTGCCTAAAGTGTCCTGTATAAGTACATTTTATAGCACTCAATCTAGAATTTTTATTGTCACATTATGACATTAAAAGAAGTACCAAAGTGATCTTGAACTATAAATATATTATAGGATGGTGAATCTTCGTGTAAGAATTTGACAGAATAACTGGCTGGCAGTACCCCTTAGAATTTAGTCCTGATTTTCAGCCCACCGAGGTTTTTGGTTTTTTCGTATCGTACAAAATATACACGACGACGACGACTGTGGTGCAATGCTATTTGTACCTTTCGATAGGGAAAACCAAAAATTATGCGTGTTCCAAGAAGCCTTCGATGCAGTAAACCGGAATGCATTGCCTTACAAGGTGCTTGTTAGGTCTGTCGCACAAAATTAGCGGAGCCGTAAAAAACTCGTTTCAAGATGATGATGATGGAGAACGTGATTCGAGGTGCTACCGAAGAGATGCTGGATTAAGACAAGGTTGATCGTGGGTGCAGTGGCTTAGTGGTTAGGTGCGTTGGACCACTCAGCGAGAGGTCGCTGGTTCAAATCCCGACCTGTACCACCTGAAAGTTTTTATTTCGCTGTCCCACTTCTTGCGATTTTCTGACAAACATCCAAGAGTTAGAACTGTCATGAGAAGCTTCTCAAAAATTAATTACCGATCGGAATCGGCATTAAACTGGAGGTCCCTTCAAAAAATATATCTTCGCACACACAGTGGTTGGAGTAGCTAGGCTTTGGGTCCTATATGGGCCGTTTACGCCTAATATTAATTTTTTTGATCTGAAAAAATTATGCTTTTCACCGATGACCCTATCGACTTTGCGGTTACTTTAATTAAAGCTTCAATGCTGATTATAGTTCAGACTTAACAGAAAACTGGTTTCTATTTCACAAAAAATATGAGTATGGAAAAGCATCTCAAATAAAATAATGGAAAGGAAAAAGTTGCCATCAATGCTACCCGAAGAAGATGTTTCATCAACAAAGATTGTGGTAGATTCGCTTATGCCAACAAATTCTCCCTGAATTTAACGGAAAACTTCCAGCAGTGACAAGGAATATTTTACGGATCCGATTGCAAATTTCGATGAAATTCCGATAAAGCAGCATCATCTGTAAGGCGCTAGCAAAGCATCATCTAGAGCAGCGATGACGAACCAATGGCACACGTGTGCCACAGAATATACCTTTGTTGAAAACCAGAAAAACAGAGTTGGAATCAATCGAGCTAAAAAAGCGATGAAAAATGTCAATACCAAACTAATGGAAACTTTGAATTAAATTCCCGACACATATAACTGGTTTAAAAATTTGACGTTTGATACATAGGTATATATATAAAATAGATCGAGAATGTATGATGGCACTTAAAAATATTTTTTTTTTAAATGGCACGAAGCTCTAAAAGGTTCGCCATCCCGGATCTAGAGGATGGTAACTATTTTACTCATCGTAATCCAGCAGGCTAACGATTAAGAAAAAGTTGTTATATTCTGTCCAACATAAATTAGCAGTACACGTCTTATTCAAAATCATCATTCCACCATACTAAATTGAAAAAACCTCTCATAAAAAGTTTTTACCCACCAGTGTATTTTCAATTGCATTTGACGTTGTTCCAACACGCCTAATTCAGCGTACATCTTAGTCACAGATGAGGAATTAATTGGGTTTCTGTTGACGAGCTTTAGGTTTTAAAGGTTTGAAAAAAAATTCTTAATGATTTTTATGTGTGGAAAATGCGTCAAAATGCAGTTTCAAAATTGTTTGTTTATTTGCGTAGGTTTTCGTAGCGCGCAGTTTTTGACATTACATCTATATTGGTTTTTTAAGTTTTGTGCAATTTTTTATTTGTTAGAAGTGGCTTCAAATTCATCCAAAGACTTCAAGTGCCGAAAAAAAGGAGAAATTGTTGACGAGACAAAAAAATTCATCAACATTTAAAAATAAAACAGTAGGGCGCAAGGCAAACATCACCAAAATTAGCAGGTCTTCTCTGCATACTGTTTTTTAAAAAAAATAGGTTTTCAAATTGCCCATCGTCGGCGAAAGAGGGTTCTTTTGGAAAGAATTGACATCATAACATAAAAAAAATTGTTTTACTTAGATCTAGTCTAGAAATCCATAGACTTTCAGGTACTTTGCATTTATTTCCTTGAGTATCTGAAATTTTACAAGAGATCAGAAGACTTTACTTTGGAATGAACCGACTGGCAAGAGATGATTGCTTGGGAATCCCGAAAGGTCTTGATCATCAAACTATTGCATAAAGATAAAGAGATTACATTTGAAGCGCTTATAACGACTGAATTTGCCCCCCAACGACTGTTGGAATTAATCTAATAAACTGTTTTATTAATTTGAATTAAAATTTTAAATATTCACTCTAGCAGAAGCAAAATACCGATGCCATAGTTATTTTATGATAACAAACTAATCTAAACAAAACATGCACTTTAATTGGCATGAATGCATGGATAAGTGTATAAATAAACTCAAATTAATTTTTATTATCTTAGCTCACATTGTTCGTTGGTTGGTCAGCAGCTAATGCTGCATACTCTTAGGCAAACTTGATTTCAATCACAAAAAAGTGCATACTTCTGAGCGTAATGATTATTTTTTTTTTTTAAACATTACTCTATTTCTGTTCAAAAGAACAAACATACAACATACCTGTTTATATTTATTAAAAAAAAAATTAATTAATCACCCAACTGCTAGTACATGGACATACCAAAGTCTTTCTTTTTATTTGATTTAGCCGCGACAGACTAGGTACGACGACAAAATGACTCACAAATAAAGTCAAATGCCAAATAAGAAGAGTCAATTTGGTTCGTCCTCTAAAACCATTTACCACTAGCAAATAAGCAAACAAAGGTAGAATGAAGGATGAACTTAAGTAAAACTTGGCCAGTAAAGATTTATGACCTTTGCAAATTGAATGCGACCTCACTCAAGCGAAGATCTTTTCACCCACAAAATCATTTCTATTGCAGATAGAAATAGTAACCAAAAAAAAAACACACACACAAGCACAAACAACAACAAACAGAATAACAGCATCTTACAGCAGAGAAAATGTATCTGACGTCTCGCAAAATAACTTTTTTTTTCGTGTGTTTTTGTTTTATTGTTTCGCTGGTCCTGACACGCAATTGAGCGTGTGTTGTGTGTATGAACTCATCCGAAGCTAATTAATTAATTGAATGTGATACGAGATGGTACATTATTGTCGTCCTGGACAACACACACACACAAACACATTTGTCAACAAGAAGAAGAAGAAGAATGTCAATTTCCACTTGAATATACCCAAAGTGGCCCGATCGTTACGTTACAACAAACCATCTTATAACGTATGTATGTGCATACCTCCTGCGGCTCGTAAAGTCCTCATAAGCATAACTTTGAGTACAGTCGCTGAGGATACTTTCCACTTACTGCATTATTTGATATTTGAGAGGGTTGAATAGGCCACTCTTACTCTCGTGTCAACTGCACATGAAGTCTATTCAATATAAACTCAAAGTCACATCAAGAAGTGCAGTGCCTGCCCCAAACGAATTAAAGACCAATGTGATTGTCTAAATTGATAAGAAACGATTTTTGGCTAAAGATTCTGAGGATTCTGTAGTGGTAATTAGAAATGTTGTAGTTGTTGAAATATTGACAGCAAAATAGACACGAAATATGCTGCTCATAACGATGTCAAGGACCCTATTGTCCCTTTGAATGTAAATTGTAAACTGTATGATATATAAAACACAAATCAAGTGGATGTCAATCGGTTTTTATGCAACTGACATGGAAACATAGTGTGTGTCACTTTGACAAGGGTCCGGTCCAAAAGGGGAATCACATGTTTCCTTTCAACTCAATTTGCCAATTGGTCCCGATGACCAGCAAATCCAATCACACTTGACTTCCAAAAAAACACACAGATCAAGGTTATTGTGCTGCGGCAAAACCTTAATCGACAGCCAAATAGCAGTCGGAACAAAAAAACAACTTAAAACCTGTTGTCTACCATATCAAGTGACTATGACTACTTTTCCGCGTGCCCTACATGCCGACGCTGTTGGGTTGGTATGTCATCTTCATCATGAATTGAAAAATATCACCTGCCCTGATGAGGAGGAATGTGTGAAGTGTTTTTTGATAGTGCGATTTAATTGGTGGCGGTAAGTGCCGTGAAGGGGACACCCCTTTCGGCAAGAAGTCTCGAAAGTGCGAAAGGTCTACCAAATCGAGGTTCAATGAAAGTGAATGTCCGACGGCAGTGCAACAAAAAATGACAGCAGGTCCATTACAAGTACACCGTTTTAATGCACGTAAATGATTAGCATTTTTTGAAAGGCTAAAGAATGAATACAATTTTCACGCCTACAACTGTGGATTACTAATAATGGACATCGCAATCCAGTTTGCAACTGCTCCATTTTTCCGCAAGGTCATTTACATTCACCCGAATATTGTCCAACTATATAAGCAGGACAAATTTGCTGAAAGTGTATCAGTTCAACACGTCAAGTCCTCAGTCAACAACAGCGAGAACAAAATCCTATTTCCAAAATGGCATTCAAAGTAGGCATCGCTTTCGCTCTCCTAGTCGCTGCCAACGCAAGTGAACTCACGTACAGTTCACCAGTACTTGCTTTCCAATCTCCATTGACTTATGCTGCATCTCCATTGACCTATGCTGGCTCAGCCATTGGATCCACCCAGCAGAATGTTGTTCGGTCTTTCGGTGGCACTGTCTCACAATACTCAAAGGCTGTGGACACTCCATTCTCTAGCGTTCGCAAGGTGGACACTCGCATCAACAACAACGTGTACACTCCAGCCTTGGCGAGGACACTGACATACGGTACACCAATACCTGCCGTCTCTGCTCATGCTGCTCCAGTTATTGCTGGCAGGTCAATTGCCTATTCCCCAGCCGCCACTGTTGCTCAGGTGTCTTTTGATGGACTTGGTGCTCACTATGTTTATTAAAATGGTTAACTGATTTCAATAAAAAAACTGCTAATTAAAAAACACCCGCATCTATTCCAAATATTTATTTCTACTCCCGCTTTGAGAATATTCCATCTTCTGTCTAATTAATAAATTACTTTAAAAGCTTTCCAAACTTAAGATTCCTAATCTAATTTCAATTTTACCACGATTCTTGAGTAAACTTTGTCTAACTCGTAGCATCCCTTATTGCTGCTGCTGCTTCTGCTGCTGGTGGAGTGCTTACCGCACAAGCACACACAGGTGCTGTTAATTCGATTCCAACAAAGAAGTATCACCAAAATCGAGTTAAGATATCGACCCACTAATAAATATCCATGGGGCAAAAGCGACACTTTCACCTGTTAATTGCATTCCAAAAAATAATTACATTATCTACTAATAGATACGAGTACACACTTGCTTTTCACTTAACAATCTTGGTTACCAGAATAGAGCACTATGTCATGTCATTAATTGGATGCTAAAACCACAGAGCGCAATATGGGGGTAATTAAAAGCCCAGATGGTAAAATCATCTTTATTGTCTGAACATAGTCCATCGCCCTTATGCAGAGGCGACTACAGAACAGTAACGAAACAAAACTTATAAGATAGCTCCATCAAGTCTGGACGAAAAGTCAACAAATCATAATATTTTACCCACAAATTTTTGCATTCAAAAAGAAGAAAAGCTGTTAAGCGGAAATAAAAATAAAAATAAAAATAATAAAATTGGAAAATTTACAAATGAACCGGCGCCAAAATTCAATATCAAAGAAAAACTTGGCAGCCATTCAATTTATCCGACTTTACCCATTCGCCCGACCATAAAGATAGTTATTGTTGTTGGCATGTTGTTCTGTTCGGTTCGACTTGCAGTCGGTCGCTTTTTGTATGGTTGCGAAGAGTTTAGTATCTAGGAGCGTTCTTTGTCCGAATCAACCTTCCAATTTTCACAAAAATTCAAAGTCAATTTACAGACCAAGAGTCCGTTTGCTGCATCTATCATTGCTGATGTTTTGTATAAGAAGAGCAGCGAATGTTCCGCACCATGCCGAAATCCATTTATCCCAAGAGCAGCAGCAGTAGCAGCAGAAAGATGCATACCATACCATACCATAACCATGCCATACCTCTGCCGACATACATAAATAGAAAAGAAAGCTGCGAACTCAAATCCATACAATGTTGTGAAATAAAGGCTCATAAATCTGCATTTACCAGACGGCAATGTGCTTCCGAGGCATAAATGTTCCTAACATTGCAGTTTTTTATTTCTTCATTCTTTCTTCATTTTTTTTCTTTCTTTCTCTCTCTCTCTTATATCAAGTTGGTCAAAAACTGGCAGGAATATGGAATTTAGGTCGAATTTGTATAGGTACGTGTTCTTGGAAACTCATTTTGAAAAGATTAGGTGGAGAATATTGTTTAGCAAAGGCAAACAAGAATCATTCGTAGCGTAGTGTTGTAAAGACGAGCACTTCAAGTCATTGGATTACGTTCTCATGCTGCAAATTCGAATGATGAAAATTTACTCAAACGAGAAAAAATTCGATGCAGTCGAACTGGCGTGAGTTGAACCTGAAGGGCCAAGGAAACACTGCGAAAACTATCTTTTCAGATGTAGATATTTATATATTTATTTTTTGTTGTCTGAATTGATGTTGGGAAACGTTGGTAAAATAAAGTCGCTCAAATAGTGAAGTCACAAACGTCAAAGAGAAAGGCCTGTTCGCATAGTTTTGCGTGAAATACGAAAAAAGGGGGAGGAGTTAAAGAATACTCTTTCAGGTATATACAAATTAAAAAAAACCTCAAGTTAAATATGTGGTTGTCCCAAGCAACGAAAAATCTATAAACGTTTTTGGAGTTTACATCGAACTATTTTTTAGTGTAAGCGACTTGAATTCTGAGCTGACAACTGACAGTTCAAGATCTGAAAAACGTGGTAGATATTACTAAATCAGATATGAGATCTTGAATAGTAAAAGTAATTTTTTGTTTCAATTTATTAATTCTGACCATGCTATAAACTGTTTGTGTTTGAAGGGATTTCTGAAGGGTTTCGCTAAGGCAAAACGTGATTTTTTAAATCTTTTCTGACCGTGATTCTCAGGTTCTCAAACATCCACTTCTCCACCTTTAATACGATTACTATTTAAACTCATGCATCACCTAGTTTGCTCAAATCCCAGTTAAATGTTCGTAATACATTTTCTGGGAAACCAAATGTTTCACTTTTCATAGCTTAAAAAATCTTAAACTTAAGTGAAAGTTGATACAGATCATATCTATTTAATTGCAAACAGTTTGAAATTGCTCAGTCTTTGAGAATTTACCTCGTCAATCTGCATCTAAACTATGTTGTGCAAGTTTGGATATTATACAACATGATATTGTGAAACCGTCTTCCTGAGCGCTTTTTCTCTGCCATAAGAGACACCACCAAGCCGTTCAACACTTGACAACCTAAGACTGTTGACTTTTTTTTTAACAAAAAATTTTATATTTGTTATTCTTGTAAAGTGAAACTAGTTTCATTTTTGCTGCCAAAGAAAATTAAACATTTAAATGCCCTGAACCACAAAAAGTTAACATCATTCCTAATTGGCCAGTCTATGTTGTTTTTGATACGTTGCCAACTGATTCAAAAGAGAAATGAATAACGTAAACGTAGAACTAATTCTATTTCAGAACCCATAAAAGGTTAATTGATTAAATGAGAAGTCGGGACGATTGTAGGGTATGGCTGGACAGGGTTCTAAAAGCATGATATATGCCAACTTTGTAAATAGCACGTTCCCAATCGGATTCAGGTCGTTTTCGTCAAGCTTTCTTATAATTTTTAGGTTATTGTGGTAACAATGGTACAATTTTGACAGGATCAACAACTACTCACTAGGCAATAGACAGAATTCTCTCAAAATATGTTCCTCTACGTTTACACCTTACACCTGATCTGTCAAAATGTTCGTTATTTTATTTCAATTCAATCAAAGTAAAATTAAATGAGAAAATTAAAAGTTCTAAACAAAAAATCATAAATTCAAAAAAAAATCTAAATCTAATTTTTCAATCGCAGTTTTTCAAGTTTGCTGAAATTAGTTTTTATTATGAGAGTAACTAGAACGACTTAATCAGTCACTTACTAATTACGGGAAACGTATGCCTTCAAGAAAAATTTCAGAGCTACTGTACCCGGAAGGCAGCACAATCATCAAAGGTATACCCATCTACATGGATGGTTCAAGGACAGAGAAAGGCAGGGGGAGCTTAGTCTGTGGCTCAATATTGACAGATCAAAATTTTTAGTCTCTCTAAACAGAAGTCAAATCCGGGTGCTCGTCGGGGTATTAACAGGACACTGTATCATTGGAAACAGGATTGCAATTTTTTCGAAACAACGAACATTTTTCAATATACGTTCTGAATTTTGCAAATGTTCAAAAAGAGTTTGCCAACAAACCCAATGCTTTCCAAATGAATTCTCTAGAAGCCACTTTATCCCAGTGACAAATTATGACATTTAACAAAATACGTAGCAACAAGACATTTGCAAACAACCAAAGTATAAAACCCAGAACATAACACAAAATAAAGGGATCTGCAGCATAAAATATACATTAAGTCATCAAAATGTCAAAAACTTACTTTGAACTCCAGTATTTTGGGGCGAATATTTTGCGACTTTTAACAGCTTTCTTCTCAAACATTAATCATAAATATATTTCCATTTCAATCCAACGACAATAGAATACCAGAAATTCCATCACATTAAGAGTTTATAAAGCTTTATTTATTGATTTCGAAACAAACATTTTGGCGGCATAAAACATTTATGAGCCTACCCTCTCTTTCTCTTTCGTGAAAATGTAGACACTTTCGTGTAGTATTGTTTTAGCTTGTGACTTGTGCTACATTTGCCTGTCGGATTTTGTTTTTGTATTTTTGTGGCAGCACGAGCACGATTGGTTCATTATTTTAAAATACATGTAATTTCCATCAAACAAGCTATTACATGGGTTTCGCGCAAAAATTAACTTACGCCACTCTAAAAAAGTTCAGAAGATGTGTTCATGTGTTCGTTAAAAGGTTACCAGATATATTTATGCAATCACATTGTAGTTCGCATAAATTTGTTTTTGCACATAAATTATGGATGCATTTTTTATCGACAATAAGCGTTGTAAAAAACATAACCTAGAAGAGTATCAAAAACAACATAGACTGGCCAATTAGGAATGATGTTAACTTTTTGTGGTTCAGGGCATTTAAATGTTTAATTTTCTTTGACAGCAAATTTGAAACTAGTATTTCACTTTAAAAGAATAACAAATATAATTTTTTTTTTTAAAAAATGTAAATTTAGTAGTAGGTACATGACGTAATTATAGGGAATGCTAGCTATATATGAGCTCTGATGAGACATCCCATCTACTCATTTTAATATAAAAGGTTGTCAGCACTAAACCACCAGATAGGACGAAGAAGATCAAACAAACAAAGTAAACAGCGGAAACATGCAAGAAGTGTTGCATATCTATGTCAAGCTTTAGACCTGGCTGTCCCACTTTAGAACTCTCTGTCTCTTACTCGATTTGAAAAGGTACGTAGAATGAAAATACAATATTCAAACAATGCTTAAAGCATTATGTAGTCAGAACCGGGTGAGACTTGAGATTGAGAGAAATGAACAGGCGGATGACCTTGCAAGAAAGGGAGGGCAACTCGTTAATAGTGAGGTTGCAGACATCAAACTTCCGCTCTGCATAGTTAGGGGCTCTATTGAGAAAATAACCATAAGGTGTGCCAACCTAACGTGGTCAATTCTTGAAGGAAACAGGGTTTATAGGGCTCTATGGCCACTTTCAGTTCTCTAGCAACTTTAGCACTAAACCCTTATTTACACTAACCAACTCAGGCAATTTTTAACCCACCCCACACCCCCTTATTTTCTCCTACATCAAAGCTAGAGTCATAAAATTAAAGGATTACAGGTCCCTAAAATTAGCAAACATAGTAACTCATTGACTGACAGATCATCAAGATAATCAAACCTCAAAATTTGGCACAGTCATAAAATTTGCGGAGTAAATACAGGAAAAAATCTAACATTTGTGATTTTCCATCGAGGGGCCGTATAGCCGCACACTTTTCTTAACTCAGCCCCATAAGACTTACAATACCAACTTGACGTTCGTTTTTAGATCTTAGTACTCTTTACGGCTGACTGAGTTTTCCTATTTTTTTTAATCCTAAAAGCGCCCTCAAAATGTGAGATAAGAAAACATTGCTTCGAGAAGAATTATCAATAAGGGCGATTTGCAAACACCTAATAAAATTTACAGAGCACAGGCACTTACCTACAAAGGGACAATATTGTGAATATTGGTTCCATTGGCCTGTTTCGTTAAAATGTAAATTGTGGCTCCACTTACCAGTGACACCTGCAGGAAAGCTCTCGGAAAGAATTAGTGCTTACACACTGAGGGCGGATGCTCGCCTGGGAATTAACCGAACACTGGCATCATTGAAAATATGACGAAAAGGCTAGGAGTTTTTGCTAATGACTTTTGCAGAAGCAGCAGGGATGGAGAGGATATTGAATGATTTTGTTAATCTGATGACCGAACGTGTGCTCCTGGGTAATATTTTATGCACGGCACTGCAAAACCTAACCCAGGAATATAAATTCCCCACACATTCGCCGCAAACATTTTATACGTTCGAATAAAATCCGTTCGTCCGTTCGATGTAGGTCCTTGAAACGAACATAAGCTTTGTTCATTTGGGATGTCTAAGGTATTTGAATAGTTCCTAGATTTAGATAACTTCGTACTGCAACGTATGTATTCATATTAGCCCAATTACAACAAACTCTAAGCTTCACTCCATTAAGCAGTGACACGTAAAATGTACATGTAAGAACCATTATTCTTTTGCTATAAAAAAAAAAAAAAAAAAAATAAAACTGATTGACAAGCATTTGATTTATGCTCCTTCCTTCTGTCTCATTCCCGAAATTCAATCACAACGAAAGGACAATCGAAGACACGACACGACAACGAAACTTATTTGCATTTTATTTTAGGCAGATTCCAGATTCCCATCCTTTCCCCCCATCCATCTACTTTACGTCAACGTCCAAAGAGCAAACAATTTCTCTAGTACTAGCACTAGAGAATAATGTGAATAGGAAAAAAAAAATATATATATATATACATAATATACTCTATGCTATCACCCATAAAATTTGACATACCTTTTCATGTCACCTCCAAGGAACGCTGTCGGCCTGACATGAATGCAATCATCCATCCTGATAAAGTCGACTGACTCAATCTGATGTTCCACATTCAGAGCAAGCTTCAGCAAGCCCAGCATGAATTCGCACGGTGGCGGAGCTGGTGGATGGCTGGCTGATTTTACATCCTATCCTATCTTTGCTGTCGCGCGCACCATATCCCGCCCGACACCCCCCCCCCCCCCCCCACCCGACACCCGTTCCCACTTCCTTCAGCCGCTGCCGCTGCCGCCGCTCTTCGTTTTGTTAATGCAAATGGTTTTAGGGGATTTAGCTTGCCTGTAATGTTATTCACATATATCCATCCCTTAGCGCGAGCGCCCTCTCACACAAAGGACACAAACCAAACGAACGAAGGTAAGAATGAACCAAGAGCGAACGAAACGAGGCAAACAAATGAATCAACCCAGGGATAGTGATTTCCTTCCAGGTTTTCTTTAACCTTCTCCTCCTGCTGCCGAGCAGCGTGCATAGGGATGTAGGTGTGTGTGTTGTTAAAATTTTCTTTGACGGCAATAATGGGATTTCCTCCCTTTCGAACTTTCTCATGCACACTACCTTCTTATAGATGTTTGCTGTTAAACTCACTCACTGAAATTATCCCCATGTCATTGGGAATCCTGTTGGTGTCAATATTCCATACCATTTCTGCCTAATTGAAGCCGATTCGGCACCTACAACCCTACAACCCTTTTGCAGTTCTGCATTTGTATTCCCGATTTAAAATTGCAAATTGATGTTCATTTCTATGCAGAAAAAAATCATATTTCCGTTTCTCATCTGATCCCGAAAAATGCGAATTTGACGAGTGGCTGCTTTGTGTGTATAGCAAAAGAAGAAGAAATTACTTGTCAAAACCATATATGCACAGAGCCTTGTAAAAAGAATTTTATACATCAACGTGTTTGGCATGCAATTGAAAGGTGTGAGGCCACGAGAAATGGGCATTTTCACACACACACCCACTCCTATGCTGCTGTGCAAGATTGAAAAATTGAGAAACTGACAAATTGTTCTGCCATTTCTTTAGTTTCTTTTCTCGAAGTTAAGAGTTTCTACTTCATGTGGAACGTTAGTTTCACAAGTTTTCTTCCTGATGAATATGGCGTCTTATTCTTTTTTGTTAGTTGCAAACTCACTTTGCTTCTTAAAAATTCAATTATTACTCTCAAGTTATATAGATTCATCTCAATTCGCGAGGAATAATAGCCCTGACTCTGACTTAAATATATGCATTTGTGTGTGGGAGGGGGGTGCTGATGAGATGAAGGTAAATTAGCATTAGTAGGTGCTGCTGCTGATGGCATGGAAAGGGTGACCGCATCTTCTTTTTAGAAAGAAAAGTTCGAAAACGATATCTAGTACGCGAACTGCAGTTCCCGTCCCGTCCGAACTTTTGTGGCTTTGGTTCATGATCAATCAAACTTTTACAATAGCCCAAGTTCCTATTCAATTCGAAAATGAATAATTTTTTTTTTTTGAAAGGACCTGTAGACAGCACCTTGCACTAATGTTCATCGAAGCGATATGGGAAAATCTTCAATTTTTTTTTTTATTTTTATTCTGTGCAAGTAATTTGAATGCCTTCCGCGAGAATCTTGGAATAAATTTCAGATTGATTTTTATTGAAAGGGACATTTTGAGCGAAAGAGAGAGAGAGAGAGAGAAAAGAAGTTTGGATGACATTAGAAAACTCTTCATTAGGGTCTCTGTCTCTGGAACAAACAGAATGGGTTTCTAATTAAAATTAATGAAGTTTTCCGGTCTTTTTTTTCTTTTCTATTTTTTTGTGAACCTAGTCCCAATAGTCACCACTCCATTTGATTGTCACCCAATGGAATGTAAATTTACAGTGTCAATGAGCTATTTTAATTTTTGCAAATATATTCACGTCATCATCTAGGTGTGAATTAAATTAGTAATAAGTAGCATAATCCGGATATATCCTTACAAACAAAACTTATTCTTTGAGTGCGGATAACAAACCGTTGCGTACCTTTTGAATAAATCACAAATTATGTGCATACTAATATCGACGAATACAAAGTATTCTGCTTAAACCGTTTCCTCTGCGCAATGACAAGAACGACAACGACATTCCAACAAACTTACACCCATCGCAAACGACAAGTGACATATTTTTGATCCCTACGCTTAATTTAAGTCACGTTTCGCTCTGATGATGTCCCAATCTCTCCACACTCACTAAATTCTTTCTTCCCTATAGTCCAACAAAAAAAAGGTGATTTGCAAGTACTTTACAAATTGCTCCTAATAAGGATTTACGGAAGGTTCACTTTTATCGGTGGTGGCGTGGCGGTTTACACACTTTCGCACGACGACCTTTTGTCACCCAACTTGTACCAGCATAAAATTATAATTTCCCTTCGATAAGCCTCAAATACGACGGAAAAAAAAAGTATATACAGATAAAAAAATTTGCCCATAGTAGAAAAGTTTACCGAGAGATGACAGCAAGGCCTCAGGCATTTTTTTTTTTTTTTTTTTTTGTTATTCAAAACTTGTCCCAGAAGGATAATAAAATAAAGCCATGTTGTTAAAAGTTATTCCCTTTCATGTACCCTCGTCGTCGTCGTCGTTCACCAAAACAGCATAATAATAATAATAATAATAGAAGTATTGGATTCTCGCCGCTCAATCGATTCGAAAATGGGTTAAATCTAAGAGAGTGGAAAAGACATTACATTTATTTGTGGGTGGAAATCAATTAAACTTTTTCTACACCATGAGCACGGATGAGCCAACACGAATAAACCCAAAAAGGACACTACCTACATTTCTTACTCTCCATAAAGCAAAACATTCCTTCATTCCCCAGTTAAACCAGCAAAAAAAAAAAAATACAAAAATACTAAAACAACAAAGACTAATGTTTGCATCCTGAAAGCAATTAACAAGCCAGTAATTGACTAAAATGGAAACAAACAAATGGAGCAAAAAAAAAAAAATAGCAAAAATAAGCAAGGCGTGCGCTTACAGCAAGCATGACGAAGAAGGGAAAGCAGAAGGGAGAACGCTTCACCAAACCTTCCGCAAAGTTTTACCCGACTCTCTAAAACTTTGCTGGCTGTTTGTGGGCTGAATACAGAGACTGAACATCGGCTCGGCACAGCTACATACATATATGGGAGGAATGGGAGAATAGAAATGGAAACGGGAACAAGTGTAGCCACAAGGAACCCTCCAGATGTGTGTACACACATATTGTGCTTAGCTAAAGAACCTTTCATTTCATATAGCATGGATATGGCATGGCCCACTAAGACAGAAATTACCCGCTGTGCTCTTTCACTCACTAGCCGGGCTATAAGGACGACACACAGGTCTAATGAAGAAAAAATCAAATACTCCATCATTTAGTAAATATTTTTGTTTCCTGTGGAGGCTTGTTGACTTTCGTTTTCTTTCCTTTTATGTGTAGCGAGTGGATGAGTCCTTTGTGTTGACACAAACTCTACCCGAATATAAAGCCCACTACTGTGTTCATCCATTCTCTGTTGTCAAATCGCAAGTAATAATGTTTATCATCAACTCGAGGAGACATTGTGAAGGATCATTTGCTGAAAAGACATTGCATTTTTAATTATTTGGATACTTTTCTTCCTCTTCGAAGAGTTTGACCGACGACGAGCGGATGGATGGACGGATGGATGGAGGCGCATTTTATGACATACAACGTCGAATATGTGCTTTGGCCCGCACTTACAAGAGCAAGAAAAAAATGCTCGTTTTTCTCTCGGTCTTTTACGAGATGTGGAGCAAAAACTTACACAAACTCTCAAATTGTTGCTCTGTGGCAATTTAGCTGATGCTTGACCAAGCTTAATTGGGAGTCATTACAGGAGCAATTTCACGGAAGGCTTAGTGGACCTCGACATTAGTGTTTTTCCGAGCGTAAATTTCCTTTTCTTGTTTTTATTAACAAATAAAGTATAAGACACTATTTATTACTTAATGTTGACAGGTAAAAATCCTACAAAAATACTATCCATTGTCCTTGCATTGAATTCAATTAATGCCCCGCTTCGCATCCATCATCGACCATTGTTATTATTTCATTAATTTAACCAAACGAAATAATGATTGCTTGCCGAATATGTATGTATATATAATGTGTCTATGGAGATAACGTCACAGAGGAATGTCCTGGAAATTAAGCAATCTCACCACATTATAACGTTGATGAGCGGAAGCCTTAAATCCATCCGCTTCTATTATGCAAACGTCTACCAGGGAAGGCAGTTGCCATGACATTCCTGGCATCATCATTGCTCCGGTTTCTCGTTTGCTGTCGCCTTCAATGCAGAACATAATTGCAATATCCCTGTATTTTACCCTTCTCTCACTCTCAGAGATTTTAATGTATCAGTTTAATCCTTCCAAAGCTGCAAATTGAAAGTAATTGACATTTATTGGACAGCCGAATGGTTTCGACATTTTATTAGACCCCCTACCTCCGCTATAGTTTGTTGCACAGACTGAGTATCTTGGACACTATACACTACAGCCTCGAAATTTTGTATGCCCGTTCAGATCCAAAGAGGGTTTACGGCTTATGAGGATATAAATACGTACATACACACATACATATATGTAGTGCATACAGTAGATACCCAAATTTGGGTTAAAGGCCATCAACCCATGATGTAATACACTCAATTTTGGTCTCAAGTTTACAATTGTTTAAATTGTTAGTCCTAATTGAAGACACTGCCATATTCTATATTCTTCGTCAACAGCAGAAAAACTAAAATCCCTGTCCGACCTATTACCTCGTCGTCCTATACGTCCTTTATTTTCATTTACTTTTCTGTGTTTGCACTTGGTGCTGCCGTAGTAGATAGCTATAGTTTGGAAAATGTTTTCATTTTACATCCGTTGTGGGTTGCCAATTTAATATTACATCCCTAACAACATGGATTGTGTTATCTAATCGAATATGGAGCACAAACCGCAGTTGATAGAGATAGTGTGCCGGCAACAGGGTTACCAAGGATTCCTGTACTCGCTGTGCATGCAGCTGCTGCTACTGCCGACTAATGGCAACTCTTAAGGGTATCGACCCAGAGTGTAATGTGTATATGTGCTGTTTGTGTGCATTCATAATGACATTAGACGTTTCCTATGTGGAAACTTGGGATGATAGGGATGTAGCCGCTTCCCCTTTTCAGCGCCAACAACTGCTTTTCGCCTTATTCCCAGAGTTAATTATACTTTGCTAAAATGTGCGCACACTTTGAGAGCTTGCAATGTTCGTTTGCAATTTTCTATTCCGAAATCGTCGTTATTCCCGCATGCATATGCATTCATAACAGAAATGCTCAACAAACAGGCAACAACAGGCGCGAAGCTGGTGGTGAGCAAGCATTCAATAAGGATTCCTCTTCCTCTTCATCTTCCTCCTCGTCGTGCTTGGCTCTTCTTCATCAGACAATTAAGACTGCAATTGTTTCTCAAAACGAGAATAAACGAAAATTTGATTACTTTTGAGGTATAATTGATCTTGAAATGTGTCCGCAGCACATGCCTTTTAAAGGATAATAATATTTATCAATTCTCAAATTCAAATAGAGTAATATATTTTCTACTGCGCGACTTTAATCCGTTGCTCGTTTAAAAATATGCCACACCATTGCCGCAGTAAAAAGAAAATCGCCTGAATTAAGTTGAAAACGGTTCCGGAAATCTGATGAATAATGACGGTAATTTACAATTGCTTAAAAAAAAATGTGTAAGGGACACACACACACAAACCAAAAAAAAAAGGAAGGACGAACGCCCAACCGAAGCGTACCTACTCTATATACTATAGTGAGAGTAATTTCTGCCAAAGTAGTCGCTATAAATTGTGGTTTAAATTTGCCACTGAGCAAAAATGAAGAGACCACGTTATGGGTAAATTTATACTGGCAAAAAGCTTGACTTCTAACTGCAAGGACCATTGACCGCTCATAGCACAGAACTAAAAACCATCTTTCCTAAGACGTGAAACGAATAATTGAATTTTGTTTTTTGCTCATTCGTCCTAACGCTGTCGGCCGGCCGCCTGCCCCAGTCGTCGTCATCCTGACATATTTCTCCATTTGAGTGGCAAAATTGAGAAAATACACAAAACAACCAACCAGCCAACAACAACAACAACAACAACAAATACCTACATAATACAAAAGTAATAAACGAAAAAGTGTGAAATTGTTGAAATATTTGCAGTTATTCGTTAGGACTCATATCCCTGTGCTGACTGTGGTGCTGCCGCCACAATGAACAATATGCCACAGTTACACAATTGCGCCAGCATTTTCACCACACCACGTTGTCGACGTCGACGACGACGACGACGACGACGCCACCACCGACGATGTGGCACGTTTGGGTGGTTGCCTGCCATTGCCATTGGCATTACATATCGATGTAGCCGCCACGATGTTTTGGATCAGAGTTCAAGGCACAGGAGGAGCTCGAATGGGGTGGCTAATCGATGATGTTTAATGTCAGCTAATAATGTGGGATCCATTTTACGGCTATTGAGCACTTAATACGCTTCAATTTAACGTCGGTCTAAAGACAAAGGAAAGTGTGAAAACGGATGTGTGTCGAAGGGGATTGTTCGGGAAATTTCACAAAATGATAAAAAGGCATTACACCACCACCTGCAGAAGGTGGTTGTAAAAAAGTATTCAACATCGTCGTCGTCGTCGTCCAATGGAAGAGCAAAAACGTATTGTTAATGGATGTAAATTGTTTGCAATTTGAAACAAACGGTGCGAATACTTTACAAAAAAAAAAAAAACTACCAGGCGTGGAACAGAGTGCATTAAGTTGTAGTTGTAGAATTTAAATAGATTTTCGCAATTATTTAGGTTGGATTAAATATTCGTCTAACGATGTGTGGAAAAAATATTAATTTTGACACATGGTGACACATATGCCAGATTAGTGTATCAAAGTCAAAATGGGACACAATGCAAATAGAACTTTAACTAAAAAAAAAACTTACAATTTGGAAGTGAAACGTACGATTAAATGACGCTGTGCCGTAAAAATCACGTCACAAAAAGCAGTCATTTAAATGTGGCTCGTGTGATCGCCATTTTTTGGATGACATTTTCGGTGTCATTTAAATGACTAGGAAAATGGCAGACCAAATGGCATGAATTTTGTGTCATTTAATGGCCGTGTGATCGGTCTTTAATGACGCCTAGAACAAATGAAGGACTAAACTTTTTGGCTGTTGCGTCATTTAATTGGCAGCTTCTAAAAAATGACAAGGCACGCAATTCCAGCCATGCAATTTTTCTACGCAAATGACAAATGACGCAGCATTTAATACGATATCGGTGCTTTCATTTGGATTTTTGTCTCGTGGCAAAAGGACATCCTCACACACATAATATGGGCATTAAATTAAACATTTAGAAGAGTAGAATTAGCAAATATTGGCATTCTTGAGAAAAGTCCTTTTTTAAGGATTCCAGGACCTTTTTCGATTTTCGAAGGACCTCCGTGTAAAAATTCATAGCAACAGCAATTTGATACGTGATATCGCGTGATATAAGTACGAAACTATCAGTTAAGTTTCGAATCACATCTCTGGCTCGTAAACAAGATCGTCTTCACTGCTTGCCCACACACACGCTGCTAAATACGCCGTCTCCGCAATTTCCACCATCATCGGAAAAGTTCTTTTGGACATTTTTTAAAAATAATATTTTTTTTTTTTTTTCATTTAATTTAAAATGTCGTACACAATAACAGTAGCTATATATTCGTCATTGGTCATTAAAGGTGACATTTGTCATTTTGATAAGCATGTGATCGTCATTTATTCGCTTGCCATTAATTGGCACCTCAACGGAAAATTTTAAATGACTCGTAGTGTCCGTCACTTCATTTTGGGCCAAAAATGACAATGTTAGTCATTGCGTGTGATCGCCAATGACCAATGACGAATCGTAGCTTCAATGTCGCTCTAGTGCGCCATTTTTTCCTGACGTCACAGTGTTATTTAAATGACTCGCAAAAATGGCCGTGTAATCGTACCTTAAGTTTGTAATTCAGCAGAAAAGCTGTTATGAGAATCTGCCCAGATGATCGTCAAGGAAATTTTTAATGACTCGGATGGACGAGTAGCAAGAAAGAAGTCGTTCATAAGCAAAGTCAACAAAGTCGAAAAGGAAGCAGTTCGCTGAAAAGTGCGCAAAGCAAAGATTTTTCCTGAAAATTGGGGTTGGATAATGAGTTTTACTTCTATCGAGATAATGATCGCAAACGCAAAGCTTATAATGTATGATCCTGGCTTCTTTATAACTGCAAGCACATTAGAACGATTGAACACCTGTGGGGTCATATCGAAGACAAATTGAAGAAGTATTCAATAAAAAAATAGGAACGACTTAAAAAAAAGCGTTAACAACTGAATGGAACCTGATAGAGCCTTCGTTCTGCAGAAAATTAGTTACATCCTTGTCAAGGCGAGTAGCAGCTGTTAAAAAACAAAAAGACTTGCCTTTTGGGTTACGGGCTAAAATCTGTTCGACTTGTTGATGAGGAACAGTGCCAGGTTATAGGATGCATGGTCACTATTTGGGAACGAAGATTTTTTAGTGCTGGTTGTCTTAATTTTTACAATAAATGTGCTAACAAGTAATTGACTTTGCAACGTTAATAGAAATCTCTTTCAACATAGCAATATCAAATAAGCCTTATTATTTGCGGCAACCGTCTAATACCCGTTCATTGTTTATGGTCATGGTATATGACATCAGCTTAATAAGAACGATTTTTACCACAGTTTCGCGTACTCCCCCTTTCTTTGTGCAAAGAAACTTTCCAACTTCTGCGATTTCACATAGTCCCAATGAATAAAGTCAAATGCTATTGAATCACACGATCCGGCTGTCACTTTCAATAACCATTTCGAGAAATGATTCTGCCAGGAAACTTGCAATGATTTGGACACATGTGTGGCATGCGGCGCTCCGGCCGTTTTGTTGAAAATAAACATTGCCCTCATCCAACCATCAAATTCCGGAGATAATGAGAATGAATTGAATATGGTTTGATTGCGCAATCTATTGACTTTAATGCTACCAATTAACCATTTTTGTGAGAATTTTAATAATTTTTGAATGCGCTATTGAAGAGTTAATTTTTTCCACTTTTATTCATAGCAGTTGGCAAAAAGGCAGCATATTCAAAGTGAATCCTTTAATTGAAAAAATCAAGGCAAGTTTTTTTTATTTTACTTTTGTAAAGGTAGTTGCCGAATGGTTTTGTCTGTTGTTCCTTTCGAGCAATTACGATGCCTAGAGTTGGTGTAACTCGAAAATGTTTAGTGTGTTGAGAAAGACTCCTGACCTGATTTCAAGTGGCTTCTGTAGTCACCTCAACAGCATAATACAAAAAACAGCGACTTTAACAAAAAAAAAAAACTCCTTTCTATGCATTTTTAAAAGTACCAAAGTACCCTACCCACAAAGTCCTGTCAACCTTCAGCGCTGGGGTTTTCTTTTGTTCAAATGAGGACATTTAATCCGTTACATGAAAGAAAATGTTAATTATCCATGTTCGATATAGTAAAATATAAAAAAATCTCTTATAACACAAAGGATAACCGTGCGATACCGCAACATAACACTCCACCACCAAATTCCCTCTCATATTTACGTTATTGAAATTTAATAGCATCCTATAGGTGGCACGTAGATGTGGAATAATAGGAGACTTTACTATGAAAACAGCACGTAAGCCAGATCAGATATACGCGACACGAATCGCTAAGAGAAATTTCACAGCCAAAAGGAATGCTGCACCATTCTTCAGCTCAGTTCAGTCATCCAACAACGATATCAACAGCAGTCTACAGAGAGAACTTAAAATACCATGAAATGTCAATAGGAAAGGAGGGAAGGACTAAGTTTTTGCTTTCGCTTTATCTCTCTCTCTCTCTCTGTCTCTGCCTTGAATTGAATTGATTGTGTCTAGTCAACGACTTTCTGCATTGTATTATTATATCCTTCAATGTTTTTTTGTCATTTGTTTGTAGCTTCGTTTCCGTTTCCGTTTTGTCTTCCACTTCCCACCAACATCTTGAGATTGGAAGCTCCTTTTCATATTTATATTATAATTTCTTAGGTAAGAGAAAGAAAAAAAAACACACACACACACAACTCATAGATTCCGCCAGTCTCATCGTCCCGAAATGGAAAAATTGATTGATCGATGGTGTATATTTTCACCCCGAGGAGGCGGAAAGAAACATCCATGTGTAGCGAAAACGACACATCAATCAAGAATGTATCCCGGAATCGTATCTTTCACACAAATCTGCGAGCTACGTTGACAAATTGAATGTATTTTAAATATGATGAGTGACTGAAGAGGCAAGTGCTTCTTCCACAAGCAATCAAAAAGTTGTATCCGCCAGAGAGCCCCGCGTACCTATATTGTACTAGGTCACATGCAACGTCGTCATACCTACCGCAGGCGTAACAGGGGCAACTAACTGAAATTGTTTTAAGAGCTACAGGAACAGGAAATATGCTAATTCTAGCGACATATTGTTATTACAAGAGATGACACAGAACCATAGTTAGGAACAGACAGAAGAAAGCCAAATGTCTGCAATTTTAATGAAATAACGTCAAAATCCTTTCAGACTCTATTATTGACAATTTATTCCTACGGCTTTTAATTTAATATTCTGACCAAGCTCATAGCTGGCAGAAGCTCCTGAAATAGGCGGAGTGTGGCATGTTGGCAAAGCAAGAATAATTCCATTCATTTAAATAATAATTTTATTCATCTTTCTTGCTGGTGGTGGTTTGTACTGCTTGCTGCTAGCTGCTTCTGCGGGTGGCTGGTGGCTGGTGGTGATAGTGATGGTGATGGTATCGTTGGTGGTGGTATCATAACATCACAAGCAATTTCACGCCAAGCTGGATCTCAATGCAAAAAACGTTTTAGAGTTCCTTTTTATTTCATTGTTAGGCTGAGTGATGAGAGGATGATGGCGACGACTACGAGATGACTGCGATGACGATGAGACCGTTCACAGCATATAATAATAAAAATAATTGTTAACACGCCCTCCCGCTTGGAATCAGCTTCACCCTCACTCTTTGTTTTTTTTTTTTTTTTGCCTGTACTGAACCCTTCTTTGTGGGAGTCCTTAGTTAATCATATCCTGGGATGTGGCCATTGTTTTGTTTCGCGTCGTTACTGGATTCATTTTTGGAAGCCACCCAGCTTTGCCCGCTGTGGTCGCTGCTTTTGCAGCTCATCATCCTTTTCTTCGGACATGATTTCTTGTGTAACTACGAGTGATGAATAGGTTTCTTTTGTTGAATTTAAGTTAGTGTCATGGAACCTGGGACAATTGTTGCAGAGGAAGAAGGTTTAATTAAAAGCCAAATGGAGGAAGTGATATTTATCTAATTCCATTTGTTAAATTTCTATTATTGCAGCAGTCAGGGTGGACATTTACAAGGAATCACTTAATTCACCGTGAATGTAGTTTTGAATCTATGTTTTGCCAGCAAATGGTTGCCGTTCACATCTGGTGATGTGAAGTGTAAATCGATTTTAATTGTAACTACGAATATTTACTAAAAACTCCATAAACCTATTTAATAAGAACAAATCGCACCACAGCCCAAGGGAAAGAGAAGTCTCTTTTATACAAATAAAAATATTTTTGTAATCTGTTCCGGTAAATTACTACCTCACCTCACCCTAAAGCACCAGATTCAACAAACAAACAGTAAAAAAAAATCACATGAATGCATTCATACCAAGACAATTTCCACCCCCATACATGTTAGTAGCGCGCCGCGGTTAAGGAGGCTGAATGGTAGCAATATTATGTGAAGGGTGTCATAGCCATAGCGATCTCCACATCCCTTAGAAAAACGCAATAAAATATTCATTGAATGCCATTTACGCAAAACTCCTATCCTTCAATCGTTTCTAAATGCGTCAATACCCCGCATTGGTATGCTGAAGAAGAAGGCGGGACAACACCAAAGCCGAGGCTTGTATAACTAATAAAAAACAAATAACACATACAACATTCAGAAACAAATGGGTCATACTACATATAGCAGGGACTCATATAGAGTCAACCATGAATTGGGTGGTAAGAAAACTCAATTTCATCATCGAAATAAAAACAAAAGAAGGAAAAATGCCATCATACAAGCTGAATAAGTAGGAGAAAGGACAACCGCACAAATATTCATAACAAAATTCAACACACAAAATGTTTATGGAAGATGAAATAAAATGCCCTCATGGCTTTGTTTGGGGCTGAACATGCAATAAAAATGACTTTTTAGCCTTTAAACGATTTTGGTATATAATTTGTTGACCTTTTGATGGCACCCAGTGAATGGATTGAGTCACATGTACGTATGTATGTATGTATGATTGTTTCTTTTTTTTTTTTTTTTTGTAAGAGACAAAGAGTGTGGTAATGCGATTTTCATATTTTCCCATTCAAATGTCGCCAAAGAAGATTCTCGCAAAGTAGAGGACGCCGGCAGTCGCACACAACTATAAATGTATTTTTGTATGATAGCAGTGAAACAAGGACAAAAGCGCCACTGGCAATGTGTCCTTTTGCTTAGCAACAACTACAACCGCAAACATTGTTTGTCTTTTGCTTTGCAATATAATAACATATAATTCTGATTTTGCATAAAAAAAAAGTGTCCTCAGATGTGCAGTGGCGCCACTAAGAGGACACTTGTAGATTTTATAATTAAAGAAAATAGTTGAAGATAAGCCGGAAAAAATTAAGTATACGACAATGAAAATTATTGTTGAAATGTTGCCAAAGTCACAATCGCTCAAAAAAAAACAGAGTGGCCCCCTGTCGCTGGTAAAACTTTAAAAATTGTACTCTATATGATTTGATATCGTCTTGACAAAACGATTGTTCCTTCCACTTTTAAGTTAAGACCAACAGTACAAGAGGTTGAGCGGCAAAATAGTGAATGGAAATTGATGTCCATGCCCACCATATTTTCCTGAAAAATGAGAGGATTAACTCTCAGCCAGCAGTGTTATTTGACACTTCATCTGACTAATAAATTTATTGTAATCAAAAAAATTTCATGAAACGCACACAATTTTGATATTTGGAAATAAGCTTCAAATAGCCTAGTTGGAACTTTATTCAGACATTGTGAAATTCGCCATTAGGCTGGTAAATAAAGCTTTAAAAATAAATCTTAGCTAATAAGTCAGCGATCATGTCAGGAATTTGGGCAGTACTATAGTTTCCGAGGCGACAAGATTTGAAAATGCAACTTTATAGAACTCAATGAAATAATCACGAGTTAATATGTAACAACAGTCTCGTTTTTGCCTAGTTAAGGAGATATAAGGGTTTGAAAATCTAATTTTTAGTATGAAATCTCTATGAGAAGGCGTCACTTTTTTGCCGATATTTTCACTTAAAAAACAAAAACCATTACATATATTAAGGAGTTCAAACAGCAAAATTTTCCACCATTAAAAGTAAGGTGTGCTATTAGGAATTAATAATCTCTCATTTGTATGCTATTATAATTTAGTTTCTTAATTTCTATAACTATAACTATATATTTTCGTAGTGCATTGCGGTTACCACAAAATAGTAGAAGTCAGAAACTGATTGCAAACTAAACTTGGATAATTTCTAATTAGCTAAACTGTACCTGGGTGACCCGCTTCGCGGGAAAAATGGATTTCACCGCTGGCCTGTCTCCTCGACTGCTATCGAACCGCCTTCGGCCTCACATGCAGGTGCTCAGGGAGCCAACAGAATGCATATCCAAAAAAATAAACTTCAATTAGTCTTATTTCCTAACATAATTTGTAGTTATTTTACTTTGTGCTAAACTTCTAAAAGTATTCTTCATTTTTTATGGTGAAAAATATTCCGGATTGAACTCCTTAATATATGTAATGGTTTTTGTTTTTTAAGTGAAAATATTGGCAAAAATGTGACTTCTTCTCATAGAGATTTCATACTAAAAATTCGATTTTCAAACGCTTATATCTCCTAAACTAGGCAAAAACGAGACTGTTGTTACATATTAACTCGTGATTATTTGATTGAGATCTATAAAGTTGCATCTTCAAATCTTGTCGCCTCGAAATCTATAGTATCCCCGGAATTTGCTGCTGGAAGAACTGTTCAAAATAATATATTCATTTATCGGAGGAGACATATGTATATGAGCAGACAGATATTTACAATACATTTATTGATTTAAAATTTACATTTTTTGCATTGCACTGAAATGACAGGAAAATATGGATGTATGGTTGCGTTCATCGAAATACCATAGCGAAGTTTATTTTCTGATTTTTGTAGGGAATTTTTCTTTTTTTGTTGTATTTCGTGGAAATTTTTGATTAAACCCGAGGAAGTTATAAAATCCTTTTTTTAATTATTATTTTGCGGTCAGTGTTGGCACACATAGGCAGGAGCCTGCCTGACGAAAAGCACATACCCCGATTGCAGCCACGAAGTTGCGTAAGCGGTACTCGCCGCCTGCGGAAAGAGGGTTGAAATCCCGTAAACCCGCGAAGCGCGCCACCCAGGTACTGTTGCAATATTGTATTCATCAATATTTATGCCATCTTATTGAAAATTTATATGTTTTTCACGAAAAAAAAAAAAAATTAGTTTGAAAAAGTGGGGTTAAAACCGAAATTTTAAATAAAATGTTTAACATTTTAACTTCTGCAATATGTTCTTCTAAAGCCACTACCTACCTCTTAAAAAAATTAACTTTCAAAGCCCTGCTGCCCTTTAGAAAGTGGCCCCCGCTTCACCATCAAAGCAAGCAAGTTCAGCTCGGTTTTTCTCATTAGATTTTACACAAGCGCCCACACAAGAGAAAGTGTTTTTTTCGAGAATAAGAGCCAAGAAAGATAAGTACCCCAAAACAGGAAAGATCGTGGCAACTCGTGGAACAGCCCTGTGATACCAGCCTCAACAAGTGATACCAAATATAATTTGATATTATTATTGCACTCCCATTAAACAACTTACGTTTGCTTAATAATTTTTTTTTTACAATTTCATTAAAAGAAAAGAAAATTTTGTTGGCAATGATCCAGTCAAAGGTTAAAAGAAACAGACCTAGGGTCCCGTATTTAAACTATATATATTCTAAAATATCATATATCTCAGTTTGCAAAAAAATGTACTCTCACCTTAATAATTTACCATCCACCATTGTTCCTGTTGCTGATGGTTTGATCGTGTCTGTCGATAATTTCCAAACGCGTGCTTTTTTCATTAATTTGTCCATTTATACACTCACTGAATTTACAGATTCACTACAGTTGCTTTTACATTGCTTTCCTTTATATAGGGAAGACAGAGACAACACATACGATATCAAACGGCATGGCTTAGGCACTTGTTTTTATTTTCTAATTTTCCACAAATTTCATAGAAAACGCCACAACTGATTATAAACTATAAAAAAAAAATAAAATATAAGAAAAGAAAAGTAACTCGTAATGGAAAAGAAGAGTGAGAAATAAATATTTGAGTGAGAAATAAATAAATCAGAAACACAAGAAAAAAAAAACACACCAAATTGTCTTTAACGAACTAGGCTAAGCCGCACACTTCACAAGAACTGAATGGCGCTGCTGATTCTGTCTTGAGTAGTACAGCTTTTGACGAAAGTTCTCTTTCTGTCGTTAAATTTAGTTCAACTGTGAGTGGCTGAGCTGAAATGGGTCTGACTGTGAATTGTGTTTTGACAAATTGTGAGCGTAAGAATGGAATGGAATGTTATTGGATTTTCAAATCTCTTATTTGACGAATGTTTTCCGCTAATAAACATGAAATTAAATCGAAACCGTTCTATAGAAAATTATTGTTTGGAACTTCTTTCAAAATCACATGAAAACAAATATATTATTTTATAATATAACACTTCCGAGACGTGTTACCTATATATTTAGTTGGTACAAGCGCTCTAAGTGCCCGCTCTTTTTTAATGGAACAAAATGCAGACATCCATTGTATGTAATAATCTTTAAATAAAACTGTATTTCAAAAAAAAGAAAACCGGCATATGTAGCTCTTAGTAGACAGGTCTTTCTTAAGCATTCACTTGCCCTTCACTGTGCAGCCCCACTGTGTATCAATTCGTGTACCAATCTGCATCTCTGTGCAATACCCAATGTCAGCACCCAACAGCAGAAGGTGTGGTATAACATTCTCGATAAATTCGTAAGTGCTTTTACTGTTATTGTTATGTTATGGAAGATTGGAGTAAAATCTCGCCAAAAGCAAATAGAAACTAGCATTTTACTACAAGCAGCCAAACACATGAACGCCCATTAACCCCTACACGATATCAGTAGACCACCCTTGGCGTTGTTATTTACTTCATATTCCGTCGGATTGCTTACATTGTGCGGGTATGATGAAATCGGGACGATCATTTCATTTGTTTCCCCCTGAACATTTTTATTTTCTCTTCGTTTTCTTCTTCTCGCCCCGCTGACGGTTTTCATATGAATTATTCATAAGCCAAGCGGCCAAGGAACTTTGACTCTAAAGGACTTACAACACGCCTTCGGGTATGGTATGGAATAGGTATAAATCGTTGTATGATAACAGAGGATATATCCTACTTTAGGCTTTTGGATTAAAATTGAGCTGATTAGAAAGTGCGCTGGTTAACTTTGATGAAAAGATTCCATTAATTGCAGATTCCCTAAACCAATAAACCGAAAGAACTGAACGTTACCAACTTTCACAGTAAAATAATTACATCATTTAGTTGCTCAACGAAGACTCATAAATGGCCTTTTAAAGAGTATCTATCTAAATATATCTATGTATGAGTTGCCAGAGGAAGTAGAGAATCCTCATTGCCAAAATTTACTTTGCAAATAAATATCCACATTTTTTTTTTTTTGTTTTTTATTCGTTTCTGTTGAATAAATTCCAATTAGCTTGGCTGTAAGATGCATAAATGACTAAAATTCAACCACAGTATTTTTCGTTGTTGTTTTTGGATTTGTTTTGAATATGTAAATAGAGTGTGATGTACGTACGGCTAGGAAATACCTATATAGAAAAATGTATATTAATGGGAATCCTTGAATATATTTTAGTCCTTTAAGCTGTGGGGTAAATACACAAATCTACACTCAGAATGCAAATTGAAATTCATAAAAGGATGAACTCATCTTAAGTCAATGCTAAAATTAAATTTGTCAATCTTAAATTTCTTTAAAAACTTATGATCTGTCCGGCATTTACAAAACACACATATAAAGCACAAACGACAAGCATGATAAATGAATAAGTAACAACAAAAAAAAACGAAAACAACACAGGAAACGAGATGGAAATCCTAGACATCAGCCAGTTCATAAGATTGGAAAGATACCAAGAGGATTGCTTGCTTGCTTTGTTCTTGACGGCACATTATCATGCACCATGCAACAACTGATAACAGGAAATGCTTGTGCATATATACTATGCTCGTACCTAGTAGATATCAATTTGCAACCAAGGGTCTGTGAAAATCCGAGAAACATAAACTTCTATAAAACTCACTGGTTTAACTTACGAATCAGGTGTAGGAGAAGTATAGCATAGTAGTGCGGGAACGAGAACAGGAAGAGAACAACCAGTGAATGAGGAAAACTTTAGTAATACACCCTGCAAAATGCAGCATATGCGTCCCATGTACGTTTCCGCTCATTTGCATTTCCATACACCTCATATTTGTGCATGAGTGCGGTACCGTATCCGGACCGAAGTAGACCTTGGGGCGCCATTAACAGGCTCGAACCTTGACTCGTCGGTCGGTCCAAACGCTGTAGAGAAACTGTGTAGAGGCAGGCGTGGAAACAAACGCTTTGATCCCTTCTGAATTAGCACATTAGATCTGTGTAGTAGTCCTTCCCAGTGCCCCCATTTTCTCGTATTGTGCTATAGTGTCCGTATTGAAATGCTCCATGTTCTACATGTCCGACGTATTAAATAATTGAGGTTCGGCACACAAACACGTTTGTTATATGTATCGCATTCGCATGTACATACATATGTAGTCCATCTCGCTCCAATACTGCGGGGGCAAACTTTTGGTATGAAATACGTGCAAATGGGCGTTGAATTAATTTGCTATACCACATGTATTCACCTCAGCTAATAACCGTTTTCGATGGTTAGGATTTCTTGGCTGAGAAAATAATTAATAAATTGCTTCGCCACGCATTCGTTTGACATCCAGGACCCGCAGATTAAAGCCGCAATCATTTATTCAGTCATGTGAGATTTATGAATTTACGGCCAAATGAAATATTAAAATATTGTACCGATCAATTATGAGATTGTTTTGAATTTTAATTACATAGTTTCTTTTCAGCATTTTTTTTGCCTAATCAATTGGCATACATTTTAGTATTTTATAGGCTTTTTTCTTTGAAACAGACTAAGTCACTAGGCACCCAGCAATGTAAAACATTGAGTGAAGAATAAGATGCAAACTGAACTCACAAATAAGTTGTGGGATCTTTGGCCAGAAAATACGGACGAAATATTAAGCCACTTTTTAAACAAGCTTATGGCTAACCTCGGACAATCAACGGCAGGCAATACAAGACTGCTTAAGTCAATCACTTAGTCGATCCTTTTGTATGGATGTGATATTAGGGCCGACACCCTCAAACAAAACGAATACAAGGAGCAACTCACTTCGACACAGAGAGAGCATGCTGTTATCCAATCGTACCCAGGAGAACAGCAACTCTTGTAGTTGCGAGAGCAGTAGCCTCACGGAAGTATATACACGGTTGCACTAAAAAAACAAGATCAAGGGCGCAAGTTAAGGAGCGATGGGAAGAGCGATGAAGGATGGAGAATCGTATCAAGTGGACATCAAGACTGATACCAAGTATCAATGAATCGGTGGAGCAATCTTACTTCATTAAATGGTAAAAGTATGACAAACCCAACCTGTCAGCAAGGTGACACCACGAGACACATGATCTTTAAATGTAAAGTCAGAAATTGGAAACGCATGCAGTTGACATTAGTTCCAAAAACATGATCAGTAAAATGCTGAACATAAAAGTGAAGACTTTTGGAAGGTGCGAGGCTCGTTCATCGAATTAGTATTGAGGAGAGCCAAGGAACGAGAGCAAGGCAATACAGAAGAAGGCCACAGAAGACTAATGAGACATGATGTACCAAGTCTTCTACTAAGGACTGCAAAGATGCAGTTTCGTGGTGGTTTCAATACCTGAAGTGTGGATAGTTAGGTAGGTAAAAGTCCAAAACATCAAGTTGGTCTCCTCCAAAAAATATTTTAAAAAATAAGGAAGCCACTTTTCCAACTTCTATGGCGTTGTTTCTGTATTTTCCTAATACAAAATGTATTCCTCCAATTTTCGAAATTGTCACTTGAGACCGGGGTCAACACTTTAGCCAGATCGACTAATACCCAGATATATCAAAAATTAATTTTCTAAATCTCGAATGGGAAAGAAGGTATACAAATTACAAGATCTAGACAGATCTTCGACTAAAAAAATATCCAAGGTAATGCATTAGAAATATTTTGCAATAAGCACACCGAGCGCAGTTGAACACTCACGTAATATTTGAGTCACGAATTGAATATTTTTTCAACTTTTGCACAACAAATCTACACTGAAACCTTAAGAGAGAGACAACAGGTGTAAACACTGATATAATAGACAATCGCTCATATCAGAGAAAAGCACTTGGAGTTGGTATGAAATTGTTTAGTTTTTGCTGCAAAATAGTCACTTAAAGTCACTGTCCCACCTCCTGCAAAAGTCTGCCAAACATCCAAGAGTAAGAAGCTGCCATAAGAAGAATTAAATAAGTGACCCGTGTCAAAAATATAACTTTGCACACGCAATGGTTGAAGAAGCTAGACTTAAGGCCCTAAACTGGCCATAAAAACTTATATTTATTTTAAGATTTACACAAAATAGTCACTTAAAGTCACTGTCCCACCTCCTGCAAAAGTCTGCCAAACATCCAAGAGTAAGAAGCTGCCATAAGAAGAATTAAATAAGTGACCCGTGTCAAAAATATAACTTTGCACACGCAATGGTTGAAGAAGCTAGACTAAAGGCCCTAAACTGGCCATAAAAACTTATATTTATTTTAAGATTTACACAAAATAGTCACTTAAAGTCACTGTCCCACCTCCTGCAAAAGTCTGCCAAACATCCAAGAGTAAGAAGCTGCCATAAGAAGAATTAAATAAGTGACCCGTGTCAAAAATATAACTTTGCACACGCAATGGTTGAAGAAGCTAGACTAAAGGCCCTAAACTGGCCATAAAAACTTATATTTATTTTAAGATTTACACAAAATAGTCACTTAAAGTCACTGTCCCACCTCCTGCAAAAGTCTGCCAAACATCCAAGAGTAAGAAGCTGCCATAAGAAGAATTAAATAAGTGACCCTTGTCAAAAATATAACATCGCACACGCAATGGTTGAAGAAGCTAGACTTAAGGCCCTAAACTGGCCATAAAAACTTATATTTATTTTAAGATTCACGAAGGCACAAAGGTTCGAGAGTTACAGTGTTAAAACTACCAAGTAAAAAGACGCCTTGAATCAGTCTACGTTAAATATGTACAAATACTCTTTTGGCGCCTTGCCTTTTTGACAAGTTGTTTTCTTTACATATTTATTTATGCATGCTAATATTTTTATTTATAATTTCAAATTCAACTACGTATAGACAAAGTAATAAATTGCATTTAAATTCACGAATCCATTACCGCCATTAACCCCTATTCATTGCTTTACTTAACACCAACATTCAACAACCCCCACATAAATATATGTTCAAACGTACTTCGTATTCGGTACCTTAATATAATCACTAGTGCTCAACTCATATGCGAATTTCGTCGTCGCAACAACTTACATCACTTCCCAATTTTCACCTTCATTAGATGTTTTTCGTGGAACTTTTCGCCTTAGTTCAGCTATATTTTGAATAGAAAGCAAGAAATAAAAAATAAAAATCCTTTAAAAATTGTTTAATCACCCCTTCTAGAGCTGCCTGCCTGCCTGGTAACATTTTCGCGTACGTCCTCCCCATTTAATAATATGTCACCTACCACCCACACTTATTAACTCTGCGCCTTAAGCCCATGAATATGATTATTATGTGTGCGTGTTTTATAAGAAATATTCACTCACTCAGTCATAAGCGAACATCGCAATTGGCACAGCAGCGAGTAAGCAAAGTGTCTACTTTGCATAATTCCTACGCGCTGTATGCTTAAGTGTTAGCGAGGCGTCTTTGGTCCTGTCGCTTTATGCCAAGGCGATCTGTTGTTGTTGGTAAGATTTTATTTATCATTTCGCAATATATGTACGCATAAATTACACGCTTGCACATTGTTGTCTACCGAGAGACATTGAAGAGACAAAAGGCGTCAAATGAGACTCTAATATGAAAGTTGTTTTTTTTTTTGTTTTTATTTGATGCGCGTTAGTGGCACTATAAGATGTGTTAAGCTCGTGTATGAGTTAGTTGTTTTTGATGTTACACAGGCTTAATTTAAAGTAGTAACTTATGAGGGGTAACTACACAGAAATTCTTTACAAGCATTTCTTACATAATTTAAAATATAATATAATTTTCAAACTAAGTCCTTTATTTCTAGAACGTATATCGTTGTACGCAAAACCGTACAAAGGTATACTCGTAGGTGCGCCATCTAGCTACGAAAATCTAGAATGATATATGTACATAGTAAAAAAGGAAGTCCCCAAAATGCGTCTGTCTGTATATTGCCGTTTCCAACGCTGTGATTAATTGATTAGCATTCATCAGGAAAGGTTTAAGCGCATTAAAAATTGCACTATTGCTTATAGGCCAAGTGACAAAAAGGGGGTTAAAGTCAAATGTTGCTCTATTTTAAGGTGATAATAATACTCAGAAGAAAGAGCCTACTCGTGTGTAATCGAGCGGTCAGCTAGTGAACTATAAAAACAATAAACAACAACTAGAATTGTTCCCCTTGTCATGGGCCAATAAAAAGATGTAGAACAATCATACATGATTAGGCCTTTTTTGTCGGAGGTTGCATCCCACTGATGGAGCGCTCACAGACACCTTACATTCATGTACTTAATTTCGAAGATGAGAAGGAGCTGCAATGATGACGAGCTAAGATGTTTGGGACTCACCACGTCATCCGCGAAAATCCGCCACCTGATGCGAGCAATGTACAAGCTATTAAAAGAGGTCAGACACTCAAATTTCAAATTCCTTTTTAAATTCAAAGTCTGAGAAACATCAAAGAGAATAACTTGTCATGCGAAGCTTCTTAAATTTGCTGCGGGGAACAGACATTGAAACCTTCATAAGTTCCTTTAGGCCTCTTAGGTATAGAGCCATTCAAAGCTCAGCCTCTGATACTATTCAACTCTGAGTTCTTCCATTTTCCGTAACGAGCCTAAACTTGGACTTTATTCAGTTGTTAATGATGTATTCAGTCTTGTTAAGATTCTTCTATCTATATTCTATATCGGAGCTTTGTTACCACTACAATGGCTTTGGGGCGATGTTTCTTTCACTAGGTTTGCTAGCACGGATATACATATGTATTGAACACATTGCACTCCCAATAGATTTAAATGCGTCGCGACGGAAGCTTGTAGCATTTGACCATATTCAGTGTCGTTTTCCTTAAATTAAATCTATAACTACTTCATAAATTATTTTTCAAATGCATAATATAGCTTAACCTACATTTCAATTTATTTTCTTCACTTCACTTCACTTCACCACTATCCCAGACATCGATTGCAGTTTAAATATTTAATTTCAATCTCTCATTTTAACGATATCTTATAACAATACAAGAAGTTACAAGATAAGACAAACCCATCAACGTCAATAAAGAATAAAATGAACACGGAAATAAATCCCAGACATTTTGAGAAAATTTTAAATTTAGAAAATTTATTCCGATAACAAGGAGACTGACTATACTACCTACTACGAGTAGATGAAAGTTTAATGACGAGAATACACTTCTCATCCACTTGCAATCTCTAGCCCCATGGTAAAATGCATAGGTAGCGGCGGATAAATTTGAATTTCAGAATTTTTAATCGAGCATCAGCTTTAGCACAGAGAGAAAAGTAATATAGTACATGGTTAGCAGTTGAAACTGAGTGTTGCTTTGCCATTCGGTTTCCGTTATGGCGAAAGCGGAAGGCCTGCGATAGTACAATAGAAGTTACGACCCTCCCGATCCCCCCAACCACCCAATATCCGGGTAATATTTGGTTACAAGTTCTTCAGCTCAACAGTTAATATATTTGGCCGGGTGTGGCGTCGTCTAAAAAGGACTGTGGTCTCGTTTCGTCCTTTGTTAAGGGGAATATCCTATTAGTGGAACTCTGAAAAGACCATTGATTAGTATGTAAATTGAAACAGTGGTCACTGTATCATAGGGTTGTGTGTTCTTTGAATTATGCGCCTTGAAAATGCAACCATATTTTCACGATTCAATGGGACTAATGAAAGCGATGCATAGCAGTTGCTCATTGGAGTATAATTAAGTCATCGTAGATAGGTATAGGTTTCGAAAAGTAATTAAATGAAGAGAAACGCTTACGATACTACTCGCGTTGGTTGGATTCAAAGAAAACCCGGTTCCACTTTTTACGAGTATACTTTATATTCGCTTTAAAAGTTTTTCAAAAAATCATTTATGGCCAACCAAAACGGGCTGTGAATTGTAAAATTTACGAAATTGACTACAAAATTGTGTGACCGGTTCAAGTAAGCCAAGTAAGGATAGCCCAAATACCAGCTACTGAATCAATGGAAACTTACATTGGCACATGATTTTATTAAACAGACTTTCAGACTAGACAAGATGAGTGTAAGTTGTTATAGTTGCAATACTACACGCTAATATAGCATTTTCCAGTTCCAATTAAAGCAATTACTGCTTTAGAAACAAAATTGAAAGTTTCTAGTCGATTTCGTGAAGAGCTATGGGCTAATGATGCACAGCACAACGTTAGACCAGTACTTCCCGGACACAAAGATAAGCCATTCAGACTCCGAATAGGATCTCTTCTTGTAGTATAAGACAGGAGAATGCGGACATAACACTTATAGCATCAGGGGGGTACTATTCCTGTAGCCATATTTAGATAAACCTACCCCGGAGAGAATATACCATATGAAAACAGTCGCAATCCTCTCTTGTAAGTGTTATCAAAGACAACCAAAGTCGATGTCTCTCTGTTCGTTGTCTACAACATACCTTCGGTCTAGTCCCTGACTCACATTACATTTTTACATTGGGATTGACAATGACGCAGAGTTAAGGTAAAGCAAAAGATCTGCCAGTAAAAAGCAACCAAATGATTGAATCTGAGTTCACCGCCCTTTCGTGTATCTTCAAAGTACTGGAAAACTACAAAACATTGAGCCACTTTAATGCTTCATGTTCCAACTACAAAGTTGCCAATAAATCGCCATTTTAATATGTGTCATTGCTATTAGCTAAAATAATCCCCAAAACAGAGAAACACACATGAACCAGTGTCGAAAGTCGAATAAAAATCAATAGATCACGTCACCATCCGTGGATACGATAGCTTTTCGTATATCGGTCTTTTGTACACCCCCAAAACTTTTTGTCCGAAGCCAAAAATGTCATTCCATTACTTGTGTTCATAAAATATTCACAACGCTTAAGTTTCGTTGCAATTTAACCATCAGTCTTCGAAAAATTCATAAAAAATTTACCACCGGGGCCGTTTTTAGTGCGCTTCTATGCAGGGTACTTGTTTCACTGTTACAACAATGGTGATGTCCTATTCGGAGTCTCCGTCGCTGTTTTCGTCATCGTACCCGGTCGCCTGGCTGCACAAATTTCAATATAACTTGCTGTTAGCTGTTATATAGTTATTGTTACCATAGCGTTCCCTATCTCTGTTGTATTCCTTGCAATACTGATTAGCGCTCACTGAATAATTAATTTCGTCTACTTTCCCGAATTGGTTCGTTCATTTTATGGTAGCAGAGAGAGAGATAGAGGGCGGCAAAATGAAACCCGGCTCCTTTACTATGGGAGGCGAGGTAGCTTTTGTTCCAAAAATGCATGAAACATACGTATCTGTGTATGTAGAGTCATATCCCTGTATGTATCGATTTATACTCGCCGACTAGAAAAGTATTCCTTAAATGCACTCTAAAAGGCGGAAATGTATCGTTTGTCCATTGTTCGGATACGTATCTGTACATTGGGTTCGGAGGAGGGTGGAGTACCTACTCGCAAAATCAATTGCATTGATCATAATGCACTTATGTATCCGTATGTGCAGACGTTGTCTGTGATTTATTGCTTTTCGAATTCGAAACGCAAACTCAGATGTCACATAAGATAAGCGATTGACGTACACTATCCGGTTACAATATAAATTACACATAAAACCTTCAAGATAGGGTTAATGACCCTCAAGGTGACTGCAAAACAAAAATGTTACTAACACACGTGTCGGCTAATCGAACTATTTTTTTTGTTAATTGACGTTATAATAATTTTAGTACGTACTTCCTCACAAGCAAGACAACGACGCTCACCTGATTTTTTTTATCAGCACAGGGCCTTGTCAATGAGAAATTTAATCGAATGACAATGTTCTCACGAAATTGGAATAAAAAATAGTTTTTGTTTTTTAATTAAAACCGATTTATTATTGCTTATAAAAACCAAAATGTGACGAAAATACGTAAAGTGTAGGTAAGGTTACTTAAAAAAGAGAGAGAAAAAAACAACAGAATAAAATAATTAAAAAAAAATTGGTTTAATTTTAAAAAAAATATGCATTCCAAACGTGTAACAAACATATCTCTACTACTAAGAATTAATCACAGCAATGTTTGGAAACGTTTTTCAATATTATTTTATTTTAAGAATACAAGGAAAATTGGTACTTTCATAGTCTCTCGTGTTTCTCTCGTTCCTAATTATAAATAACGAAAACAAAAAACCGCCCAATCGAATATTGAATGTTAAACTATTTAACAAGGAATTATTTTAGTTTTTTTTTTAAATTACAAATTCACAAATTCAATTGCCTTGTTACGCATAGTATACTTCGCCCATTTTTGTTTTTTTTTCTTTTCTTTTCGAATTCCTTATTTACTACGAATATGCATACATTACTACCGCTAAGACGCATTACTCATGTTGACGAGGTTTTGAAATGCTTTGTTGATAAGTACAAAATATAGCACCCGGCTTACTAGAGAAAGTAACTTATATTCCTGAGTTAACATTTAAGCAGTCCTTTTGGCTGAGGTATTCGCGTATACGTGATACTCCGTATTCCTGTAAAAAAAAAATAAACCAAAAACAGTTAAGAAGTTTAATTAATTATTTAATTTTTTTTTTTTTTAGCTTACCCAATAGCCAAACTCGATATTTTGATGGACATTAACCACAGACCACAAACTCCAGAACAAGTGCGAAACTAGTGAAAATGTTTGCACTTCGTTCTCAACTTCTTCGATTTCCTTAATAGTCGGTGTGTAGTTTTCAATAAATTCATTATCTTTTTTTAAGTACGCGCTAATAAAGTCCTGGCGTTGTTGCCGCGTGGGATACTGTTGTTTGTAGTGATGGTAGAATGGAAATTGTGGATTGCTGTAGTCGAACGTCCATTCGATAAAATGATTCGCCAAGTCAAATCCTCGGTAGTTGTAGGCACAGTATTCAAAGTCGATTATGAAAAGGTCTGGTTCGCAGTCTTCTGAGTCATTACTAAGTACGGAATCACGAGTATTGTCTAGGTCGGTGTAACTGTCGCTCGATGGGATTGAACGTTTTCGGCTTAAATTAGGACGAATACATACATTCATTATGTAGTTTGCATAAAATATTTAAAAGTAATGATTGAAAGGATTAAATAAATCCGCGGTTAGTTATAGAAAATATGAAAATATTACGCCTAACTGTCTAGCTTTTTCAACCATTGTGTGCAAGAAGTTATATATTTTGGGCACAAATGAAAGGGACCTACAATTCTATGACGGTCGTGACAAGTTTGTTAACGCTTGGCTGTTTGTCAGACTTTTTGGAAAAGGTGGGACAGCAAACAAAATAAGGTGGTAGGTACCTAGTGGGGTTGTACCCTAACCACTAAACCCAACCAAAATTTAAGAATTATTAAATGCATCAGCAATTAAACTTACATTTATCGATTTTGACGTTTATGGTGTTTGGTTGTATTAGAAAATGTCCTGCTTTCTAGCAGAGGAACTGTCATTTAAGTACCAACCAAACACTTTCAGAAGAGTACTAATCGAAAACGACATAAGAATATCCTGTCACAATTTAAGAGTTGAGGAATATAAAGAATACCTAATGTGAATTTTGTATTATTAGATCTGGAAAATCTATAGATAAAAGTGCAAGATGCGCAAAGAGAATTGAGAATTACATTTTCTTAAATTTGCTTAAATCAGTGAATCTTAAGTGATAATTCGTACTGGTGAAAAATTATTGGTTAATATTTACAAACTTCTTAAATAAATGCAATGCTTTTGTCAATTTTGTCAATATTAAAACCAAAGGACATTGGCAGACGCATTTTCTGATATAATCGTAATCACGTTAATCTTTGAGGTTTCCGGTCTCAGTGATTTAACATATTATAAACCGTTCTTTATTTTTCGCTCATTTATTAATAAATTTTCTGTTCATGACTTGATATTTTGTTCCTGTCCCTCAGGTCATCTATTTATACTTATAATAATACTTCAAAAGTATGACACTTAAATAAGCAACGAAATAACTCGTAGCTGGCGTCCTAGACAGTAACGAAACTTTGAATTATCTAGTAGTTGGCAGTTATCGTGTTAACATGCAATTCAGCTTATAAGTGGGTCAAAACACGTGCCGAGTCAAACAGCTCAGTCAATAACTGTCAAATAAATTGCTGATTTTATCTTATCACAAGTAAGGAGGGAAAAGAGACCATAGAAACATTTTTTTTTTAAATTGTTTTAAAAAAGGCTGAATTCGGAAACACGATGCGTTTCAATTGCAATTTGCATAGGCACAAATTAAAGCATGAGAAATAGTAGAGTCCTACCTCATCGACAGAGACGTTAGGGGCCTTGAGTATATTATTAGAATCACAACAGTCATTGTTACATTTTATTGTTGACATTGACAAATGTTTGATCTTTTTCTCTTCTCTGTCTAAGGACCATAATACTCCACCATCACTGAGCTCACGTCCGATTGTGGAGTTCTACGATTCGACCCCAGAAAGAGATTCGCCAGGTAAACCATGGGTATTTTTTGGCAGACTCTGTTTCAACTCAAGTAATGAGGGCAATACCTCGGAATGATATTACCATTTCAGTTAATGCTTCTGAAATAAAATCCTAGCAGGTTAATCGATGTCGCATAGAGCTTACAGCTGGAGCACAAAGTATGTCTCTACTGGGACACAACCGGCATTGAGGTATCCGACGAGAGGATCCTAAATGGATCGTGATCAAGCGCTTCAAATCGCCACTCTACAACCTCAGAGAGCGAGTGGAATACAAGATCGGAATGAAACCCAATAACAGAATGGCCAGAATATAATAAAACCCGAACCAAAAAGCTTTTACAATACGAAAGATCATCGGTGTCCAAGCTGGTTGGTGTTTTAACTGGCCATAATTGTTTAAGAAACCACATGATGTAACTAAATCTCAAGGATGACAACTTCAGTATAGGCTGCGGCGATGAAGAGCCACACGAGGACAACCCTCACTATCTCTGTCACTGCCCGGGTCTCCGTCACCTGACAAACAGAACACTTGGAAGCGTCTTCTTCTTGAAGAATTGTCGGATGTTCCACTCTCTAATCTTTACAGGTTTCTGGAAACATCAGAATGGTTTGATAGAGTTGAGTAACCACTGGGATAGGAAAGAAATCACGAAAGAAAAGCTACAACACCGGGTTTCCCCCACTGAAGGGTATCACAATGGGTCGTCAAGAAACAAAGTGTGGCAAGGAGGAGACTGATCCTCCTCGCCGACCCAAATAACCTAACCTTCAACTCATGTACGTGTCCCTGCTTTGGATATCCCTCTTAGGGGACCGGTGTATGTCATCAACATACTGATCGCATGCGCAATTGTTGAAATGAATTAGAGATATTTAACGTGTCGCTAGATGTGATTTCTCGTATTGGAGGCAGAGAAATTCTTAGCCTGTCCCTGCACGAAGCAGTAATTAAACAACTCAATTTCCAGATAAGTGAAAAGTATTGCCCCGATGAAATCGAATGGCAGTCCTCAATGCCTTTTTCTGATCTTTAAAATCTTCAAGAAGACAGTAGGGAAGTAAAAGGATGTAAAAATCCTAAAAACACCTTCCCGAGGACTATCGCCAGTCCCTAGAGCCCATAGGTGCACTTGATTCCTATAATCATATCTGAAATTGACATTCTTATAACTAAAAAATAGATCATGGGAGTCTTTTAAATGCCTATTGTGATGCTTTTCTTTCTCTTGCCAAATATAGAGTTAGAAGGTTTACACTATGTGTTGACAAACTATGTTGAATGTCTAATAATTTCTTCCTAGTTACTTGAACAGTAAGGGATAATCAATGTTAAGGCCACTAATGACGAATTACAAATAGCAATCTATATGCATACGATATAGTAAAAACAAGCGAGAACAATTCAAATTCAAATTCAAATTGAAATTCAACCAATCAAATTTTAAAAATATCGTACCTTCGAGATCCAATTAATCCACTCGAAGTGTTAGAATTGCGATCGCTGCTTAAACTTGTTGATGCTTCAACATCAGTCTCTGCAACAGAGCCGCTATATACACAAAAAAATATATAAAAACATTTAAAATAATTCTTCAGAATTAAATTTCAATATGAGAAAATACCAAAATGAACATAGTTTGTATTGAGATACAAAGCAAGCATACTTCACCAACACCCAAAAAAATTCTACACTTGTTTTTTACACAATGTGGATTTATGAAATGTGTGAGAGCGAGAGAGAGAGATTGTATGGAACTTAGCCTTTTTAACTTAGACTGCAATTAGAAATCATGCAAGCAAAATATTCGTTGCAATGAAAATGTATCGAATGGTTATGTGCTTACCTTAAGCTCTTTACAGATTCACGGCGTGATCTAGAACTTTCTTCTCGAAAAAGTATGTTACCTTCTTGAAGGTCATTGTGACAAAATACTACTGGATAGTCGCCTTTTTCAATAAGTGTGCGTATCCATTTGACTTCATTTTCAAAATTGAATTTTTTGATTTCTTTTACCTCGGCCCGTTCTTCATCGGCGGCGCTGAAAAAGAATAGATTTATAAATTTAAAGGATTTCATCGCAATTTACTGATTGGATGATTACCTGATATTTTTGAGAATTGAATCTATACTGTTTAGCCATCGCTGCATAGTATTCCACAACCATTCGGGTTCCTTTGATACTGGAATATTGAGAGTGTGTATTTCACCCATCTTCTCGGCGATTTTCATTGACGTTTTATAATCGGATAGCTCGATAGTCATGAGGGGACGTGCCTGTTTGAAGAGAAAATTTAATTGTTTTATTTCCACGAATTCATTGAAATCATATGTGGACTTACTGGAATGTATTGTTCTATTCTTCCTCCAGGAAAGACTCCATGCAGCTTTGGACCTAGATTACGTTCGCTTAATAGAGCAAAGACTACGGATTCTGTTATCATAGTTTCGAGTGCATGTTCTCCATGGGTCTGTCCATAAATTCGTAGAAGTACCTGGAAGTATAAATTCAGTTACTAAATATTCAAAGCTATAACCTAACCTACTGACAATGAGGCATGTGGCAGGTTTATTGAATAGGTATGCGGACGCACTTTGAAGTATAAAGTGGAATGTTTTCAGGAACTTAAAGCCCACGTGCATTGGTTCTTCTTAATTCAAAAAAAAATAAAGTCTGTGGTGTAAAAGTCAACGGGGATATAGTATGATCTCAAGCAAGTTCTTAGTTTAAATCTAAACATGACATGAAACCTTTTAAGTACTCGTAGGCGTACACGAAAACACACATTTTCGAACCTTGGGGCATTATTTAAGGACAAACAACAAACTGTTAGTATAGAATCCCTGAAATCTCTGATTGAAAAGCAATAGAACTGACAAATTTACCGTGTCAGTGTTTGCAACTATCAATACTAATAAGATTTTATAGTTTCTGCGTGGTCACCAAAATAGCATCTTCTTTTTATGCCCCACGAGCCATGAGAATGAATTTCTACAAAAGGGTTCACTGATAAAGTCTCATGCTGCTTACTAAGTCTTTTTCCGAAGTAGGGTTCACAACACTTTAATAAGAAATACCCAATTCCAGTTAACTGATGCCTTTTTCGCTTCTTTCACAAGTGTTTCTTGAACTCCTTAAAGTAATAAAAAATGCATTGTGCCTAAGTTGTTTTGCTTGCAACATCTAGACAACCAAACAACTTACTCATCAGCCGATCAGTATGACTCATAATTGCACTCCCATCATTCGACTTGCCATTTAATTATAAATGTCGCATTTTCTCTAAAACAAAAATAATATAATGCCTCAGGTTAAAATATAAAATATTATTCGCACGAAAAGCGGTATGATGTTGTTTTTATTTTTCTATGTAATTTTGTAAATATGTATGCTTGCTTAATGACTGAAATGGGGAATTACCGCAAGCAATCGCACGTTTATGGCAATGCAAATGAAATAACGAGAAAACAGCAAACCACAAAAAGGAATTCAGTGTTATTAGCTCATCACGCATAAATCATTCGATAGTGAGAGAGTAATCAACATTGAAATTGCTTAATGCTCTTTTCAAAAACAATTGCAATTTATTATCGTTTAATATGTAATCAAATCTATGAATTCATTGTAATTTATAAAAGCACTTATTCCGTGGGGCATTTTTTGAGGTTGATTTATAAATGAAAACAACTGCTATCGGGAGGAAATTATCTCTGTCTGTCTTTGTTCAGCGTTGAGTAATTTATTGAAAAGATCTACTTTTTCTATTTTTAAACACTTTCCCATTGTCAAATGTAAATAAAGTAAGAATTTCATGTTCACATCGTCATAATATATTTGGAAATGTGATTACAAGCATACTTATGAAGTGCCATAGACCTATTTGTCTATGTTTGCTAAAACACACAATTTTGTGGCGTGAATTGAGAAACTTTCTCATGGCGTTGATTCTTGCAGTTGTTTGCCAACCAATAGGATTTTCTAGGTTTTGGCAAAATATGAAGACATTCTCTTTCTTATAGGGCCATATTATAGTGGTGCATGTGCATGTGCATGTGCATACACTTTTGACCAAATTAATATATTCTATTACTTTTCCATACCCTTCCCATGTAGTATTAATCAAAACAAAAACGCTTAGAATAAATAAGAGCGCTTTTACTCAGATTTCTGTTCCATTCAGGAGCCAACCTACAGCAAATTAAATAACAAATTTTATATTCACCCCTATTGTGGGGAGTACGACTCCATTTATTCGTTTCCCTTTCACTTTGTACTGATATCGTAGAAACTTCTCCTTATCGACAGGTCTTTGGGAAAAGTTTTCTTCTATGAAGTCTGGTCAAAACGACATATGTACAATAAATAAATAAATATTGGGCCGTTTACGCCTATAACCATTGTGTGTGCGAAGTTATATTTTTGACACGAATGGAGTAATTTCTTACTCTTGGATGTTTGTCAGACGTTCGCTAGAGGTTGGACAGCAAATAAAAACTTTCACGTGCTTTCATTTGAACCAGCGACCCTTCGCTTAGTGGTCCCACGCACTTAACCACAAATAAAATTTTAAAAAATGGTTACAATGTTCTGAATAGTGTGAGACACGTTAAGAGAACGGTGGGATGAAATTTATGGTTAAAGAAACAAATACATATATAATTTTGAACTTTTGATATAAAATTAAATTTTGTAGTTAGCGTGCGCATCCTACTCTTACCATTTGCTCTCAACTATAGTCTGTTTTTATCTCATAATTTATTGTAAACAATTTTGCAACAGTAAAGCTAAGCTAAATGAAATCAGCTGCGATTATCAATTCGAAAACTTTTAATGGCATTTTTTCCTCTGCTTCGGAATTGCAGATCAAAAACGCATAGGCACAATCATTCTGTATCTTTGTATTACTATTTCGTTTTTGAAAAGAAAACGTGAAGATGGCATATAAGGGGACTGTTGTTTTTAACTCACAAAGAAAGTGATTGTTATCCTCTTATATAGTTAATGAATTTTAACAGGCATTTTCTAGACTCTAGTTTACGACATAGGCTGGATAAATGCACTTACTAAAAGGTAAAATGTTTGTAACGAATAAATTTGCACCCCCTAAGCTGTTTTTTTGGGAAGAACCTCTATGCAAAAAATATGGAAAAGGCACATTTTTGGAAAGATAAAAAACCGATGAATTAGGGCAAAGGGAAAATAGAAACGGGAAGTAATATTACTAAAATTAATAAAGGGATTCTTTGCGTTTCTGTAGGTTTACTATTTGCGTAAAAGTGTAAGTCTACGACAAATGTTTCACCCCTTAAAAATGCTTGCGTAAAACAAATAATAATTGTTAATTCCAACAAACCCCCGCTTTTTATTTTGGTTTGAAAACTATTTCGTGGTTACGCGACTTGTTTGAATTGAAGAGTGCTAAATTAAATATGACAATGACATATGTACGTATCATAAGTTAGTTATTTTGATTTACACCACAAATTTGTATTGTTAGTTTACCAACTTGTCGTAAACTATTTTCCATTCAAATTTTGACATAATAAGTGATGTGCTTTCAAAGAAATTTTGTATTTTCTAAATAACTAATTCAAAGTGCAATTGAAAAAAGAATTTTATAACGATAAAATGGTTTGTATGACCTGGATCGAGCACTTTTTTTTATTAATTGCAACAGCAAAGAGCAGATGACGGAATCAATTCATAGTGTTACTCATAGTGTCGTTAAATATATTATAAACGTAATTTGCCGTAATATTATGCCGTTTCCATTGAGACAAAATAAACAATCAAGTGACCTATTGCAATGACAAGAGCAAATAAAAAACAGTGCAAATGGATTATTCAGTACTAGTATCTTGAATTACATAGAAAAATACCTGGAAAAAACACTCAGTTTTTTCATAAAAACTTTGTTCGGTATGTTCAAGTGATGCGCTTACCAACGAATAGAATTTTATTTTTATACCTATATTAAAATATTGCAATTTCCCTAACAAAGAGTATCTGTATCATCCCATTTCGAGCGCAATATGCATCGATTTTCCTAACGTGTGTGTGATAAATGAAAAGGTCACATAATCCAACCCAACCATTCCCACAGCCTTTTGTCAATACACTCATCACCATAGCAATTCTGAAATGTAATCTTACCTCATGAGGCTCATCTCCGCTCGCTGCACTATCCTTCCTCTGACGTTTGCTGGTACTTATGGCTGTTTGAATATTACATAAGCTATTATTGCTATTTGTATCACAGAGTTCTGGTAGACTGACGTAGTACAAGAAATTAGATAGTCCGCCACTAAAAAAAAAACAACAAATTTTGCCCAAATTAATTCATCACATTCATGAACTCATTACATTGAAATACTTACCTAATTCGTTTAACCACAATATCCTCGGTAGTTATGGACTTCCAACGTCCAGTCAAATAGTCCCGGCACAATCTTGCAGCTGCATCACGTATTTCTTCGATTGTTGCCTGCAAAGAACAAATAATTTATACATTTTTATTTACAAATTCTACACAGCAGAATGTTTTGTTTACATTTTTCAAAAAGTATTGCTTAATGTCTTCAGAGAAAGTCAATTTTTTTAACAGTTTCATATTATTTTCAAAAAAAAGTTTTTTATATATTTTTTTTTTTTGTATTTAGGTCAACCAATTATTTAAACAATTTCTATATAATATATGTAGTCGATTTTATTTTCCGAGTCAATAATAATGTAATGACTTTGTAATGTTTATAATTGTATGTATATTTAAATTTCTTAGAATTATTTAGAGCAAATATAGGCGCGGAGAAGTGTAATGTCGAAACAGAAATTCACTACTAATGGGGAAAATCAATAGGCAAAAGGTATTGTGCCAACGGTTTCAACAAAACAGAACAGCTAACAACTGTGCGACAAGGGATGCCAGCTGAGAAGGGGTGTTTTTTTTTTTTTTTGTTTCTTTGTTGTTTCGTGTTTTTGCACATGATTGATGTAATACCTTGAGACGCAATTTGGAAGCCTGAAGGAAGTACAAGGCACATGTAAAGCTGTGCAAACATAATATAGCATGAAATGTACAAGAAACCAGCTGATAAAAATCTCGAGATTATGTATTTCGAAATGAATTTTGTTGTGGTTATTTTTACAAAACGCATGAGCAGAACAGTTTTGTTGCTGTATACATGACAGGGTGGCACTTTTTGTACAGAAGAGGCAGCATTGAAAAACGGTCTCACCTTTAAAAGAAAATCATTAACATGAGAATGTGGTGAATTCGTGAATGAGTAAGCTAATCACGGTCTTCTATTTTAGGGATAGATAGAATGGCTTTTGAGGTGAATTGCAGGAAAAGTTTAGTATAGTTTGTATCACAAACATGGGATTGGAGGTCATATTTTCTTCTGGAAAGGCTTTTCCTACAAATCTGTAACCTGACGTGCTCAATACCTATTGATTGTATCCCATGCAAAAAAGGGCGTCCAAAATATAAAAAATACCGTAAAGTTCTTAAGAAAATATTCAAGAAAAGTAAAAATATAACATTCCATGCCGGTTTTGTATTAGGGTCAAAAATAATCAAAAGTTTCTTCAAAAATAAATAATAAAAATGGAAAATTCTACGAAACGGACCTTCAAGCAAAAACCCTCCGATTCGTATCTAGAAAATCGGATAATTTTCCGTTCCGACAGATACCTCAGTAGTGCCGAATAAGAAGCAGCATTTGCAGGCATATGAAAACTCAACTGACTATATAGAGGATTATTGGTTTAGGACTGGGTTGACCCATGAATTGAGTCAGCAATAATAATATACTATAGAATATTTGGTCAATAAGCCCTTCTAAAGACTTGAGATTGTCGAGTCTGACATCAGGCACTCGATGTCCTTTTTAAAGACAAAATTATTTCTGGCAAAATTATAATATTTAATATAAAAAATTGGTTGTTTAGGCTCTTCATTTTTTTAAGAAGTCAAGTCGTCCTTGGGGCAGTACAAATACGAAACTTTATCCGAAAAAAATTGTTTATATACACTTAGCCATTCACCATAAAGAAAAAAGAATGATGATAAATATATATTTCTTTGTTTTTTTTTTTTATTAAAATATGTATGTATTTAAAATAATACCTAGTATTTAAATCAATCAAAAATACCTACATCAAAACAACAACAATGACCATTAAAACGTAAACAACACTTTGTTTACATTTTGTACGTCGCGATTTCGGTAAAAAAAAAATTGTTTATTTTAATGGGTGAGTCATTTCACATTTGATTATAATTTCTGCGAAAATTAGAACAAACACGTTTTAGTCACGCCGCGTCGCGACAACATTTACGGCAGTCATGTCATGTTTCGTTTAACAAAATGGACTATTAAATATTGTAGATACTGTAAGGTAATTTCGTTTAAAATTTAATTTAAGCACAATTTAATCATAATAGCAATGATTAGTGACCCACAAACAAAAAGTTCGATCATTAAAACTTGAACACGATTGTGATCTAAACTGGAATTTTTAAAAACAACCGACAACCTGTTAGTAGAAATAAAGGGATTACCTGGGGGCGGTTTATGATACAAAATGAAACGAGTCAACAACTCCGCTCATGATTATTTGGCAAGTGTTGACCTGAATGGTTGCCGCAAAACGATTAAGTTCACGGAGAATGCTTAAATCTGAAATTCACCTTGAATTACAAAGAGGTTTTTACCAGTCTTTGGAAACGTACTTCAGTTTGACATTAATAATAAATTAGCTCTGTTTGGCTCTCGCCTGAACTCAATTAAGTGTGCATAAGTGCATTATACGTAAAACGAATTCTAGAAAAAAAAATGAACAGAACAAAACAAATGTAAGGCAAAAATGTCAGAATTTCGCACAAAATAACTGGAAAACCAAAATGTAGTCACTTTTATCTTTGCTGGGCGTATTTATTGGACATATCCATGCGTAGCAAGCGAAGCGACGTGCGTTTACTCTCTCGTCCAGCTATTGGAATATATAGCAAAACGATGTCTTTTAAGTCAGGTGTTGTAAATCTTCTTCCTACGTCAAAACGAAAGCAGCGGTTTTCCTATGGTAATTATTTGTTGGGAGCATCCCACATTATAAATATTGAAGAAAGAGCCTTCTGTCTTAGCACCTGCCCTGCGCACTATCTGCGCAAGAACAATATTGAACTAATCACATGACAGCAGCGCATCACTTTTGACATTGAACCACGTGTTCTGGATTATTTTACCCGGGAAACTAAGTTCTGACATCGTTATATAGAGCTTCTGACTATGAATGACATCGTATACGCCTAATACAAATAAGAAACAAATAAGAAGTTCAAACTCGAATAGGATCTTTTATGCGATATTAAGCAGGGATATGCCTTGATCAAGACATAAGATCGCTTTTCTTGTAGATGTTGCATAAGGAGCTGCAGCATTGTTGTTCTTCAGCTTTTTTATAGCTGAGCCACCATTTTCTTTACTAGGTTCCGACCAATAAATAAATACCTTCTTTAAAAAATTCGTCTGAGCTTGTTGTTATCTTAGTAGTTAGCAATTTATCTAAGTTATTAACACTTAAAATTTCAATAAAAAGTTTCTAACCATACATACATAGTTCAGGATAACCATCTAAACTCGTAAATTTACCAACATAATCTTTATTATGTATTTGCGTCGCATTTTAATTTAAGCAAAACAAAACATTGGTATGCCGATTGAACTATTGAATTTAATTCAATTAGTCGGTTTTAATTATGGCCTTCGAATATAATGACAATATTCGTAAAGAGTATCAATTCCGCACAACGCACCAGCTTTAAGCTTTACCCGAGGTGGTTTTTTATACCTGTTGGTAATTCGTCATACTTCGAAAGCGAAAAAAAAAAGGTTTAGTAATTATCATAATTTTTGTTCTTTTACATAGTGTTAAGTCGAGTTTAACAACAAATTAAACAATTTCGTATATATGTGGGTTTGATTTTTCCGTATTATGTTTTCAGTTGAGTACACAACCACTTAATGCGAACAGTAGGTATTTGTTTAAATATTTCAGGAGAAAAAAGTTCCAACGTGCATTTAGATTGACCTTATCTTGTTAATCTACCGAATTAATTCAACTGAATTGTAGACAATAAGTCATTTGTCTGTACTAAAAGTAAAAGTGAAAATTAATCCGAGTGCAAGCAAAGTTAATTCACTATTCCCGCAACAGTCATCGGTTAAACACTAATTATGGTTTTATGGTCTTTTAAGTATTCTCTTGAAATAATGCAATTATCAACACTCTAACTGTTTATGTTATGAAATACTAATGACTTCAAATATATCCGACCAAGATTAATGTTTATTTTATTTTGCTTAACATGAAAAGCGATAGACTGATAGAGTAAAAGAAACTTGTTGAGTTTGATGAAAATGGAAGTTAGAACATTTGAACGCCAGAGAACGTCAATGCTACTTGAAGAAGGGGCTTATTTGTCTGTCTATACTGAACAGAGCGTTTGATTAGAAACACATACAATATATCAATGGACATTCTTTTATCTAGAGATAGAACACATAAGTAAAAGCAAATAGCTAGACTGTGAATACCACCTTCAGTGGTATGCCACTATACACAGGGAAGTCCTCTAGATCCTTTAATATTTGTTTTACATAAACAGTATTTATTGCATCATTTGTTTCAAAAACTAAAATTGGACATTTGTGTTATACTTTTATACAAGTATCTGTTTTTTCTGATCAGCACGATAGTCATGAGTCAGAGCTAATTGGGTTAATTTTTGAGAAAATATGGTCCAATAACACCACACACCGCACCAAACTGTGCATTTTTCAGGACGTTTTTTTTCGCTCCAAATGCCACAATTTTTCGATAAAGCAGCGATTCCAATGTTATTTGATTTCTAGTTTTGGAACAAACTTTACAAATTTTAAAATAAAAATTATGCACCAGTTTGCAATCTAAAAATTGGATTCAGACATATAACTACCCGAAGTTAGTACTGGCTTACAAGAAAACACCTTTTTTATTATTGAAACAAACTCAAACAAATATATGCACGAACGGTTAGAAAAAAACTCGGAACAAATGCAGAAAATTGCTTGCAAATTCCCGAAAATATTACAAGGAGCTCATTTTTAAAGGTCTTTTGAACAAAAAAAAATGTCTTATTAACTATCATTTATATGCCAGACATGATGGCATTTCAAAAGTACAAACACTCTCCCTTATTAATTTCACTTTGCGTGAGTAGGTATAAATAGAAAACAAAATAGGTACACATCATCTATTAATAGAAAGATAGAACACCTACCTGCATTTTAATACTATCTATTCCATATGTGGGTGACATGCGATTGAGACTGCTTCTTTTAGGAAACAGAACAAGTAGAAAGGAACTTCACCCAACACACCCATGACCCTTGCGAACGTAATAGGCATATTGTAAATATTTACAAGGTTGATTACTATCTAACGAGGAAACCTACCCAACGAACAGGTAATAGCGTATTCTACTTGAGGTAGATATGATGATAAAGGCTATCGAACCGGCCCTACATACTAGACGGAGAAACCTCGAAGTGCGTAAAAGGTTGTACATACATAATCGCAAAAGTTTCCGGTATTTGTTGCTTGCTATCTTCACTTGTTTTATCAACATGTTTTGTAATACGCACTGACGACATACTGCCAATGGAAAATTTGTAGCTGCATGCATATGATGAATACAATGCACGCACACACGCATAAGGTGGTGGTGGAATTTTTTTTTATATTTACCAGACAGCTGATTTAAAAATAACAAAACAAAGGAACCTGAAAATACCAGTTAACGAAATGGAAGAAGGAGAGATTCATGATGAAAACAACACTAAAGTATATAGGTGCATGTGTATCTCCGATCCTTTTTAGTGTGTCACACTTCTTAAATTCTATATCAATCATACAGAATAACATAAGTAAGATAAATCTATAAATAATCAAATTAATAGCTATTCAATATTTTCTTAGATTAAATAGCTTTAGTCGTTCCCACATATGCATTACATTAAACAGGTTTAAAAACAACTTTCATTTAAAGAATTTAAGTCCAAACGTCGCTTGTTTTCGAGTTAATTACGCCTTAAATCTGACAAATCTGACACACATTGATAAGCTTCGTATCTGCGGAATGTTTGTTCCTTAAAGATTATGGCAACCCTAAGCCATGCATAGTTCATTGACTGCAGTTTTGGCAGCCAGAAGGTATTGTTTTTATAAATAATTTTAAACATTTCACAAAATATACATACATATATCTAACGGAACACCCATACTATGGATACAAAATCACACAAAAAGGGCTTCTTTTATCTCTAACAACTGATAAGCATTTGACAGATTACTCAGAGCTTATCAGCGGTAGATATAATTCAAGATTATTATTTTAAACTCATTATAATAGTTTTAAAACCACATTGTACGTATGATACGTAGAATAGTTTAAGTGTTAATAAATAAACTTACACTTCGTAGCGATGTCATGTCACTGATTTGAAGGCCTATTTGTCAATTTGAATTTTAATCCAATATAAACAGTTGTTGCAGGAAATTTATTTCGATATTATTGTATTATATCACGTTATTTTTATTATATATGTTTTTTTTATGTATATCACCACCCCGCGCACTCACAACAATAATGTTTAACTATTATTTTATTTTCACACACTTGAAATTGTAGGTAAACTGCACAGGTAAAACAACAAAATTAAAATGTTCACAAACCACACCACCTTCCAAAGTCACAGTTAAATTATAACTGAGTGAGAGCGCGATAAGAATAGGATTAGGTTAAGTTCGTCGAGTACGAGACGAGGTTCGCGTATAAAGCACTTGTTTTATTGTTTTCTTTCGTATCACCTTCGTCCCACACATATACCATTGCATTGTCAAAGCCATTGTGTCTGCCAACGTTGCCGCTGTTAAATTTTAATGTGGTTATTGTTTTCAATTTATAAAGTTGTTAAAATACTATTTATGGTGTTCTCTTTAGTTATCTCTTAATTTAGCAGATCTTCCTCAAAATACTACTACTTGACGAGAATATATTTATTTAATTGTTCTCCGTTGAAAGAATTTAAAACTTAACAAGCCCCAGGTCTCCCTACAATCTCGAGTTAAAATCACAAAAGTTTCAAATACATTTATGTCAAAAGTGACACTCTTTAATGAAGTATTTTAAAGAATATTAGATTGAGAAATATATGAACATCAGAGAGTTAAGTGAACGAGTGGTACATTTTTTTTTGTCTTTGACTTATTAAAAATATTATTATTATTAAAATAATTAAGTATATTGCAGATATTGCAGATAAATAAAGGAATTCCAAATATTTTTTCATATCATGTTGCTGATATATTCAGAAAAATTTTCGTTATTTTTATATAAATGACACTTACCTTGATTTTGACATTAATTTTGGATCCCTTTTTGATTTATTTAACGCTTACGTTTGGTGTTGTTTGTGACTCGACTTCAATCGTTGTATTTGTTGCTCCTGTCAACGCCGATTTTTTTGTTGCTATATGGATTTGAAATGGGAAAACTTAGATTAACTTCAAACTTGAAATTACACAAACACACTTAAAAATATAAATAACTTAAATAAAATAAACCTTCGCTTATATTTCTTCACTCAGAATTTCGACTTATAGAAAAATATTTTTTTTATAATTTTGCGGGAAATAATACTTTTCATTGAAATGAGAGAGAATAACCTTTACTTGTTTTGTGATTGGATTACCACATCCACCATTTACAACCGAAATTAATTTAAACATGAATAAAACGATTTTAAAAATTATTAAAAAAATACCACAGTAGCAAGTCTGCTTTTGTCAATAGGGATTTGAAAGATGATACCCATTTGTCCACAAGCAGCTACCAAATATATATATTTTTTTATTCAATATTGAAATGAATGAACAAAAACAACGTTTCACAGGAGAGCACTGTCAGTCAATTATGACGTTGACAATCTTCGATTAGCTGCCGGATTTTAAGTGAAATATTCCTACTAGCTAAAACTTCTCACGACTGAGCTGAATAACTTTATGAAACAGAAAATGACAGAAAGTATAACGCTAAATCCAGTACTTTTTTGTTATATTCTGTGCAGCACAAGTTTATTAGTATTTTTCGTTTGCTGGCAGTTATATTCAATCTTTTAAATAAAATGCCGTAGTCAAGTTTGATACAAACAAATAACGATGTGTCGCAGGTTTAAGTGAACTCATTCAATGCTAAATACCAACAGCTCCACCTATGTATGAATAAAGAAATGAGTTGTCTACAATTGAATTCCATTTCATTAACACCCTCGCCGGAAAAGGAAATGTACCCCTATCATTTGAAAATACAACCGTTTTTACGAATTCTAGATGTTTCCATGTTTCGCCGTTACAAATAAAACGCACTATCCCTTTTATTACACATTACATGTATTTTCACCACATCTTGTCTTACATCTTACAATTTGTTTTAAACAGAAATTCAAGAACTTAAGTACGGTCAACTAAAAATTCTGTCTGCTCCAATGTGTTCTTTTGTTTGTAAATTCATAAAAAAAAACTTTGTATAAATGTAATAATCAAAAATAGGTAGGCAGTTTTCTTTTATTACGTTCAACGGTTTTTCTTTTGTCTCTACTTTCGGTGTTTTCTCAATAAATAGTTTCCTTTTTTATTTTATTTTTCGATTTTTATTTATATATTTTTTTTTGTGAAGTGGACTTTCTGATGAATATCACCAAAAAAGACCAATCCTGTGCTTGTATATAATTTTTTTTTACAGAGAATTTTTTTCTTTTTATGTGTATTGATATAATTCATCTATTGAACTGTTTTTTTCTTTTTATACTTTGACACATTTTTATTTTATTGTATTTCTTATTATTTTACTTTTATTTTGTTTTTGTTTGTTTTTTTTTTTTTTTTTTTGCACAAAAAGGTTATTTTTTTAAGAAAACAAAAAAAAAATTAACCTTCAAGAATGAGTTGTAGTTTGTGTTATATATGTCCTTATAAATAAATTATTACAATACTAAAATATTACAAGGAATTTGTCAGGACTCTCACTATCTTTCATGTTTTTTTGTTTTTTTTTTATTTATTTTCAATTTTCTTTTTTTACTTCTTGATTATGGAGGAACAAGGTAAGGTGGCAAAAAGGGATATTTTTAAAACTGTTTTTTTTTTTTTTTTTGTTCTGTTAAGGGTACATTTCCATAGGTTTGCACATTTACAACTCCTGCTTTTTTGTTTGTTTGTATGTCAGATGTGATTTTATTTTTCTTTTGTATGAAATTTGAAGTTGTTACATTATAATAGATAAATATATTTGTGCAATCTCTCTTCATGATAATTTAAAATGCTTTGGAGAAGGAATTTATATTAAACTATGAGGAGCAGGAGGAGACAATTTGTGTTTGTCTTGTATATCTTCTCCTTTTGTTCGCTGTAGGAAATATACGCTTGTTTCTTATATGCATATATAATAGTAAAAATATACATATACAAATTAGAAAAGAAAAAAAAATAAAACGTTCTTTCGTTTGTTAAAAAAAGAAAAAAAAAATATTTGTTGTTTGCATTATTTAAAATTATTAAGTTTTGTGTTTTATTTTTTTTTTTTTTTTTTGTGGTTGTTATTTAAGCCGCTACTTCAGTTGCATCTGAGCCATTGGTTACTTCCTCTTTTGTCTCTTCCAATTTGGCTTTTTTCTCTGGGGTGGCGGCTGTTTCGTCTGATTTGGCATCGGCGTCAACAGCGACTTTCCTCTTTACGGTCTCAGCTGGAGCGTCTAACGCGTTAAAAAAAAAAAATACGTTCCTTTATAAATACGTCTACTTTACAAGTTTAAAAAAAAAAAAATTCTAAACGAAGGTAATGCCGCCCGGAATAACATGACGTATTTTAGAAAATTTATGCAGGAAAAGGGATACTAACCTGTTGAATCACCATTTGTCTCCTCAGCTTCGACTTCGTCTTTTTTGTCGCCGTTCTGCTCTTCATCTGTCGATGGCGTCGAGTCTTCGTCTTTCGCCTCTTCGGCTGTGACAGGAGCATCGGTGGCATCAGCGGCTACTTTGGCAGCATCGCCGTTTTCTTTTGTCTCCTCCTCAGCGGCACCATTTTCTGTGGCAGTTTTTTCAGCGGATTCTACTTTCTTGGCGGCAGCATCGACTTCCTCGACCTCCTTCTCGACGACAGGGGTTTCCCTGAAAACCACAAGAAAATACTCATTTTTAACAAAATGTCAAATGTTCATTGTTAAAAACATATCCCATTAATTTTATTGATACAAGTGTAATGTGTGTGTAGAGAAAAATATCAATACCAGCTACAAGGATACAATGCGCGCGTGACAATATGAAAAATGCATGACCTTGGAAGTGACTTGTAGATACCAACAAAATTTGTTGAATTTATTGCTCTAATTTAGCCATCTAAACAGGTAACAGATAGAACTTTATGTTTTGTATAAAATGTTGCAAAAATGAATTAAACATATAAATTCTATTAAACAAAAAAAAATAACTGCGCAAAATCACTTGAAACGCAATTAGAATTTAGAAAACCTGTAAGACAGATGTACATGCACGATATATAGTACCTGTAACGGTCCTTTACCCCCGATTCAAACAAAAAACATGTTTTCTCTTACCAAAGATAAAAAGAAAACATGCGCAGTATTCCAAAAAGAAAAAAATCTAACTTTCCATTAACTTTTCTTCCTCTTAACGATAATTACCGGCATGTATATAAATATGAAAAAAAAAATACACACATTTTCCCATCTTTCAACTTTGGCGCAAACAGACCTTGAAGTTGACCGGTAACGACCTTTTTTTTAAATAATTCATCTTCCCCCCAAACCCCCATTTTTTTTCGGTCGCAAACACACTCATACCAAACAAAACTCTTCCCAAGAATACGGGTGAACAATACACCGGAAAAAGTTCATAGCTCGCAAAAAATATTCATGCATGTACCTACTTGTAAAAACTTTTATGTCTTTTCTTAAAATAGCAAAAAGGAAAGAAAACAAATAAAACACCAACAACCAAGCAGCTGAAAATGTTGAAATCACGCAAGTTAGAAAAAAAAATCACCCATAGGAAAAAGCCAAGCATACATTTATCCTCCCAAGCACACATATCGCTGGTTTCCCACCAATTCGTTAAAACCGCCAAGCACAAGCAGTAGTAAACGGCATTCCAAAAAGCGTCGTTTTTATATACCTACCCAAAGTAAATAACAAACGCCGCTGTATACTAGAATATCCACACACTCATATATATATATATAATTTACGCATACAAACAAAATTTGATGTGTTAAACTAGACTTCTCTCCCCTTTGCAACTCCTTTCGCAAACAAAATCGCGTTCTTGTTTTTCTCTGAACTACAAAAACATTGTGAAATATACATTTTAAATGAATTCTTCTTTTTTTTTTGCAAAATCAGCTTACTCATTTCAAGTTCCATCTAACATACAAACAGCCACACACAATACACTCACTCATACACAAAACTTCATTTCACGCCGTCCTTTTCGTTCGAATATTTCATTATGAGACCATCTCCTTCTGACAAGCGTCCATTTTCCAAACACGAAATACGGTAAGAAATTGCAACCGCAATTTTATTCCTTCTTCGTAAAGCATTTTTGTTCTCCTCACTTGCTGTTTCTGGTTTTTTTTTTCTCTACCCAACAACCACCTTTTATATTATACATAAAGATTCCATTTTATCACCACCGTTTTTTTTCTTCTTTTTTTTTGAATGCGAACATTTTTTGGAATTGATTCACTTAATCTACCGGAACCAAGCAAATTTGTTTTTTGGTAGCATTTCTATTTTAAATTTTTTTAAACTGACGCCATATTGCCGCCAAAATGCGTTAAAAAAAATATATGCCACCGGTTATTTCTTTTTTTTTTAACTTTACTCACTTGTTTTCAACTGCAGTATCGGCCATTGTGATTTATTTATTTTTAAGTTATATATATTTGGAAAAGAAAAATTTATAATATAATTTCGAGTTTCGAGGAACTTTCTCTACTTTTCTTTTAAAATTAATTTTTTTTTTATGTATAACCGTTAGCACTTTGCACGAACAGAACAAACACGTCTAGACTGCTTCGCTGAGTAACGCCGAATGAGAAAGACCTCTACAAATTCAAAATTTCATGAGAAACATTCCGCTTTGTGTCGAAACCGTTTCGTTCCTAGAAACAGTATAGTTTGTTTTTTTTATTCGCACTGGATAAATACGGATGTGTGTGTGTGTGTGTGTATATATATGAGAGTATGCAGTGGTATATATATATATCTACACCTTTCATAGGGGAAAAGATCAATGGTACATGCCGTTTTTTTTTTTTTTTGAGTCTGATACGTACCTCGCAAAAGCCACTCTTTCCCTTTTAATCATTCTTAATTAAAAAAAAAAAAAAAAAGAAGAGGAAGTCAATTTCTTTATATGAATTGCATGCTTGGCGTACGCTATGATAAGGGAGACGACACCTACCTATGTGCGATTTAAAATTTGAACACGAGAAGGAGAAACACAAATTATTTTGATTAGACTTAAATTAGCACACATGAAGTCGCTATGAACATGCCGAATCGGTTGGAAGTGGATGGAAGGAAAGGCCGCCAATAGCAAATATAGTGGATGCGGTTGCTAATAGGTAGCTGTCTAATTTATTGTACCAACAAATCAAACGCTCATAGCCACCGTTAAATAGGTGTTTGCCTTCTCAATTCTGTGGGGAGAAAACGCCGACAACTTTTGTCATTTTACGATTTGCACGTAGCCTACCCTCGTTGGTGAAATATGTACATTGATGAAGAAAGTAAGTACCTTTGTTGTAATTAATTTTGTTTTCAAAATGTAATAAAATACAATTTTCATATTTAACTCTGAATAAAGAAAGACAGAAATATTTGGTATGAGAGTTATATACCTATACCTAGATAGGTATTCGTACATACCTAACTTCTCGCGCCAAAACATTGAATTTTTATTAGGTGGTCGCATGCATACTGATAGGTACTCGCATTTTAACAAATATAAAATTCAGCAACTAAGTTTAGCATTTAGCTGATAAATATAATTAAATTTTTAACATTTTCAGTCTATAAGGTGATAACCTAGAGTTTACTGCACACTCATACACACACAAGCGTGTAGGGTGATGTCGCCAACAGTCAAACCTTAGGTTTTTTTTTTAGAGTGCGTTTAGAAATCAACGGCTCATCTTTCTTACAGGGGCATTTTCGTTACTTATATACCTTTTTAGCATGTTCAGTCTTAAATATTTTAACGTAACCACAAAACCAATATATTTCTATTCTTTTACCAGATAGAAAATTTTGTAGGTTCCTAATAAATCTCGAGATTTCGTTCAATAGGAATCAAAATCTCGAATCTTGGTGGCAAGATGGCATAATGGAAGCACTCTGCCCGTAGGTAGGTATTGCAGTCGTCGTTAACAAGTACTTAATGATGTCCATCAAGTAGTCTTACTCTTTGTAGTAAGGCTTCCAAAATTGTGTAAAATTTCTTTCAACGAACCAAGCAAACTCAAAAACTAAATGAACTTATTATTAATTTTTGTAAATATACCAGATGTTTGTACCGTAATTTTACGATCATATAAAAGCAGAGTTGAATATTGAAATGCCCAAACTTACGAAACATCACCCTACATGTGTGTATGCATGTAGACGCTTTGTGCATACATATATAGGTGTTTGTACTACATACATTGATTGGTACAGTCTTCCTATAAGCTGTACTTTCGTTGGAATTTAATTTTTGACACTATCAAAGGTGATGACAATAATTGGTTTATTTTTTTGACAACAAATATATGTATGTAAACACGGATTAGCAAAAAATCATTTCACGTTTCGTCTAAATATAACAACAGATATACCAATTTTTATATGAAGCAATGAGGTGGTTTGCCGGTTAAGGAATGGATGGAAACACCTGAAGTTTAACATTAATTGTTTCTTTAAGCTTTAGGAACAGCCCGTAAGAATATTATCCGTCGGTCAGTTTCTTAAAATAGGAAGTTGTGTGTGCAAAGTTATTTTATTTTTCTCCGAAAAATTGGTAGATTCATTGAAGAGACTTCAGGTTCTACGAAAATTTTATATTCTTTGAGAGGAAAAGAACAAATAAACTAAAACCAATAGGTAGGTAGCTACTATTAAATATACGTCTTCAAGCTTTATGTTTACGAAGATATAGGTACAAATCTGATTGACATGAATAACAACGACCTCAACTTTATGCCGCTTACGAACGGCAAATAAAATAAGATACTGATGACAGTTCTTACTCTTTTGTATGTAGAACTGGGTGAATTTAAACATGGAACCATCGCTTATACGTCTAAGGCACTAACAGATCTTGGTAAAAATCTTTCTTAAGACTACGAGAAGGCTTTCTACTACCTTATGTTCTTTTAAATATTTACTAAATCTAAAAAAAACACTCACTGTAAAAAAGCCAATTAAAAATTGCCAATCATATCAAAAGCTTAATACAAACTAAAAAAAAAAAGGGAGCAAAACCAAACTTCCTATAAGTAAAAGACGAAACAACAAATTGCGGCTAAATAAAACGTGAATTTCCTATCCAGGTACCTAACAACTTTGATATTAAATAAAACATAGATCAATTAAGATTAAGATGTGTTCCTTTGCAGAGTCCCATACAGCTTATTGACAGCCAAAAAACAAAAAAGAGCTTATCGTATACCTAGGAACTAGATCAGTTATTTTTATAGGTACAGAAGCAGGTGCGCTATATTTAGACAAAATGGTGCACATTCAAAAATTTTGCGAAAGTATGAAACAAGATAAAGCTGACATAGAAAACTAACAGCGTAAAATATAGGTACCTGAACAAGCCACGAATTGAATCCGTTGGATTTTGGAAAGGAACTGTCTGGGCTGTCTTAATTGTCTACGTCTACAATTCGACAACTGATGCAAAAACACATCTTCGTTGACATCTGCCAAAAATGACATCACCCGCTTTACAGCTCCATTTTGCTTCACTCATCATATTTAATTAAGTTAAATGACACACTCGTCTCGTCTCGTATCGTATACCTTCGTTTGCTGTGTTTCTGCACAGAAATCATTAGTCGGAACCAAAAATAAATCATCTAGAAACCATACAGCTAGGTATTTAGGGACATCTTAGCTACCATTCCAACTAATCTGTAACGTTCCTGTTTTTCGAACTACGTGTACCTACATACATAGGTAGCCAGTTAGCAGCTTAACTATTGTTGTAGAACCTACCTACAGAATTGTCTTTTTTCAACTCTCCAGTTTGGTATCTCCTCAGTATTGATGTTGTCCATCACAAAACTGGGTTAATATAGGTATACACATCTACATACCTACGCTTAACTTTAACCTAATTTGTGTATCAAAGATCCGTCATCATTCGCCATCCAATTTAATCGCATGCAACAAATTTGTGCAATAGCGAACTGCAAACGTCAACAATAATAAGAAACAATATGTATGTACCTACACAACTAAACAAACTTCTCGTATGTATGTAATCCTTTTTAATTAAAATCGTTCTTTAGAAGTTTATTTAGTAGTAGATATGCATGTACCAACATTCAAAACAATTGCGGGTGGCGGGCTGCGCGCCTAAGCATCTCTTTATATATTATGTACACATGCAGTACATTTTTATTCAAAAAAATATATTGTTATCGTAGGTTTCACAGCCGCCATATATAATACATACATTTGCATTCATGAATGTGAAATGTGGGGAAGTGTGTGTTTGCACTCCCGAGAAAGAGATAGGCACATCCATATATAGTACATGTGTGTATCTACAAAATAACATTTTGCGTTTTCCTAATAACTTGAGCATTTGCGTACCTGTGTTACCTATAGATATCTATGTAGGTATAGCTGATGGATACAAAATTTATAAAGGCTTTGTATAAATAGGTATGTGTCATTTTTTTTTGGCGAAATAAGCGTCTCGTGAAAAGATAATAAGAAGAGTGACGAAAAAGCAGATGTTAGTTGGAAAAGGATGGCGTGCTTTGAATTTCGTGGAATCGAAAAGCCGGTGCCGGTCTCTGGTATTATTCATCCACAGAGTGTTTCATTTCAATAAGTTTCTCTTGTATTTTGTTGTCTCAGCATCATCACCACTCCGTCGCCGTCGACGTTCACGAGACCATGATGCCAATGCCTGTATTTATTTGTATGTCTCTCTTTCGTGTCATTCCGTTTTTTATTTGAAAATATCACCGCGCTGGCGCTCATGCCATTGTAGCCTGCTGTTGCCAGGTGCACAATTTTATTAATACGAGCAGCTTACCCATGTGGGAACTTACTCATGTCTAATTGACATTTCGGTTCACGGAGGTACATTTTAGAAATTACAAAAAGATGTGTTATTTTTTAAAGTTAAATTGTACTCATTAGGTAGTCAATTTTCAGTAACTTCCAGGCTTGTCTAACAGTTTAGTTGCCCATTTCTCCGACTCCTAACAAGTCCTAATATAATTTATTACTGCGATTATTAATAGCTATAAACAGCTAATAATTTTTTTAACAAATACAATTCAAAGCAATTTACAATTTATCATCGATAACCATTTCAAACGGGTCATAAGAAATGCTACACTATTAAACATGGAAAAAACAAATATCTATTTAATTTACACGCTGCAGATCTCGTGTAATTCATTTTTCTTTAAGTAGCTGTATTTATTTAGAATGGAAATTATGTATTCTTATAGGAATGCTTTATTAGAATTTGAAAATCGGTTTATATTTTAAATTTCCAACGGATCTAAATTCTGAAAAGATCTCGGCGGTTTAACAAGTTAGTCACCCAATAAGAGCTGCATTGGTTAGTTAATTAACAAATTGTATAAATATACCAAATAAACATGGTCAGTCAGAATAATTGAGAGCATTCTAAATATTTAACCCTTTTATGGGTGAGTGCTCCCTGAGTCTGCAGTGCCTTGCTAAGAAACCCACTTTCGAAGAATTTTTAGACTATTTATACGAGGACAGCAGCGCCACCACCAATTAAAAAGCGCTTGAGTGAACAACTTAAATGGGTATATCACTTTTAGGCAATTTGAACAGCCCGTACCCTACGCAAAGAAACAAATTTTAACATCAAATGAGAACACCAGTTTTGTGAAAGGAATTCAAAGAATTGCAGGCTTAGATCACATAAATCTAAGCCCCACAGGCAGGATGCATTTACGTGGAAGAGTTGTTATCCCTCATTTGTAACGCACCCGACAGACACCGGAAAGACAATTTGTAGGTTAACAGTTATAGGTTTTTCAAAAAAGTGTTCCTGCCTCCTTCTTAGCTCCGATCCAAATCAGACACATCAGAGCATGCACAGAGCGCGCTCTTTGAGCTCAGAATAAATTTACTGGGCAGTCTTAGTATTGCAAAGGTCACATTGAAGTGAGAAAATTCGTTCTAATGACAGATCGACTTCATGCGATTTGAAGATATTCCAAGTGCATCCAAAAAAAGAACGCAGATGTCAAGGAAAATTTCATCATTTACACCCTGGTCCCCAAATGCATTCATGTCGAATGAGCGTTTCGTTAAACTAATTCAAAATATTTTGATTTTAAATCTAAAGTAGACATTCATATAATTCAAGTCTGGCTAATGACAAAGTAGAGTAAGTGTGCATAGTTTAACGTCTGCTTATTCATTAGCTTTTGTAATATAAACAAACTAACGATTCTTTGTCTCTGCCTGCGACAATTAGAGCCAAAATTTAATATGCATTCATAAAGATAGAATGAGACAGCACATCGGGAATAATAATTTAGTTTGTATGAGATTTGAGCGCGAACATTTTGTAGCCAACCCAAAACCGAACATGAAAGCAAAGTAATATTTAGGGAGATACTTTGTATGGGATTAATATATCACGTATGGGTTGAAGTGAAATGATTTAAAATTTTTGCTGTTTTATAATGATTTAAATGGCATTGGGGCTATTTAAAACGGTACTATGTAACCAAGTTTTAATACAAACAATTTGTTGGTAGTACATTTATTTAAGCTGAAATTTTGTCTATTCTATTCGTTCTCCTCGCACACAGGCACAAATTACGGAAGGAGCCCAGTATTAACTCTTCTTTCCAGCTTATCGTTCAGCACTCGGCGTCGTATGGCAGATCTGTTGGGAGAAGGGTTCCGTAGAGAATGCACGAAGTTAGGAGTTTTAAACCCAAAGAAGCAGAGGTTTCTTAGGATAATTCTTCGCCATTGCACAGAGGTAGATGAACTACTTAACTACCTCTAAGTTGCTACTATTAAGAGTGGACAAATGTTTGTTTGTTTGTTTATTTGGTATGGTCCTCATTTACTTCAAGGCCAACTAACATAGCCGTGAAAACCTCTCTGATACAGCATGCTCGAAGCGACCGATTGATGTTAATATCGTCCTTATACCCCAGCAGCTGAATTGCTCTGTTGAAGATAGTGCCTTCCGTGTTGACATCTGCCCTGCACACTATCTAAAGAAATTGCACGACAGCGCATCTCCTTGTCGAAAACCGGTGCATAAAGCCTGAACATAAAACATATACGCATGTAGGTACCACATTCGGAAACCTTCAAAAACTACATAGCTCACTGAAGAACAAAATGTTTGATTTAGAGAATTAAACGAATAAAGTTTTATAATCCATGGTGCTTATATATTTAGATATTATACGAAAAATGCAATCTGCGATACATTTGATATCTAAAATTGTGTGCATTTTAAAGATAAATCGCATAACAGAACGACGACCGTTTTAAATCTGTTTTCCGTCGTAAATCAATACCCGTTATCTTCTGATAAGTTCTGATATAGGTTATAGGTATGTACCTATCTACTTATCTAACACACATTTTGATTACACAAAGCCGTTTATCGTAAGGGATGAAATGTGAAAACAATAAATTCATTTGTCTATTTTATCGTAGATACCTACCTAAAATGTGTTCGAAACTCTATAAATAAAAGCCGAGTAAGGAGTTAAAGCAATTTACATACCTACCTACCCATTGAAATGGGTATAAACAAAATATTCAAGCTTTTTCAAATCAATAGGTATAGGTTTAACTTCAAAAAACACTAACATTTTGTATAGCAAAAGAGGAGAAGAAAAAAAAATCAACTATAAGACGACGAAAGTCGAATGGGCGAATGACACCAATAAAAAGTTAATTTGTAATCATGTTCTGAAAATGTATTTCGAAATAAACAGAGCTGTTGCGGAGTGATGACTTTTTGTATGTACAACAAAGTTTCATCTCAAGGTTAAGAAACTACATTCATATACATACCTAAAATACAGACATCTTTAATCCATACATACAAAGTAACAATAAATTTATTTATGATCCACTTGAAAGCTTCATCTTCCGGAAACCTGTCGCATTATACATATACGTATGAGTAAATTATAATCCATATATATGTACATATATTTATTTATTTTCTCAATTTCAAGCGCCACAGCACTGCGTAATAATGTGAGTGTTTAAATTGACATTTCGGAGATTCTTTTTGCATTACAAATTGGTTTAACATATCACTAAATGATACCTACCTAATGGGACCGATAACTGTCTTATAATTTTAAATTGGCTTTCTTTAAAGATGTAACCAACGTAGGTACCTTTTTTCGAAAAGGATGTTTATTTTTAGATCCAAATGTCAACCGTTATACAGAGAAATTATTAAGACGTAAATGACGTACCTACATATACCTATGGAATTACCGAAATGAGTACAGTCATTCCAAATGTGAATTCCGTCAGCGAATAACCAAAGTTTGTATAGATACATACCTACATATGCCGAAATTATAATGAATAAAACAACTTTGTTGTATCAAATTAGGTATACCTCCCTAGCTACCCCATCGTAATGGACGGGAATTGTGATTGACCAAGTAGATACCTTTTGAGTTTTGATAAAGTTAAAATAAACGATAGGTATCTGAAGCTTTAATAAAAGATGTCTTGCAGTTTTAAACGGTACTACCCTTATTAGGTAGGTATCAGCAACATACTTTGTAAAACCCTCAAAGACTATAATATTCGTGACCACAAGAGAAGCATTTTTTCCACTAATATGAAGGCAAACCTTCAGTGGCTTAGTGGTTAGTGAGTTGGATTAGTGGTCTCCTGGAGAGAAAGGAGAACATATTGAGGCGATTATGGCTTCTGGCTCCAAATATATTTGTGATCCGATCAAAAATTAAGTAATGCCGTTTAACTCATTTACAACCATCCATTTGTCAAAACTTTTGAGGCCTTTAAATTCGAGATAGAATGCTGATATTTTGAATGTTCTTAACGAAATAGGTATCCATAACATTGCAAGCCTTAGGGCAGGAACAAATTTAGGATATTTCGAATACTGTGCAAATTTAATTCTATGAATTTGTATTTCCAAATTCTACAAAATTCATGTGTGTTAATTTGGCGAAAACATTTAGGATCTCAGCGCAAGTTTTTATCTCTTTTATGATCTGATCCAAGAGGTTTCTTTTTTAATTTGGTGATTACTTTTCCTAGTTAAAAAGTCATTAGCTGAGATACATAAGGAAAATATACAAAAAATATGAACCCTTAACTTCCCATACAGAATGTAAGCCCTAGTTTTTTCAGCGATTGTATGTGCGGACGTAAATTTTCAAAACTAAAGAACGGCAATTTAAGGTTCTCATGACAGTTCTAAAACTTTGGATGTTTGTCAGATTTGCGAGAGGTGGAACAGCAAATACAATATCAAAAGCTGATCGATCCCATCTGTGTGAAAAGTTTGTTGTGTTTTAAATGTGTTTTTCAAAACAAAATATGGCGGTCGATATTCTACGTTGCCCTTATACCTATTCCACTACAATTATCGACGTTATCAATATTCAGGAACCCACTTTATTTTTTATTTTAAATTTTCGAGCGAGTAAAATTTTAATAAAAGGACTTTGAAAAATCGAAAATTCAAGTCAAAAAACAACGTAGCCGAATACTGGGTTCTAAATTTGATCCCTTCCCCTTAATATACAAAGAAAAGAAGCGAGATCAGGATGGGTCAGCATGGGTCTATCGGCCACTGAAGAATCTGTTATTTGTCAAGTATAATTATGTTCAGACGCTGACCACTGGCGACTATACCCTAAATCTCGCACAAGCGGTAATTCTTTTGCTGATTCTCTTTACTATATATTTCGTCTCTTTTTTGTGTAAGTTCATTAACCACACCTAATGGGTAGGTACCTATCTACCTCATAGAAAAAACTTGAAACCACGAAAGATTAAATTTTTATTTTCATCAAGAAGGTGGGCTAGGGAAAAGCTATGGGAACTTCATGGTAGACATGAAGCGAATAACTTTGCGAGCCCCTACTACGATTAAATAATTAGATCGAAAAGCTGTTTTGAAAAAGTATCCATAGCTAGGGAGGTACCTTTCTTTTCTATCTTTATTCAAGCAGAAACATTTACATCGATTAGCATTCTGTTTTTGCAGCTGCTTTAAGCAGGTGTCAAGTAGGTATAATACCAAACCTTCCCACGTCCATAGCCCAGAACTCAAAAAGTAAAGATTGAATTGTAGTCCTAATCCGTGGAGTGTAAAAAGAAGAAAACAAAATATTTTACCCTTGTCATGTTGGAAAACGGCACGAGAATTCGGCACACACCGTTTTCTTCCGTACCTAACTTATTTTTCAATGGTTTATAGCTATGTTACCTATATATGTATGTAAATGATCTCGATAACGTGTAGGTAATAGGTTTTCCTTTTAACGCAGGTAGCAAACAGTAATGCATTTTGGCGCGACGAAAAACAACTGTACCACATCATACAAACGCGCCATCTGTTTCGTAAACATCTGATGGCGACGAAGGGGTACAACAATGGGGCGCAATGAACGCTCTGGTTGGATCGTATACGCGAGTAGTGAAGAGATAGTGGCCGAGACGTTGCCATTTATAAATGCACTCGAATGCAGTTTTATAAAAAGAAAATCGCGCACAAAACAAGCAACAGCGTCGAAATGAGGCCGATGAGACAGAACACATTTTTCCCATATTTTTTTGCTTTCGTTGTGATATCTTCTATGTGAATGTGTGTTTATATTTGAATTTTAAGTAAATAGGTAGGTAGTGATACTTTTGGTCGAATAATGAGGAAATTTATCAATGGAAATGATTATGTACAATGATTTGGACCATCTACATACCTAGTTGTTGAAGCCTGAGTTAAGAATTTACCATCAAAACCTAGCTAGGTAGATAGGTATATTATAAGAGCATTCTGATTAACACATTATACATTAGGTACATATGACGTAACAAGAAAGTAAATGCAATAGGTGGGTACCAGCAAACCCATCTCCTTACACATAGGATGAATGTGAAGTCTTGACTTTAGGGCAATTCTTAGTTTTGTGCTCTGCAGTTTTCCAAAATTTGACAAAACTAGGGATAAGATATCTAAGTACATACCTACGTGCAGACAAAGCAATATATGTATAATTAAGCACGTACATTATCTAGGTATTCACTCCAGCATATGCTATGTACATAGGTTAGTAACATGATGTATACCTAGAGTATAACAGCAATATATAAATAAAGGTAATTCCTAAAATGGTATGTACATGCTTATATATGTATGTATAAGCATTTGAAAGGTTAACGGTTGCTTCAGTACTTAATATGACAATGAATACGAGTAGCTGCCTACTACCTAGCTAGGACTGTACCTAACCTACTTTTGTAGGTGTACAGCTATAGATAATAGCTAGGTGGTTTTATCACGTGCCTATATACCTACACCTATGTATAAACAATAGTTTTCTTCTCAATTGCACTTTACACGCAACTCGATATACATATATCTAAACAAAATTCATTTGATTGATGAATACGATTGAATCCATCCATAAATAACCAACTTAAGCTATAAATAAGAAAAATTCCGAAGCACATCCAATAAAACATAATTATGATTACAGTTGCAAATTGTATGTAAATAAATGTTTTACATGCTCGCAAAAATAAACGAGTTTCGCAAAACTGGGTATATAGCACAAGGCTATGGCAGTATGTGTGTTCATTTATCGTTGATGGAAAAAGGGGGTTACGGGATTCGGCAAAGTGAAGGTGGCGCGCGGAATGAAACACCACTAATGGACGCCGCTCTTTTTCGAAATTATTTACGAAGCGGTATGACATGGAAATTAGAAAAAAATCTCAACGGTTTGTTTTTCGTTCATATTATTCCATTCTATTTCGATTCCAAATGAATGACAGGCAATGAAACAAACATGGCAGTGGAAGTGTGGGACACATTGTTTAAAGGTACAGACACAATATCATGAATAATGTCGACGAAAGTTAATAAAATATAAATTGTTTTTAAAAACGTCATGGAAAAAATTGAAATGTGTCACGTTCGTTATTTCGTATATAGTTGGGCGACTTTATTCGAGAAAAAATATGAAATAGCACACTGAGAGTAGTTCCACACTGTGTAACGCAATTTTACAAATTGAAACCATATTGGGAACTACCGCGTGTATTGAAGTTAAAAGGTTTAAAAAAAAAGAATTAATTACGCTTCCATCCAGCAAATGCTGCAAAATATTGGTTTTAATATTGGCATTTCCAATACATATAAAGGAGTGTTCTTCATATTAGCCATTATTCATATTTTGACGTATATACCGTGAGTGTCACGGTAAAGGGGATGAAAAGTGCGGCTGATAGCCAAACAGGTCCGCAAATTCTCATCCGATTCTTGAATTTTCGTTTGGACTTCTTTCTTAAGATTCTGCGTTTGGTCTATTCATGTGTTCTACTCGGTCGTGTTTGCTTCGCGTTAGATAGAAATCAACCAATCAGAAATTAAGAAGTGTCGTACGACAAGAATCGTAGCGAATGAAACCTGACTTAGATGAACCAAACAGCAAAAACATTAACAGAATAATTATCATTATCAAACCTAAGTTAAAAAAGAGTTTCTTTAGCTAAATATCCAATTCCAGCACTATCGGTAACAATTTGAAAAAATGCTAATAAAAAAGTTCATTCGATTTTTACACGAAACGATTCAATCCAAACCAACGAAATATTTTACAATAAAATTATGAGGAAACGATGAAAATAAAAAGTAAGTAATGTAAAGATTTTTTAAAATATTCAAATTCCGTGTAACATTAGTCTTACCTTGATTAACGAAAGATTTCGGCTTCCAGAAAATTAAAATTCACTATTGATGCATACGTTTTTGCAGATTACATGTGTTAACGGATGACTTGTCAGTTGAACGCCATCACGATCTGTAATAAAAAGAAGTGGAAAGTTAGATAAGAGTCTTAAGACAACCCAGAGGAGTTGATAAATTTAATAAAGTAACTGAAATTTAATCCAGAAACCGGTCATCGAAGAAAGCTTGTCAAAAAAGAGAAAATAGAACACAGTTTTACTGCCATTTGCGTACCCACGGCAACGGCAGCGAGTTTTGGGTATGCAAACCACAGCTGCGTGAGTTCCTTTCGGTATTAATGGTCCCTAATTTGTGCCTTTTTTCACGCGTTCTGTTAATGAGGTTAATAAGGTGTTCTAACTTTACAGAATTTTTAAGGATACTTCCTCAAAAGCTAAGTGTACCATACGTGTGCTAGCCCGCTCGATGTCACTTGTTTTTTACCTAGATACTAAGAGTGGTCTCAAATATCTTATTTACCCAATTTTTCTTATACTTGTTGAATCAAATTGCTTCCGGAAAATAGATCAAACGAAAAATGCTTTATTTCTTGAAACTTTACGCTTTAATAGATTGAAAACCAACCTGTGCATAAAATTATCACTCTACTCCTTAACATGTTAAAGTTCACCCTTAAAGTCCTCCGTGGATGTCATAATGGGCTGGTTCTTATGATATAATATCAAGATAACATTGACATTGTTTTCCGGACCCATTCGTTTATTGTCAAATGCCTTATCTATTGCCACCCTCCCCCAAATCGTTCCACCCATTCGCCCTGCGCCAACTTTAAGCTTTTTATAGCACCTACACCAGCACGTTTCGGTTTCTGTAGAGAATAGAGTACTCCATAAAAACAGAGAGAGAGATATCCTGGTTAGTTCTGTGTAAGGATATTTGTCTTCCGCTTGCTCGCGTCAAACAAGCTACCACTGATGTTAGTTCCCAATGAAACTTTTACTTTGAAGTAAGCGCACCGGGAGAGAAAATCTAAAAAGGGCGAACGGGAGCTCAAGCAGTTGTGACGATGAAGCCAAACATATCCCAGGGAACTTAAAATATTTCAAAATATATTTACTGTGTTGTGTAAGGAATATTCAGACGCTTTAGTGTTATAATCGAAAAAATAGAAAACACAGTGCAAGTGGCAAAGAATATCTACACATAAAAGAAAAAGAAAAAAATCGAAAAGAAAAATGTTACACTGTTTCGTTGTCCTTTTCAATTCAATGTAATGTAACGCAGTTAAATGTGTGCCATTAAAATGAGCAATTGTGTAAAAAAAAAAGTTTTTTTTAAAGTATCCCAGGCCGTGTATCCTTATCACCAATAACACACTATCTTTAACAGTGAGAAAAACGAAAAAAAATCCTCTATCCCTGAATCACAAGCAGCAGCAGCAGCAGCCCTCTATTGGCAATTACATATTCCCGTACACAAAAAGCTTTAGGGGCTATTAATTCAGCAGCACATTGGCTGCGATGACAATACCATCAGCTATATAGCTTCCCTTGATTTCCAAGGAACCTTTTTTTTTTTCTCAAAGAAGAATTTTTCGTTGTGGCTCACATTTAATTTCCATCAGTTTTCTTTACTGCTTCAATTGTGTGTTTTTTTTTTTTTTTTCTCAACTCCCAGAGTACATTTCAATTGAAACTTTAAATAAAATTTTACTTCGTCCTTTAGCTGCAATATAAAAGCGAATATGAGAACAAGAAATGTCCGAGTAAAATTTAGGGGGTGAAACTTTGAAATATGAAATCAATTCGAAGTTTTCATGGAGGTCTGACTCGCCTCAGATATCCAGCCCGGAGAACATGTACTCCCCCACACTACAATTGGCATATTTTTACAATGTCAATAGCACCACATTGCGTGATAGTGAGTTTTATTGGTTTACTTGCCGCCAATGTGCAGCATAAGCTCTACATATTGGCGCCAAAGAAAACGAACTCCTTCGAGAAAAGAAAAGCAATGAGCTTTGTACTTTCTGCCCTTCTTTATCTTAAGGACAACGATTATCACGACAATTTGTGGTAAGATTAAAGGAAATACGGGATGGGTAAAGTTTACAGTTTGCCTTTTCTGTTTTTTCTTTTATTGAAATGCTTGCCCATAACTAATTAAGCTAAAAATATAAGAAGTCGAGTTAAGTACAACCGCGAAAGAGTCACACATGAATAGTCCAGTCCGTCCCCAAGCTCATAATAAATAATTAACGACTGGAGCAGTGGAAATTATTTTTATTCCTTCTCCGAGATTGTGTGTGTTGTTCGTGAGTGCAGTGATTTATATTTTTTTTTGTTGTTGTTCATCATAATTGTTTTTTCCATGAAGTTTTGTTGATGGATATAAATTATATCAAGAACATAATCACCTATATGGGAGTGTCATAATATTGACAGAATAAAATGCTAAAATAGGCCACACACTCAAGAACTGCAGTGAAATTGGAGCAATGACAGAAAATAAAGCCAATGATTTATCCCTAGAGAATGGTACGCAATTCACAAATGGACATACGAATTCACAACAGACACAACGATCGCAACAGGGTGGGGTGACAAATATGACCGTCGAATCGTCGACTGATAGCAGAGGCTCTCCTGAGAGGCCAGGCGCAACTGGAGGAGCTGTAGTCCTGCCAGATGCTGTATTAAGTAAACTCTACCAAAGTTATTCGGTTAAACAACGTCGAGCTGGTCTCATATGGTTCCTAGTCGCTTCCATTTTGTTTGATATATGGGCACTGCTGATCCCGCAGGGACAATGCAACGAAGCAATGGGTAAGTCAAGTCATAAAATGTTTTAATGTTGTATTTGCACTTGACTTTACTATGCAATTTAAATGTTATTTCAACTTGATTTTAAAAATGTATTTTGATATTTTTTTGTAGACCTTCATATTTTCAAATTAACGAACACAATTTGTTCTACAGAGGATAGAATTCAAGTAGCATGTTGTGTCCATGTATACATGGTACCCGATTGTTTCATGTTCAAACATCATGTTTTTTGATTTGACATTTCTGCTTGTTTCTCCGCAAATTGTACAAATCAATTTTTCAAATTTAAAGCGCTATTGGTATAGGCTTACTTAGATATACCTAGTGACACTGTTTGCATTTCATGATACACAGAAGGTCATTTCATGCGATGCGTGTCCAAATCAATGTCACAGATGCTTTTAAAGTAGCAGAGGGATTCAAAAGTAATTGAACTAATTGGAACGTTGAATTATCAAGAGAAATGAACGTGCATATTCTCCGATTAATTCAACTGACAGTTGCATGATAGATGAGAAACATTTTCATAATTTATGTACATATGTATGTATGTGTGTACACACTGCCAATATCTTATACTGCTGACTAAGCTTCTTACAAAGAGAATATTAAATAATTTAGATGAAAAGATTATTACAAGTTTCGTGTAGTAGAGTAACCAGGTACAAGCCCGGGTACTACTAGCCACAAAGTGGGATATCTTCCCATTCTCACATATAAACCCAGTTTAGCTATTTAATGAACTCCAACAATCAACTATTATAATAGTAATGAGTTTTCGCGAAAATATGTTTGTCGGTGCCGTAAGAAATGGTGGGGTCAGTGGTAAGTATATTAGACTACTTTGGCCAGATGCCAAATTATCTTCAGTACCGCCTCAAGTTTTTCACTGCTTCTCTTTTTCCAAAATTTTGACAAACATCCAATCCAAACTTGTTATAAGGAATTTCTTAAATTATAGGTCAATAGATTAACTGAGAACAGATATGTTAAGAAAGTTTTACTCTGATTGATCAAATTTTCGCGGAAACAATCACAATTTTTTTAAAACGAAACTTAAATGGGACAAATAATTCGTTAGTTCACTATGAAAATTTCTTTTACACTGATTTCGTTTTTTTATGTAAGGTAGGTATAGTTTTAAAAATTAAACAGTTCCGTTTCGTAGAGGTTAAAACATCCAACATTCCATTTTCCGTGTTTTATTTGCTCTATAGTTGGTTTGTTCAAATCAAATGTTTTGCAAATTACTTGAATGACCTGTTGCACGTATTTAAAATTCTATCTATGAATGAATACATACATACAAGGGCAAACAATTCTTAAAGAATCGGTGAATTCCCTTATTGCAAAAAGCAGTCTAAAAAACGTTCTATTTCGCTATGCTTTTGTTTGTTCGGGGCGAGAAAACTCAAAAAAAACTGGGCGAAATTTCTATGAACTATAGGTACTGCAAGGTCGCAAGAATTAGTTCTTAATAAATAGAATTTTGTTACATAAAAGAAATCATGTTACATACAGATTCATATATCATCGGCTTAGAGTGTAAACCTGCTAACTCTATAAATGACAATTTTACAGAAGAAGAAGAAAAACACTCTTAAACACGTATTTGCGTAGTATGTATATGTGTGTTGGCAATAAAAGAAATTAAATATTCTTCAATCGTTTTCCATTAAATTTTTGATGTGGTAATGTGTTTAGTTTGAAAATTAAACACTCAACTTTTTTTATCTTTATATCAGACGATTCGTCTTCATTTGACCTTTCTTATGGTGTAATAATCTCAGTTACCATAAAAATGGAGTTAGACAGAAAAATATGACATTTGTTTAAAAAAAACTTCGTTGCTCGATTTAGGAGTTTTGAACCTATTTGTTTTCCTAAACCAAGGTAAAACGGTTTCCTATTGTAATTCTTCATTGAATATCGACTAATGTGTCATATGAGGAATTTATGTTACCCGATGTTACCCGGTAGGAGAACACAGAAGTTTTAGTAGCTATTGCCTATCTGCTCCAAAACCAGATTTATGTAATCACAATTGTAGCCCTTTTGCTGCAATATAGTTGCAAGTTTTGTTGATGAAAACAAAAACCAGGGCTACCTCTTCCTAATACAAATAAATAAATAATGTTCCAAAATGTGAAGATACTTAAAAAAGTACAATCAGAATTATATTCTTAAAGTTCAAACAGCGCATGTTCCTAAAACCTGGACCTATTAAGTGAATTTTTATTTCTTTCTCTTGTTGTAAAGTGTAATTACAATGCCGTGAGGTTTAAATGCATATTTAGCAAATTTTTTTTTTGTTTGTTTATATTCTGGTGGTGTTAAACGACAACGGTTTTTGTTCAACAGGCGTCACATCCCTAGTGCTGATTCTAGACATAATCCTATGTATAGTTCTACGCCTTTCAAATTCATTTCAATCAGGGTTGCTGATGAACTTTCTCAAAATTGTCCCTCATTTAATCTGGCTGCTAACAATCATCCAACTAGTATTCTATTTATTCCTCAAAAAGTCCGTTTCACCAAGGTAAGTCTTTTACATGGAGCTTAATTGTTTAAATTGTTAATGAACTGCTTGCAGGGATGTCCTCGGATGGGCGATTCTTTTGAATTTTCTCATTTACGTTACACTTCCTATTCCTCTGCTGTATACTGGTGTGATATTTGGAGTCGGAACATTTGCAATATACCTATGCACACTGGCTGGATTGGCGACAAGAGATCCCTTATTTTTCGAACAGGTAATAAAATCATAAATAAATTTAAAAATGCTATAAAATTTATTTAATGTATTTTTTATCTCATAAAATTGCAGATCGAAGCAAATGTCATCGTTATTCTGGCTGCTGCTGCAATTGGTGTCCTGATATACTTCATGGGAGAGGCAAAACAAAAAAGGGTTTTTCTTGAGGCTAAAAAAAGTCTCGAAGTGAAAATGATAATCGAGGAACAATCAGCAGAGCAGGTATTTTAAGTGCCTACTATCACCACTCTTACAATTGCAATTGAACAAATTTACCAAAATAAGACATTCATCAATGTTATCGATTGTGACTTAATAACCTGTGTCAGGTAAACTTTTAGTCATCAATCATGTTTCCCTAAAAAAAACATTTTAGTGTCCTTGATGTCATACCACCGTTCAATGCGCCCGCTACAATGTTTGCGATAATCTGTTCTCAAAGAGCCCAAGTAGGCAAACATTCAATCATAACACACTGATACCACTTACCACCTTTCATATACATACATGGATGTTCATTCAATATAATGCTTGTTAATTTTCGGGAGTAAAAATGTATTCAGTATTGAGTTTCCGAAGAGGTTTTCACTTTAGAGAATGCATCGAACATATAACTGAACTTAAAATTAGTTCACAAATGTTATATTATAACGAATTATGTAGATGATCAAATATTGAGACGCAGACGTGTGCGTCCACCATCAAATTACCATCAGCAACAATCTTGAGGTGAATAGCTTTTTTTTTTGGGGGGGAAGAGTAAGTAACACATGACAGAAGGTTCTGCTTAGAAAGGGAAAAGCATTTTGTTTCTGAAAAGAGGTACACTCAAGAAAGTTATATGCATGTAACGATATGGCGAGCAAATAATGAAGGCGGGGTAAATGGATACAAAATTTATAAACCAAAGGATACACCAGGAGGTGTTCTGCTTCATGTGTAGAGCGCACAAACATGGATTAAAGATTCAAGGATTGTATGTAGAAATTGGCCCTTATGTGTGTATGAAATACTAAATTCTTTACATGATCAATATGGAAAGTGAATTATATTTATGAGTGTGTTTGCTCATTTGATTAATACTTGTGCGGTACAGTGAGTGAGCAATAAATTGGTTGAATATGTCATACTCCGAGCTAATTAGGAAATCCATTTCTCGTTCAAAAGCATTTACCACAGAATCATTAAGTTCAATAATGTTTTAAAGGATTTATGTATCTCTGTTATAGGAACGTCTTTTGCTATCTGTACTGCCAGAACACGTTGCCGTCAAAATGCGACAGGATTTGGGTTCAACGAGTTCGGAGCCATTTAAGAAGATTTACATGAGTCGCCACGAAAACGTTAGGTAAGAATATATTAATCTTTATTAGAAACATATAAAGGTGCATGTCTTCGATTTTAACCGGTATAACCTTTTTAAGAAGGGCTTAATATTAAAAATGGAGCTTAACAAAATTATTAAATATTATTGGTTACCGAGATTCTCAACAAAGAGTGACTGAAAAAAAATCGACTAAGTAGCTACTTGCAAACGTTAACTAAGGCTCTAAATATACTGGAGCTTCGCGAAGAGCAATGATGTCAAGGCGAGAACAAACACATGTTTTTTTGTTACCGCTGATGAGGGAAGAGTATCGAGCCCAGGAGAAGGTAGTAGGAGCAAATCTTGCGGAGAAATAAGAGGGCATTTGCAGTGTTCCAGCTCATGAAAATGGAAGAATCGATATCCTAATGTTCTACATAAAGCCAAGCAACTGGATTAAAGGCAAGTTCCTCGAAATTGTGAAGCAAGCGTAGTCTGGCGAGTAGTGTATCATGTCGAGCGAGTGTTAGGGCAACACGAGAATTCGCGTCCGGTCAAAAAAAAAACTCTACCTCCTAGTTTAGAAGAGGTCGGGTGCAACAATTAAAAGGTTGAAAAACAACAAGTCCGATGGCTCTGATGGTCTGGGCATGGTTATTACACTCTGAGCTGAGCTTCCAGCTCCGCATGACCCATCTACAAGAAAGGCGATCTTTTGAAACACATCAACACGGCAATGTGTAAAGAAATTCGACAATGAGATACCTAACCATGTGACTTCTTTAATCTGCGCAGATAGTGTGCAGGGCGGGCATAATTATGTTAGGTAATATTTTTAGTAGATCCGTAAAACTACTTGGCTATGCGGACGATATCGAGATTTTCAGCAGTTCTTGAAAGAAGCTTTTACGTCAATGTAGTTGGTTTTAATATATTCAAGGTCAAAACTTGATACATGTTTTCAACAAAACAACCAAACATCGGTCCACGGGTAACTGTTGAAAGCAGAAACTTTGACTTCGTTTGAGTGATTATAAAACTGATCCTGTCAGTTCTGCTCTTTTAAGCTGAGCACAATAAACAGGAAATGGGAGCAGGTGCTAAACTTTTTTTTATAGAGATATACTTCAAAGAATTTATGTCCCTACAAACGAGGAGGGTAAAATGGAGGTGAATATACAACCGAAAACACAAAAAGCCTAAGCACGTCGATTACGTTGGCTAGGCCATATATTCTCCACGGGTCGGCATCTTCATTTGAAAAGCAAAATGGTTTATATTTCCACTTTGGTAGGGACAACAAGTCTGGAACATGTTTTATCAACATTAGTGGGACCAAAGTCTAAGGAGCTCAAAAAAAAAAAAAATTTCACACATACAAAGCTAAATACCATTAAACCAGTTAATATCCTTCATTTGAAGGCACAAGTGTTTGGGCATTTAACAAAATTAGATCTTACTGGTAGCATTTGAACGCATAGTAGTCCGCGACGCACCAAGCACTGATAATAAAGTTTTTTAGAATTTTTTTTTTACAATTTTACAGTCTATTAAATTTATGGCACAGGTTATTATAAATTGAATTTCCCTTATTAAATTGCAGCATACTTTACGCAGACATTGTGGGATTTACAGCAATTTCATCAACTTATAGTGCTCAAGATCTCGTTAAGATGCTCAATGAACTATTCGCACGATTTGATAGACTCGCCGAGGTAAGTAATTGTTATTCAATTTCATTTTCTTGCTCTACGCTCTACGTTCGTTATAAATGTGATGACATCCAGTAAATTACTCCCCATCGATTCCCCTACATTTTTATACAGTAATTTCTTCGTTGATTTCATTTAAAGTCGCCCTGCATGCGTTCGTTCACAGGACAACCCCATTATCGCGCTTACTCCTCTTCCCTCGTTCTACATATTTAATTGATTAACTACAATAGTAATGGCCACTTAAAATTATCCTTACTGCTGAATTATCACCCTAAGACTTGTTTTGTTGTTGTTTTTTTTGTATAATTTATTCTTTGGTGCGTTCGCACGTAATTTTACTTTTATAGAAATACCAACAGCTGAGAATAAAAATCCTGGGGGACTGCTACTACTGCATTAGTGGAGCACCTGTAGAAAAGCCGGACCATGCTGTTCTCTGTGTCCACATGGGGTTGTCTATGGTAAAAGCAATCAAGTGAGTAAAAATCACAACCCTTGTCTGCACTTTACAAAAGATGGGTGGCAGTGAATGGGTGTTTTTTTTTTTTTTTGTTGGTTTATTGAGTTACCATGAGTTTATTATCATTTTTTTTTCATCACTCGCTCTCTCTGTCTGAAACGCGGTTCTTGTGTATTTCTGTATTTTTTTCGAATTGTCGCCGTCAGATATGTTCAGCAGAAAACCAATTCTCCAGTTGACATGAGGGTTGGCATTCACACGGGTGCTGTTCTAGCTGGTATTCTAGGCCAGCGACAATGGCAATTCGATGTATACTCCAAGGATGTTGAGTTGGCCAACAAGATGGAATCAAGTGGAAAGGCCGGGTAAGTGAAATCGATACACATACGTTTGCATGTATCATTTTAGTTGCCTTTTCCTATATCTACATGCCCGTATTGCTAATTCCTCATCCGCGTAACTACTTCAATCTCATCTTATGTTATGACCTGTTGTGCGATATATGCACGTACGTATGTACATATTCGTTCGATTTTAACGTGCTTTTCTTTTTCCTTTCTCTTGTACACACAAACACCCGTTCATGTGGACGCAATAGCCGAGTGCACATATCCAACAAGACATTGAGTTTTCTGAATGGAGAGTTCGAGGTGGAATCTGCAATGGGCGAGCGACGTGAAGAGGCTCTACGTAACGCCGGACTAAAGACCTATTTCATAACAAAAGTTCTTAAGCCTGTAAGTAATACTGTATGAATAGTGATTGATTGTTTATTTTGTATGCGAGCAGTGGTTTTGTTGACCAAAATCAGATTTGCAAATTACTGCCATGTGGGCTAAATGGACTGATGGGAGGATAACATTAATCCCTATTCCCCATTTGTGTGTTTGTTTACGAAGTGGTTTGCTAAATGATTTGAATTTTTGTTTACTTCTTTACAGTTTGTAAGTCCAAACGATCAGGAAAATGGTGACAAAATCGACGATGACAACGAAGAAATTCTCGAAGAAAAGGAGAAGGCAGTAAGCTTTGAGCAGGAAGATGAAGGCGACAAGCACGAAGACTTTAAGAAACGTCTGCAACATGAGCTTGTGGCTCGCGATGGTCATGGGTACGTATCCATACGCAGGTATATGCCGCAATTAACATGACGGTTTTTTTTTAGGAATCTCTCAAAAGACACAACGCTATTTCTCAAATTCAAAAGTGCAGATCTTGAGACAGCATATGAAGGTCATCGTGAGCCATACTCATCATTGCCTCTTGTGGCAGCTGTGCTGGTGCAGTCAGTAGATGTTATATATACCAGCTTAGTGTTGCCCAGGTAATGTTTTGCTTTTATGGGGAATTTTTATTTTTTTTGTTAAACAATTTATTTCAGGTACTGTGTTCACTTTGCAATCCTATTATCGCCGCTGCTTTTAATCGCATTGTTGGTCTTCATTTCTGTGAGTGAAAGTTTTCCGCAGCACATCAATGGCAAAATTGTGCAGGCAAGCAAGCGCTTCAATGATACGAGGTTTCTGAGGTCGTTTGCAGCAATAGCCATTTGCGTCACAATCGGCTGTAGCAACCTGTTGGACATGGTACGTTCATTTGCCTGAATCACAACTCTTGTAATCTTTAGAGTTTTTTTTTTTAGTACTTCTTCACAACTGTACTCAAAGCTGATGATTTTGCAATAGGAATGTCGACAAGACCCATAGTACGAGGCAACGATACTATAGATGACGGAAAAAACTCTAGCCAGACCGGTATTGAACGTCTTATGGTTTTTACAAAGGGTGAAAATAGCTTCATAAATGGCGTCATGTATCCTTCTTACATGAGTAACTTTGCTGTTCTAATTCTGATTGCTATATCTGTGATTGCTCAGCTAACGCATATGACAAAGATCATTATAATGATTGTCTTCGCTGGTATGGTTTTGATATTAACAAGTTTGTGTTAGGATTTCAACAAAATGATCTCCCTCTTTGACAGGACTCCATTGCTTGTTTAACGTATTTGTTATGGGTGAACTCTATCGCTTCGAGGATTTTCTGTCATCTGATCCGTAAATTTCTTGCCGAGTAGTGTTGTTGAATGTGCAAATGATTTCTTTTTTTTCCAGAATTATACCAACCGAAGTCAATGTATCCGGTATTCTTTTGGTGGCGGCAATTGCTTTGTCTCTTTTGGCAAGACATGTAACTAGATATCAAATTATAAATTGTCCGTTTCAAAGTACTTTGCCTTTCTCTCAAAAGAAAAAAAATGTTTGCGTGCATTGCACTATGAAATGGACTATAGAATGTCCCAATTAGCCTGCCTTTTTTCTTATTTCGCAGATGGATCGTGAGGACAGGGTGATCTTCAAATGGAAAACAGAGGTTGCGGAACAAAAGGAGATGGCTACGGATATGAGTAAAAGAAATGAAGCCCTCGTTTACAATGTCCTGCCTGTACATGTGGCCGAACATTTTATGAAGAATAAAAAACGATCCTACGATGAACTGTACTCCCAAAGTTACTCCGAGGTTGGAGTTATGTTTGCCAGCATGCCAAATTTTGCAGGTAAAATTTTAAACCAGAGACTTATGCCAGTCGTCCTTTATGTACCTTAAGTAGGTTCTTAACTTTATTCAACCAAAGTGTTGGAGATATGTAGTTAAATATCGCTGCTCAGCGCGTTGTTCTACAAGTGAACGGATAGTGGACGAACTCGGAGATAGTTACGCATTGAGTTAAGCAACGATTTCAAAACAGTAAAACGCTTTGCTCAAATTATTTAATTTTTTACACACACAGCTATATTTATCAACGGGGTTCTTTAACTTCTCCCATTGTGTTAAAAAAAATTCAAAAGTGTTAAATATCCCAAATCGGGAGAGATTCTGCCATTCGGCGTCAAATTTTACAAAGTCTATTTTTTGTCAGAAGTCAGAACCAACCACCATTTCGCATGTTCTTTGATCTTTTGACAGTGTTCAGTTTCTTACCAGTCTAATGAACTGGTTTCTTACCAATACATTATATTTCACGTAACGGAACGTGCGTTTGTAATAATGAGTACGCGAACGAACGTATTAAGTCTGAAGTTTTTTTCGAAAAGTGTTATAAACCTTTATGTTTGTTTAAGTTCAATAAAGCCACCGCTTGTTGAATTAGGTGACCACGTAGTGAACGTCCGACTTAACTGGACTAACTAACTAACTGAATATAATGCTTTCTTAATTTGTAGATTTTTATTCTGAGGAATCAGTCAATAATCAAGGACTTGAGTGTTTACGTTTTCTAAACGAAGTCATATCGGATTTTGACGCGGTAAGCGACTCTAAATTTGAGATCGATACACAATTTACATATGTTCGTTTTTTTTTTTAGCTTCTCGAGTTGCCACAATTTCAGGACATTATTAAGATAAAGACTATAGGCTCTACGTATATGGGAGCTAGTGGCATAAATATCGCACGAAAAACCCAACCCACGGATTCAGTCGTAGAACGATGGACGCATTTGTCAGTGTTGGTGGAATTTGCATTTGAGTTGAAAAAAGCATTGCAGGGCATCAATGAGCAATCGTTTAATCATTTTGTTCTCAAAATGGGTATCAATCATGGTCCCATCACTGCTGGAGTGATTGGCGCTCGAAAGCCCCATTATGATATATGGGGAAATACTGTTAATGTAGCATCACGAATGGAGAGCACTGGAAAGGCGGGTTGTATACAAGTGACTGAGGAAACGTGCAATATTCTCAAAGAATTCGGCTACACTTTTGAACAGCGCGGCTTGGTATCTGTTAAGGGCAAAGGACAGTTGATGACTTACTATTTAACGGTAACGGTTTTTGTTTTTCTAACTAACTTTTCTATTTCTATTTGAATTTATTGCACATTTTGTTTACTTCAGGGAAGAGATAATTCATCCAAAGTGACGTCAGCACCCCCATTGGGTACGAATGCAAACACTTTAGACCCTGCAGATAATTTAAATGTCGATATTGGGTCTCGTCTGCCCAACACTGCAGACAGCACTAACAATTTGCTTTCGAGTCCCTCCAGTACAACTATCACCCCAAACACGCAACAACCGCTCGAAGAATCTTCCCCAAATGAAGCGGAAGCCGACAGCAAAACACCATTATTAAATAGCATTATTGTAGAACCTAGTGAATTTAGCGAAAAAGATTCTCTTATTAGTGATTCTGTTAATTAATTTTAAGTCAAAGTAACTCTAAAATATGTAGTATAACAAGGAGTCGTTAGAAAACAAACAAAACAAAGAGGAACTATTTCATCTGTGTTGAAGAGTATTTACATATACAATATTATTCTTACCAGAGTTTACCGAATGAATTTTCTAATTTTATACGTTTCATATAATGGCCAGAAGGAGATGGATGTATGTAGATACGCGTAGATTGACGGGTCAAGTTATGAATATGGATTCAGTATGGTGAATATGCTTTCTCTCTCTCTCTCTCTCTCCTTTTTTTTTATAATCGACTTGCTTGAGCTCAATAGACAATCGAAGAAAAGTTAATTTATCTTAGAGCCCAAAAAAAAATCTTCTAAATTTACGACTTGTTTGTGTTGATATTTTTTTTAAGTAGAAAAAATATATTCTAGAACAGAAAACACCACCGATATGCAAAGAAATTAGATTTAGATAAGAAAATAACAAAAAATCTGCCCAATTGCAGATGTAAGATTTGTAGAGAGGACAAATTCATTTTAAGTATTAAAATGCTCATAAACAAAAACCCAGTTCGTTTACAAACCTCGCAACGGATTTCTCTGAGACTATGAATGTGACGTGACCTCTTTGATTTGAGACTACTTACATTATATTTTAAGTTACTGTTTAAAGAGGCATTCTGTGCTATTGATAGGTTGTAAAAAATGTTTATGGTAAGGGCGACGTGCTACAATCAGTAACATTAGCTTACATTTTTTGTTCAACTGACAAGAACATTTTTTTCTAAAGCTCCTTCAACATTATTTTTGATCATTTAACCGTATTTTGTATGAAATTATGAAATGAAGAATGTGAAACAAGTTGCGGGTGCTTTTTCAAAACTTAACAACAATTTGTACTACTAGGTAAAGGTAATCAAGATAGTTTCATATTTCAAACGAATCCAATTCGGCGCAATAGTTAAAAAAAAAAAACAATTTTAAGTTCGATCAAGAAATGGTGTTACTGACCACATACACCAAAGAAGAAAACCAAAATGTAATAAAACAAATTCTAGTAATATTATAGTCATGTAAGTTTTAAACTTGTCCTCTCATTTGTTTAATACGTATTCAATTTTAATTAGCGAATAAACCTTGAACTCAATATTTTGTGAATATATTACTCAAACAAGTAAATTCATTAGCGTTGCATGTTAGATAAGTATTATTATCATTAATATAAAAAAAACACTAGGGAATACAATTTAGTGGAATTTAGTCTAAAGAAATATCTTGTGATTTAGGTTGCTATGCATCGCCATCGCGTCTCTGTTGTTGCTTAATTTATATCTACGTATTTTTCAAATAATTTGTTCAAAATACTTGCTACATATTTAGAAAGAAAATATAGAACAACAAAATAGTAAATACGATTCATGGAGTTTTTTTTTTTTTTTTTATTTGTTGGTTAATGCATTTTTTAACTCGAATACAAACAAATTTTATTCTTATTTCAAATTATGAACTACAAATTAGTTGGAAGGCCAATTTCCAACTCGGTGAGATATTGTAAGATTTTCAATTTGGCCAACGATTTCTGTCCTTTGGGAAGACGTTGAAAGTAGCCCACTAGGGACAGTGCAAAATGTTTATCTTCTTCATAGTCCTTATTTGAAGCTGCTGCAATTTGCGACTCGTTGATTTTTCTCTTTTTTGCTGGAATCTCTTTGAATTCCTCCGTATGATCTTCGGCATCTGCTTCGGAATCCTGTTCTGGTTCGGGAAGAACGTCGATCGTCGATGAATCGATTTCATTGCTATTTGTTTCTTCATAATAGATTTCGTCCAAAACCTTTTCAACATTTTCTTCTCCAGAATTATATTCTTTAATTATTTGTTGCCCTTCCTCAGCCGCCGTATAAAGATCAATAATAGTATACGAATCCTCAAATTTTTCAAGGGTTGTTGCATCATTAGGGACACTTTCAAGCTCAGGCAGTTCTACTTCTACATACTTCATGGTTGCGGGCTCATCGTCAAGTTTCTCAATAACAAAGTCTAAATCGCCTTTCTCATTTTTAACCTTAAGGTCTTTATTTTTATTTTGTCTAGAAACAAATGCATTAGGTAATTAATTACAAATCCATTTCAGTTGACTTACTTAGTAACATCGCCAAGTGATAACTTTACGGGTACTCCTACTGATTGCGAGGTAACTTTGCATGATTCATGTTCTATCGGAACTGCATTTTTCCGAAGTATCTTCCTGTTAAACTGAGTGCGAATATCACATTGACGAAAATGATTTTCACAGAAGAATCTGTGTGCGGTTGCACTGATTTTTATCAAAGATTTGTTTCCAGAATTTTTTATCCAAGTGCTGCGCCGGTCATCAGTTGGTAGGCGAAAAAATGCTATGCTGCTGCATGGATATTTAACGCATAAGCAATTATGGTATGCACACATAAGAGACATCTTTACAATTTAATTAAAATAGAAGCAAATTTCATTTATTTCAACACAATAAAACATTAACTTGTAGTGAAGTAAACAATCACAATTGACAGGTTAGGGTATTTGATTTGCAGGCCAGTTCAGAATAGGAATTAAAAGTGATATGTTTGATTTTCATTTCACGAACTTGAACTTTTGCACATATTCACATTTTTCCACCAACAGAGCGCGAAACTATTATATTTAGTTACTGAAAACTGATTTATCTATTTTAATTTATAGCTCTCAATTTTGCAGAAAAAGGATTTACCGCTATTGACTGCCATCAATTTAACAAACATTTAACATTTTACTTTAACAATCGCTAAATGTTAGTAAGGTGAAATCGTTTTCTATTTGTGAGAAAAAAGAACAAATGTCGGATCGAATTGTATGACCGATGTCATGTTTTTTCCGCTTTTTTATGGCTTTTTTATTTTCAAACTACTACTACTTTTTATTTACTAACAGACTTAAATTCCAAATTTATTAAAAGTGAGTAATAACTGCCAAATAGCATTACTTTTAACTTATATTGAGATTAGTCACTGCAAAAAGGTTTAAAACTGCATTTGCTCAAAGCGATTATATCTTTAGAATTATTAATTATTACTTTATAATTTTTAACTATTTATTTCGGGTTTATCTTCCCAAGAAAAAAGTATTTAATAAAAACTTGGTTCTACACCGAACCGTTTTTAACTCCTTTACGAACAGAACTAATTGCTTGGCATGCCAAGAACAGCCATTCATCTATTACATTCAGGAAAGCAGAAATACAACAAAAAAAAACACACACGCTTTGTTTATATTTGTAAATAAGATGGAACAATTACAAGCAGTTCTACTTGCTGAAATAATTGAACAAGTATTAGATCGAATTGAGTACCGTTTATCAAAGCTGAATGACAAACAATGTAAGCACATCTTTACTACGTACTGATATATGTGTATTTTAATTCCCTTTACATTTTAGTAGCAGACCATGAATTCGTCGAACTAAAAAGCTTATTTAAAGAAGATACCGTCAGCAAAGCCCTTCACATTGTCGATACATATTCAATAATATCCTACCGGCCAGAAAGTGGCATAAGTGAAGTTATTGAACTTACCGAAGCAGAATGGTCTCCAAAATCGTACAAACTATTTCCCGACACAAACTTTTGCCATTGCAAATTTTTTAATGATCACATTTTGAATGCTACCGAAAAAACGTATTATACATGCCGACATGTCTTGGCGGTTCGACTAGCTAGAATTTTAAACAGAATAAAAGTGGAAGTGCTTCCGAAAAATAAATTCAACTCGGTACTGAAAGAAATTGTTAGAGATGCGACCAAAATGAACAAAATGTAAAAGAGCAAATAATATATATTTTTTTGAGTAAAGATTGCATTATATGAAAAATAAAAAATTTCAATCTCAATAGTGTTTTTTATTAACATGCTTAAGGTTTCAATTTGATAGAATGCTCTATATCAACATCGTTTGATAAAATCTCGACTAATAAATCGTATGGAATTCTCGACGATGTTTTTTTTGCATATACTAAATTTTTAAACTGAACACGTTATTTTTAGCAATTAGGTCATACAATTTCGAAACCGTTTCCATATATATTTAAATACATTTGCGATTACAATTTGTTTTAGTTTTGTTCTAGTTTTTTTTTATTTTAACCTAATAAGGAAATAAATTTTAACAAATTTAAGAAAAAACTGAACAAATGACTTGACAACATCACAACTTGGAACAATTTAGAAGTTTTCGATTGGTATCGAAAAAAATGAAATCCTATTAGGAAATCACATTAAAAAATAAAAAGCCAATTAGGAAGCGGTATAAATTTAAAATTTCCCAATAACGAAAGATATCTGTTCATTAGTGTATTTTCCAAAGTTCAACACGCCTATTCACCATCACCAAATTTCACTATCTACCCAAATTTTTGTGACTTGACAGCTGTAGTCAAAATACAAATGCCAATCATTTGACAGCAACTGTAAAATTTCTATGCAAAAAAATCAATTTTACAAATACATTTATTTGGAAAAGGTATTATTTGATGGTAACAAAATCAGTAATAATTTAATATTCAAACAAATAAAGCATTATTCATAGTGACACTAAATTTTCAAAAGTGAAAATTTTGCCTATTCATTGCGTGTCCTCGATATATGTCCCGTCCAGTGTGTCGTATGTGCGCTGTTGTTCTTGTATCTTGTTCCCCAGATCGAAAAACATAATAATAAAATGCATTTGATAAAAGTACTCCGCAAAATAAATATAAATGAACAAAAGAAATTATGTAGTAATCGTGGAAGCATTCGATACTGCAAAACGTAAAAAATGTAATAAATTTTATTCGAACACAGTACGGAGTCGATTCGATAAAATTAAAAATAGACCCAATAAGTCATAACACCTTGCTAAATTTATTTATCTTTTCTCTTTACCCACAATTTTAGTGAAGTACTGAATAATTGTGACATTATTGTTTTCCTAGGTAAGAGGATGTCTTTAAAACCAAAAGTAGTGAATTTTAATGTGGTATGGCATGATCTGCGAGAAACAGTGGAAGCCGTGATAACACTTGGTAATGTTCAACGCGATGTGTGGAACAACAGATTTAGGTGAGAGCAGTCAGAAACAGTACCTACCTATTTATTTGTGGTGATAATTGAGTGTTGTTTTTTTTTTTAAGCGATGTGTATTCTTTATGTGTGGCTCATCCAGAGCCCCTGGCGGAAAAGCTTTATTTTGAGACGAAACAATTTCTAGAGAATCATGTTCAAAATATGCTGGCCACAAAAGTAGCTCCACAAGAGTCTCTGGCGCTTGATGATAAGAATCAACCGGATCTTTTGCAGCGATATTACGACACATGGTCGGAGTATAGTCAGGGAATTCATTACTTAGACTGTTTATATTTGTAAGTTTTTTTTTGTTTTTTTAAATAGTGAACCCACCTAACTTGTGATTTCATAGATATCTAAATCAGCAACACATTAAAAAGCAGAAACTTTCCGATGCGGATATTTCGTATTGCAAACTTTGTCCTGAAACGCACGAACTTATGTATATAGGCGAATTGGGTAATTTGACGATAGACACCAGTTTCTACAACATGATACAAATAACAGTTACTTTTAGGTTTAGCTATTTGGCGGATATACATGGTCGAATCTCTTGGAAAAGACCTTGTTAAGCACATTCTTGAAGGAATCAAATCAGATCGCCATGGCAGTCCTGAAATAAATTCTCATCGTGTTAAAATAATCCATGGAGTCATTCATAGTTTCGTTCAGGTGCAAGACTACAAGAAAACCGGTTCGTTGGAGCTGTACCAAGACCTCTTCGAAACTCCAATGTTGACAGCCAGTGGCGAATACTATAGTAGTGAGGCATCAAAACTACTGCAAAGGTGTTCGGTTAGTGAATACATGGAGGAAGTTATCAAAATTCTGGACGATGAAAATAAGAGAGCTCAAAAGTTTTTGCACTTCAGTTCCATATCGAAACTACGTAAGCAGTGCGAAGAAGGTTTTATCAATGACCGTTTGGACTTTCTCTATTCCGAGTGCAAGGAAATGGTCTCTCAGGAAAAGCGAAAAGACCTTCGTAACATGTATATTGTGCTAAAGCCAATTCCAGATCGACTAAAAGGTCTGTTGATTCAAACATTTTTGGATCACATCAAAAACGAAGGAATCGAAACGATTTCCACGCTCAAGGGGGAGAACATGCACATTCAGTTTGTTGAGAATATGCTGAAAGTCCACCAGAAATATCAGGAGTTGATTGCTGATGTCTTTGAAAATGATTCATTGTTTCTTAGCGCACTCGACAAGGCTTGCGCCAGTGTAATAAATCGTCGTCCAAATGATCGCCAGCAATGTCGAAGCGCCGAACTAGTTGCAAAATACTGTGATACACTGCTTAAGAAGTCGAAAACATCGGAAACTGAGATTGATGCGAAACTAACGAATAATATAACAATTTTTAAATACATCGAGGATAAGGATGTGTATCAGAAGTTTTATAGTCGAATGTTGGCTAAGAGGTAAGTAAAATGTTCTTAAAGGAAAAATGTTGTCAGTTTTTCGATTTTCCTTTCTAAGATTAATTCATGAGCAGTCGCAAAGTATGGACGCTGAGGAAGCAATGATTAATCGGTTAAAGGTGATTAGAGTTGCCGTCGAAGTGACGAAGTAAGATAACTTAACTGTTGTATTTACTTTCAGCAAGCATGTGGCTACGAGTTCACTAATAAACTACACAGAATGTTTACTGATATCTCTTTGTCTGCAGACCTAAACAACAAATTTAATAGTCATTTAAAAAAAGAAAATATAGATTTGGGTTGGTGACGATGGTGAACTGCTCTAAAACATCGCATTTATTACATTTGTGCATTTTTTTTCCTCACTAGGAATAAATCTGTCGATAAAAGTTCTGCAAGCCGGTGCATGGCCCCTGGGTCCAACACAAGTCGTTATACCATTTGCTGTTCCACAAGAGTTCGAAAAGTCAATAAGAATGGTAAGTTACTTGCACGTCCTTTCTATATAACGTACAACAACATTCATATATTGTTTCTAGTTTGAAAACTTCTATCACACATCGTTCAGTGGAAGAAAACTAACTTGGCTGCATCACCTATGTCATGGCGAGCTTAAAATTGGCTTTCTAAAGAAAACCTACATTGTAACAATGCAAACGTATCAGATGGCAATGTTGTTGCTCTTCGAAACATGTGACTCGTTGACTTGTAAGGAAATTCAAACCACCCTCCAGCTCAATAATGAAACCTTCCAAAAACATATGCAATCTTTGATTGAATCAAAGCTATTGTTGGCAAGTTCGGAGAGTTTAGAGGGCGATACGAAAATTGAATTGAACTTTGAGTATACGAATAAGAGGACAAAGTTTAAGATTACCGCTGCCCTGCAAAGGGAAACACCACAAGAGGTAAAATGCACTTCAAAATTTGTTATAAATTAGCGGCTAAACTTTCGAATTTAGGTTGAACATACAATGAGCGCAGTTGATGAAGATCGTAAGCTTTATCTACAAGCTGCTATTGTACGAATAATGAAATCAAGAAAAGTTCTTCGACATAACGCTTTAATTCAAGAGGTAAATTTTTTTTTTACATTTGCTTTGTAAATTGGTTAATCTGTTCTTCTTCGTAGATTTTATCACAATCAAAAGTTAGCTTTACACCGAGCATTTCAATGATTAAAAAGTGCATCGAATCTCTTATTGATAAGCAATATATCGAAAGAACTCCAAACTCAGGCGATGAATATAGTTATGTGGCATAAGAGTTTTGTTTTTTCTTTTTTTGTTATATGTGTAAAATTATGCGGCCGAAGATTATAAGAAGGGCCGCACCGACATGATAAACAGAGAGAACAATTGAAATAAAAATTAATTTTTTTAAAGTAAAATATGACGGAAAATGTTGGGCGTTTTATTTTGCGTACATATTACATTCTGTAAGACCGTTTTGTTGTTGAGTACTAACTATACAAATTTTATCGTTTCTTATACTAGGCAGGTATAAAATGCAGTAAAATGATTTGTTAGTTCTTGAAAACACTTATGAAGTGTTTATTGGAAGTTGCTTTTCAATATTTTGAACGGGGGAATGCAGGGAGACCTTGATGTACGTCGCGTTTGGGACCGAAAACATGCAATGTAAAGAGAAACTTATAGGTATCGAAAATAAAATTTTCTTAAATAGACCCAGTTCAAATGGAACCAATGAATGAGTATTTTACTTACAAATCAATAGGAACAAATAAAGCAATTAAGCAACTAAGCTAATGGAGATTGTGAAAGTTGAGTGGCAAAAATATCAGACAACGTTGAAAGAAGCCTCTCTGCCTCAGATATCGCACAAGCGCGATCACTCACATCACTTGAACGCTTGAAAAGATTTTACGATTAGTGAAATATCATGGAAATTTTTTTTTTTTTGTACGAGGATAGGTGGAAATCTTCCTCACACTACAGAGGTTCACCTCAATTCGTAATTGAGGGCAATGATTAAATGAACAAGTCGAAAGACTAGATACATAAAGATATGTAGCTGCTAAATGGTTTGAAATTAATATGGTGGAAACAACAAACTTTAATTATTTGTGTAGTTAAATTTAAAGTTTTTGTTAAACAATTTGATGCTTAGATAAATAATCAAAGTTTCAAGACCAATCAACAACACATCGAAATCTGATTTATTATTCGCATAGATTGGCAATTTTACCCACAGTATACCGCATATAGTATTTGTTGCAGTTACTAAATTCACTATAATTTTTTTTAGACGGACGGAATTTTGGGAGAATTGTGATCCCTATAATGTCATCCTCAAATAAAAGAAGAAGTTATTTTTGTACATTTATTAAATGTACGATTAAATGCAACTTCAAGTAGAGAAGCCAACATTAAAATTCGCTTTAGAGTACATATCTACCCTTTCAGAAGAATACAATTTCCTATCTGAAAGCAGCTTGCCCCTCTCCCGTAGGAAATATAAGTGAAAAAAACGCTAAGAAAAAGACATCTGTGTAGTATTATATTAATTTATTTTCATATTTGCTTTTCATTTCAATCAAAATATATATACACATAAACATGCACATATATATGTATGTAAATATATACATATATCTATGTGTATACATACTAATTTTTAAATAGTAAATAGTAGGTAAATCTAGATTTATTTCCATATTCATTTGCGTTTTTTTTTTTTTTTTTTTTTTTTTTAATGGTTATAATTACTATATTAATAACTATTACTAACAATTAATGTAATAGGCTAATTAATTTAATTTATCTTTATAAATATATTCATACTTTTCATTAATGTTTTTTTTTTTTATAAATGGCAATGTAAATTTAATAGGTTTTTTTTTTATTAATTTTATTTTATTAGTAATTAATACTTAATATTTCCTTTTTAAGTAGTTTTATATATGTAATATATACTATATTGAATTAAAAATGATGAAATTAAATTTACCATTTTGCCTTCGTCTAATTAAAGTTTTACATTAAGTTAGTTGGTTATATTACGATTTTGTTTTTTTTTTTGACGTTAAACATATAATATTAATATGCAATTATAACACTATTACAACATTTTGGTTAGTTTGTCTGTCAACTTGTTTACGATTATATTCTTTAATATTTACGATTATATTCAATAATTCACTTTCAAATCGATATTTCACTGGTTTGTTTTGTTTTTGTTTAATATTTCCCAGTGAAATGGGGTTTTTTGTTGTTTTTTTTTTCTTTAGCAAATTTGGTACCTACTTACCATCGTTAAATATAAATTAACATTAATAAATAATAATCAACAACAAATTATAATTTGCTAAGTAAAGATAAATCTTTCTCTTCATAATAATAATTATATTCTTTTTTTTTCTCATTGGTAGGCTCAGCATATTTTTTTTTAATTTTTTTTTTGTAATATATTTATGGTTAAATTTACAATTTTTTCTATTAAGTATATGATTTTTTTTTTTTTAAATATATGATGTATTAATAATTATAGTAAAAACTTTGTAATAGTGTACTTGTAGTTTTACGATATGATGAATGAATTTTAACGCAGGGAAGAACACAGCATATAGCCTTTGATGTACATATAAGTTATGTTTGGAAAAAATTTAATTTAATCACATCGAGTCAGTAACCGGCTTTAATTAAGTGACTGAATTTAGGAAAAAGCGGTGAACTGTACATAAATGGTAAAAAATGGATAAATCAATTGTTTCCATTGAGATTCACAGAAGCATAAAAGGAAACAATCGAAAGAAATGCTTTCAGGGGGGGGCTTTTGTTATTGCTTTAACTTGAATCAACACTCTATAGGGAATAGCGTTACTCTTTTTCATTTCAGTCGTTAGCAGCCGTTACTGGCGGCTCTTGTGAAGGTGAAACAATTTCATTCGAATGCGATAATGATGCATATTTTAAACGGGAAGCTAATTAAATTTGCGTTTTCAAAATTCTACATGCAATTCCCCTACGTAAAATCTCTGTTTTAATCATAAAAATTATAATGCAACCAACAACTTAGAATTCACTCTGTAGCTTTGCTCTAGAGAGATGTTTTATTTATTTATTAATTTTTTTTTGTTTTTTCTTTTTCATATGCAAGTGTTTGGATGGTTAAGGTACATTTGGAAACTAAATTGAATAAATACCGGGAATGACTAGACTGCATTTGTTTCGTGTTTTTTTCTTTTTTTCGTACTTCGGTTGTTTAAGCTTACTGAATGAAGTTCATAATGTTCGTTATGTATACAAATTTTGTTATAGATGATTATTTGAAATTATTGTTCTGTATATGCGTTTATAAATTATGCATACATATAAATGTTATTTTCGGTTAATATACATAGTTTCTTTCATTTGCTTGTTTTTTGGTCTATTAGTTTATTTAATAAATATATATGCATGTTTATTAATGACTTTTTTTTTATTATTTTTTGAATAAATACCATCGTGATGATTATGAGCGCTGATAATAATCGATAGAAAATACGAAAACAAAACATTTTTAAAATGTCTTGCTGGTATATATGTATGTATGTATGTACTATGTATTTATGTATATGTGTACGTGTTTTAGTACATTATTAGATTTGATTTAAGCTTATATTTTTTTTTTGTTTGTTTGAAGTAAAGTGGAAAAAATATAAGAATAGTAGGTAATAGCACTTTGTTGGATTGTTTTTTTTTATTATTTATTATATAACTACTGCTATGTTTAAGACAGCTGGAAGAGACATAGAATTGGGATTGGATTTTTTGGAGGTGGTAAAGAGAAAAATCTCGAAATTTTTACTTTATATTGCACGAAATTAGACCAAAGTGTGTGTGATGAATTGTTGAAATCACTCGTATTTAAATAATTTTGTTTATACCAATGCGAAACTTACAGAACACTGTCTTTTTGTTTTATCTAAAACACACTTAAATAAATAATAAATACTCCTAGTTTGTTTGCTTTTTTTTTTACCGAACACAGATACTCGTTTTTGTTTTATCAGCTGATTATTGGGATAAATTATAATATTTACATAACAAACTGAAACCAAATACTGATGCTTTTTGTTTGTTTGCTTGTTTGTTGTAATTAAGAACACTACTTGTTGTTCGATGTTTTTGTCATATTTCGCAGGAGGATTTTTGTTGGTTTTGTGTGTGTTTTTGTTTTGTTTGTTTGTTATAATTATTTGTCTTAATAGTTTTCTTTCCCTTAAATTTGTATAAAAATTACATATATTTGTTTGTGCTGCAGCTGCGCTTAGTAAGAAACGATAACTTCTACATATAATCTATACTAAATACATTAAAAAAATGTATTATATAGGGTTTTTTTTGTTTTGTTTTGTTTTAAATCTAGTTGATTCACTAGCCTCACGATTTTTTGCAATTTTTCTTTCATTTTTCATTTGAACGTTGAACATTTTTTTTATTGTTATTCCGTTTTATTTTATTTGTTTTTTTTTTGGGAATTAATTGTTTCTCTTTTGATATTCCTTTGTTAATCCCGGCTGTTAAATTGTTGGTTTGTTTTTTGTCCATATGCTGAATTTTGTTTGTAATTTATTCATTCGTCACTCAGTGTTGAGAGACTGGCGTTGGATCAAGATTTATGAAGCTGTTCATTTTCAGGCCGTCGTTCAGTGGCAACTTGGAGGAGATTATTGAATTCAATATCGAGTGTTTGTCGTGCCTGAAAAAAGTCGTCATTGCAAATAGAATATTTCTATATAAATAGTTGTAAATTGAATATTACTTGTGTATTTTGTGTAGGAATTTGCAATGCTAGCGCCATTGCATTGGCATCAAAACTTTCATCTAATGATATTAAAGCTCCATGTACACCCGATTCCAAAAGATTATTACCGTATTCCTGCAAGTGAATAATTTGATAATGATCGATTTTAGGACAAGAAAACATGGGTTCAACATACCTTCAATCCAATACTGCAGACCCATCGAATCACTCGCTCATTACTCCACACTAAACAATCACACATAGCATTCTCCGAAATTTTTCGACGTCGCTCTAACTCATTGCGATCATAGTTCAGTCTTTTAAGACAAGAGATACCATATTGCAAGCTAGTTCGGTGAAAACTATCTACCATTTTCAATTGGCCCCGTAAATCTTTCTTTGTCAGATGATCGAGCATGCGTGCATCGACTAGGCATTCCATAAAAGTGGTACGATACTGTGGTAGACCGAGACCCGGAAGCCAGTAGTTGCCAATCCATTCGTGGTTCATATCCCCTTATAAGAGAAAAATAGATCATACCAAATACTTTTTTTTCTTTTTTTTAAAAAAAAACAAGGGTTATGAGTGAAGTAGCGAAAAGGTGGGTAGGAAAAGCAATCCATGTTCAATAAAAAGGGAGTTAGCCAAGGGAATGTGTATATGTAATTAATAAGTAGGTTTTAATGACTTACCAAATGCAAGTGTTGTGCGCGATGTTTGAGGTGCTGATGGTGATGTTAAGGAGACCATCTCCTGTATGGCAAGACGTAATTTCAGTCTGTGTAGTGGATTACTTATTCCTAATAAAGATATGATTATACAAAAAAATACAACCAAAGCCTGCCGTAAAATTTTAATTACCGATTTCCCTCTGTATTTCTGTATCACTTAAAGCGCTCATAATTGCGCCTGATTTAACATTGGCTCTACACGCGGCCACATACCACGCTGGCATACCGACCCATAATTCCAACCATGCAACTATTGTTGGTCCGTTCCACAATGCAAATGGTGTGCCAGCCTTCATCGCCTCGCCCAGAAGATCATTACGATAGTCATGCTCCCTTAAATGAATAAATTTTCATTAGTTTTTAGCACAAGAAAGTTAATCACAATCGAATTTATACTTCTTTTGTCTTCCATAGTCCACTGATGATATTTTGCCGGACATACCACTAATTCCAGGCATTTTCCCACCTGATAAGCTCATCGCATCGTAGTTTGAGTCAATATCACTCATTGTTATCGACAGATTTCCTATTGACATCATGCTGGTAGAGCCATCAGGCATTGAGTCTTTAACTCCTTTGACTTTGTCCTTTTTACTAAAGAATCGTCCCAGACTTGATTTGATGCCTTTCTTCTTTTGTACGGCTGTGACTACATCCCGACTTACGCTTGATGTTGGAGTCTGCAGCATGTTCATGGAACCCATTGTGCTATAATGACGCAGCGACTCTTGGCTTCCGTGACGCGAACTTAAAGGTGATGGTCCATAGTTTTGGTATCTATCCGATCTGCTGTAAAACGATTGCATTGAACTTAATAGTCAAAATAGTCGAATAACAACAACAATATTAGAACAAACAATCTTAAATTAATGCATATTAGCAACAGTAAGTTATTAACCTTATATTATTTGGTCCTTGACTCGGTGGCAATCCCATCGATCTTCTGCGTGTTGGAAAGCAACAAATTTGTTAGTTGTGTTGTGTGCAGAAAATGCATGCATGCGAATGTTAATTCACACAAACAGTTAAATATTCGCAATTACCTTCGCAGTTCCTCTTGACTGTGAGCCAACGCTTGTGCTACTCGTTCTAAACGCATTGATCTGGCGGTTAATGGTGACGCTGCACCTCCTGAGCTGGAATCACCAGCCATGGCCATAGCATGAAGTTCATCTCTGGACACGTCTGACGATAAGGCTGGTAAATTAAGCTGCAAAATTCGGGAAATACATTTAGAACATAATGCCTTTTCATTTATGGATATATGTAGTTATACTATATTGATATTGATTATATTAGGCGTATTATGCGTACTATGCAAAAGTGCAATGAAATCATAAAGTTAATATTCATTCAGCAAATTATGTTCGTGCAAAAGCAAAAATTGTTTATGGTAATTAAAGTTATTCGTTGGAATATGTCCGACTTTTATAAGTATTTAACTTAAGAAAAGTGTATATGGATGTCGAAATGGTATTCAGTTAATGTTAGAGTATGACCATTCATGTTTTCATTTCAAATGTAAAAAAATATTTCTTCAGTTTTGATTCGCGAATTCGAGCGAATATTTTACAGATATTTTCCGTTGGGTGTTTGAGTGTTAAATGAGTGTTTCGATTATGCAATCGTGTTTCAAAATTTAATAACTCAGGGAAAATTATTCGCATAAAATAAGAGTACTTAACTGATTTCATAAATAAAAAACATAGATACAGAATAGGTCAAAGTGGATAGATTTTAAATGGAAGTAGCACTTCATATGGCTAATACCTGGCTCGAAGGAAGAGACTCAGACAATTGGCCCGGGCTGAGGGAGGCCGCATATTGATGAAGATGAGCTGGCGACATGGAGGCTGGGGCCTGTAAATTTATTTTTTTTTTTTTGTGTGTTTTCCTTTTTCTTTTTTTTCTTATATACTAATTTTAACGTAAAAACTAATACAATGCACAATATGTGAAGGAAACTAGTTTAACAAAAAATTAATAAACGAATCACATTCGAACCGTGTTGTGGCACAAACAAAAAATCTTAAACAAAATAGAAAACTAAAGGAAAAAAAAAACATCTCCCAATTACCCACCGTATGATACTTGTGAATATAATCCCTATTTGGACTATTCGGTGTACTACGCCCACTAAGTGGGGGACTTTGTCTGTCCATGGAACGTCCTCGTGCTAAAAGATTTACATGTTCTAAACTGCCAACCCTTGATTCTAGTTCTTCGGCTCGTGCTTCGGTTGACTGCTTCTCTTCCTGTATTAACCTGTAAATTGGAAAAAAAATGTATATATATATATCAGTCATATTTCGAAAACTGCTGTTATTGGTCATACAAACCTAATTTCATTGTTAATGGCATCTAATTGCTCTTGCAACATCATTGCAAGCGTTTGTGCATCTGTGTGACCTGATGGCGACATCAGTTCTGAAGGGCCAAACAGACCATCGCTATCATCGCAATCGGGGCCGCTTGATACATCAAACGCAGCTTGAACGTTTGCTAACGCATGCGCCTGTTGTAATTTACTCCATTCCTGCAAAAAGTATCACATTTATACCACACGTGACAGATTGATTGAAAATGTTCCGGAATTCTGAATGTACCTGCTCGGCTAAGCTTCTAGCGAATTGGTCGTTCTCCTCCATTCTTTGTTTATTGCGGCGCAACGAATGTGTATCAAAGCTGGTGTGTGATGTACTTCTTGAGAAAGCTGTCCCATCAACGACGCTGCTAGGCGACAAGCTGCGAGTTAATGCTTCTGTTTGTTGAATATTGTAGGCGATCTCCTGCTGCAATAGCTGCCGCTTGAAGTTCTCAATTTCCAGCCGTGTCTTGGAAAGCTCCTTCATTATTTCACTCTTTTCATGATGCAACTCCTCGGCTAACTTCCGCGCCTTCTCCAATTCCTGAGTGAGAATATTTTTCTCGTCCAGGGCATGCATGCGTTCTTTCAAATGAACCTGCAGTCGCTCGTTAGACTCCGATAGGAGTTTATCAACAGTAGATGAAAGCCGCATATTATGCTCTTCGTTCATTTTAAGTCTTTGGTTAAGGCGTACAACTTCTGCATTCTTTTCATCTAGGTTTGTCTCCAGGCGCTGAATACGATCTTCTGCCGAACCGTGTCGTTCCTGTGCCTAGGACATGGTTTATGCAATTATTACTTTGAACAAACCTGGTTATATATACAGGCAGACATAAAATGATAAATGATGTACAAACATAATGGCTTACGTTTACACGTTCACTTAAAACAAAGTTATGAACACAGAGATATACATAAAAAATATAAGCAAACGATCATAAGTGCTGCTATTTGCACCTACATAATAAACGACTCTAATAATAGTATTTTTTTAAAAAAAAAAAGGAACCATGAATGAGATGAGAAGGAAACTTTTAAATCTCAATCGATGGATAGATAGCATGCAGGCAACATGAGGAAGGGTGTTGAGGATCATATTGTTATGTTATGTATATAAAGTATATATTTTGTAATTGGTAAATGTTGAAAGATTTTTTTTTTGTGATTATGATGCATGGACAAAAAACAAATGGAAATAAATCGACCATTTCCAGAGTGTGTGCGGTGTCAAAAAAGATGTTTTTTGCATTTTTTTGTTTGTTTTACATTTTGGGATCTCTTCTCTTTTCCATTCAAAAGTTGTTCAGTGTAACATTCTGTAATGCAGTTGTGCAGTTTATAAAATGTTGTAACCTTTGTAAATTATAATATTTTTTTAAAATAATGAAAATAATGCAAGTAATTGACAAAGTTTGCCAAGTTGCATTTCTGCATTCAACTTACGATAGTAAGAAACAAAAAAGACAAAATCTATTTGAACAAGTAAATTACAACAGAGGTGCAATAAAATGGAAACATTTAAATATTTCATTTCAACTACAACTGTTAGTTCGGAAATATTCGTGCATCCCATTTTACTGCACCTTTTTAAAATCGAATAAAAGAATTTTTATCTAATTGGCACTAATATCATTCAATATTTTGGCATATTTAAACAAACAAATAAAATATATTCCTAATAAAGATATTTGTTACCAATTCATTTTTGTATTTTTTTTTTTTTAATATTTCTTCTTGCTCAAATACATAACACACATTTCGCTAGTCCAGTCAAACGAATACAGTAATTGAAGAAAAACATCTTATTTGACATGATGATGAACCCGCCTACCTTATTTCCTACCTGAGTTAACGCCTCCATGCGTGCTTTCAGCTGTTCTTCCATGTCAGGAAGTTTCGCTTGCTGTGCCAGCTTTTGTTCAGACAATTCCAATTTTTCTTGAATAGCTGCGATTTTTTCCTCATGTAGCTAAAATAAAAATGGTCGCAAAAAAAAAAACACAAAGAAAACATGGAATATGTGTGTGGATTTGCAATAGGTTTAATTGTTAGAAAAAGCTTTTTAGTTTATTTTTTATTTTAGTTCGGAATGGGTCTGTCTCAAGAAGGTTATCAGTATCACCTCGCCACTGATGTGTGGATAGCTCTTAGGGACTTATTAGTGACGATAAGCTTGAGAATTTGTGTTTTGGTTTACCTTTTCATCGATGCATCTTCGCGGTTATGTACTTTCTTATGCTGCTTTTATAGTACTTGGATTTTAAAAGAGTTTGAAGAGTATGTGTGTATTGGTGTGGGTGTTTTTTTGTTTTGTTTTGTTTTAAAGAAATACCAAAAACCAGTCTCATTTTCACAAGAAATTTGTTAAAACAGTAAGAGCGCATTTTCCATATTTAAACCAAAGAAGAAACGGAATATATTTTACCTTGAGTTGAGCCTCTTTGTGCCGGAGTTCTTGCTCAAGTTTCTCATTCAGATCATGCAATGATGTTGATTCCCGCTGAGCATTGAGGTACCGCTTTTCTAGAGTGGCTATTCGTTCTTCTTGATCTTCTTTTTGTGCGACATTTTCGCGTAAGTCGCGTTGTAATTTCGAACATTGTTCCTGAGATTTTGAAAGCTCCTTTTGCACTTTCCCAAGGTTTTCTTCAAGCTCATTGATACGGCTATTTAAGTCGGATACACGCCGTTGCCACTGCGAAAGTTCGGCAGTCTAAAACAAGCAAACGATTGTATTTCTCATATGGGAGGCCGGCAAAGCATATGTGTATGTTTACCTGTTTTTCAATAATAGTTTGAAGTTCGTGAGTTTTAGCTGCATAATCGATGCTATCGCCCGTATCACCGTTGATACCTCCGCTCTGCATCAAATTAAAGATATAGTTTTTTTTTTAAATAAAACTTCATTTTTCAATGTACTATTTACCTTATCACCGGTACCATTCTCCTTGTTCGCATCATTCTTGTGTTGTATTGCACCAGATTTATATTGCTGTAACTATTTAAAAAAAAAAAAAACTCAAACTATACTTCAAAGAGAACACACAAATGGAAGTCTGTTACCTCATCTTTGGTTGAATTTAATTCCTCCTCAAGGGCAGTATTCTTCTCTATCGATAATCTTAACCGTTCTCTCACCTGAAACGAACTACATGTATTCTTCCAGGAAAAAAACAGCCAAAAACCCAACCTACTTTTTCATCCAAAGCCTTGTGGTGTTCAAACAGACTCTTTAAAGCTTTTAGTACTTCTACCTCACTGGAGACACCACTCTGAGCAGCTGCCTGTCTTTTTACCACTGTCATACGCAGGGAACGTTCATGTCTAGAAACCAAGCACTCGAGATGTTCCAAAAGAAGCTAAAAAAAAAAAACAATATACACATCTATATGAATAGCAGTTGCAAAAATATTTGTGTTTATACAAGGCGCAAAAAGAAAGTTTCATTAGAATTTTAAATTAAAGTACATGCTTGCTTCCGGTTACAATTTATAGAAGGAAACTAACCGCCGCGATGTCATTAGCATTCAACCATAAATGCACACATTACTTTTAGAAGGACATCAAAGGTCGATTCACTCATTTTCTTTCAGTGGGTATAGTTACCTTGCACCTACACCACTTTATATTATTGCAGCAGGAAATTCCGCATACTAATGGTCGGCGCGTTCCGGAGGATAAGCTACTTGAATCAGCAGGCGATACCACAAATGGATGCTGCGCCGCCTGTCTGGCTATCGTATTGAATATGTGTCATTGACTTACCCGTGTGTTGTTTCGTTCAGCTTTCAATTCGGCTATTTCCTCGTCTCGTTCCAGCAATGTTTCTCGTGCTTGTGTTAGTTCTTTTGTGAGGGTTGAAAATTCCTACAAAAGAAGATTATATTTCACAGCATTAAAACGATGAAAGTATTTATGCTGCAGGAGAACTATAAACGAGAAGTTCGTTGCCAAAAAAAAACAAAAAAAAAATAAATAAATCTATAACTTTAAAATGAATTCGAGGTTAGATTGGTTAACGGCCTCTCCGTCATTTGCTCAAAAAAAAAACAAACCTTAATTTTGCGAATATAGAAATTTGCAGTTTAATCCTACATTTTAATGGAACAATTTGGAACGGAAATTTATTTTTGAGAAGCTTCTCCTGATTAATTCAAAATTCAAAACTTTATTTAAAAACAATTTTAGGTCTCAAAATGACTCAATTTACTGAGATAATTATATTTATAATCCTTAAAAAAACATTTTTACAAATTTTGTTCTTAATGAGTTTTACCTTTAAACCGACGAAATATTCCTTTGCGTCTTTTTTTTTTTTTTGGTAAAATAAATTGATTTCATGTCCGACCCAAAGTGTACTTGACACATATGTGCACTAAGCCTCCTCTATTGACATTTATTGGGACTCCAGATTGAAAAGCAAAAGTTTACCATTCATTTTTAAGTCACGATTAGGGCAATAATTTGTTGGAGAATAAATCGTTTAAGTTGGAAAGAATGTTAACTTTTTATTTATTAGTCACTATGAAGTCATTAGCACTCACGGAAGGCATTCAATGTATTAGTTGTTTGACGTCACTAAATTTATCAAATATTTCGTAAATTTTATAATTTTATTGCTGAAAATGATTGATGAATTTGACATCATATTTATGTTTTCTATTTGTAACCCTCCTTGGATTATCTTTAATGAATGCATTGATGACAATCTTTCATAGCTCTGCCTTAAACAATTTAAATCGCTTGTTAGAAACTACATTCGATGTATAAGTTACTTAAAAAATGAGATTTTGAGATGAGAAGTCGATGTTTTAACTCCCTTGGGTTGTATTTTTGTTATGTCATGTTTTGACATTTTTCATAGCAAACAAGTTTGATGACTAAACGTGTGTTAAGAACAGAAATAAAAATGACTACTTGAAGGATTTGCTGATTTTATATTCCCCTTGAGAGTGCGCAAATTATTAGCCTTATCATCTTTGTTCGCACTTTTAGCTTCAAGGACTGAAGATTCCACAAAGGAAATACATACATATGTGTACCAAGAAATAACTTAATGCCCTACTATTTGTCGTGTCAATTGCTTGCAGTATGTTAGCCTGTTTTCATATTGATCCTGTGACGACTACTTTATTTTTATGTTTGTTTCTGTTTTATCCCGAATATAAGTAGCATATGACTTCACTTTTTTGTTGACCTATTTTTAAACAGAAAAGAGCATCGTACTCGAAAAAAAAAAAAAAAAAAAAAAAAAACGTTTTAAAAAATCGAACCATTCACTGTTGGCTGGCACTTGTACCGAATACTTGCACCCTTCTATATTCCGTCGATGGCGACTTACATGTAAGCATAATATTTCTATTCAATTACAACTTGTACTTTAGCCCTTTTCTGACACTGCATGACATGGAGCGCCTAGGCCTACTCTGTCCATAACTAAAAATGGATATTGGCTAATTGAGGTAGAAATTAAAATTTTAATTCGTTCAGACATCCGGTCGTCCACAGTATGCCGGTATCGCCATATACGCGTAACAGCAGAGGAACACTTTCAATGCTCATATCATGCACATAATGATTGTTTGATATGTGCCTGCATCTACCGCCTTACAGCCAGCCCTACATGCATTTATAATGCACGTGGTTGTTTCTGTTTCCATACTTCGTATGCTTTATTGCTATTGCCTGAGAGTGGCATATGCGTGGGCCTTAGTGACACCCACTATTAAGACTTTATTGCACCAACTTTATTTGGTCGTTAGATGAGTTTGCGTTAAGATAAGTATGACTGAGACACAATCAATAGATATAAAGATATGGAAATGTCTAACTTTGAAACGGAAGAGGAAATGTGCATAATTTTATGGTTAAAGAAAGTTAATGGCAGTCATTTCGCTGCACTTATATACATATAAGCTGTGTAGGAATAAGTTTGTTTTTGTCTTTTTGTTTACCTTAATTAAAATCTGATGCAACGAACAAGAGCAACTGTCATTCCTAAAGATGGTTCGTCTACTCTCAGCTGAATATGGCTGCGTAAAGTAGTAATGCGGGCGATTTTTCGAACATGTATCCTGTAGGTAAATTAGCGATTGAATAAAATCAACATGAACTGGACACGTTGGAGCAGTGGTTGACATGAAGGCGCCGTTGCGATCATTATCGCCCAATTCAGGCGACATTCACTTAACTTAATTTCGATTGCACTTGCGTATGGGATTGGGTATTTTTTTCGAATGGGAGTAAACCGTCCCTTATTTTTTTATTTCACAAACACTAGAACAAATTCGTTTCACTTGACATAGCAGCACACATTGTATGGGAAATCATGAGATCATCGTCATCATCGACGACTAGAGCTTTTGTACTCTGCGCCAAATGTGGAACTTGGAAAATCACAAACCGGAACGGAATTGAGTACTTTTGGTTAAGTACATACATAGATTTTATTACAACAAACATAAAAGAGAAAAGCGTGTCCTGATTAGCACATGTATTCTGCAAGTTTACTCCCAGTTTACTCAGCAACGAGTTTCGAGTTTCGAGTTTCTCGTGGATCATACAAAATTCTTCTTTTTTTTTTCTTCTTCTTCTTTAGCAGTGTCTACTGAATTAGTGATCGCGTCGTGATACATTCGTCTATAGATCATGACTGAACGTCACAAATGAGCAACAGATGCTTCTACCCAGTGTCAGTTGTCGATGAATACGGTTGGCTGCCTATGTGTCTGAATGCGAGGGCAGAGACGACGATGATGTGCACTTCAATACATTTTATGGAATTTCTTTTCGCTATTTAGAGTTTATTATGTTTGGGGTTTGGAGGAAAACTCTTTCGCTCTGGGACTGGGAAATGTTGCATTCCGCATGTGGGTAAAATATGAGGCAAAAATATTTCGATTCAATAATAAAAAGTACATAGATTATTTTAAGAATTTTTTAGGGTTATTTGGAAGTACACTAAGGCGTATGTGTAATATATTTTTATATGTAAACTATTTAAAAAAAAATATGTACATGTTTTTAGATAGTGCAGTGCACAAAAAAAAATAAAAACAACAACAGATGAAGAGCGCCTACAATGCGCTTCAAATATTCTTGAGAAAAGCAAAACATTGTCGTCTGCATTTTTCTCCTTTGAAAAAAAAAAGAAAAAAGTATGGAGTAGTATAGCATAGCATGACGTACTGCTAGCTACCCGTTTCTATCACATACATATTTCTACTCTAACTGCCGAAGCAACAACAAGAATTCCATAACGAAGATTGTTATTATATTTTGCAGATGTGTTGTCTTATTGTTGGTGCTATTGTTATGACACAATTTTATTCATTTCATTTAGTGCACTTCTTAAGCATTTTCATACCCTAAAATAGTTTTTTTGCTGCTCTCCTTAGTCGCAAAAAAAGAAAGAATTATTTGCATGGAAACCTCAAGTAGATTAACCTCATTATTTCTGCACAATACAGACTCTATCAACTGTGTTTAATTTGATGCAGTTTCTTTATTTTCTTTTATTCACTTTGTATTGATTTGTGTGTTTATGTTGTAAATACAAATGGATTTAAAGCTACCAACTGATCTTCCCACGGCTCAGACTATTACGACTGCTGCAATTCTCGCCCACTTTGATTCCATCCAAATGTGACCCAATACGGTGTCGTACTTTTTAGACCATTTCGCATGTGTGTGGTCGTCGGTCGACAACGCAATCAATGCCAAGGTGTTTGGCGTGGCATTTAAAAGTAAATGTGGAGTAAAGTTATCAGATAAATGAAAGAATATATGAAGGTGTATTTTTTTCTACTGATTAAATAACTTTTAAGCCCTTTGACGGTCAAGAGATCTTATCTGGCTTTTATCTGCGATTTGATTATGGGCTACGCCCTGAAAGAGTTGCATAGGAATGGACTTATCGTGTTCGTTAATATCTAATAAATGCTTTGTTTAGTTATTGGACGTTCCACGGCAATGGAAGTTGCAAAGCTGGGAAAGCCACAATATGACAAAACATCATTCAGACAGCTTTTACCAGTAATGTCAAAGGTATTTTAAAATTCACGTAAATTCAACGCGGTTTATCACCAATTCGGTTTACAGAATAAAAGGTTAAAAACTCTAGCCCGAGGAAAGAAAAATATGTTCTGGCGTTTTTCTTGACGCCTCTCTCAACTTCTTACCTAGCTGACAGACATTTTCGTATAAAGTTTAAAAGGAGTGATTTGATTTTTTGATGATTTTTGCGACCTATATTTTCAAAGGCGGTCAAAAGGATGGTGATTGCGATTATATGAGAACACAAGCGTTCTCACTTTAGCAAAACACCATCAACTCCTACTTGCCACCTCCCCTTGGTGACTGCTGGGTGCCTAGTGCCTCGACTGGAGATGGGGTAACCAACCCCTGTGGAAGGTCGTTGATGGCAGCTGACGAGAGAGGGGAGGAGGAGTGCCAGCTCACTAAGGCACTTCTCCTGTTTCCGGACGGCGGCGGACGAATTCTACGGATGGATCAACGGCGGCGTCCACAGTTCCAGTTAGGTGGAACAAGTGATCTCCCTATATGAGCCGCTTCGACTTATTTGAAGCCCAGGTCTATAGGGATATCCAACACTAAGCCAGGGTGTTGGAAAAGAGTTGGTGGCGGATGAGCCCTTGATATGGTCAAGGGCAGCACTCACATCCCCGAAGTGGGTTACTGGCACCGGAATTACCGGCCTACTGTCCTAGCGTCAAGAACAGGGCCTGGCCCTCCAGGTTGGAGGTTGTGCCGTCGGGTAACATCCCGACCACGTCAAAAACATTTAGTTATGGGAGAGACTATGGCAGCCTCGGATTTGGAAGGCTGCCGTATGTCAGGCAGGGACTCTTCACGGGTCGGGAGCCCGTTAAGTAAGTAAGTATAGTTTCAAAGGCGTTTCACCCAGATGTGGTGGTTGGGATCATCAGTGAATAAAAGGAATACTTCGATTTGAAAGAAATCGCAGTAGGAGTTCCGCCAAAGATGCGTTCTAAGTCCGATTCTATTTTTAACCTACTCTCGAGATATTGTGCAGGAAAATGGTACAGCTGGAGCTGTGTTTGCGGATGATACAACTGTATTAGCAGCGAATAATAGCCAACTCTACAAAATATCAATATTTAAAAAAAAATGTGTGGTAAGAATGATTGTAAACGTCTCATGGTATATCCGAAATATTGGTATCCACCAAGACTTAGGTATGGCTACATTTGCCCGTAAGCTGCGGACTCTCCTTTCTCTATGCTAAAAACTCTAAATGAATCCAATGATTTTCCCCTTCCCTCGGAAATAACAATTAAATATATAAAGGATTTACACGCGCCTATTACATGCTGCCAAGCCTTCGTCAATTATACATATCGATTGGTTAATAAATGTGATTGCCATGACGAACTATAAAAGCTGGAATTACAGCTGTTTCACGGCTTGGCGCTTGCCACGGGCGATCATCAGATTTGGTCATTAAATTCAAAATTTACTGAGTTTCCTGCACCTGGTCCTACTTCTTAAATTCAACTTAATTTCTTATCTATTCTTCGTTTTCGTGTTCCATAAAATCTGTGCCAGTTAGTAGCCTAAGGCAAAGTTAAATTGCAACTTGACTGCTTTCTATCGCATGCCCTTAACCAAATAATCAGAATTGCATTATTATGCCATGAAGGAGAGTCTACACTCTCCTGGAAATCATCAAAAACATACAGTTGTACAAATAAATCTTAAACTCATTGTGCAATAGTTATTCGCCTTCAGGCGAGTGATGTACATACATAAGTCTTAATTAGACGTTAAAGCACAAGTAATGTAAGTAAATTCTGAGCTTATCATATAGCCTAGGGCTAGCGAAAAACATTCAAGTATAATTTATATATTTTTTAATTACGTTGAATAATGTAATATTCTTTCGAAAATACCATTGCAAGAAAAAAAACGATTACGCATTACTGCCGAGACCTTGAAACCAATGAGAAAAGAGGCTTCTCTCTGGTGCCCTTAGTAAATTAAAAATCAAATTACAAAACGCTTTAATTGCAATGGCAATTACCCCAATTGCGGACACCAAACTAATGTGGGGCTTCTTTGCTTCTATTTATCTGCATTTCTGCTTTTTCCGTTTATACATAAACATGTAATGGCATTTTTGAAAGACAGCAGACTTTGGATCGTACGACAACTAGATTAGCTTTAGTTGCTTATCTCATCACAAAAAGGTTAAAGGAATAACAATATAACACATGTACTCGTATACATTTACGTACATATGTGTAAAAATGTTTGTAAAATGTTTGACCTCTTAGAGTTATAAGTCTTGCAGGATGGTGTCAACGTCTTCTTTCTTATGTTGCAGTCGTTGTTGTATTCAATTTCAATGGCGACAAGAATAGTGTTTTTATCTTTCCCCTCTTAAATGCTTTACAAAAACAATGTATCCTTGAAGAGATGCAAAGGAAAGCCTATCTTCTTTTTTTTTTTTTTTTTTTGTTGTTGTTTAGAACGTGACACTATTATAAGCGAAAGAAGAATAGAAAAAGGACGAAACCACTTCCGTCTTCACCAAAAAATACATATATGTACATATATGTATATCAAATGCACCACGCACTTAGAAAATGGGTGTCTGTGCTAAGCAAGTTGGAACATCTATGCAACACGAGGAGACTGACTGTTTAACGTAATTCTGTTTTGTTCTCGGTTGTTTGCATCATAATTTGTTGCAGATACGAGGGTCCATATACACGATAAAATAGAGTGATAAAAGTCTCTCCTTTACTTGGGACAGTTAAATTCTTCCGGAATGTATTAGTTTTCGCGGTATGTATCATAATCTATATATTTTCCTTTGGCCCTAGACTTGTTCCTAAGTAAAGACGTCAAAAGGGCATAAAGTCATTGTTAGCGCCGTATCAAGCTACGCCATCTGTGTGTGATACACAAAAAGAACTAGCGTTTCTCAACAAATTTGCAAATAAACAGATCTAGCATTCTCTACATTCCATGAACTTCCTAGCCGCAAGTCGGAAGAACAATTTTTTTGTTTGTGCTAAGGCTTAACTACATTCGGAAAAAAATTAACTTTTTCAAAGCTCACATACATACGCTG